>CM060383.1:14271698-14994617 GCA_030545235.1 Helianthus tuberosus | reverse complement strand
GTTTATCGTTTTATCGAGACGTTTTGATACCGTATTAAGCAATAGAAACCTCGTCAATACTTGGTACTCCTGATCGGATAGGAATCACCCAAATCCAACTAGTTAACTGTTCGAGACGGTGTTCCATGTTTAACCCAAAATCGGTAGTCTCGGGGATAGAATCCAGATCTTGAACCAACACAACCACAAGAATGAGTAGTAAGTCGGCACAAGCTCCGATTCTCTTGGTTTTGAATGCATTGAGGTAAAAGAGTTGAAAGAAAGTTGGAAAACCATCTTTCAATCCTTTTCATTGCGAATATGTTTAGATCTATGAAAGATCTTTGTTTGTTTATGTGGAAATCAGAGATCTAAGTTGTTCTCGGTGGATTGAGGCCAAAACATGAAGTTCTCAAGAACACCATGATGACATCATCCTAGAACACCTCAAATCTAGTGATTTCACGGTTAAAAGTTAAGATTTAAAAGATAGAAAGGTGTAGAATCAAGTGTAGATTAAAGAAGTACAAGATTTAGGTTGAAATCTTACCGGGATCGCGAGAAATCGAAGGGAAAATGAGATTGAAGCGCTGGTCGGACAGAGAGTGCCAAAAGTAGAAAGTTTGATGGTGACAGGGGGTATTTATAGGGTTTCCCAAAGAGGAAAGGGCTGGCCGATCGGGTGGCAGCCCAGTCGAACAGCCTGGCCGATCGGACAGCAGTCCGATCGAACGGCTGGTCGATCGGCTGGTCATCTGATCGATCAGTCGCTTGGTTCGAGTGTTTGATGCGACGAGTTTGGCCGTTTCGATTGCGATTGCGAGCGTTGCGATGCAATAAAGTTTCCTAGTCAAATTACTTTTAATCCCAACTACTATATCAACATACAAGCATCCTTATTTCGTATTCGTTTAGCGTTCGCGATTCAATTGCGATTGAGTTTCGATTGCGTTTTGTAACACCTCGAAAATTTGTGTCCAATAAAATAACGACACGTGTCGTGCAAGACAAAAGTGTTATAAACCCGGATGTAGTCAAAGATGTATGGTAGGATTTAAAAGCGTCGACATGTTAATTAAATACCTCTGAACGACCTAATTATAAATCCTAAGACCCTAATCTATATTATAAAGATCTGATATACATTCAAATCCGGTAATTACTAGTAATAATTGATTCATAATTGAAAGAATGGGGTCCTACGAGGATATGCACGACAACCTTCATTTACGGCACTTTCAAAAGGATCCAAGGCAACTTTAGAACATATCATGGTGGTCTTAACTGTTTAGGACCTGTTCAAGAGGCCCCCTGCTGAAAATAGAGGCCCAAATTCGTAATACATAAGTTGCCTGTTCGAAGCTTGAAAGGTTAAATTTTTTTGCCTTCTGGTAAAGGCTTACGGACCGTAAAGGTCCTGCCTTACGGTCCGTAAGGCATGCCCAGCGAACAGAATGTTGACAGCTGCCTGTTATGAGCGAGTAACCGACTTACATTGGTATTTTTCACTTCCATGAGCGACCCCTACTTGCTTTTAGACCTTAGGGACACTTGTGAATGATCCATGATCAGTTGTAGCATTGTTTGTCATGATCACAAGCAATCAAACTCACTATATAAAGGAGCACAATGTTGCAACTTTGATCATTGCATTCCATCTGCATTTGTGGAACTTCCTGGAGCATAAGTTCAGTCCCCAAGCATCGCTGGTCGTGCATTAGACCTTGGTAAGTACCCTTGACCTTCCTTAATCGTGTTTTACTTAGTTAATTAGCTTAAAGTCAAACCGTCGTAATTAAGGTTTGACTTATCGATTAATCACTAATGGTCCAGTGTTTAGTCAAATTAAAGGTAGTTATAAGTTGGTAATTATGTGGACATTAAACCCTTAAAAGGGCACCCTCTGATTCCCGCTCTAACTAGATCATTTGTCGGGTCAAAGTTATCTATAAAAAGTCAACAGGAACTTAATTTTCGAATTAACGCAAAATTAACAATGTAGAAGGCGTGTAACCTATGTTGTCACTCATATAACTTAGTAATAAATGTAAGAACATGTCTAAGCATATTCGACCCGACAATTTTCAGTTTAGGATCGGTTCGGAACCGAAAGTCGCATACTTTGACTTTCAGTTCTGACCCATAGTAGCATGGTTTAGAAATGCCTTAGAGCTTCCCTTGGACCAGATTACATGATGGTATAACCCTCTGCGTTTATACTACTTGACTCGTTGATTGTCCGTTGTTACCGTTAAATGCCTAATGTTGACCAATATGCCCTTTTGACCATAAAATGAGAATTTTAGAAATGTGAGGGGACAATAATCTTTGTTACTGATTTATAAACATGCCCCTAAAGTTTCATATCAGTTCGAGGTCCAGAATAGGAGTTATGCTAAATAGCGCATTTAAAAAGCTTTTTCTTAATTAATCGACGCAATTAGCATAAATCCTATCTAAACCCAATTTTTGACACCAAACCTTTTACCCACTGATGTAATATAATATTTTGGGATTTTTAAAGATTTTTAATTATTTTTAACCTGCTCATAACCTAAGGGTATGGCGTTGATTCGGTAAATACCGATTATACCCTTTTTGTTTATAAAATGAGTTATACATAATATTTTGACACCAATCCAATTGCTACTGATTTTATATAATAAATGAAGTATTTTGAACTTTATAACCTGATCAGAAAACTCAGATTTCCTGTATAACCCGGAAATCGCTTAAAATGGCTTTTTACGCGTATTAAACACCTAGTGTGGGTTTTAAACCATTTTGTCATATAAGACTTATCACCAACTGATATAACCTGATAAATTAAGTTATTTTACTGATTTATTCAGACCCGAATCTCAGAATTTCATTTAATCTCTTTTATAATCTTTAAAATGACCAAAATACCCCTACGGGGCTTAAATTTAGATTAAACTCGTTTTGGGCATAATGGAAGATATCCTACTGATATCACAACATAATTAAGGCATATTAACTTAGAAAACCTGTTAGTGACTCTTTCGGTTACCCGTTATGCGTTATTCGCGTTCGGTTCGGTTTATGTAACTAGTTTGCATAAATTAGCCGAAACGGGTCAAACCTTATCATTTTTATCTCAAAATCCAGAATGTGTTTAGTTTACCCATATTATACAAGTCTTCAAATTTTTCAAGTCTAAATCACATTCTATTCCGGTCTTCGCCTAATCATGCGTTCGAACCGTATCTTTCTTTAAAACTAACCGGTCTAAGCTTAGGCTTAATTAAAGACCCGTTAGGATTCTAATAGGTTATTATAAACCTTCGTTCCAGAATAGGAGACCCGGTAAAAGCTACGTGCACTTGCTTGTTGTGATTATTACTTGCAAAGGTAAATACTTTTAACTTATTTTCCCTTATACGGGCTTGGGGTACGGTATATAAAATACCGCTTGGTCGGGCATTAAATCTTTAATCGAATAGAGTTTAAACCATTGATATGCTCTGTTTGGAAATGTTTTGTTTGCTTAAAGCCTTTGGGGGGTTAATGACCATGTCCCGGATATCCTTGGCATCATTTTACGAAATGCCCACGACCTAAGCACGGGGTGTAGGCGTACACCCGTCAGTGCCTAAATAAATAATGTGGTGTGTCTATTGATCTTTAACCCGGTCTACGGATCGGGCTACTGAACGCATAAGGAACATGTAATTCTTTTACAAGTATTATATTCAAATAATCATCCCAAGTTATAAAAAGCTTTGTGCCACGTGCATTCAAATCAATTTTATTAAACCTTTTCAAAATGAGTCAGTTAATTGTATTTACCAGTGTAAACTGACGTATTTTCCCAAAAGGTTAAGTGCAGGTACTACTCGAACTAGGCTGGCTTTCTCCTAGCGTTCGCAATAAGTCTCGCAAGCTTGGATGTCATAAAACTATTGAACAATGTTCCTTTTTATTTTTGATCCACCTGTGGATTACTTTCAACTGTTTGTGATACTTGATATTACAATTATATTCGGTTGAAATATATCTATATTTTGCTTCCGCTGTGCATTTAAATATTGTGTTGTTTGACTATAACGATATCAACCACGTCACGATAATCCCCTACCGGGCCCACCGGTAAAACGTGGAAATATCGTGGTGTGACAGGTTGGTATCAGAGCCTACATTGAGTGAATTAAACACTAGCCTTTTGTGTTTAATCTCAATGACACAATTGCACATTTCTAAATTTTCGAGTCTAGACAAAGAAATTAGGACAAATCCAAATTTGTTTTTAATTTTAAATTTGTCCTTTATATTTCTTGTTGTATCTTTTATTTGTTTTGACAGGAAATTCCACCAAGATTTAGAAGAGTAGGACGAGGTAAGGGGCCGATCAACACCCCCAACGATCACGAAGTCGGGCCTTCGCACCGGCGAACTCCTTCTACAACTATGAGTGCCGATCCTCAGGGAAACTGGAGGAGCCATTTGGAGCCCGCTAGACGATCACTCTCGCACAGCTCAACGCCTCCTTACCGCCATTTCTTTGGGCCGCATTCAGAAAAGGAGCCCGAAGACTCCCGCCATTCCTTCTTGCCGTTGCAGCGGTCCGTTTCGCACCGTTCCTTTGGCGACCCCACTCCTGTCTTTCAGGGCCGGTTCAACCCGGCGAACTATATCGAAGAACCAGTGGGTTTTAACCCGCTAGGAACTGAAGACCATTTCTCGGGAGACAATGCAATGGACATGGACGAGGACACGGATCCCGTCGAGCCTGCAAGCGGGACCCCCAACCATCCTATTGAGATCTCTGATGGATCATCCTTCCACGGATCACCCTACGGTGGTCCAGACAGTTACCAAGCAAGGTTTAACCAGTATGAGTGGTATTTTACACCCTCTCATAACCCACAGCAACAACAGCAGGATCCCTCCGAGGATTCACGTTTCGTGGCAGTCACGCCACCGCCTCCACCGTCGCCAGTTCATCAAGCACCTCCAGAACCACCAAGACGTAGGAGGACAGGCGCACGAATATCTGCGCGAGGAGGGGATTTTCACTTTAGCACTCCCCATCCCTCAAGTGGCAGTCACTACCCGCCATCGCATGAAGACCCACAAATGGGTGGGCCCTCACACCCAATTCAAGAGGTGAATTCTGCACCAGTTGCACCACCACCACCACCATTGGGTTTTGATAACCCGATTCCTACATACGCCGGTTCAACGGCGTACAATCCGTTTGAACAGCCGGCTCACACTCACTATAACTATGCTGAAGCCGACCCATACCTTGTAGCAGCAAACTACAACGCCCTTCATCCGGAAGGACCATATGGAGCCCCTTGGGGAGTGGGATATCCAGCTCATGGGTATCAAATGCCTGCTCGACCTCCAATTCGGCAGCAGTCGCAGCCACCACGATTTTCCCCACCGGAACAGGAGGAAATTCTCCAAAGACTAAGTCGGGTGGAACATGAATTTCAAGAAGAACGCAGGAACAACAGGGGTTTCCTCAAGGGCCTAGCGAGCTTGTTAAAGGGGAAGAAGAAGAGGGATCATTAAATCCCTATATGTATTATTGTATTTCCTATTTCAATCAAGTCCCTGCGTGGACATTTATCTGTGTATTTAGTCCCTGCATGGACTTGTCTTTTTAGTCCCTGCGTGGACGTCTATTCTAGTATTTGGTCCCTGCGTGGACTTGTATTATCGGTTTAGCCCCTGCGTGGGCAAATTATTTCTGTTAAAAGTCCCGTTTAGGGCAATGTGTAATCCTTTTAATAATTAATGGAATGTTAAGTTTATAAATTTCACTTTTGTCATTATATGCGTAAATATATGAAATAAATAAATCAAAATCATTCCTTTTTAAAATAATATGCCTATTAAATATTAAATGAGAATCTTAAAGGTATAACCTAGCCTGCATGTCATTACAAGACTTGGCCAAGATGGTAAGACCTGTTTAAAAGATTCGGATCCCTGTTAACATCTGAAAACATGTTAACGCTCCTGGCAGACGTGATTCGTTAAAAATCACACACGTCATTCTTATATAAGGATTCTTCAAAAGATTCCTAACCTAACTTAATGATCTAAAAAATCATGGGTTTAAATCATAAATTAAGATGATCATATGTTGACCATACATTGGTAATATAGTGCCTACGGGCCATACTCATTGTCATATAAGACAAAAGACAGTAGTAGTCTACGACTCCCTGTCAGAAAAAGGTAAAGAACTATGTTTAAACCTTCATGCCTTGATTCTCTGAAATCATGGCTTATGATTTAAAAATATCCCAGTAACTAGGCCTTTTTGTGCTAATAATACTGTTATTGTTTTATAATTAGGATAGGTTATAGTAAAATCCTAAATAAATGTGAGTAACAAATTAACCAAATATGGTCTATGTTTACCATGGTTAATGAATTGCCCTAAAAGACAATTCCATAATAAACTCCCAAATAAAGTATTGTCAATATCTTATGTAACAGTTCAAACTACATGGCTGACTCGGATGAGATCAACAGTCACCCACGGGAGGATCATGATAATACCCGAATTAACATAGCGGGTGCAGAACTACAAACATTGATAGACAACTCTGTTACAAAAGCAATAGAGCGGCAGTATCAGGAATATAGCGGGACTCGAAGTAGGACCCTATCCGCACCGCATTCCAAGCCTAAGACTCATTCGGAGGCTCACAGCAAGCCACCCTCCAAGAAGGATGAGATAAAGAAAGGTGATGATGATCGTCATTCTTCAAATCAGCAAAGTGTTCCATCTCAAAGGATCGTACTGAATCAAGGACCCCGTGATAAGGGTTGCTCCTACAAGTATTTTGCTTCCTGCAAACCCAGGGATTTCACTGGGGAGAAAGGAGCAATAGACTGCATGACATGGTTGGATGAGATGGACACCGTGGTTGATATCAGCGGGTGCGCTGATAAGGATGTGGTAAAGTTCGTGTCTCAGTCATTCAAGGGGGAGGCACTAGCCTGGTGGAGATCTTTGATCCAAGCTATAGGGAAAATCCCATTGTACAATCTGACATGGGATCAGTTTATGACGTTGATTAAAGAAAACTACTGCCCTCAGCATGAGGTAGAAAAGATTGAATCTGATTTCTTATCCTTGGTTATGAAGAACCTGGATCGCCAAGCCTACCTTACCAGCTTCAATACAATGTCGAGGTTGGTTCCTTATCTGGTGACACCTGAACCCAAGAGGATAGCTCGTTTCATCGGGGGTTTAGCCCCAGAAATCAAGCCCGGTGTGAAGGCCTCTAGACCAGCTACTTTTCGGTCTGCAGCTGATATATCATTGTCCCTTACTCTGGACGCGGTCAGGCAGAGATCGCTAAGAAACACTGACGCTGAGAAAAGGAAGCGTGAGGATGATAACTCACGATGATCGGATAAGAGACATAGGGGAAATGATGACCACAAAAAGAGTTCTGGATCCAAGAAAGATGGTCATCAGTCGGGTGATAAGCCCAAATGTAAAATCTGTAAGAAGCACCATTTCGGGAAGTGCAGACTTGAGCCGAAATCCCAGTCACAGCCAAGGGCATGTGAGATCTGCAAGTCTTCTGAGCACAAGACCTTAGACTGTAAGAAAATCAAGGATGCTACGTGCTACAGCTGCAATGAAAAAGGGCACATCAAATCCAATTGCCCAAAGATCGCTAAGAAAGCTGAGGATGGGAAAAAGACCAATGCTAGGGTCTTTAGGATGGATGCAAAGGAAGCCATCCAGGACGACAATGTGATCACAGGTACCTTCCTCATAAATGATGTCTATGCAAGAGTACTTTTTGATTCAGGCGCTGATAAGTCATTCGTAGACAATAAGTTTTGTGAATTGTTGAATTTACCTGTTAAAACCTTAAGTGTGAAATATGAGGTGGAATTAGCTGATGGAACCATAGAAACCGCCTCAACCATGTTAGATGGATGTGTTATATCCATTAGGAACCATTCTTTTCCATTGTCTTTACTTCCTTTGAAATTAGCCGGTTTTGACATAGTAATAGGCATGGATTGGTTATCTCGCAACCAAGCCCAGATCGTTTGTGCTAAGAAGCAAGTGGTTGTCAGAACTCCTCGTGGCGAGCCTTTGACAATCCAAGGAGATACTAAGTACGGAATGCCTGAGCAAGTGTCCATGCTCAAGGCATCAGGGTGTCCGACGAAGGGTTGTGTTATCTACATGGCACAAGTAACCATGGATGAACCAAAGCCTAAGATAGAAGACATACCTATTATCTCTGAATATCCCAAAGTATTCCCTGAAGAACTACCTGGTTTACCTCCAGATAGGCAAGTGGAGTTCAGGATTGACATTATTCCTGGCGCAGCACCTGTTGCAAGAGCACCTTACAGATTGGCACCAACGGAGATGAAAGAGTTTAGAACTCAACTGGATGATTTGTTAAGCAAAGGATTTATTAGACCTATCTCATCTCCTTGGGGAGCACCAATCCTGTTTGTGAAGAAAAAGGATGGATCGATGCGTCTGTGCATCGATTATCGCGAACTTAACAAAGTTACTGTTAAGAATCGATATCCATTGCCCAGGATCGACGACTTGTTCGATCAGCTTCAAGGAGCAAGTTACTTTTCCAAGATCGACTTAAGGCCAGGATATCATCAACTGAAGGTCAAGGATGAAGATGTACATAAGACTGCATTTAGGACTCGTTATGGTCACTACGAGTTCTTAGTGATGCCTTTTGGACTCACTAATGCACCAGCCGCATTCATGGACCTCATGAACCGCGTCTGCAAGCCCTACATGGATAAATTTGTCATCGTCTTCATCGATGATATTCTTATTTACTCAAAGAATCAAGCTGACCATGAGAAGCACCTCCATTGCATTCTGAAACTGCTTCATCGAGAAAAGCTCTACGCCAAATTCTCTAAGTGTGAATTTTGGCTTCGTGAAGTCCAATTTCTTGGACATGTGGTTAGTGAACGCGGAATCCAGGTAGATCCCGCTAAGGTTGAAGCTGTCATGAATTGGCAAGAGCCGAAGTCGCCCACAGAGATTCGCAGTTTCCTGGGATTGGCAGGATATTACAGGCGTTTTATTGAAAAATTTTCAAGGATTGTTGCACCCCTAACTTCTTTGACTAGGAAGGATATTAAGTTCAACTGGGGACCGAAGCAACAAGAATCCTTCGATATTCTCAAACAAAAGTTGAGCAATGCTCTTGTTTTGACATTGCCTGAAGGTACCGAAGAATTCGTGGTCTACTGCGACGCATCAAACACTGGCATGGGGTGTGTGCTTATGCAGAAAGGCAAGTTATTGCCTATGCTTCACGTCAGTTAAAGGTGCACGAGAAGAACTACACCACCCATGACTTGGAGCTGGGTGCCGTTGTATTCGCACTAAAACTATGGAGGCACTATTTTTATGGTATCAAGTGTGTGATCTATTCTGATCACAAGAGCCTCCAACACCTGTTTAACCAAAAGGATTTGAACATCAGGCAACGACGTTGGATGGAAACTTTGAATGATTATGATTTTGAGATAAGATACCATCCTGGCAAGGCGAATGTAGTCGCCGACGCCTTGAGTCGAAAGGAAAAGGTGAAGCGTATAAGAATCAATGCCAAGAGCATTGAGATAAAGAATAGTTTGAATGAAAGGTTGTTAGCTGCGCAGAAAGAAGCTGTACTGGAAGCTAACTATCCTAAGGAAAAGCTAGGAGTAACCGAAGAACAGTTATCCTATGGCAAGGACGGAATTCTGAGATTGAATGGACGAATATGGGTTCCAGTTTATGGAGGGCTTCGAGATGTTATCCTCCAGGAAGCCCACGGTTCTAAATATTCTGTTCATCTTGGAGCTGACAAGATGCACCAGGATTTGAAAGCAAACTTTTGGTGGATAGGCTTGAAGAAGTCTATAGCTACCTACGTAGCTAAATGTTTGACATGTGCGAAAGTCAAAGCTGAACATCAGAAGCCGTCAGGTTTGCTACAATAGCCTGAACTTCCCACGTGGAAGTGGGAAATGGTGACAATGGATTTCATCACCAAGTTGCCAAAGACAAGGAAAGGAAATGATACTATATGGGTGATAGTGGACAGACTAACTAAGTCAGCACATTTCCTACCCATTAAGGAGACCTATAGCTCCGACATGTTAGCCCAATTGTACGTAGATAAGATTGTATCTCTGCATGGCGTACCAGTGTCTATTATCTCTGACAGAGATACTAGATACACGTCACATTTTTGGAAGAGTTTCCAACAATCTTTGGGCACGCGCTTAAATTTTAGTACGGCTTACCATCCTCAGACGGACGACCAGAGTGATCGTACAATCCAAACGTTGGAAGACATGCTTCGTGCATGTGTGATTGACTTAAGTGGTAGTTGGGATAACCACCTGCCATTAATCGAGTTCTCATATAACAATAGCTATCATTCAAGCATTAAAGCCGCGCCTTTCGAGGCCTTGTACGGTAGAAAGTGCAGAACGCCCGTTTGTTGGGCGGAAGTTGGAGATGTCCAATTGACAGGACCTGAAATAGTCTTTGAAACAACGGACAAGATTGTCCAGATTTGTGACCGCCTGAAAGCTACCAGGGATAGGCAGAAAAGCTACGCAGATCTGAAGCGTAAACCTCTGAAATTCGAGGTAGGTGATAAAGTGTTGCTTAAAGTATCACCCTGGAAGGGAGTAATGCGATTTGGTAAGAAAGGTAAGTTAAGCCCGAGATACATAGGACCATTCGAGGTCATCGAATGTGTCGGATCAGTTGCTTATAAGTTAAAATTACCTGAAGAGCTCAGTGGTATCCACAATGTATTCCACATCTGCAATCTGAAGAAGTGTTTCGCTGATGAATCACTAGTCATACCACATACAGATGTGCACATAGAAGAGAGCTTGAAGTTTGTTGAAAAACCTGTGTCGATCGAGGATCGACAGGTTAAGAAGCTTCGAAGGAAGCATGCGCCAATAGTAAAGGTTAAATGGGATGCCCGTAGAGGTCCCGAGTACACATGGGAGGTTGAGTCCACAATGAAAGAAAAGTACCCTCATTTATTTTAGTAAATCTCGAGGTCGAGATTTCTTTTAAGGGGGTGAGGATGTAACACCTCGAAAATTTGTGTCCAATAAAATAACGACACGTGTCGTGCAAGACAAAAGTGTTATAAACCCGGATCTAGTCAAAGATGTATGGTAGGATTTAAAAGCGTCGACATGTTAATTAAATACCTCTGAACGACCTAATTATAAATCCCAAGACCCTAATCTATATTATAAACATCTTATATACATTCAAATCCGGTAATTACTAGTAATAATTGATTCATAATTGAAAGAATGGGGTCCTACGAGGATATGCACGACAACCTTCATTTACGGCACTTTGAAAAGGATCCAAGGCAACTTTAGAACATATCATGGTGGTCTTAACTGTTTAGGACCTGTTCAAGAGGCCCCCTGCTGAAAATAGAGGCCCAAATTCGTAATACATAAGTTGCCTGTTCGAATCTTGAAAGGTTAAATTTTTTTGCCTTCTAGTAAAGGCTTACGGACCGTAAAGGTCCTGCCTTACGGTCCGTAAGGCATGCCCAGCGAACAGAATGTTGACAGCTGCCAGTTATGAGCGAGTAACCGACTTACATTGGTATTTTTCACTTCCATGAGCGACCCCTACTTGCTTTTAGACCTTAGGGACACTTGTGAATGATCCATGATCAGTTGTAGCATTGTTTGTCATGATCACAAGCAATCAAATTCACTATATAAAGGAGCACAATGTTGCAACTTTGATCATTGCATTTCATCTGCATTTGTGGAACTTCCTGGAGCATAAGATCAGTCCCCAAGCATCTCTGGTCGTGCATTAGACCTTGGTAAGTACCCTTGACCTTCCTTAATCGTGTTTTACTTAGTTAATTAGCTTAAAGTCAAACCGTCGTAATTAAGGTTTGACTTATCGATTAATCACTAATGGTCCAGTGTTTAGTCAAATTAAAGGTAGTTATAAGTTGGTAATTATGTGGACATTAAACCCTTAAAAGGGCACCCCCTGATTCCCGGTCTAACTAGATCATTTGTCGGGTCAAAGTTATCTATAAAAAGTCAACAGGAACTTAATTTTCGAATTAACGCAAAATTAACAATGTAGAAGGCGTGTAACCTATGTTGTCACTCATATAACTTAGTAATAAATGTAATAACATGTCTAAGCATATTCGACCCGACAATTTTCAGTCGCATACTTTGACTTATGCTTTGACTTTTAGTTCTGACCCGTAGTAGCATGGTTTAGAAATGCCTTAGAGCTTCCCTAGGACCAGATTACATGATGGTATAACCCTCTGCGTTTATACTACTTGACTCGTTGATTGTCCGTTGTTTCCGTTAAATGCCTAATGTTGACCAATATGCCCTTTTGACCATAAAACGAGAATTTTGGAAATGTGAGGGGACAATAATCTTTGTTACTAATTTATAAACATGCCCCTAAAGTTTCATATCAGTTCGAGGTCCAGAATATGAGTTATGCTAAATAGCGCATTTAAAAAGCTTTTTGTTAATTAAACGACGCAATTAGCATAAAGCCTATCTAAACCCAATTTTTAACACCAAACCTTTTATCCACTGATGTAATATAATATTTTGGGATTTTTAAAGATTTTTAATTATTTTTAACCTGCTCATAACCTAAGGGTATGGCGTTGATTCGGTAAATACCGATTATACCCTTTTTGTTTATAAAATGAGTTATACATAATATTTTGACACCAATCCAATTGCTACTGATTTTATATAATAAATGAAGTATTTTGAACTTTATAACCTGATCAGAAAACTCCGATTTCCTGTATAACCCGGAAATCGCTTAAAATGGCTTTTTACGCGTATTAAACACCTAGTGTGGGTTTTAAACCATTTTGTCATATAAGACTTATCACCAACTGATATAACCTGATAAATTAAGTTATTTTACTGATTTATTCAGACCCGAATCTCAGAATTTCATTTAATCTCTTTTATAATCTTTAAAATGACCAAAATACCCCTACGGGGCTTAAATTTAGATTAAACTCGTTTTGGGCATAATGGAAGATATCCTACTGATATCACAACATAATTAAGGCATATTAACTTAGAAAACCTGTTAGTGACTCTTTCGGTTACCCGTTATGCGTTATTCGCGTTCGGTTCGGTTTATGTAACTAGTTTGCATAAATTAGCCGAAACGGGTCAAACCTTATCATTTTTATCTCAAAATCCAGAATGTGTTTAGTTTACCCATATTATACAAGTCTTCAAATTTTTCAAGTCTAAATCACATTCTATTCCGGTCTTCGCCTAATCATGCGTTCGAACCGTATCTTTCTTTAAAACTAACCGGTCTAAGCTTAGGCTTAATTAAAGACCCATTAGGATTCTAATAGGTTATTATAAACCTTCGTTCCAGAATAGGAGACCCGGTAAAAGCTACGTGCACTTGCTTGTTGTGATTATTACTTGCAAAGGTAAATACTTTTAACTTATTTTCCCTTATACGGGCTTGGGGTACGGTATATAAAATACCGCTTGGTCGGTCATTGAATCTTTAATCGAATAGAGTTTAAACCATTGATATGCTCCGTTTGGAAATGTTTTGTTTGCTTAAAGCCTTTGGGGGGTTAATAACCATGTCCCGGATATCCTTGGCATCATTTTACGAAATGGCCACGACCTAAGCACAGGGTGTAGGCGTACACCCGTCAGTGCCTAAATAAATAATATGGTGTGTCTATTGATCTTTAACCCGGTCTACGGATTGGGCTACTGAACGCATAAGGAACATGTAATTCTTTTACAAGTATTATATTCAAATAATTATCCCAAGTTATAAAAAGCTTTGTGCCACGTGCATTCAAATCAATTTTATTAAACCTTTTCAAAATGAGTCAGTTAATTGTATTTACCAGTGTAAACTGACGTATTTTCCCAAAAGGTTAAGTGCAGGTACTACTCGAACTAGGCTGGCTTTCTCCTAGCGTCCGCAATAAGTCTCGCAAGCTTGGATGTCATAAAACTGTTGAACAATGTTCCTTTTTATTTTTGATCCACCTGTGGATTACTTTCAACTTTTTGTGATACTTGATATTACAATTATACTCGGTTTAAATATATCTATCTTTTGCTTCCGCTGTGCATTTAAATATTGTGTTGTTTGACTATAACGATATCAACTACGTCACGATAATCCCCTACCGGGCCCACCGGTAAAACGTGGAAATATCGGGGTGTGACACGTTTCGATTGATCATCACAACATAACATAATAATCATGCACAAGTAACACATAAGGCACACACACACACGTATAACAATAACCAAAATGCGTAATTCGAGCTACGAGTGCGATTGCGATAAGCGATAAATTGATTAAACATGCGATAAATAGCGATAAATATGCGATTATTAATAGATACTCCACATAATACAATCAACGCGACAACAAAATAGACTAAATCAAGTCAAAGAAATCAAAACAGGAATTCAGCAAGGAGAGACAGATCGCAATTAGCAATCTTTTCTTCCTTTGACTTCAATCTTGACTTTGACTTCCGAAACACGGGGTGTTACAAACGTCACCTTCAAAAGAGGGGCCTACCACATTACGCATTAATAACGTAATTAATTATCTTTCAATATTCCGACCCTTTAGGATTGTATCCTTGCTGACTCAAACTACTGGGTTGAGGGTAACGTCACCTTCAAAAGAGGGGCCTGCTACTATAACTAAGATAATCTCTTAAAAAGTGCAAAAGTGCGGAAATCATCAAAGGTTACATTAAAGGCGAGTCGGATCCAAGTGATTCATCTTGTCTATCTGTTTTATTTTTATTTTATTTTTCAGCATTTTTAGTTTTTATTTTCATTTTTAAAACCTTTTCTAAAACTTTTAATTTGATTAGACGTTGAGGATAAACCAGTATTAAAAGCTCTTGTGTCATTGGATGACCTCGGTATCTTACCAACGCTATACTACGCTCACGATGGGTGCCCTTGCCCATGTGTGTGTTTAGTGTTAGTAGAATATCGTGTTTTACAAATTTAAAACTTGACTAATGTGTTAAAAAAGGGGTTAAAATATAAAGAAAAACATAATACACCTGACACACACCAGGAGGCTGACTTCTGCTGTAATTACCGCTTCTGAACCATAAACGAGGCTGAATGGAATCTCGCCTGTACTGGTTTTTGGCATGGTGCGGTGAGCCTATAAAATGCTTGGGAGTTCGTCCACCCATCCCATGCGTGCGGTCCCCAGCCTTGCTTTTATGCCATCCACTATTTGCTTGTTCACGCTCTCAACTTGCCCATTTGCCTTTGGGTGTGCCACAGAGGCGAAGCTGTGTTCGATGTTCATCTCTTTGAACCATTTTTGTAGGTCCTCTGATGCGAAGTTGTACCATTATAAAAAATAATGCACAATGGTAATCCGAATCGGCAAATAATGTGTTCCCAGATGAATTTTCGGATCACCATGGCTGTAGTCGACGTGAGAACCTTTGCTTCTACCCATTTAGTAAAGTAGTCTACTGCTACTATTATGAACTTGACTGCTCCGGGCGCATCGGGAAAAAGGACCGACAAGGTCAATGCCCCATTGTTGGAAAGGCCAGGCTGAAGTGACTGGGACCAGAGGGTTCTTTGGGCGTAGCGTCTTGGGGGCGTGGCGCTGACATGCCGTGCACTTGCGCAACAGTTCTACTGCATCTATGTGCATACCTGGCCAGTAGTATCCTGCATTCATGATTTTTGCGACCACCATGCGCGGGCCTGCATGGATCCCACATAGTCCCTCATGAATTTCACGGATTAAATATTGTGCGTCGGTCTTATCTACGGAGCGTAAAAGAGGAAACATGAATGATTTGCCGTACAAGATACCGTCTGCCATTTCGTAGTTTAACGCCTTGTGTTGAATTTTTCTAGCCTCCGCCTTCCGCTCTGGAAGGATTCCATGTTGCAAATATGTAATGATTGGGGACATCCCATATGGATTCCCGACTTCTATGATGTTCACTTCTCTTAAGGGGACATATGTGTTAGATAATACCTCGATGCGGACTTCTTTCACGAGGTGTTTGAAGCTTGTAGCAGCCAGTTTGCTTAGAGCATCTACATGTTTATTTTCGCTTCTGTTGATGTGAACTATCTTGAAGGTCTGAAACTGGTTGAGAAGGATCCTCGCTTGTTCCAAATATAGCGCCATGGCTACGCCTCGTTGTTAGTACTTTTGAAATCCAAGCGAATTGCGTAAGTGAGCTCATGGTTGTCAGGGCTAACTAGGAGAAGGCCTGCGCCTGCACCATCGTCGTTTGAGGTGCCATCTGTATGTAATGTCCAAACCCTGTCATCAAATATGGGGTAGGATTTTGAATTGCCTCGCATTCCTGGATTTTGTCAATGGGGACTTCGGTAACGAAGTCTGCTAAAACTTGCCCCTTAATAGCTGGTCGAGGTTTGTACAAGATGTTGTACCCTCCTAATTCGATAGCCCACTTGGCCAACCGCCCCACGACATCTGGCTTAGACAAAACTTGTCCTAGATGATAGTTTGTAAGGACGGTGATAACGTGGCCAGAAAAATATCGTCGCAGCCTGCGTGATGCATGAAATAGTGCTAGGACTAATTTCTCCATGATAGAATAGTGTGTCTCTGGACCAGTTAACATTTTGCTGATGTAGTATATTGGAGTTTGAACTCTGTCTCTTTGTACCATCAGTACCGCGCCGACTGCTACTTCTGCCGCGGATAGATATAGGATTAATGGTTCATCTTTCCGTGGTGCTGTTAAGGTTGGCAGCTGAATCAGACATTCTTTCATTTGTTGGAAAGCTTTTTCTACTTCTAGAGTCCATTGAATCAGACATTCCGTGGTGCATAACGTGCTAATGAATGGATATGACTTGGCAGCGTGATTTGCCAGAAATTTGTTGAGAGCTGTTAATCGACGAGCGAGACGTTGCATCTCTTTGACAGATGCTGGTGATGGCATTAATTGAATGGCTTCTACTTTTCCTGGGTTGACCTTAAAACCATCTCTGGTTACGATAAACCCTAGGAATTTGCCTTCCTCCATTCCGAACGAGCATTTTATTGGATTCAGCTTTAGGTTAACTTTGTGCAGGGAGTCAAAGGTGCGCTGAATGTTTGCGAGCATAGACTCTTCCTCTCGACTCATGATAACGAGGTCGTCCATGTAAACTTCTACTGTTACGCCAATATCGTCTCCGAAGACTCTGTCCATCAGACGTTGATAAGTTGCTCCCGCATTGCGGAGGCCAAAAGGCATTTTTGTGTAGCAAAAAATACCTTTGTCCGTGCGGAAAGCCGTTTTGTCTTCGTCTTCCTCCTTCATTTGCACTTGATGATATCCTTTATAGCAGTCTAAGAAACAATTCCAGCGGAAGGATGCAAAGAAATCCACTTTCTTGTCTATTTCTGGGAGGGCGTAACAGTCCTTTAGGCAGGCTTTGTTGAGATCTTTGAAATCGACACACATGCGCCACCCACCGTTGTGCTTCTGTACCATAACTGGGTTGGCTACCCATGTTTGATATTGTACTTCGCGCAGAATCCTCGCTTGAAGTAATTCGGCTACTTGTTCATTCATTGCGTTTGCTTTTTCTGCGCTAAGACTGCGCTTCCCTTGCGCAACTGGTTCTGCAAAAGGTCGGATATTTAAGCAGTGCTGTGTTATCTCTCTTGGTACTCCAGTCATGTCTGCCGGAGACCAAGCGAAGATATCCATGTTGTTAGATAGGAGTTCCTTTAATTTTGCACGAATTGCTAGTGAAATGGCGTGCCCCAACAGAATAGTTTGCTCAGGGTGCTCCTCGTTGAGGACCCACTTTTATGGTTCATTTGATGGTGATGGCTTGGCAACTTTTACTGGTGGCTCATCGTCTACATACTTTACCTCTTTGCTAGAATAAAAAATTGCTACCCCGGTTTCTGTTGGAAAACCACAAGCAGCGTGTGGTATAGAGGTAATCATGCTGAACTCCCTTTGTGATCGTCTTCCTAACAGTACATCATGGCGTGATGTCGCTGGCTAACCATAAAATTGACTGTGACAGTGCACGAGTGCTCTCCGTCTGAGAGAGTTACAGGGAAAGCGATTTGACCCAGCGAAAAGACGGCTTCATTGCAGAAACCAGTGAGAGGAAAATCGACTGGTTTCAAACACGCCTTGTCCTCTGGGTCTAAATGTTTAAAGCATTGCTCATAAATTATATCCATGGAACTACTCGGATCTATAAACATGTAATCAATGTGCTAATGGCCGAAGATACCAGTGATGATTACCGGGCGTTCTTCCTGAGGACCTCCTGGAACGACAAGGAAAACTACTTGTTGTTCTAGCCAGTGTTGATTGTAACTCCGTTTGTGCGGTCTTCATGAAGGTCCTCCTTGTACCATATTTATCTGTTGCACCTTGGTTTCCTGGTGGTTGTTATCCTCCACATTTTGTTTTATATATCTGAACGACTCCAGATATCCTTTGTTACTAAGTTGGATGTCCCAATGGTGTGTTGGTTGTGGTTCCAACACTGTGGTATCAGATTTGCTCTTGAACACGTACCCTTCTTGAGACTTCTGATTATCAGATTCGTTATGAAAAGGCTCAAATCTGGACTTTGGGGCAAAAATCTCGCTTATGGTGTTCTGGAATTTGGTAAACCAGTACTCTGGAGTTTACTCCGAAAGTAGATCTGGATGATTTTGGGCTCCAGATTGCATTTTTATGACAACAGAGTTTTTCGCTTCATGACAGTTTCTGCTGCTAGCTGTTTTTCCCACGATTCCGTTGATCTGAATAACCTGGGTTGGAGTACCCTTGTTTTCGGATCGAGGACTTGATGGGCGAATTGACAAATTCTCTGCCATGGAAAACAGAGGTTGAAAATTGTAACCATCCTAAATAAACCGACACCCTCGAATATTTTTCCGACACCCTAATATATTTTAAAATACCCCAATATATCCCAAAATACACCCCATACGCGAAAACGGGCCCCGAATACCCTAAATACTATTAAAATTAATTAAAAATTGAAATTTTGGGCTGAGGCGGGCCGCGTAAGCGCCACCCCAACCTTGACGCGGGCCGCGTCAACTTAAAACCTGGCACGGCCCTGGGCCGCCACGTGGCCCAACACCCGGCGAGCCTACCTGATGACCCAGCTAAGCTACGACGTTGACCGGGTTTGACGCGGGCCTCGTAGCCCCTTATTAACATTTACGCGGGCCGCGTAAAAACCGAAGTGAAGCACTATACAAGTAGGCCATCGGATCTTCATTTGAATTCGTTCAAAAACGTTTTCTTTCTCTAAATTCTGAATTGTAGGCATAATCTACGGGTATTATACCCCCCTAAATAGTGAAGTTCTGCTCCGTTGTAAGTATTATAACCCCTGGATACGTATTAGATACGCTGCCCGATTGATCTAGGGTTCCGTAACGGCTGTTGTGGTTCTGCCCGACGTAGTCGTTGGAATGCCGTCTCGGGGAAGGTATTACTAATGTTAAAATAGGTTATTATACTAACGCGTGTGCATTTGTGTAAATTATAGATTGTCACCAGGAAACCCTTACGGAAAATCTAAGAAAGCAATGTGAGTTTATCCGCTTTTTGTAAACCTTTTTAAATTGTTTTTACAAAACCTCACTTAATTAATTATATATTAAGCAGTTATTGAGTATTTGTAAGAATACAATTATCATGAGTATGTTGGGGTTTTGTATACAAAATTTGTTACCATCTAGTCAAGGAGTAACATTTCCACAAGTCGGGTCTGACAGTACCATGGATGTTAATTGATATAACTTGGAAACAAATGTAATTGCGAGACCGCCCTCAATATTGTACAATGGTTTTTATATAAATTTGATTAAACTGGGATTCACTCACCAGTATTTCCCACTGACAAATGTTTTTAAAACGCATTTCAGGTAACAAACTGTGAAAGCCAAATAGAAGCCAGCTGGCCAACACTGAAGGCTTGGAAAAGTGGCAATAAAGTTACCTAAAAAGAAATAGATGTTTTTCTTAAATAAAATAGGACTTATTCCTATGAAAATGTGTGTATTGCAAACTTGGGTTTTATCCCATGTGTTTAATATTATGAAAATATGGTATTATACTCTGATCAAATATTTCCTAACTACGATCCTGATGAAAAAAATTCCGCTGCCAAATTAGACAAACACGCGATACCACCGAAACTGGCTCGCGGTCGCCCGTTCACGGGGATTAGGGATCGAGGGTTGCGACAAAAATTAAATCAAGACTAGAAGATGTGAAAATTCAGAAATCGGTGGGCGCCATTGAAGAAACACTGGTTCAATGGACCGGAATCGATTGAACCGGGGGTTTATTTCTGCATAAAAGGGTTAGGTCTTCCCGTTTGATTCAGGGTTTGGCTTATCTCCTTCTTCGAACGATAACTGCAAAACAAACAGCCGTTAGACTCGTCACGGGGAGAATGTGGGTTCTTTCCGTGACCACCATCCGGCTTGAGAATAAGTACAAGTTTCAATGAAGAAGAAGAAGAAGAAGAAGTAATAGTGAAAGTGAAGTGATAGTAACTTGAGAAATGATACCTGAGTTGTCTTATTTATAACCGAATTTGGGCGGGAAAGTTTGTTGACGGAGGAAATAACGGAAAGTAATTTCCGTAAGCGGTTATTTTCTTCACCGTTAATCACTAACGTGATGTATATGCACACGGATCGTGGGCATGATTAATGGCTGGGGAGATGCCACGTGGAAAGTGGGTAAGTGTGGATCCTTCTCCATTTTGGTGCCATCATCGTGACTTTGAGGGATGCTCAGGATGATGCCACGTGATCATTCGGTTATAACCGAATGGTAATGCACGATAAGGCCTTCTAGAAGATTTACAGTTGTAATCATATGTGGCTTTGCCTAGTGCAAATTCTGTTGTAACAGAAAGGTTACTTCCTGTTCAAGTCTGGGTGATATCTGCGCATAGATGTTATTAACTATCTTGACATATGAACTTGCGCAAGGATATGTTATTGATTTTCTCGGCGCGCATATTTTGAAGGTTGTTTTTCTTTTAAGTTCTTCTTTAGAACCGGTGCGCAGCAGCGCAGGGTTTCTTAAAGAGGGTTTATTGTGGTGAAGTTGTGGTATGGTCCAATGAGCCTGCGCGAGGTTTTTAGGACCATACCCCTTCCATATACAAAGAAGAAATGAGTGAATAGTGACAAAACGCAACTAAATATAACTAGCAAGAAAGTAGCCAAGAATCCAAAGATAATCACCAAAACTTAAAAGAGTTTGAATATGAGGTGTACTTACAAGTAAAAATATGTCATCTATGAGAGAAAATCTCGAGTTATTAAGGATATTAAAAAAGATTAGAAAGGTCAAAGAAAAATTAAGAAAAGAAAATATTCACACAGGCACTTAATGTTAACAACTTGAATTGTTGTAATTTTATATTTAAATTTGTTTGAAACGTTAATAATAATTATAATTTCTATTAATTTGTTTGTTTATTTTTTTTTCACAAAATATATAATTCATGATTAAACAGGTATTACGATACCAAGAAGAACAAATTAAGATGTGTGATGGGTTAGAGATTATAGTGACATGTTTTAACTTCTAATCAACTGCTAGCCCTGTAAGAATTGCTAGACATTGTTCAGATCAATATATCAACCAACACTCTCAACTAATTGAATTTGTGGACATCTTTTAACTTCTAATCAAATGTTAGGATATAAGCAAACTTTCAAAGGGTACGATCGAAATTTTTACCTATAAAATTTACTAAATTTCTTTTTTTCAAGAGGTATCATATAGGTCCGCCCTCCCTATGAAAACTAGGCACAAAACATCATCAATTTTAAAATGGACATCCATATTCCATTCACGTAGGAAAAAAAAAAAACTTGAATAGTTTGAAGCTTTATGTGACCATGCAAGGTTTGATTAAGGTTAGTGAGCATGGTTCTGAAAATATTAATCTTGCTCCTAATTGCTATTTTGGTTTACTATTATACCTAGTGGTGGAGCCACACTTTAAACAACAGTATCGCCCGACACCATTGAATTTTGTGTAACAAATACCACGTATAATAGGAAAAATTCGAGCGACACCATTGTTTTTTTACGAGCGCCCAGTTACTTGAATTTAATTAGTATACTTTAAATCATTAGAGGTCCATACTTATTTTTTTCTAATCTAGTAAGCATTATAGGCTCATGTCTAATTGGTTTTGTTTCAATTGTTTAACCTAACCATAACCAGATGTTTGATGATCATCTGAATGATGCTTGCACTTATTTGTTATAATTAAAAAGAGGGTTTTTTTTTCTTTCAAGTTGCCATTCTACATTATAACAATTCAAAACGTGAATAGTAAGAACTATAATATTATTGTCTTTTTTTACAATTAATTTACGTTTCTAACCCTGAACATTAATAATGTTATCACACAACCTCTAAACTATAATAATTTTTTGATAAACGATTTACATATACCCTTTTACTTTAATAGATTTACCATAGGTAAGGTTAATAACAATTATATTTTTTATAAGCGATTTATGTTTCGACTCCCAAACTTTAATAGAGTTATCATACGGTCCTTAAAGTTTAATAAAGTTAATAAACTTATTTTTTTCTTTTTTTAAAAATATCTGTTCTTTTATCCTTTTTTATAGATTTGGTTCCTTTTTGTTTTACTTATTATAATTAAAGCTAACTTTTAACTCTAGACATGGTTATTTAATCATGTTGCTTTTTAACCCTTCAATATAAAATATACAAGATAACAAATATTATATTTTTTTATTTACCTTATTATAGTTAAATGGAACGTTTAACTCTAAATTGTTTACTTAACTGTGTTGATTGCTTAATTTTACAGTCATAAAATATATACATCCTCGCCATCAACCTCTATGACCTCACTGTGAAGCGTGGGCTCCAATCTTCACCATCAACTTCTTACGACCTGTCGTGAAGCGCATGCTCGAATTTGAAAACATTATGAATCGTTTTCAAAACATGAAGATGCGTACAGAGTAACTATTAAATGAAAATTTTTATATATTTCAAATGACTTTGTAATTTTATCATGTGTTTTTATTCATTGATATTGTACTTTTACTGTGATATTTGCTTTTATTATGTGATTTGACCCGACTAGATCCGAACCGATCCAAAAAGTTCGACTCTGGGTTACTATAACCCGGGGTATCCATAAAAAATGATGCCAAAAGAAAAAGTTTCTGGCTCCGCCACTGTTATACCTTAGGTGATTAGATAACTTGTATCTTTATTGTAACAATATGAAATATGACTTGAAGCTAATTAAATAAAACTAGTATTAAGCATCTCCGCGTTGCGGCGAGGGCGAGTACTAATGCCACACTACTGCCAGCGACCACCAACACTGAAGTTAGGGCGTGTTAATGCGAAGAAATTAAACCGAAACGTAAAACATAGAATAAAAAAACTAAGTTGATCTAGGACTCGCGCGCTACGATGAAAGCACGTCTATTTTTTCCCGTTTGACAGGTTTATCGTAATCTATATATATTATATATCATTACCACTATACAAACCATAATGCATATATTACAACAACCATTGCATCAATATGTTGCAAATTATATTTATATAAGATTTTGGCTAAATTAATTAGATTATTATAATTATAAATAATAATAATTTACAAATAAAACAACACAAATTTGAATGGATCAAACTAATTGAACATGGTAAGATAATGAAACCATTATTTGATTAGGGCACAACCACTTAAGCACAATTTACAACCATACATGCATACAAAACAGATTGAATTTTGTAAGGTAATAAAACTATTATTTGATTAAGATACAACCACTTAAGCACAATTTACAACCAAGCATGCATATAAATTATTTGATTAAGGTACAAACATTTAAGCAAAATTTACAACCAAAGATACATACATATATTACAAATTAATAGTATATAAATATATAAATAGTATACATGAAGGAGTTGACCTCAAGATGAAATTTGTGCATTCTTGCAAAGCACAAAAAATACCTTTTGGCAATGCTTTTCAAAGATGCATGATGACGTTAAATTACTACTTTCATACTTGTGAGAGATAATGTAACTTTATATGTATTTATTTAAGGTATATAAATTGAAATTCATATATGCCAATAAAATGTGTTTGTAATATCACATTTTACAGTAGTAAAAAAGAACTCGTTCACCATAGTTTGTGTAGCCACAACCTTGATAATAGTATTGAACATGTGTCCAGCTTGCATAAGTTCTGCAACATCCCAACATTAATAATCGGCACCAATTGTTTCCCACTCAATGATCTGCTAGTCTCACACCTTTTATACAGAAAAGAATAATCCAAATGTTTTACAGCCCATTAGCAGCTTTAGTAGGGTGTTATTTTGCATAACCCCTAAAATTTTTCAAGATAACATATATTTTCAAAGATACCTGAGTAGAGATAATATAACAAATGAAACAAATTCTCTTTTATTTTCCAACTTTCCATTTAAAAATATGAGTAATCAAATTGCAATTATATATAACACCACAATATACCAGCAGGTCATGCAGATGATTCAAGCCCAGTTGGTTGATGCATTGGAAATGATGGGGAAGGACTCAGGTTCGACCCTTGATCCCACCCGAGTTTTCTACTACAGTGTATTTACTCCAGAGGGTCGGCTCTTGTGGAGGGTGTAACTCCTGTCATGTGGCAGGAGGCTGGAAATTTTCTCGGGGACAGCGTAACGCCTCTCTCGACCAGACGTGAGCCCGGTTAAGACAACATAGTCCTGGTAATGAGTGGTGACGGGTCTGCGTCTTGCGGGTGTGAATTAGCCGTCTGTTGTGAAGTTCACTTGTCAAATATATATATATATACCAGCAGGTCATGAGACAAAGTGATAACATCAAAACCTTTATCAATTCATAGATCCTTTCATATTAAACACTCTTAATCCAATTACAAAAAAAAAAAAAAAAAATTATTTGCTATTGAAAAAGAATAAAATTCACATGTCACAAACATAACAAATTTTTGTAACAAGATAAAAACAAATAAGAGAATACAATCTTATCACACAATCATCATCATTATACTCAGTAAATCTCATCAATAGCAAAACAAAGGTAGAGTCTGAGGAGGGTAAGATGTAGACAGCCTTACCTCTACGGTTGACAATAGGTAACCTGTTAAGACACGATAACAGAAAAATACACCATGTTATTTTTTACGTTTTTAAAAATAATCAAAATTTGAAAGTTAGGATCCATTATTTCTCCTTCTAGGTGCGTAAAATATAGATCTGTCTTATAGACATTAGATATAAAGTAGTTAAATGAGTCGTATTCATGTTTAAAATTTTTGTTGTTCGCGTTATCAGATACCTGTTAAACCTGCTAAGACACGATTTGCCAGCCTTACCTCTACCCCGTAAGAATAGAGAGACTTCTTCCAGTGAGACCCTCGACTCGATAATAGTTTTGCATCAATGATAATATTAATTGTTTAACTTTTTTTTTCCTTTTGTGATTCACCACGTCTTGTAACCTGCACGTGCAGGGATTTGTAGTAATATTAGGGGGGTAGGGGTGGTCATCACTCATCATTCACTCACAACTTCTAATCAAGTTCCGCTATGTCATCAAGCCTTTTTCTATCACTACTGATAGATTTTAGTGGAAATGCCCATCACTCACCACACACCCATCTCCATTTTAAAATAACTCACCACTCAAACATGAATAACGCATGAAAAAATAATGCGTGATAAGATCCACGTGTTATACATGAAGGCGACAACGGTGTTTGAAATTCCATCACTTGTTATGGGGGCTTATCACGCACACATACACAACCGCCCCGAGTCCCCTTATTATTATATAAATCAATTGATAACACATATTTGCTACAGTGTCGAGGGGTATATTCGTAATTTACTCCTTTCAAGCTGTTTTAACATTGGTTTGCCACGTTTGTTCTGTGCTCCGTGTCAACTCAACTCCTCACTTTTCATCTTCAATTTTGCTTTCCCTGGTAACACAAAGAGAGAACGACAGAAAAGGATTTCACCTTTGTTATGTGATTTTGAGCGGATCTGGCCTGAACCCCACATCGCTCCACTGATTTGAACATAGTAACCTGTTGTGGAAGTCGGTTTCATCTTTCGACGGCGTCAGAGATATTCTTGCTCCAACTTTTTCCCCGATTTTTGGTTAGTTAATTAACTGATAAAAGTCCCTTTTGTTGTGGCTTAATTTAAAAAAAAAATACAGTTTAACACTTTAACAAGTAACTCTTGAATACCTATTTACCTTCTTTTATGCGGCCAAGTATAAATTTAGCTTCTAGAATATGTGATCTTAGTTGAACCACGTTTGGTCGTTTGGGTGGATTTTAGGAATGTTAATATTTTATTGAATATGCTGTTTATGTATTGTGACTATAAATCACCAACAAAATTATGTGCATTGGTTAGTTAATTTGTAATCTGAGTTTGGAAAGGATTGAGCTACATTTGATGAATATAATTTTATTTCTGTGAAAGTTTATTTCAATATGTCCATAATTTCAGCATTAATTTATTGTTAAAAAGAAGTATTACAAAATTCATATCTATGTTGTATTCTGAGATGCTAGGTTTGACTTACTAAAGGTCAACATTTCTCTTCACTTTTTGTGTGCAAATAAGTGAAATGTGCTCAGGAAATTTGCAGTCTTCATATTAATGTGGTAAAGGTAATGATCAATGGGTTTAAAATTGGATCTCTATGATATAAAATTGAAAATAAAAGGAAGAGATGTTTGCTGATACAAATTAGGAAGTTGAAACAATTTTTGGAAAGCATTAAATGTGGAACACACTGCAGCTACATACTACTTGTAGAAGAAAACAAGATACCATGATCACGGCTTCAGGATGAATGGACAACCTTTGGACTCTAGGATGGCATACTGCAACTACGAAAACAATTGCGCTTTTGGTAGACATAGTTCATTCATAAATTGATGCATGTGTTCAGTTTGATTCGTACTCCCTTTGTTTCTTATTATTTGTTTTCTCCATGATGGTAACTGTCTTTCTATAATGCAATTGGCAATGTACTATCCTCTCTTTTTGGCAAGAATTGTAGATAAACATGTCTTTTTTTTCGTTTATGTTAAACTAGGCCAACCCGTTAACCTTTCTTCTGTCTCACTCACTTGAGTTAACCAATAAGAAAACAATATAAATATGTAGAAACTGATTTATTCTAATTTTCATTAAGGCATAGTTCGCCTGCCGCAACGCGGCAGGATACATCCTAGTTATATATTTAAAAAAAAAAACATGTTAGCTACATGAAAGAAACTATAAATAATAAAAGATAGTAATAACATTTATATAGGAAGTTCATTGTTTATCAAGTGTATTTGACAACATCCGCATTGTAATCGCTGTAGCAACACTAACTTAATTATTTAACTTAAGCATAGATTTCATTAACGATTTTTACTTTAATATAATATTTCTTTTTCTTTTGTGTTTTTTACAAGAATATTAAACTTTAAACATTTTTTTAAAATGATCACAAAATTTTTATACTCTGAGTTTAACGATTTTATTGTTTGGTTTTTTTTTTTTTCCTTTCGGTTGTTATACAGAGTTGCATTACCGTAATGAACTAAATCGATATCGATCGAAATTGAATTCCCGCTGAATCACACAGGGGATTTCAGTAATGATTATCTCAAATTATATATTTATTATTGTTAATAACTAAAGCACATCAAATATGTCCAGTTAGTTTATCCCACTGATCAAGTGTAAACTAAAAATGCTACATAAACATCCCCTACAATAATTAAAAATAACTTAATTATTATTGATCATCAATTGAAATATAAGTTAAGGATTATATAAAATTTAATTTAAATACTCATTTAATTATTTATCAATTTAATTTAAATACTCATTTAATTATTTATAAATTTATAATTTAAATATTTTAATCAATAAAAAGAACACAAAGAAAAAATCCATGTAATCTTTAAAAATTAAAGTTTAAGAAATTAACACAAAGATAAATTGCATAATGTATAACAATTATTTATATTTATATATTATTAGATATATCAATAATTAATAATATTAGAGATTAATCTACTATTTCATATATAAATAAACTAAATGAGAGAATGCCACATGACATTATATAAATAAATTAAATTAGAGAATGACACATGACATTAGATGAAATCTTTTATTAGTATTAGATTGGTTTTGAATATTTTTTTATAATTTTAAAATACGATACATTTATCATTAGTTTTGAGTATTTTTTATAATTTTAAAATAAGATACGTTATAAGATTATGATTATGTCGTAACGGTTTGCGTATTTTTATATACATCTTAATATGAATATTACTAAAATCGAGTTGTGAATAGTAATGTACAAGTGGTTGAAACACAAACATATGTCATCAAAGTCATCTCACGGTCTAGTTCTTTTAATGATTTACCCTTTTTGTTATCTTTATAAAATAATACTGCATGCTGATTTTTATCATCGTTTCGTTAAAAGTTTAATTCAAAATTGGACAGGTCAAATATATTTGATATTTTCGTTCTTTATCATGGCGAGCCAACCGATACCATTCGAACAACAACGGTATAGACATTGGTATTCGTTTTGTGTTTTCTCGATGTTCCTATTGGTTTCTTGACGAACCAAACTGATTCTGACCAAATAACATTAGTACCGATATTGGTATTATCCGAGCAGATACCAATATTTATTTTTATGGTTTTCCCTCAGTGTATCGCTTTTGATATCTATACCAAAAGTCGGTATCACACCAATACTGTAACAAACTAAACTAAAACAAATCGATTGACCGCCGCAACACGCGAGAAACCCCACTACTTTGTTCTAAGAAATGCATATATGGTCGGAGATAGGGAGATCCTAATCTTCATCTTGCATATATCCTGTGGGTCTGGTCATATATAAACTTCAACTTAAAACTTTTCAAAAGTATCAATGAAAAAATTCAACAAAAAAGAAGAAAGAAAAAAAAAAGACGTCCACACGCACTGACGCACGCACATACCACCGTCCTCCCTTTTTCTCTCACTACATATCTCTCTCTCTCTACATATATGTACATGTATCTATCTATCATTTCCAACTATAAAATATGCAATCCATTCTAGCTTCAAAACACACCCTAAATAAAATATACATATATATAGAGATACAAATAAAGACGTATGAAGGGTGGTGTAATTGGCATGGTTAAACCATGCAACGTAGCCAGACCTACAACCCATCTAGCTGAGATCTCACACTGCACCACTTATACCAACCACCGAACCACACAGTTAAGTGTCAAGAGTTCTTGGAACAGTGATGATTCGGGTCCGGCCCGGGTCACGCACCGTGTGGCTAGTTTAGATCAGAAGTGGAGGGAGTACCAAGGGATCAAGAACTGGGAAGGGTTGCTTGATCCGTTAGATGATGGTCTCCGGCATGAGATACTCCGGTATGGGGATTTCGTCGAAGCAGCATACCGGTGTTTCGAGTTTGATACATCATCACCGGACTATGCAACATGTAAGTTTAGTAAGAAGACAATGTTGGATAGATGTGGTTTAGGGGGGAGTGGGTATAAGGTGACTAAAAATTTGCATGCCACGTGTGGGGTTCGGCTGCCAGGCTGGATTGACCGGATGCCGAGCTGGGCGTCGACGAATTCCAGCTGGATTGGTTACGTGGCGGTTTGCGATGATGACAAGGAGATTGCGCGATTGGGACGTAGGGACGTGGTGATTGCGTATAGGGGAACTGCCACGTGTCTTGAGTGGGTTGAGAATCTACGTGCCATGTTGACATCATTGCCTGATGACATGGCACCTGAAAAGAAAAAAGCTATGGTACAACAAGGGTTTCTTAGTATGTACACGTCAGCAACTGACATGTGTCCAAGTTTACGGGACATGGTGCGTGAGGAGATATCAAGGATCATTGAGACGTATGGCAATGAGCCTCTTAGTGTGACGGTCACTGGCCATAGCCTTGGTGCGGCACTAGCCACCCTCACGGCCTATGACATAACCTCGACATTTAAGCACTCGCCAATGGTGACTGTAGTTTCCTTTGGCGGGCCTCGTGTTGGAAACCAAAATTTCCGATCACAACTTGAAAGCAGCGGGACACAAATTCTTAGAATCGTGAACTCGACGGATGTGATCACGAAAGTCCCTGGATTCTTGGTTGATATTGGTAGCAACGACGTGGCAAAAAGAAGTGTAGGGTTGCAAGGATGGCTACAAAAACAAGTTGATGAAGTTGGAGATTGGTTCGGATATGCCGAGGTAGGCAAAGAACTCCGGCTAACCAGCGAGGCATCACCATACCTAACCAAAAGCGACTTTGCCACATGCCATGACCTAAAAACATACCTCCATTTAGTTGACGGCTTTGTGAGCTCCTCCTGCCCATTCCGAACAACAGCAAAAAGACTGTTAACCGGAGTGAAACAAGAGAAGCAAAAAATTTTAGTTAGATGAAGCAAAAAATTTGTTAGATGACTAGAAGTTGATGTCATAGTGATAGATTACAAAATTTGTATAGATTCATTTGTGGTTTATTTTTGTTTAAACTTATCTTGCACAAATAAGAAGCAATCATGATAGCAAATGATGCCAGTCCAACTGGTTAATGCACCAGGGTTTTACCCATGATGCCCGTGTTCAATCTCCACTTGAGGTGGTTTATTCCCCTCTGTGGTGGCCCTCAATCCGTCAAGCCCTATTCGATGTGGCGAGGCACCTGTGGGGTTTTTCCTTTGGACGCCGGTCACTCTTTGACGCCAGCTGGGGCACGGTTAAGACACTCACGTCTGGCCGGAGAGGGGCGACGGGCCTCCCCAATGCGGGAGGTTGTGGGGTGTCTCGCACCCAAAAAATTATGACACCTTACCGTTAAAAAAAAGAAGGAATCATGATAAGAATTTATGTACTTTTTCCTTTTCATGATTCAAAAAGTGGGTTTTAGTCGTATATTGGCCATTTTCTTTTTGGTGTGACAAAAAATATATATCCTATTCCGTAACCAAATCCTACAATAAATTTGATTCCTAGGTTCTTTCTAGATTAAGAAGTTGGGGAGAAACTACAAAGGGAGGGATGGGTTCATTTCACCTTCTGACTAATCAATGGTGTTTAATTAACCCGAAAGACGATTATATTGAGATTCATGTTTGTCAACTTTATTCTCATAAGTCATAAATGATAAACCGAAAGACCAAGTGCATGCTTCCTACGTAACTTAAGGTTAGATGTCGATGCCAGTATTGTAATCCAACTTTATTCATATCTAATGTATGTATCTGTCTCGAATCTTGGATATGATTATCCTTGTTAGACATGTCATTATCCATAGAAAATAATATTATTATAAAATGTTCTCTAATCTTGGTCGTGATTAGCATGTAGCTATAGTACAATTGACTACTTAATAGCATCTCCAACCGTAACCCCGGTCTAAACTCCAAACTGCTTAGTCAGCATAACACATTATTCCAAACCTTCACTCTTTACAATCCACATCACACCCCACTTTTTACACTAAAAAAAGTTCTGTTAGTGAGTGGTCCCCACAATTCCGAACTATGCCCATTTGCTCAAGCGGACCACAACCTCCAACAAGGCATTTTGTTTGTGTTGAGCTTTGTGGAGCAGACTCTTCCAGGGACCAAGCCGTTGGAGATAGGGATGGGCATTTGGTACTGGGTACCGGCATCGGTATCGAATTTTTTTGGTACCGGTACCCACTTTTTGGCATTTTCGGTACCGGTGAAATACCGAATTTTACCTTCAAATACTGGTACCGTACCATACCAAATATTTCGGTACCGGTACACGCTCATCCCTAATTGGAGATGCTCTAGGGAATCGGTTGTGCGCCTTTAATTCATTACTTGTCCAAACACGAAGGGCACCCGCAATGCACACCCGACAAACGATCAAGAACGCCAACAAGGCATCCAATAGATGGTAAACTTACGGATGTTGCATTGTACAACTAATAACGTAAAGTGTTTGCGTATATTTATAAAATTTAATAACGTGCAAACTTTTTTAGAACATTGTAGACTTTATAAAAAAATTTAATGAACCCGAGGTCTATTTTTGCTGTTTTTAAAAGACTTAGTTTTGTTATTAAAAAATGGGCAGCGGCGCAGCTTGCTGTCCGTTTACCATCTATCTCGATGTAAATTCATAACACGATAATATTTAAACTATAACGTGCAAACTTTTTAAAAACATTGTAGACTTTATAAAACTTTGTAAAAGTCGTAGAGGCTATAAACTTATAAGGTTGAGGTACCCACATTTTTAGGTTTTTGTAGTCGGTTCTCACAAATGCCAATGACAAAGTCGTGTCCATGTCATGTAGTATCCTTAGTCAACTTGATTTCTCAAACTTTGTTTAAAAACATGGTAGACTTTATAAACTTTGTTTTTTAAAAGGTAAAATGTATGGAGTTTACGGACATTTTCTCCAGACATCTATATAAGAAAAGGTGGACCAAACCTGTACAGTTCGCAAGAAAAAAAGTTGTTTACTTTTTAGCGTATGTAGACTTATAAAATAAGTTGGTGGTGGTGTACAGACGGTGGTGGATGGTGGTGCTGGACGGTGATGGTGGGTGGTGGGTGGTGGACGTAGACGGTGGACGGTGGGTGGTGGTAGACGATGGTGGGTGGTTGACGGTGGTGAGTGATGGTGTTTAACCCTTTGCAAACCTTAGAAGATATTAAAAGTTGTTGTGCAAGTCTGCACCAAGAAAAGTTCGTGCAGACGTTTTTTAATGAAACGCCTTTGGAAAAACAAACAGTTTGCAGATGACAATGTTTGCGCGTGGTCTATGCGTCGCAGACAAAGCAGCCTACACGCATATCTTTTTTAGAAAAACAAACACCACCAGAGTCTTCAAGGCTTCCCATTGCCAATGCTCGAATATACCATATGTGATGAATAGCCTTTGAGCTATGTGGATCGGTAACTATCATGTATACACATACGCCACTCGTTTCAGCAAGGTGATCCTATGGCCCCTTTTCTTTTCATTTTAGCTACAGAACATGTTTCTTTGGAAGACATCGAGTTTGATTCACGTTGTATTTTTGCTAATCTTTTTATCTCACATTTATTTTGTGCCAACTATTTAGTTACTTTAGATCGTGGGGTATGGTGGGGCGGGGGTTTGAGGCATGGGTTGACACGTGGCTTTAGGGGGCTTCGCTGGGCTGACCCACATTGAAGACGGTATGGTGGGGCGTGGGTTTGGTGGGCTTCGCTGGGCTGACCCCGCTGGGCTATTTGAATATTTTTTAAAACAACAAATTTAATTTTTTTAATATTTTTAAATAAAGAAAATTACATAAAAAAATTCATAACGTTTATATTTGTTCTTTATCTCTTCTCTCATCTCCAAGACTAGTTGCAACTCGTCACCCTCTAGGTGATCAATGGGCTGGGATAGAAATTTCAAATCATCCAGTTTTTGTTTCAGGGCATCTCTAGCATCTTTGGTCTTTCGAAGTTCGGCCCTTTGTTGTTGGAATACGTTGAATGTATCTAACTTGCATGCAATGCCATCCAACTGATCGCTGTATATTCCCCTACGCGAGCCCGAACTCCCAGCTGAAGGCGATGCCGTACCCGATCTTGATTTTTGAGCGTGCCTTTTTGTGGCATCTCTTCCATATTCAAGCCGGTTTGGCGAATCATACAAAAGGTCCTCAAACTCTTGATCTCGTGCATCAGATTGGGCTTGGGACGAGGCCCTTGACCTTTTGGAAGACATGTTCGTTTCGCTACCACTGAGGATATTCGCCCACTTTGGATGGAACTTACAAATCTCCCAACAATGCATGAAACGGAAGTCGCACCCCACATTTGTTTTGAATGTAATCAATGCATTTGTCACATAGTCGGCTTCCGTTTCACCACTTTTTGGGTTTTTGCTTTGCTTTATTTAAATAACCACTAAATTTTGTAAGTTGGCCGCTTATCTCGCTCTACTTCGAGGATAAGCTATCGTTTTCACAATAAGCCTCCCTTCATAGTTCTTCATGGAAAGCTTTACTAATCGCTTCCCACAAATGGCTTCGATGTTGAGAATTTCCTATTTTAATAAAAACAAAATTTAATATATTACAAAGTTATATAAAAAAAAAACCATAAATATTAAAATAAGGACTAGAAAATATTTAAAAATACCTAAAGTTGCATGTTGAGATTGTTGAAACCAAGCCATCACCAATGCAAGTTCTTCATTAGAGACCCATTTTTGTTGTTTTCGTCTGTCGGTTTCAAGTGCTTTCTCCGCCTCGGTATTTTTTCTTATGACTTCTCTTTTTGATGGGTTTGGAAGCGGAAGGACCATCGTTGGGTGGTTGAGTTTCGGGGACGGTTTCCATTTGGGAAAGGTTAAACGGGCTAGGTATCGAATCGTCGGTGAGTGGGAAGTTGGTAAACACACGACCACCGATATACGATGCGTAACTAGCCATATCGGGCATAGGGGAGTGTATTAAAAATGGACGAGGCATTGGACGAGTGGGTGGTGACCTAGGATTATTTTCTTGGAATGCAAACAGGTTGTTCGGGTCATAACCACAATTATAAGGATGCATTTTTCGTTTTGTAGAATGAGAATAAAGATGATTATAGAAATTGAAGAGGATTATTGTGGTTGAATGTGGTAAAAATAGGAATTGAAGTGTGATATTTATAGTGTAAAAAATAATTTTTTTCTTTTTTTTTAAACATAGCCGTTGGCCAACGGCTAGTTTGGTTTGGCCATTGAGAGCCCGCCATGTCAGCTTGCTAGACCCGCCCCACGCCCGGCTTCAAACTCCCGCCCAAGGGGCCACTCCCAAACCCAAGCCCCATACCCCATAGTCTTAGGAGAGTCATCGGTGGAGAATACTGAGAATATTATTAGGATTTAAATTGTTTTAATTTTGCATCGACTTAAAAAGTTAATTTTCATAAATCAAGTTTTTATACAAATGAAGGTATTTATCAGTATTTCCTGCTAATCAAATATTTTTAAACGCGTTTCAGGTGAATTACTGTGAAAGGAAGGAAAAGTGTTACGAGACACAAAAGCTTAAATACGTGGCTATTTCACCTGAATAAAGAAACGCTTTTGTAATTAAGGGTTCATCTCTACAAAAACCTTTTATGTAAATACGGGTTTACTCCACAAGTTATGAATAAAAATATCGATGTTTGATAACTCTAATATTTTTCCTGACATACGATCCTGATGAAATTTCCGCTACAAAAGTTTTAATTAACACCGGTACCACTTGAATTGTTCACGGCTCCCGTCCAAGGTAGGGTCGAGGGTTGTGACATATATATACCATGTATGTTTGATTGTGTTTGATTGTTGTGTTTTTAGACGTATCACTAATTTTTGATATTTTTTTTGTTCTATGTAGGTTTATGTATTGAAGGTTGAAGCCTTGAAGGTTCTAGGTGAAGAAGAATGGAGGAATCACATTTCTATTTTAGTATTATCATGATACATTTTTATACTCAGTTTTCAAGTGTACATTTTCCATTCCTAGCCGAAAATTTTCAATATTTATTTGGCTCATTCTTATTCTTATTAGCTCAATGTTTTAAATATTTATTTCACTCATATGTTCATGTTATTTCAAAACTGAAAGTACCACTTTAGTCATTTAAAAAAGTTAAGAAAATAAAACTAGAAGTTTTAATTCAATTACGAAAAGGTGGTAAGGTTATTTTTTTAGGACGGCGACTTTCTTGTGTTAGGCCACTGCATTCATAAAATTGGAGAGTATTGTTGCCCCACTTCGACCAGACTATGTTGTCTTAACTGGACCCGCGTTGGCTTCAGAGTTTGGCTTGGGCTTTCCCCCGGCAGAAACCATACCGTCGGCTACCCCTTGAAAGACGTTGTGCCACCACAAGAGCAGAACTCTCTGGCGTAACACACAGTGAGACGAAAACCCAGGTGAGCTCGGGATTCAAACTGACAACCTCACACAAGGCCTAACTCAAATCCTTCGTTATCTTAATCTACCAAAAGTGACACAAGTGGGATCGAACTTGGGTCTCCATTGAAAAAACCAAGCCTCCTACCACTAGGCCGTAGTCGTAAGGTTAAATTAAAGATTATGATTTATAACACTTAAATTAAAAAAAAAAGTATAAACTATAAAATGGATATGCTAGTTTCTTTAACTTCCAGTATTTATTATTAGACCATGCGTAGTGGTAAGGGTGAATAATGTACTCATCTTTGGGCGTTTTCCGCCATATGGCAGTACAACCAGCAATGGGCATTATTGGGCGTTTTTCTAAAATGGATGTAGTGGGGATGTTGGCATTATGTTAAAACGGTGTAGAGAATTAAATAAAAATAAAAAAACCAACAAAAAAAACTATTGGCCAAAAAAAGAAAGATTAACTTTGATTGGCCATTCAAAATTGCTTCAAGCGTGATTTGAAAAACGCCAAAACATCAAAATTGACCAAACACGCCCGGGGGGTGGTTCCCCGGCGTGATTGGGCCAAAAAACGCGCCTTGGGCAGCCACTACGCATGGTTTTATGATGTTAAAATCACTTAAATAAGCATGAAGAGAATTTGAAGTGCATCTTCATAAAAGTTGTGCATTAAATGATGCATGATTGAGAGAAGACAAGTGATTGTTATTCACACAAAGAAAGTGATCAAAAACTTGATATTAATTAAAAAGCTTATTTCCTTTTCTTCTAGGAATGTGAGACTACCAATGCTGAACCACGTTTGAAAACCAAAAATACGTGTTAACTTATGTTTGCAAACTCAAAACCTTATGATACTCGATAGGATAGTGACCTGAGCGCGCCGACTAACTACTCTCCATGGTCCACAAACCGCTTAGAATATGTGTAGTGGTACACATGAATAATGCACTTACCCATGGGCGTTGTGCGCCATGTGGCAGTCCAGTCAGCAATACGGCATTATAGGACGTTTTTTTTTTAAATGGGTGTAGTGGGAACGTGTGCATTATGTTAAAAAAAAAGGTGTAAATAAAATTAAATAAAAAAAGCATCAAAAAACTTTATTGGACAAAGAAAAAGTAGAACAACAGTAAACAATTTTTTTGGAAAAAAAACGCCCAAGGGGCGGGCTCCTTGGCATTTTGGGGCGTGGAATTCAACCAAAACGCCCAATATTTTAACGACTACGTGTGGTCTTACCAAAAGGCCATGTGACCCATATTCCCAATTATTGGCTACCTTTGTAACAAAAACTAGAGTTGCGGTAAACACGATTTTAAAATCATGTATTTTAGAACATTTTCAATGCGGTGTTACGAACTTGAGGGACATATGAGGTGATCATTTGCTATGTATGTCAATTTTACACGTACAATGACTATCTATAGAGTTGTTCGTGTCCATCGCCTTTTCATTTTCTTTTAGTTTAGCTTCCTCGTATATTTTTTAATAAAAAAACAAAGTTATGTGTTTCTTTAAGAATTTGTATATATGTATAATAATTTGTAGGGTGAGGATCAAATAAGAAGTTTATTTTGACTAGGAAGGATAGGAAGCAATAGGATTATGACATGTGACAAAATTTAAAATAAAGAGAAAGGGTATTTTAGTCAATCGTATCTTTTCTTCTTCCTTCTTCTCCGCAGTAACTTCAAAACTCACTATTTTCAAAACCCATCATCTTCAACCTTTTCTTCACTTACTATCTCAACAATCACTAAATTATAGTGCGATTTTCGTCACCAATCAATGGATTCAAACACCAGATCAACGTGTTCTTCAGTTTTTTTGAAGAAAACCCAGTTTAATTTCATGTAAAATCTCGTTTTTTCCCGTGATTTTGAAGATAATCACTCGATCCGTTCGATTCGATCGCTGATAAATGTTTCTGTCATTCAAATTTCGTCAATCGTTGAAGAAATCGGCTTCGATCCATGTAAGAAATTCTTTAATTTCATTTTTACGATCTGGGTTTTTTATTTAGTCATTACGTTTACGATCTTGGCGGGGGTCCTGGGGTAGCGCCCCTGATAGCAGGGTCCAAGGGGCGGCAGCCCCTGGTGGCGTCCAAGGGCTAGAAATTTTTTTTTCCGATTAAATTGCTTTAATAAAAATGTATCAGAAAATTTAATTTTTGGTAAATTGCCTCTGGAAAACTGCATTCGTAGACAGTTTTTGATCTCCTACTTCCTGGTTCAGACAATTCACAGACAAAACTATTGTCCTGGTTCAATGCGTTTTAGAGAGAACACTTTCTTTGGTGTTTTTAGGCCATTGCGTTTTAGAACTAAGACATTTTTATGTGTTTTCTGGCCAATGCGTTTTAGAAAAACACATTTTTAAAGTGTTTTTAGTCATTGCGTTTTAGGTAAAATACATTTTTAGGTGTTTTCAGTCCATTGCGTTTTAGAGAGAACACTTTCTTTTGTTTTTTTAGGCCATTGCGTTTTAGAAAGGAGACATTTTTAAGTGTTTTCTGGCCATTGCGTTTTATAAATAAGACATTTCTTTGGGTTTTTTGTGCATTGTGTTTTAGGTAAAACACATTTTTATGTGTTTTCAGTCCGTTGCGTTTTAGAAAACAGACATTTTAAGTTTTTCTGGCCATTGTGTTTTAGAAATAAGACATTTGTTTGTGTTTTTTATGCATTGCGTTTTAGGTAAAACACATTTTTATGTGTTTTCAGTCCATTGCGTTTTAGAAAGTACACTTTCTTTTGTGTTTTTAGACTATTGCATTTTAGAAATAAGACATTTCTTTGTGTTTTTTGGCCATTGCGTTTTACAAATAAGACATTTGTTTGTGTTTTTTATACATTACGTTTTAGGTAAAACACATTTTTATGTGTTTTCAGTCCATTGGGCTTTAGAAAGTACACTTTCTTTTGTGTTTTTAGACTATTGCATTTTAGAAATAAGACATTTCTTTGTGTTTTCTGGCCATTGCGTTTTACAAATAAGACATTTCTTTGTGTTTTTTGTGCATTGCGTTTTACAAATAAGACATTTCTTTATGTTCTTCTTCAAAGTAGTAGATTTTAAACATATTATTGTTCTCTAATATTAATTTCACATGAGCATTGCGTCCAACTCTTTTTGAACCTCTATTACGTCTAACAATCTTTTTACTATTCTCATCAACTGAACCAGAATCTATTTCTTTGCTAACATGAAATCCTTCTTTTGAGCAGACAATATATCTTATTTTCACTAAACCACCACCATTTTTCCAAGAGGTATTTTTTCTTGGAGAAAAACCCGCAGCAAGTGCATATCTCTGATAAAACGCAAAAGCCTCATCAAATGATTTAAAAAACATTCCAACAGCAGGTGTAATGGATCCACTGACTTTAGGTTTGAAAAACTTTCTTCCACTGTTTAAGCATACACGTTCCTCCCACTTGGAAATGTTATCTGAAACAATTAACAAATAACTATAAAACGCAATACCTCTTATATAATAATGTTTTTAGTGATAAATCTAAAAATATGTTAATAAAAATTTAAAAAATACAGACCTTTAAAGTTTGTATATGAACTAATATGGATAAAAGCATATAACGCAATACGTTCAGTAAAACGCATCATGTGATCTGAAACACTTAACAAATAACCATAAAACGCAATACAACTTATATAATAATGTTTTTAGTGTTAAATCTCAAAATATGTTAATAAAAATTTAGAAATACAGACCTTTAAAGTTTGTATATGAACTATTATGGATAAAAGCATAAAACGCAATACGTTCAGTAAAACGCATCAAATGATGAACAAACAAAACAATGTATGAAACAAACAAAACTCTAAAATTGTACAACAATGACAGTTATAGCTTTATCTTACATAAATCTTAAATTAAAAGTTTGTATGCATATAATTTGATTAATATCATAAAACGCAATAAATGATGAAGAAACAAAACGAACAAATTATGTTAAATTATACAACAATAACAATTAAACTTATGAAAAATCAAATATTAATAACAGAAACACGAATTATAAAACGTAAAACAATGAATTTCGGAAATAATAACAAAAATTTACTCAAAATTGAAGCTAAACATACCAGCAGAGTCTGAAGAAGACATTGAGGTTATCGAATTGACGAACGAAACAAGATTAATGTTTGAAAATAGATGAATTTGCGATCGATGGCGATTTAGGGTTATAGAATCTTCAATTCTGTTATGAGAGTGATGAACTAAGAAGAGAGGTAACATAATCTATAATCGAATTAGAACGAAGATATGATAATGTAAAAAGACGAAAAAGCCCACGCATCCAAAATTTTAAAAAAGAAGATGAACGGCTAAGATTGCTTCCTATACTTCCTAGCCAAAATAAACTTCTTATTTGATCTTTTCCCTATTATACAAAACAAAATTAAAATTTTCATAATTTTGTTTATTAAAATTTTCATAATTTTGTTTAAGAAAAGTTATAAATTTACAAAATAAACTAAATAGTTTATTATAAAATAGATAAATCTTCAATTGCATATGTTTATTCGTAACTTATAAAGATAAATAGATCCACTAAAAAATAGCTTATTATACAAAAGATGATGTGAGGGGAAAATGTATGTTTTAAAAGTGGAATGCATTGCTGTTTTGACATGTGACTCGTCATTTTATACGATCTTGCATTAGAGCACCTCGATAGGACAGGAGGTGGGGGTTGCCCAGTATTCGAATTGAGCACAAATAACTCGAAATTCAGCTTGATTTAGATAAAAAAAAAATCACAACAGTCTCCATCTATTGACCTCTTTAGTCACATATTTCTTCATCCCTTTATCCTCCACACCAACCGCCACGTCGAACACCAAGACATCTCCAATTGAAGATGTTTAGGGATGTGGTGTCGATCTAGATGAGAGAGGGGTGAAGACATTAATCGCTAAGGAAGACATTAATCGCTAAGGAAGACCACAATTAGAAACTATGAGAAATGCGAGAGGGGGTGGAAAGAGAAAGAGAGAATGTGTTCATGGGATTAGTTGACATGGGAAGAGATGAGGAGTAGGGGGTGTTCGTGTCACTTTTCATTTGAAACGCTTTTAAAAATTCACTTAGAGTAAATTACTTTTGAGTCCCTGTATGTTAGTGGTTTTAAGTTTTAACCACTTGATTCTAAAATAAATTTAACTCACTGAGTACCCAAATTCTCATTTTGGAACCTTTTAAGTCCAAAATTTTAACGTCGCTAGAATTATTCTATCTACTATTAAATAACCATGTTACCCATATATTATTATTATTATTATTATTATTATTATTATTATTATTATTATTATTATTATATATACATATATATTATCCTCACACACACAATCTGATTACTCTATCCCCCTCTCTCTCTATCTTTTCCGCATCTCTCGTTCTTTCATCCTTATCCCTCTCTCAACCACACCACCACCATCATTGGCGCACAAAACACATGAACTTCAAGTGATGTTGAAATTGGTGGTTTTGGTAGGGGTTCAGGTATCGTCAATGCTCGTTTAGATTTTTAGGGTTTATGTTGAAATTGGAGGTTTTTGTAATGTGAAGAAGTTTCTAATGTTAGGGGACGGTTGTAGTGCGGTGGTGGTTGCGATAGTGATTGATGTGCGGTGGTGTAGGTGCGATGGTGGTGGCAGCAGGTGTGGTGGTGACACGTGACAGGTGAGTGATGGTGCGATGGTGGTGGAGTGGTAATGGTGAAGTGCAGGTGTGTGTGGTGGCACATGGCAGGTGGGTGGTGGCAAACGAGTGACTGTGTGGTGGTGGTGGTGAAGGTGCAGTGATGGAATGGTTATTGTGAAGTGCAAGTGTGTGTAAGAGAGATGTTTGTGTGTGTGTGTGTGTGTGTGTTATATTATAGATAACTAGATGTAAAACCCGTGTAAAAACACAAGTAGCCTTTAGAAATTTTACATACCAAATTTATTAAACAATGATTGTTTCTATATTAGATGTTCCATTCATCTTTAATTGAATTGATTCGTTACTCACAATATATAACAACCAGAATAACTACATACAAGGAAAACAATATATACATATACACTACAAAAATATATCTAAAGCAATGTTGTTTACTGTTCTGGTGGACTTGGTTCATCAAACCATCTTGGGGGATCAAATCCTGATTCATCTACAAAAAATGAATATATATATATATATATATATACTAGCAAGGTGCCCGCGCGATGCGGCGGGGTGACAATTTGCATTTTGGTACACATTTTTGTTAGTTTATCAACTCAGTTATGATCTATTGTATAGTACTTAGGTTAGTTTTCTGATTCGTATGATGTTCTACAATTTTTTATTATGTTTATTGTTTTCTTAGGTTTTTGAGTTAGTGGCACCAATTGATCTATCTATATCATAAGGCTTACACATCTCAATAACATAAGAAATAGGAGCATAAGTCATTTGTAGCATTGTTACATAAAATTAGAAACATAAGAAAACTTAAAACATAAAAATAAATGTTTAACGATAGAAGCAAAAAAATAGCCTCCCTTTGCAGTATACGTACCCAACCAAAACTTACACCAATGTGATATTAACAAGACCAGCAAGTGAAGACCACATATGTTTAGCATTTTAATCAGTCGTCGGATCTCCCTCTGCATCTCTCTTCCTAATCCCAATCACTCTGGTTAAAATAAGATTTCGTATTACTTGGACACTTCGGATTTGTAAAATTATATTTAGATTATTATATGAATTTGCAACAATTTCAACATCTAAAAACATCATTTTCCCAAAAGAAAAAAAAAGAATATATATTTCCAAATTATAGTTAAAAGCACTAACCTGGAAGCAATCCCAGAGTACACATCATCTGGCTTTTCTCCTTGAATCTGATTTAACAGCAGCTGCTCGTAGCTGAATATCTGTAAAAAAATTCAATGGATAAGCACGGAATAATAAATATAACTTAGAAATAAAAATTATATTCAAACATATAATTTATTAATTTCAAATAATCTTCAAAGTATCAAATCACTAAATTACCTTTTCCCTTCCAACTGCGCTTTTATAACAACCCTCCAAAATATTTTCGACACCCTATTATATTTTAAAATATCCCAATAAGTCCTAAAATACACCCCATATGCGAAAACGGACCCTGAATACCTCTATTTTATTAGAAATTAATCAAAAACAAAGTTTTTATGTCGCTCGCGGGCCGCGTAAGATCACTATCTAGTCTACGCGGGGCGCGACAACAATGAGATCAGGTCACACCCGGTGCTGCCACATGGCACGACGTGTGTGGAGGCTACGATCTGAATCAGCAACCCTAGGGCCTACCCTAGAGAGCCTCGCGGGCCGTGTAGCCCTTGGCTACGTCTTACGTGTAAGGACCTTCAAAAATGCCCTAAAACGACCCGTAAGTGAAAACCCGGACCCTTGAAACCATAATGTGCATGAAAAACCAAGAAAACATGAAATCCGGTCTTCAGGCGGGCCGTGTAAACTGTAAGCTTATGCTTACGCGAGCCGCGTCAACCTTAAGTTGACCGGATAATTGTTCCGAGCCATGTGTCGAACGCGTGGCAACCCTACATGTGACACCGTAGACCTAGTTGTAGACTAGGTGTCCCTCGCGGGCCGCGTAAGGGACTTGAATGGGTTTACGCGGGCCGCGTAAGACCCATTTTTCAGCTATAAAAGGGTTGGACATGAGCAGTTCATTTACACTCGAAAAACTTTTCAAAACACGAAGTATACTGCTCGAATTTCATTTTCAAAATAGCAAGGCGCTGCTACGATACAGGGTATTAACTCGATCACTGCTACGATTCAATGTCCGATCGATTGAAACCAATCCGATGGATGTTTAAGTGCTGCCCGATTCGGGCTATACTTTGTCATTTACCGTGAATCCGATGGATGTTTAAGTGCTGCCCAACTCGGGCTATACTTTGTCATTTGTCGTGAATCCAATGGATGTTTAAGTGTTGCACTTTGTCATTCGTCGTGAGGGTTTTAATCTCGTGAGTTATCGTAAATGTTGTATTAAGTTACTGACCTAGTTTCGTATGCATTGTCATTTAATTTAGGTTACAAGGCTTATCAGTAGGCTAAACTCTGCCCGTTTAAACTTGCAATGTGAGTCATTCTCTTTTTATCAACTGTTTTACAATACCTCAAATTATCTTCAAAAGTTATAATTACAGGGATTAAGTCGTGGATATCTTGAATCACTGGCTAGTGGGGTATTGTGCACATTACTAAATTCTCACGGTTAGGTTCATTAACCTAACAGTGATAATCATCACTACTTGGGTGAAAGGACCCAATAGTGGTATGACCATCGTCACAAGGAGTGACACGGCGCCAGATAAAAATAAGATAGAAGCCATCGTAATCGCTCTTATGCTGTAATTTATAACTAATGTGTCGTTTTATTTAACTTGAATGACTCGCCAGTATTTCCACGCTGATAAAATATTTTAAAACATGTTTCAGGCGACCTGCTGTGAATCAAGGAAAACGTGCTACGGAGCACTAACCAGCTTGAAGAGGTGGCTTAATAAAATGAATAAACATGTTTTGTAAACTAGGGAATTTCCTTGTGAAATTCCTCTATTGTAAATTACGGGGTTTGTCCCGAATTATGCAATAAAATAATCGGGCATTTCCAAGTTTTAAAAGATCCTGTAAATCTTCTGCTGTCAACTCAATTAATAAATACCACGGGATTTCTGTCTCGCGGCTCCTGGACCGGGTCACACCGGGACGGGGGTCGTGACAGAAAAAGGTGGTATCAGAGCCACTGATTTAAGCCCATTAAGTATTTAGAAATACTTAATTTCTTAAGTTGCTACTTTGCGATTCTGTGAAAATTTAATTTACAAAATTTTAACTTAGAATTTTGTGTTTCTTCATGTATGCTAACAACATGAATGAACTATCAGAAGCACTTCAAAACTTTTCTATCCATACCACAGATATGGATACCACCGGTACCTTCACTGGTTACCAGGCTAATACTGAAGAACAAATGGTGTTCCAAGCCCAACCTCCGGAGAAAGCCAAACCGAAAAAGAGAAGAAGATTCGTGGGTTGGAGGCGTGTGCGTAGGAAGAAACCAGCAACACAGAAAGTTATCAAGACTAAGGATCCGAAGGATAAAGGCAAAGGAATAGAGATCGGAGAAAGTTCAGAGCAAGCCCAGGAAATGCCACCCTGGGAAGAGCTGGATCACCAATTGGCAAATAACGACCTCATTGAACCTGCCGAGGAAAACCTTTTCAACTACCCAGCGGAAGCCCAACTTCCAGTCAATCTGGAACCTGCTATCCCAGATCCTATTATCCACCCCCGACCTCTATGAGAGCTGGAAGAATGGTGGACCACTGACTGGCAATTTCAAAATCTCCTGAATAACCCTAATACCTTTTTCCCTCAATTTGACCCTAAGCCTCCACTACACCCGCCTATGAGTGAAGAAAACTTAGCGGAACTCCGTCATTATGGCGAGGAGCTGATAGACGCAGGAAACAGGATTAGGGATGTGGGAGAAAGAATCACCTGGAAATACGACGAGAGGGAACGTTGTTTTTGAAATGCCAGCTGACTGTGGTTGTGTAGCTGTGGGAGTATGTGTTTAATAATAATATAATCATATAATATAACTAAAAATAAAACTTTTTTAATATATTTAGTGTGTACGGATGCATACTACAATATATAAAAATAGACGTCGCAAAATCGACAATTTTGGCTATATGTGTTGACGTGATTATGTGCAATTATTTTATTGTGTTTGGTTGTTGTTTATTTTATGCTAATTACTTATATATATATATTAACTACCAGATGGAACACGCTGATAATCAACCAGTCAATGAATCAGCTAACGAAGTTAACCAATCTGAGCAAAACAATGAAGATCAATTTCTGAATAAGCAAGATATAGAAAACATCATTGCCTAGGGGATAGCCAATGGTATTCCAGCAATCCTTGTTGCTGCCCGAAATCCAGTTGAACCTCAACCAATTATTCCCAGCAAACGTACTCACGGCGATAATTTCAGTAATAGCATAAACGGAGGCGGCAACAATAATAATAACGATAATGATGATGTGATACAAGCCCCACTTCTTAAGAGAATGAAAGCTGCAACGCCTGGTTGCACTTATAAGGAATTGCTTGCCTGTAAACCAATCGAGTTTGCAGGTAACGAAGGGGCGACTGCTGCACTGCGTTGGTTAGAGAAAACCGAAGCAGTAATTAAAATAAGTAAATGTGCTGAGGAAGACAAGGTCATGTATGCGTCAAATCTTTTTAAAGAAGGGGCACTCGAATGGTGGAACACGATACTTCAAGCTAAGGGAAGCAATGTAGCCTATGCCATGAATTGGGAAGAATTTAAAAGTCTGGTGGAAAGAAAATTTTGTCCCGAATATGAAAAGGAACAAATGAAAAATAAGTTCCTGAACCACCGGATGGTGGATGTAGACTGTCGAGGGTATACTTCGACATTCTTCGAGTATGCTAGAGTTGTACCTACCCTGGGTTCGCCAGAACCGGTACTTATTTCTCGCTATATTTGGGGTTTGATTGGCGAAATCCGTGATATCGTTAAAGCTGCGAGACCTCGCACAATTGACGATGCAGTGGAATTAGCCAACACTTTAACGGACTGACTGGTACGTACGCGAGAAGAAAATAGAAAGAAGGAAGTAGCTCAAAAGATTACCCAAGGATTCCGTGTGGGTAATAGTAGCAACTTCAAGAAAAAGGGAACCGGCCCATCTCCCACTGCTCCATTCTGCGGTACCTGTAAAAGAAAGCATTTTGGAAGATGCAAGGGGTATTGCAACTTCTGCAAAATTCCAGGGCATCAAGAAGAAGATTGCAGGAGGAAGAAATCCACAATCTGCTTCAACTGTGGAGAAGCTGGACATTTTAGGCTAGATTGCCCTAAATTGGTCAAACCAACTGACAACAAAGCCAAACCTGCAGAAGGAACTACCAAGAAAAATGCAAGAGCCTTCCAATTGACTACCCAGGAAGCAGAGCTAATCCCTGATGTGATAGCTGGTACGTTCCTAGTTCACGACATTTATGCAAAAGTATTATTTGACTCTGGTGCAAACCAAAGTTTTATAAATACTTCATTCTGCCAAGCTCTTAATCTACCCATAACCAACCTTAGACAAATTTTTACAGTAGAAATGGCATAGGGGAATTCTGTTAATATAGATAAGGTGTTGCAAGAAGGAAAGATAGAACTTTTAGGCCATAAATTTTCTGCAAACCTGTTACCTATGAATTTAACTGGATTCGATGTTGTGTTAGGAATGGATTAGTTAGTAGCCAACCATGCTCGAATCCTATGTGATAAGAATTCCATAGAAATACATACACCCACATGAGAAATAGTGATGATTATAGGAGATAAGCCATGTAAGCCAATGAAATTCATTTCAGTAATGAAAGTGGCCAGTTATTCAAGAAAACAAGGAATAGTGTATATGATTTCAGTAATCATTAACACTAAAGGTAAGGAACTTAAGGAAATTCCAGTAGTATCAGAATACCCAGTTGTATTTCCAGAAGAACTACCTGGATTACCACCCGATAGGGAAGTAGAATTTAGAATTCATCTAATTCTTGGAACTACACCGATAGCTAAGGCACCTTATCGGTTAGCACCCACCGAAATGTTAGAATTGAAAAAGCAGTTAGATGAATTACTAAGCAAAGGATTTATACAACCTAGTTCATCCCCTTGGGGAGCTCAAGTGTTGTTTGTGAAAAAGAAAGATGGTTCGATGTGAATGTGTATCGATTATAGGGAATTGAATAAGGTTACAATTAAGAATCGATACCCATTGACTAGGATTGATGATCTTTTTTATCAACTTCAGGGAGCTAGATATTTTTCTAAGATAGGTTTACGCTCCGGATACCATCAGTTGAAAGTACAGGAAGAAGACATACCTAAAACTGCTTTCAGAACTAGGTATGGTCATTACGAGTTTACAGTCATGCCCTTTGGACTAACTAACTAATACAGCATTTACGATAACTCACGAGATTAAAACCCTCACAACGAATGACAAAGTGCAATACTTAAACATCCATCGAATTCATGACGAATGATAAAGTATGGCCCTAATGTGGGCAGCACTTAAACATCCATTGGATAGTTTCAATCGATCGGACATTGAATCATAGCAGCGATCGAGTTAATACCCTGTATCGTAGCAGCGCTTCACTACTGTGAATATGATTTTCGACTTTTGAGCAGTTTTCTTCGTGTTTTTTATTGAAATTTTGACACATATGAACTGCTCGTGATCCAAGCTATTTATAGCAAAAATATGGGTTTTACGCGGCCCGCGTAATCCATACTTAACACTTACGCGGCCCGCGAGGGCCTCCTAATCGTAAACTAGGGCTAGCGTGTCACACCTAGGCTTGCCACGTGTGTGACACGTGGCCTGGCAAGCTGATCCGGAGTTTTGATAAGCTGTCGCGGCCCGCGTAACCTTCCCTTAAGGTTTACGCGGCCTGCGTGAAACCATAAAATTTGTTTTTCTTGATTTTTGTTATGGATTAGGGTTTCAGGGGTCCGGGTTTTCACTTATGGGTCGTTTTGGGATATTCTTGAAGGTCCTTACATCCTCCCCACCTTATTTAAAATCTCGTCCTCGAGATTTATTGGAATAAGTGAGGATACTTTCGCTTCATCTCCGATTCCAGCTCCCAAGTATACTTGGGTCCTCTTTTTGAATCCCATTTGACTTTGACCAGTACCAGTCTTTTCTGTTTGAGAAACTTGACCTTTCTGTCTTCTATCTGCAGTGGTTTCTCAACAAATTTTAATTTTTCATTTACCTCTACATCTTGAAGAGGTATTACCAAGGATTCGTCAGATAAACACTTCTTAAGGTTGGATACATGAAATACATCATGTACCCCGGCTAGCTCCTCTGTTAGTCGTAAGCGATAAGCAACTGGTCCTATTCGCTGGATTACTGGGAATGGTCCTACGTACCTTGGACTTAACTTTCCCTTTTTACCGAACCGAACTACTCCTTTCCAAGGAGAAACTTTCAAGAGTACTTTGTTTCCAACTTGAAATTCTAGTGGCTTGCGTCGATTATCGGCATAACTTTTCTAGCGATCTCGAGCCGTTTTCAGTCTTTCCTTGATTTGAGTGATCTTGTCGGTGGTCTCTTGCATAATTTCAGGACCTGATAATTGACTTTCTCCTATCTCTGCCCAGCAGACTGGAGTTCTGCATTTTCGTCCATATAATGCTTCGAATGGGGCAGCTTCAATGTTTGAATGGTAACTATTGTTATAGGAGAATTCAATTAAGGATAGGTGGTCATCCCAGTTTCCACCAAAATCTATCACACATGCCCTGAGCATGTCTTCCAGGGTTTGGATCGTCCTTTCACTTTGTCCGTCTGTTTGAGGATGGTATGCAGTGCTTAAATTTAGTCGGGTTCCCATTGCTTCCTGGAAACTTGTCCAGAAGTGGGAAGTGAAACGACTATCCCTATCCGATACAATGGAGAGTGGAACTCCATGTGAGGATACTACTTCATCTACATACAGCTTTGTCAACCTTTCCATGCTAAAGGTTTCTTTCATGGGTAGGAAAAGAGCTGATTTGGTTAATCGATCCAAAATTACCCAAATTGCGTCATTACCTTTTCGGGGTTTGGGCAACTTAGTAACAAAATCCATTGTTATGAGTTCCCATTTCCATACCGGCATTTCTAATTGTTGTAGTAGTCCTGAAGGTTTTTGGTGTTCTGCCTTAACTTGTGAACAAGTTAGGCACTTAGAGACGTATTTAGCTATGTCCTTTTTCATTCCTATCCACCAGAAGTTATTTCTTAAATCTTGGTACATCTTATTATTTCTCGGGTGCATGGTATACCTAGATTTATGGGCTTCCTCTAAAATTTTATTTCTTAAGTTTTCTTGCTTAGGTACCCAAATCCTTTTCTTGTGGAATCTCCAAATTCCATCACTTCCTAGCTCTAGTTCCTTTATTCTTCCTTTCATCCCTTCAGCATCATCCTTGATTGCTGTTTTCTGGATACTCTTAAGTTGTTCCATTAAGTCTAACTGTAGATTTAATCTAAGAGCACGAACTCGCTTTTGCTTTTCATGATACTTACGACTTAAAGCATCAGCAACTACGTTGGCTTTTCCTTCGTGATATTGAATGTCACAGTCGTAGTCACTTAGGATTTCCATCCATCTCCTTTGCCTCATATTCAATTTTTTTTGCCCAAATATGTATTTTAAGCTTTTATGGTCTGTATAGACGGTAAACTTACTTCCATACAAATCGTGTCTCCAAATCTTAAGGGCAAAAATTATGGCTCCTAATTCTAAGTCATGAGTCGTATAGTTTTCTTCGTGCTTTTTCAATTGTCGTGAGGCATACGCAATTACCTTTTTGCGTTGCATTAGCACACATCCTAAACCTAGCTTTGAAGCATCACAGTATACTTCAAAATCTTCTGTTCCTTCTGGTAAGGCTAGAATTGGAGCATTTGTTAGTTTCTGTTTTAAAATCTTAAAAGCTTCTTCTTGTTTAGGTCCCCATTCAAACTTAACTGATTTACATGTTAGCTTAGTTAATGATACAGCTATTTTGGAAAAATCCTTAATAAACCGTCGATAGTATCCGGCTAAACCTATAAAACTTCTAACTTCCATAGCTGATTGCGGGACCTTCCATTTAGTGATCGCTTCTATTTTGGAGGGATCTACGTGAATACCTTCGTGATTCACCATGTGTCCTAAAAATTGTACCTCCTGTAGCCAAAATTCACACTTCGAGAATTTGGCGTAAAGCTTTTCCTTTCTTAACAAAGTTAAGAGTGCATGCAGGTGCTGAGAATGCTCATTCTGACTCTTGGAATAAATAAGTATATCGTCGATGAAGACAATTACGAATTTATCCAAATACGGTTTACAGATCCTATTCATCATGCCCATAAATGCTGCAGGAGCATTTGTTAGTCCGAAGGGCATGACTGTAAACTCGTAATGACCATACCTAGTTCTGAAAGCAGTTTTAGGTATGTCTTCTTTTTGTACCTTGAGCGTAAATCTATCTTAGAAAAGTATTTAGCTCCTTACAATTGATCAAAGAGATCATCAATCCTAGGTAATGGGTATCGATTCTTAATGGTAACCTTATTCAATTCCCTATAATCGATACACATTCTCATTGACCCATCTTTCTTCTTTACGAACAACACTGGTGCTCCCCACGGGGATGCACTAGGTTGTATAAATCCTTTGCTTAATAATTCATCTAATTGCTTTTTCAATTCTAGCATTTCGGTGGGTGCTAACCGATAAGGTGCCTTGGCTATCGGTGTAGTTCCAGGAATTAGATGAATTCTAAATTCGACTTCCCTATTGGGTGGTAATCCCGGTAGTTCTTCTGGGAATACATCTGGGTATTCTGCTACTACAGGAATTTCTTTAAGTTCCTTACCTTTCGTGTTAATGATTACTGAAATCATATACAACATTTCTTGTTTTCTTGAATAACTGGCCAACTTCATTACTGAAATGAATTTAAGTGGCTTTCATGGCTTATCTCCTATAATCACCACTAATTCTCCTGTGGGTGTATGAATTTCTATGGAATTCTTATCACAAAGAATTCGAGCATGGTTGGCTACTAACCAATCCATTCCTAATACCACATCGAATTTGGCTAAATTCATAGGTAACAGGTTTGCAGAAAATTTATGGCCTAAGAGTTCTATCTTTTCTTCTCGCAAAACCTTATCTATGTTAACAGAATTCCCATCTGCCGTTTCGACTGTAAAAATCTGCCTAAGGTTGGTTAAGGGTAAGTTAAGAGCTTGGCAGAATGAAGTACTTATAAAACTTTGGTTTGCACCAGAGTCAAATAATACTTTTGCATAAACGTCATGAACTAGGAACGTACCAGCTATCACATCAGGGATTAGTTCTGCTTCCTGAGTAGTCAACTGGAAGGCTCTTACATTTCTCTTGGTAGTTCCTTCTTCAGGTTTAGCTTTGTTATCAGCTGGTTTGACTAATTTTGGGCAGTCTGGCCTAAAATGTCCAGCTTCTCCGCAGTTGTAGCAGATTGTTGCTTTCTTCTTCCTGCAATCTTCTTCTTGATGTCCTAGAATCTTGCAGAAATTGCAATACTCTTTGCATCTTCCAAAATGCTTTCTTTTACAGGCATTGCAAAATGGAATAGTGGAAGATTGCCCAGTTCCCTTTTTCTTGAAATTGCTATGGTTACCCACACGGAATCCCTGGGTAATCTTTTGGGCCACTTCCTTTTTTCGGTTTTCTTCTCTTGTGTGTATCAGTCCGTCCGTTAGGGTGTTAGCTAATTCCACAACATCGTCAATAATGCGAGGTCTCGCAGCTTTAACGATATCACAGATTTCGCCAATTAAACCCCAAATATAACGGGAAATAAGCACCGGCTCTGGCGAAGCCAGGGTTGGTACCACTCTAGCATACTCGAAGAATGTCGATGTATATCCTCGACAATCAACATCCACCATCCGGTGGTTCAGGAATTTATTCACGATTTGTTCCTTCTCATATTCGGGACATAATTTTCTTTCCACCAGACGCTTAAATTCTTCCCAACTCATGGCATAGGCCACATCGCTTCCCTTAGCTTGAAGTACTGTATTCCACCATTCTAGTGCCCCTTCTTTAAAAAGATGTGACGTGTACATGACCTTGTCTTCCTCTGCACATTTACTTATTTTAATCACCACCTCGGTTTTCTCTAACCAACGCAGTGCAGCAGTCGCCCCTTCGTTGCCTTCAAATTCAACTGGTTTACAGGCAAGAAACTCCTTGTAAGTGCAACCAGGCGTTGCAGCTTTCATTTTCTTAAGGAGTGGGGCTTGCATCCCATCGTTATCATTATTAGTATGGTTACCGCCTCCGTTTATACTATTACTAAAATTGTCGCCGTGTGTACGTTTACTAGGAACAATTTGTTGAGGTTCAACTGGTTTTTGGGCAACAGCAATGATTGCTGGAATAGCATTGGCTATTCCCTGAGCAACGATATTCTCGATATCTTGCCTATTCAGAAATTGATCTTCATGGTTTTGTTCAGATTGATGTACTTCATTAACGGGTTCATTACCAGCGTGTTCCATCTGGTAATTAATTTATATAAGTGATTAGCAGAAAAATACTTAATAATCAAATATAATAAAATAATCGCATATAATCACATCAACACGTATAGCCAAAATTGTCGATTTCTTGACTTCCATTTTTATATATTATAATATGCTTCCGTACACACCTGTTATCTTACAAAAGTTTTATTTTTATGTTATTTTACATAATTATATTTTGATTATTATATTCTTATTAAACACATGTTTCCACCACCACCACATACTATCCCCTCAGCTGACATTTTCAGAAACGACGTTCCCTCTCGTCGTACTTCCAGGAGATCTGTTCTCCCACCTCCTGGATTCGATTCCCTGCATCCACCAGCTCCTCGCCAAAATGGCGGAGTTCAGCCAAGTTCTCATTGCTCATCGGCGGGTTGGGTGCAGGCTCTGGGTCAAACTGAGGGAAAAAGCTATAAGGGTTATTTAAGAGATTCTGAAACTGCCAGTCATTGGTCTACCATTCTTCCATTTCTCCTAAAGGTTGGGTGTTGACAAGAGGATCTAGGATGGCTGGTTCCAAATTTACTGGGAGTTGGGTTTCAGTATGATAGGTAAATAGATTTTCATTGAGAGGCTTAAGGGTATCACAGTCCGCCAGTTTACGATCCAATTCCTCCCATAATGGCATTTCCTGGTCTTGCCTGGAACTTTCTCCGATTTCTATTCCCTTTCCTTTATCTTTGGGATCCCCCATCTTTATAACTTTCCGTGTCGCTAGTTTCCTCCTGCGCACACGCCTCCAGCCCACAATTCTTCTTCTCTTCTTTGGCTTGGGTTTCTTCGGTGGCTGGGCTTGAAATTCCATAGGTTACTCAACGTCAGCACAATAACTGGTAAAGTCTCTGGAAACTTCCACATTAACAGAATAAAGATTGAGATTCTGAAGAGCTTCAGACAACTCATTCATGCTGTTTAGCAGATATGAAGAAACACACAAAATTCTAGGTTAAAATTTTGTAAATTAAATTTTCACATAATCACAGAAAAAGAAAATCAGAAAAATTAAATTTATACAAACGGATTGATTTAAAACAAAATATTGTGATTTATATATATATATATATATATATATTTATTACAAATTATAACTGAAATTTAAAATATACTAGGGATAATTTTAGTCTATCTTTTCTTACTAAGTTGTTTATTTAATGGGCAAGTTTCTGGCTTATGGATGATATGGGTGCTAGTACTGATTCAGGGTGTTGGCAGTTAAAGGTTAACATTTACTGCTGTAGTGGCTAACATATAGAGATTTGCCCATTGTTCGTCTAATTCATCTTCCCATGGTGGGTTATAACCTGTTTCCTGAGTTTCCTTATTAATCACCATTCCTTTTGGTTGTGACTTCTTTATTTTCTCTTAACTCTTTTTAATAATCAAATTTCTTTTCTAAATGGTAAGTGGTTTCTCAAACTGTGACTTACAGACAAATATTCCTTCCTCAGTATCTGCTGAGTATTTTGAGGAATTTGATTGAACTAAAGTTCCCTTATCTTTTGGTGAATTATCTAATTGACGATAGGTGTCCGAAATTCTTTGCTTACCCATACTGTAACTAATAAGTAGTCAGTTAATAAAACACATAATTACAAGATAGTAATCAGGAAAATTAAGTATTTCTAAATACTTAATGGGCTTAAATCAGTGGCTCTGATACCACCTTTTTCTGTCACGGCCCCCGTCCCGGTTTTACCCGGTCCAGGAGCCGTGGGACAGAAAACCCGTGGTATTTATTAATTGAGTTGACAGCGGAAGATTTTTAAACAGGATCTTTTAAACTCTGAAAGTGCCCGATTATTTTATTTCATAATTCGGGATAAACCCCGTAATTTACAATAGAGGAATTTCACAAGGAAATTCCCTGATTTACGAAACATGTTTATTTATTTAACTGAGCCACTACTTCAAGCTTGTTAGTGCTCCGTAGCACTTTTCCTTGGTTCACAGTAGTCACATAAAACATGTTTTGAAAATATTTTATCAGCGGGGAAATACTGGCGAGTCACTCAAGTTTAATAAAACGACACATAGTTATAAATTACAGCATAAGAGCGATTACAATGGCTTCTATCTTATTTTTATCTGGCGCCGTGTCATCTCCTGGTGACGATGGTCATACCACTTGATCGGAGTGTCGCGCTCCGGTCAAAGATTGATTACTAAACAATAATAAGAAAAAGGGTTCACACCCGGTTTCGGTAATTGCCAACCTAGGGTTTCTACAAGTTTTTAGATTCAACTCAATTGCATACGATTAGCGGATTTAGTGTACCGTGACTTAGGTGCCAATAACTATAAACGTTTCGAAAAACGGACAAGAATGCACTTTGTAATCAACACAAGTAAAACCTAACCACGACAATGCATAACTACACATAACCATTTCCTAAAGTCATAACTTTTAACATCGTTCGACAATTTACGAATACGAAACAAATGTAAACTATTGTCAATGGTTTTAAAAATCAAACACAATTTGTCACAAAGTTGAAGCAAGAAACAATTCAAAACCCTAAGTTAAACAACTACCTACACCGGGGTGAAACCAAGGTGATTAGCCGTGTAACAACCCGCACGTTCGTGCGTTGTTACTACTCGCTACACTCGTTACGCCTAGCACCATAGATTCGGATCATAATGTACCTATATCGCTAAATCGCAGTATTTTCGCATATTACGCATACTTTATCGCTATCAGAATTTCACTTGCTGACAATCACGAAGATGTGGAGTGAGGACCTATTCTACCCTCCTCGATAGCCGTGATATGTCGCAGTGTAACTCATTATTTAACACACAATAACGTTCACGATGACATTGAAAGAGGACCTATTCTACCCTCCTCGATGACCGTGAAGCGTCGCAAGAAATCCAATATTCGAAACGAAACCCGGTTATTGTATCGCAACTATGGATAATTAAATATATAATATGAATACGTACATACGGCCCTTATGAATAATTAAATATATATAATAAATACTAAATACATATAACAAACAATACGAAACAGTGTAACGCTCAAGTCAAAACGATAAAGCCCAGCCGGACGAAAGGCCATGTCCGAACGGATGGTCCTGTCCGATCGGATGGCCCTGTCCGATCGGATGGCCCTATCCGATCGGATGACACTGGCCAATCGGATGACCCTGGCCGATCGGATGGCCCTGTCCGACGGCCCAAACCTCCTTCTTCCTTCCCCCTTTGCCTATAAATACCTCATATGTCACCTCAACAACAGTTGAGGTGACTGCTCTCGTTCGGACAGACGCTATTTCGCCATTTTCGCTCGTTTTATCGCAAATCTTGTAAGTTTTCAACTTAAACTTTGTACTTCTATGATCTACACTCGATTCCACACATTTCTATCTTTTAAAAACCAACTTTCAACCGTGAAATCTACGGATTTGAGGTATTCAAAGATGATGTCATCAAGAGTTCATATGAACTTCAAAGTATGACTCCATCTCACCATGAATAACTCAGATATGAGTGATTTCCACGTGTTTTGTAACAAATTAACCGAAAGATCTAAGTATCTAACCAAAGTAGTGTGTGGTTTCAAATTAAACATGGAGAAACCATCAAGAACGGCCAAAACTGATGGAACGGGGTGGTTCCCGGCCATTAGAATGGGTCGGAACTGGTGGAATTTCATTTGTTTAACACGATGTCACGCCGTCTCAGTAAATACGACCGGTAACTTTCCAAAGACAATTAAGAGTGACTTAACCGGAAGGATTTGAATGAATTGTCGTCCAATCAGACTGCTGTCCGATCGAACGGCAAAGCAACCTCAAACCAGCCGACAAGCTAACGTGCCAACCGAACGGTCAGCATGTCAGCCGACCGGGTAGCATGCTAACCGACCGGTCAGCATGTCAGCCGATCGGATAACATGCCAACCGAACGGTCAGCATGTCAGCCGATCGGATAACATGCCAACCGAACGGTCAGCATGTCAGCCAATCGGATAACCTGCCAACCGACCGGTCAGCATGTCAACCGATCGGGTAACATGCTAACCGACCGGTCAGCATGTCAGCCGATCCGGCTCATCCGACCCGATAAGCCATCCGTTCGGTTTGCCACTAGCCCTATTATTCAACTTTCCACCGTTTAATTACACCGCGCCTCGCTTACGCTACTATTTCATATTTATGCTAACTCAGGCGTACTCTAAATTAATCCAAATCAAGTTGTGTTCTCGCTAAATACGCACTGTGAGTACACTTGAACCCTTTTTGTTTTTGCACTTTTGGGTGTAACATACGTTGCTATCAAATCAAATCACATCAAATGCTTAAACTATTTATCACTTGCGAATGACTTACTTGCATAGTTATACGTGATGCTAGTTACATATGTGCTAGGACTTATACTCGCAACGTCCCACCATGACTAGTATAGTACTATTTCGCCCGACGGGGTCTAGTTTGCCATCGCGTATTCGAGCATCGAGGGCTTAGCTGGTAGTATCGGTTTTGTGAGTATATATGTCGTGTATCTCGTTTATGTATGTAGGAGATTCGCAACACTTTTAAATCTATTATGCTATTACATATCAAACCTGTATACTCGCCAATACTTTTGTATTGACTTCATTTTAATGTATGTTGCAGGTTTAGACGCAGACTACATCAAATCAAGCTAGGAAGTCTAGAAACTCACCTAAAATCTAGGTTGTCGGATTCGTATTGTTCGAGAGGACAAGAAATCTGTGATAACTTATGTGATTGTATTGCTTGTTAGTATCGGATAACAAATGTAATCAATATTGTCGCTTATTAGTTGTTATGGATTCTCTTGAGCAATCTGATTCGCCTAGTGCCGCGCCCCGATGATTCCGCCATCGGTTGGGGTGTGACAGATTGGTATCAGAGCCATAACTATAGGGAATTAGGCAAGACTTGACCTAGTCCGGGTCAATGTCTTAGAAACGACCTAGTCTATAGTCTAGGTACCTACGGGCCGACTCGTGCGAACCCAATAGGATTTGCACGGGCCTACTTGATACTCTCGTTCGAAGTCGCTATAACTACTACTTCGCGTAAACACCGCATACTACAATTTTATGCGAAGAGCCTTTCCTAAGGCCTGAATATTACTTAGCCTTTCCTAAGGCTAACGCAATACACACGTTTTCAAAAATACTCGTATAACACAACCGAGTGGTCCAGTCGAGATCAGGTGTGAAAGCCAAGAACTCTCGATAGGATTGCTCACTCAGCTCATTTTTCTAGCACGAAAACCTTTCATTGAGTTAGGAGTGACATCCACATCTCGACGAAAGTCTCCATTTCGAAATCTAGTGTAACTCATGAATTTATTCGAAGAGCATAACCACAATTAGGAACGAAGTTCTTAAGTCAGGGGTGAAACCCGTACCTTAATAAGCCGTTCCACTCTTTAAAATGGTTTTCAAAAAGCTCTCACCAAGGACTCGACCATGACAATGACACGAGCCACGCGATGACTAGGAAGACGAATGCCATGAGCTGCATCCCAGTGGAAGTATGAAGTCTTCTAGGTCAACGCGCGTGCACGAACTTGTTGAATATAGTTGGGTTACCTTGGGTAGTCGACGCCTAAACACCCGAGGCACTCCGAATATTCTACTAAGCCTACGATTAGCTGGTTTTACGCTTTAACGGACTTAATTACGCTTTATGTATTTATTTTATGCCTTATCGATTCCTCGATTTATCAATTTTCGCTCCTAGTTTCACAAAACGCACAACTCGCACAGCCATCGCAATCTAAAACGGAAACCGAATGTTCGCAACAAGACTAATGTCTAACCACTCACCTTCACTCTCGCTCTCTCACCTCAATGCGTCCTCGCGTATACTAGATTGACCTGTATATGTATAAGTACGAATTACATCTATATATATATATATATAATAACAAACAAGTCATTGTGTGAGAACTTAGGAATCTCGTGTCTCCTATGTGGATCCTATGTGTTTTCGCATTACTATTATATTACCGCATCAAGTTTTGAACGCGCTCAATTGCATCGCAAAACTAAAAAATCATTATGATCGAATCTCACTCCAAGCCTCTTTCTGTCTAGATGTCTTCCAACGACTCTACTTCGAGAATGTCAGCAAGGAGACGAGCCAAACGAAGGGACGAAAAGAGGATCGCCTCCCTCGTGGTCAAGGGAGTGGCCAAAATGATTCCTCAGATCGTCACTCAAGTGCACTCGCTTAGCAACTCTCGAGCTTCGGAAGCCGCCAAGACAGAAGCGCCACAATCTACTTTTCTTTACAAACACTTCAAAGCCTGTGATCTGATGGAGTTCACAGGTGAAGGAGGTGTCTCCCAACTACTCCAGTGGTTCGATTCTATCGAAGTAACCCTTCGACAGAGTGGGTGTCCCGATGATTTTCGTACTACTTGGGCTACTGGAGTATTTCAATCGCGAGCACTCGACTGGTGGACCGCCGAACGAAACAAACGTGGGATATCCGCAGCTTACGCTCTCTCTTGGGATGAGCTGAAAGAACTCATGAAGAAAGAGTATTGTCCTCCTCACGAAGTTCAGAAGCTAGAAGACGAATTCTAGAAAATCAAGCAAGTCGGAGGTGACAACGCTGACTACACCGCAAGGTTCAAACAGCTTAGCGTAATCTGCCCAAGTCAAGTCAACACTTCAGAGAAAGCCATCCCGAAGTACATTCGCGGCTTGCCTGAGTGTGTGGGTGATTTTGTCGAAGCTGCAAGACCTGCTACCATCGAAGAAACCTACCGCTTGGCTGCAGAAATCAACAGCAAACGAGCCTTAGACGGATTTTTCTCCAAAAATTCTGTCAAACAAGCTCATCAAGCAATCATCATCAATTCATCTGACGATTCTACCAACGATTCATCTGACGATTCTACCGGCGATTCTCCTGGCGGTTCTGCTGACGGTTCTTCCGACGACTCGGCCAAAGATTCTGCAAGCAAGTCCTCCGATGAATCATCCAACGACGACACCTCTTCGCAAGACGCGGACAAACCTAGCCGCAAACGAAAGATTTCAAGCCCGAACTCATTAACAACCGAGCTGCTGCAACCGAAGCCTCTTCAAGCAGTTCCGGTGTTTCCAAAACGAGCTTACGCTAGAGCTCATTCCCAGTGCTACTTATGCACCTACCATCACCAGGTCGGAGCTGACTGTCGCTATTGCACTACCTGCAACAGCTATGGTCACTTCACCCGCAACTGCCGCACCGGATCAAGAACTTGAGCACAACAACCGCAGCTCCAGCAAAAGTCTTCAACATCAGACAGACGTAGGATAATATTGTAACAAAAAAATTTTCGACGTAATTTCATGTGTGGAACTATCTCTACTAATTGATGTTGTCGCTATGCGCAACGTTGATTCGCACTCTCTCTCGCATTCGCACTTAGTCTAGAATCACACACATACTATATATATATATCACGATATAATGTGTTTTTCCCTCACTACACTCTTAGGATGAGGTACGATAAACGTGCAAGGAACGACTAATCACGGGTGCACACGGGATTATTTTGGTCAGTGCACGGAGATCGTAGTGAATTCTAAGGTGCCATAAGCGTCTCAACAAAGTGTGACACCAAATCACGGGATGTAAGTAGTAGGGGCCAGGCAAGGTGTGCTTTGCCATACTACCGAAGTTTCGTGAAGAAAGTGCCACGTGAAGTTGAACGTTATTAGACCTATTATACTATTGTGGTTATTTTCAACACACTAGACTCAATTGCAAGGCGTAACAACCGAACCGCATCACTGTGAGACTTTTCGAAAGTCTGCCACCGCAATGCAATCGCCTCATCGATGGACTTTGGTAAGTCTGCCCCCGCAGGGCAATTGCAGCGACGCAAGACTAGTCGTAAGTCCACATCACAACTCAATCGCAGTTTTGCTGGAATCTATCGCATTATCGCTTAAGTCTATCTCGCAATCGCTATGGTCTATTATACGTATCTCGCAATCTCTATCGCTTATTATGTGAATCTATATCGCTTGCTGTGTATCAATCTATCGCTATCACCATTGCTGACGCCTACCATTATCTGTGTCATCTGTGTTAAGTTAGCACACATGACCTTGCTTCACGAGATGAAGCTCATATGGTTAAAGCGAGGTGTTTTAGTCAAATCAGCAGGCTTTCATGGAAAAAGGCCATGTGGGGTCTAATGTTAGTAAACTCTGTGGTGTTAATCAATTGAATCGAATCGCATAAATCGCGCATATCCCCATCGCTTGCAACGCAGCTACCGTCGCTTATCGCTCGTCAGTTGTCGCTATCGCGTATCGCTTATTGCAATTCGTTTATCGCCGCCGTCATCGCTTGTGTTGTGTTATTCGCTTAATCACCTATTCGCTTATCGCTACCTGTGTTACGTGAGCACACCTGACATCGATTCATGAAACAGATCTAGTATGGTTGGAACATGGTAAATACATCGCTGGTACTTCTTATATGTATAAGTGATTCAGCCATACTAGCAAACTTTCGTGGGCAGGTGCCATATGGGCCTTAACGTTGGTTAAATTATAAAGCTATGAAGACTAAATCGTATATCGCTTTTTCGCTTGTCGCGTACCGCTTATCGCTCGTCACTCATCGCTTGATATTCCTCACAGTCTGTGTGGTATTAGTATGCATGACATCGCTTCACGGGACAAAACTAACCTGGTCGAATGTGGTGTTTCGCCATGTTAGCAAACTCTCGTGGAAACGTGCCATGTGGGTTTAATGTGGAATCTAATCGCGCTATTCGCTTATTGCTCGACGCCTATCCAGACACGACACATCAATGTTTCGTGTCACCAGGCTACTCACGCACGCTGTTATAGATATGCTCTTAATTCAACCCGCTTGTTTAACCTATTTGATTCTATCTTCAACTCGGTCCGACTTCCTATCGATTGGACCGAGGTAGTGCAATTCTATCTGTGTCATATCGGCACACATGACACCGCCTCACGAAACGGAAGTAATATGGGAGAAACATGGTGGATACACCGCTGGTACTTCCTATATATAAGTGTTTTAAGCATATTAACAGCCTTTCGTGAGAAAGTGCCAAGTGGGGCTCGATGATTAATTAACTTTTAAACTGTTAAAAACTTATTTTTTTATATATATAATTTGTTTTTATTAAAACCATTGGACAAGTGAAATTTCCTCACAATGTGGAGGTAACATCGAATCAGCTTAACTCCATGCCCAAGGGAAGTCTCAAAAGTCCAGTTTTCTTTAAAAATAACTTTTTTGCAATATCAAAACGAAATCTTTTTTAAGACATTGGTTCGACATCGAGTTCAGCTTGAACCCGTGTCATAGGAGAGTTTCCGTAACCCCAGTTTTCATTTTCAAAAATTCCTTAAAATGTTTAAAACCTAAACTTTCTTGCAACGTTGGTTAACATCGACTCAGTTGACCCTACGTTATAAGAAGATTTTTCAAGATTTCCTTCCAAATTTCTTTTAAATAGCCAAAAACGAACGTTTCTTGCAACATTGGCTAACAATCGACTCAGTTATAACCTTACGTTATGAGAAACCTTTCAAGTTCTTTAAAATTTCAATCGCATCGAACTTACAGATTCTTCGCGACTCGAGGTACTTTTGAAACGCCAACTCGTGGGATGCTACTTTTGTCAATACGTCGCCTCTCGTAATCGACCTTTCTTACTCAAAACGCTCTCGCTAGTCAACCCTCAGTCAATTAACTCGTTGTATCGCTACTTATACGAGGACAACTCTCAAAAGTCTACCTGTTGGATTAATTTCGGGACGAAATTTCCTAAAGCAGGGGAGACTGTAACAACCCGCACGTTCGTGCGTTGTTACTACTCGCTACACTCGTTACGCCTAGCACCAGAGATTCGGATCATAATGTACCTATATCGCTGAATCGCAGTATTTTCGCATATTACGCATACTTTATCGCTATCACATCACATTTCACTTGCTGACAATCACGAATATGTCGAGTGAGGACCTATTCTACCCTCCTCGATAGCCGTGATATGTCGCAGTGTAACTCATTATTTAACACACAATAACGTTCACGGTGACATTGAAAGAGGACCTATTCTACCCTCCTCGTACATACGGCCCTTATGAATAATTAAATATATATAATAAGTACTAAATACATATAACAATACGAAACAGTGTAACGCTCAAGTCAAAACGATAAAGCCCAGCCGGACGAAAGGCCATGTCCGAACGGATGGTCCTGTCCGATCGGATGGCCCTGTCCAATCGAATGACACTGGCCGATCAGATGACCCTGGCCGATCGGATGGCCCTGTCCGATCGGATGGCCCAAACCTCCTTCTTCCTTCCCCCTTTGCCTATAAATACCTCATATGTCACCTCAACAACAGTTGAGGTGACTGCTCTCGTTCGGACAGACGCTATTTCGCCATTTTCGCTCGTTTTATCGCAAATCTTGTAAGTTTTTAACTTAAAATTTGTACTTCTATGATCTACACTCGATGCCACACCTTTCTATCTTTTAAAAACCAACTTTCAACCGTGAAATCTACGGATTTGAGGTATTCAAAGATGATGTCATCAAGAGTTCATATGAACTTCAAAGTATGACTCCATCTCACCATGAATAACTCAGATCTGAGTGATTTCCACGTGTTTTGTAACAAATTCACCGAAAGATCTAAGTATCTAACCAAAGTAGTGTGTGATTTCAAATTAAACATGGAGAAACCATCAAGAACGGCCAAAACTGATGGAACGGGGTGGTTCCCGGCCGTTAGAATGGGTCGGAACTGGTGGAATTTCATTTGTTTAACATGATGTCACGCCGTCTCGGTAAATACGACCGGTAACTTTCCAAAGACAATTAAGAGTGACTTAACCGGAAGGATTTGAATGAATTGTCGTCCAATCGGACTGTTGTCCGATCGAACGGCAAAGCAACCTCAAACCAGCCGACAAGCTAACGTGCCAACCGACCGGTCAGCATGTCAGCCGACCGGGTAGCATGCTAACCGACCGGTCAGCATGTCAGCCGATCGGATAACATGCCAACCGAACGGTCAGCATGTCAGCCGACCGGGTAGCATGCCAACCGACCGGTCAGCATGTCAGCCGATCGGATAACATGTCAACCGAACGGTCAGCATGTCAGCCGACCGGATAGCATGCTAACCGACCGGTCAGCATGTCAGCCGATCGGATAACCTGCCAACCGACCGGTCAGCATGTCAGCCGATCCGGCTCATCCGACCCGATAAGCCATCCGTTCGGTTTGCCACTAGCCCTATTATTCAACTTTCCACCGTTTAATTACATCGCGCCTCGCTTACGCTACTATTTCATATTTATGCTAACTCAGGCGTACTCTAAATTAATCCAAATCAAGTTGTGTTCTCGCTAAATACGCACTGTGAGTACACTTGAACCCTTTTTATTTTTGCACTTTTGGGTGTAACATATGTTGCTTCAAATCAAATCACATCAAATGCTTAAACTATTAATCACTTGCGAATGACTTACTTGCATAGTTATACGTGATGCTAGTTACATATGTGCTAGGACTTATACTCGCGACGTCCCACCATGACTAGTATAGTACTATTGCCCCCAACGGGGTCTAGTTTGCCATCGCGTATTCGAGCATCGAGGGCTTAGCTGGTAGTATCGGTTTTGTGAGTATATATGTCGTGTATCTCGTTTATGTATGTAGGAGATTCGCAGCACTTTTAAATCTATTATGCTATTACATATCAAACCTGTATACTCCCCAATACTTTTGTATTGACTTCATTTTAACGTATGTTGCAGGTTTAGACGCAGACTACATCAAATCAAGCTAGGAAGTCTAGAAACTCACCTAAAATCTAGGTTGTCAGATTCGTATTGTTCGAGAGGACAAGAAATTTGTGATAACTTATGTGATTGTATTGCTTGTTAGTATGGGATAACAAATGTAATCAATATTGTCGCTTATTAGTTGTTATGGATTCTCTTGAGCAATCTGATTCGCCTAGTGCCGCGCCCCGATGATTCCGCCATCGGTTGGGGTGTGACAAGCCGCTCATGGTTGAAGAAGCTTGAACACCGGATGATTGGAACTTGTCTTGAACCATCTTGAAGCTTGAATGATGGAGAATTAGTGAATGTTGAAGGTTTTGATGAAGGGTGATGGTAAAAGGATGATGGTGGAAGGATTAGGGTTTGTATGGATTGATGATTGTGGATGATGATGATCTTCTTGATTCGGATGATGATGGTTGTTCAAGATGGAATAGAGATGGATTGGTTGGTGAATGAGGCTCTAAAATCAAAGTTCAAATCTCAAAACAAGTGTAACTCACGAATTGAATGCCCCAAGACCAATTAGAATCGTTCCTATATCAAAGATACCCAATTTTCGCGTTTCAGGAAACCACAACCCGTCGCCGACGGCCTGGGACCCGTCGCCGACGGCCTGGGACCCGTCGGCGACGGCCTCCCCATTTGCTGAAATCACCCGACGGCTTGTTTGGCTTTTTACGGGCCCCTTTTGACGACGGGACTTTCTAGAGCCCGTCCCCGATGGCCTCTAGTTTTTCCTGTTTTGTCCGAAACTGTTTTCTTCATAACTTCTTCGTTATAGCTCCGTTTTACTCATCGTTTTCGCCCACGTACTCGCAATTCAGCCCTCTATCATGCCATCTTCAAATATATTCATTTTAAATCTATTAAAATTCCCAAAACACATCCAATCTTTGTGATTAACCTGGTTTTGTTCATTTCACATCCCCGGTTGATCCGATTCACGTCCCGGTGCTCCGATTAGCTCCTTAAACTCTTTTAGACCTGTAAAACACGAATCCCATTAAAAGTTGGCTATTCAAGATTAAAAGCTATGTAAAAACATCAACTTAAGCACAAACGATAACCAGTTTTCGACCACGTATCACATCCCCACACTTGTCTTTTGCTTACCCTAAAGCAAATCTGTTTTTCACTTTCACGTGGTTCGAACAACGAATACACTCCCCATTCCCAAGACGAAGGTTAAGGTCAATTGTCATACTAAAGTTCAAACTCTTTACAATTTTCAACATATTTAACGGTGAAGTGACTAATCACAAAAAAATGGTTATCCAAGATTAACCCGCCCGTAAAACTAACAAGTCATACACATCCCTCACAATGTTCTCTCCACTCGACTTATAAATTGGCTAATATGTATAATGTATTAGCACTTCAACAATTAATCGCTCAAAATCGATTAGAACACGTACCCGCATAGGCTTGCAACTCAATCATTCTCCACCACCGAACACGAATACTAAGCACAAGTCATAAGGTCTTTGTAAGGGTTGTAACGGGGCTAGGCTAAGGGTAGGAAATAGGATATTTTAAAGTGGTTAGGGTGATGAAAATTCGATTTTTATTACAAAACAACTATTCTAAACAAAACTAAACTATACGTCAACTTCGAGGCAATGATTTTTGCCTTTTATTCAACAACTAGAAATACATATTTTTGTTCTTTTCTCAATGGCTTTCTATTCTTTTTTGCAACATTTTCTAATTTTTCTCTCTTTTTTTTATGCAAACAAACAATTCACAACTATACAAACTTGACTCCTATAATCGAATTTCCATCACACGGGTTTAATAGAAAAAGGTTAAAGGTTATGGGCTATAGGGTGGTCAAACGAAAGGATTAGGCTCAAAATTGTCTACTAAGGGATAAATTTTTGGGTAAGGATATAAAAATGGTGTAAAATGGAAAAGGTTTACCTAATGGCTTAATCATTCTTGTGCTTGTATTCGGTCTATGGTCTCAAACGTATCAAAAGTCGCAAGTTCTACAATACGTGACTAATGGTCCACTCAAACAAAGAAACATGTATATGTAAATCTATGATATAAAAGTGGCTCAAAACCTCACGTATAAGGGTATGGTATGTGATATGCATAAAATGCTAGTTCTTTAGGCGAATTATTCCCAAATAACCACCCGCTAAATACCCGTCATACTATTAATTTGAGCTTGACCATGACAAAAGACCAAATGGGTTGTGCCATCCCTTGTTAACTTAGTTACTTGTGCTTTTAAGATAGCTTTTGAAACAAGAAATTTTTGAAATTTTTTTGAAATTTTCCCCCATCCCCGCACTTGAGGTAAACATTGTCCTCAATGTGTAGTGTTTAAATGAACGGGTCAAAATCGAAAACTTTTACTACTCCCCCATCCCCACACTTGAGGTAAACATTGTCGTCAATGTGTAAGAACTAGAGTTTTAAAATGCACAAGGGATGTGACACGACTAACCTCCCCAAAAATTCCACCCCGGAAAAATAACATACAATTACAATCCATTTATTACTAATCTAACAATCAAGGTAAAAAAGGAAACGCATGCACCTGATTTTTGTCGCTTGATGCCCTTGTCTTCTTCTTCTCTTCACAAAAACGGTTGTCTCGCGAACATGATGTACCTACAAATTTTAACCCTTGTGTAGAAGCATGCTTCTCACAACCATTGAAATTTGTTAGCTACTTAGTTCTACCATTTTTATGAAAGTGTTACCAAATCATGCGTTAAATTACCTTGATTTTTGTGGAAAAAAATGTACAATAATAACAAATCCTAACTCACTTTCGTAGGAATCACGGTTGCATTTAGCGTATGCAACAAGCCATTTTAAACCCCCCAATAGCTTGGGAGGACGAGTAGGTCTCATGAGGGTTATATAGGGAACACACCCACAGCGTTCATTTAACTACTAAAATGAAATAACAGCATCATACAACAACAACAACAACAAAACTACAAAGAAAAACTAAAACTAATTGTGAAAGAAAATATACAACAACAATTGACTTACCACCTCATGGTGGTCGAATGGCGTGCTTGCCGCCTACGAACTCCTCGAAATCACCCACCGGTGATTCATACCATTTGTTGCCAAACGGTCCAAACTTCCTCACCTCCTCTTCCTTTTTCTTTTCTAGAGGTGACTTCTTCGCCTTCTTCTTCTTGACTGTCTTCTTCTTTGTTTCTCCAAACCTACCAACCATAGCACATACCTTTTTGTTTGGATTCATGTCCTTTTTAGGACACTTATCCTCACCGAGCAGGTTAGTGAAATTTGGAAAAAAATTTAAATTTAATTCCCGGTCCCCAAACTTCATGCTTACCGTTCCCGTTGCACAATTTATTATGGCATTAGCTGTTGCAAGGAACGGTCTACCCAGTATGACTATCGGTTGGGTGTCCTCAACACACCCAACATAGTCTACTACTAAAAAGTCAACTGGGTAGTAACAATCATCCACTTTAACAATCACATCCTCCACCATCCCCCGTGGATGCGTGGGAGTCTGATCGGCCAATACTACGGGAGTATCAAACTTTTTTAATGGACCAAAATCATATTGGTCATACAAACTCCCGGGCAAAATGCTCACACAAGCTCCAAGATCTAGGAGCGCCCTCTCAATTTTAAATGTTCCAATTTGAATTGGGATAAGAGGATCTCCCAGATCTTGAAATTTTTTTGGGAGCGCACTTGATAAAATGACACTAACATGTGATACCAAATCAATCGGTTCGGGTAATTTATTGTGCCATTTTTCAATGCTCAACTCTTTCAAGCATTCCACATGAGCCGGAAATTTTTTTATGTCATCAAGTAACGGCAAATTAATTTTTGCTTGTTTAAAAATTTCCCACCTCTTGTCCTTTGGTGGGCACCGTTCTTCAAGCTTTGATGCATTACTCGAGTTAATTTGATTAAACAATTTTCACAAAAAGAATTTTTATTCATGTTTTCAATTTTAATTTGTGAAATCGTTTCTTGTTCATTTTTACTTTCCGACTCGTCACTTGTATTTTCCATTACACCATCAACGCATTGTGGTGGTGGAATGCTTTCAACACTACTACAAACCTCATCATTTGAAAGGAGACTTACCGTGCTAATGCGTGCATTCCTCACGTTGCTTGTGCTAGAACCTTGATGCTTCGGCTTGGAAGCTTTCCCATGCTTCCCCTCATTTGAGCCATTTCCTCCGCAAGTTGGCCCACTTGTTTTGCTAATGCTTCATGCGACTTGTCCCGAATTTCATTCTCCTTCTTGGACTCTTGCATCATTGAAAGCATTGCATCCATTTTGGCGTTCAAATCACTACCACCGCCTTGGTTATTCCTTTGGTAGCCCCCTTGGTTACCGCCTTGGCGAGTTTGATGCGAATACCCACCTTGATTTCCCGATTGGAAATTCGGGTTCATTTGATTGGAGGCATTACCATACCTAAAGTTAGGATGGTTCCTCAATCCGGGATGGTAAGTGTTGGAGTTCATATCGTATTGCCTTCGGTCTCCATACACTTGATTCACATCCACGGTGGCTTGACAATTCTCGGTCCGGTGACCGATGTCTCCGCATTCTTCATATACGGCGTATTGCACCGCACCCGCTTTCTTTTTCTTCATGCGAGCCAACTCCCGCTCCAACGTTTCAATTCGATCCTTAGAACTCGCATCACGATCGGGCCAAGACCTTGAGGTAGAGTGCTTTTTGGCTCAGTCGGCCGATTCTTTCTCCTTTGACCTCTTGCTCATCCTCTCGAGGAACTCCCAATCATCGTCCTCGTGATTACTCAACAAAATTCCATTACTCGTCGATTCAAGGTGGTTCCATGTCTCATCATCCAATCCTCACACAAAACATTTGACCAATTCCCACTTTTCGATTTGATGGTGTGGGCACTTTCGAATCAATTCTGCGTACCTTGCGAAAGCTTCGTGCAATGGCTCGCTTGAGAGTTGGCGAAAAGACCTTATTTTATCTCGAGCGTCATTGGTCTTCGCCATTGAGTAGTACTCGTCAAGAAATACTTGTTGCATCTCGCCCCATGTCCGAATACTATTCACCGGAAGTGCAAGAAACCATTGCTTCGCCTTGTCTTTTAGCGAAAACTGGAATAATCGAAGCTTGACCTCCTCCAATGCAAAGTTGTGCCCCCCAATAGTGTTACAAATGGTGGAAAACTCCGCCAAATGCGTGTACGGTTCATCATTAGACCTTCCATTGAAGTGGGGAAGTATATTGATGTAATGAGGCTTACAGTCGAACATTCTCCTTTCACAAACTATTGGAGAGTCATTATCCGTAACCACCGGTCTAAAACGGTCATTTACTCCCCGTGGAGGTTGTTGACGACGTTGTGGACCGTTAACTTCTTGATCCACCGGCCGTCGATTATCCCTTCTATCACCTCCCCTATCACCTCTTCGATTTCCACCTTGATTATCTCTTTGGTTACCTCCTCCCACGAAACGAGGAATCCGATTAGGGTTACCATTGTTGTTATTGTTGTTGTTGTAAAACCCATCATTTCGGTTCCGTTGATTGTTGTTTCAAGGTTGGCGGTTGTTCTCGTAACCGTCGTTCCTCACATTCCCATAACCATAATCTTCGTTCCCCACAAAGTTGGCGTTTTGATAACCAAACTCATCATCTTCAAAACCTCTATCATCATAGACGTTACCTCTATTCACATACCCCCAATCTTCATCATCATTAGCCCGATCATCGTAATATCCCCCATCATCCGAATATTCCGTATGAACACTCACATGTTCTGGTGATTGATGACCGGGAACATTATACGGTTCGTCATCGGGGATGGCGTTTCTCAAGTCGTATATGTTAAAGAACGGGTCCTCATTCGTGGGATTGCCACGATCTCGATTGCCTCTACGTTCGAAATTGACATTTCGGTCATCGAGGTGAATGGGTAAGGAATTTTGTCGGTGAAGGTTTTGTTATTGGGGTGTTCTTTGGGTGTTGTTAGGATTTTGGTTTCGGAAAGGTGGTGTGGGTGGTCTAGAGTTGTTATTACCACCCGGTTGCTCTGGAGGTATAGGTTGAGCATTTGGACCGGGATTGAAGGTTCCTCGGTATTGGAATTGGTGTGGATTTTGGTTTTGGTTGGGGTTTTGGTTGGAATTTTGGTTTTGGTTTTGGTTTGCCATTGAATCGGTTTCAATGGATGGTGTGAATTGTAGTGTTTGAGTGGTTCGATTAGAAGAAAGAGTTGCTTCTAATCAGCTTGCTAAGTTCCTTCTTGCAACTCGTTCAATTTTCGGCTCTTAAACCAACGGTGAAGTCCTCCCGGAGTTCCGCGTATGCATACACTACCTGTAACCTGCACAAGTAACACACCCCGTGTAACAAGGAAAAAGACAAAGTACAAGAAGAGAAACTATGCAATTTAAGCAGTTAATCACGTAAATTCAAACAATATCCAAACACAAAGCGCACGCACTCCCCAGCAACGGCGCCAAAATTTGATCGGAGTGTCGCGCTCCGGTAAAAGATAATATTTATAAGCCCAAATTACCCTTAACAAATAGTTAGTGGTAGCAAGGGGTCGAACCACGAAGAGTATGTGGTTTGCGTATGGATTCGATTGAATTAGAACAATTGTCACAATTTATGAAGCTTGCCAGATATTTTTGTATTTTTGTTTAGTTGTAAGATGTGAATTTAAACTAATGGAATTGGTTCAATTGATTAACAACTACTAATTAACGAATGCAAGAAAGATTGATTACTAAACAATAATAAGAAAAAGGGTTCACACCCGGTTTCGGTAATTGCCAACCTAGGGTTTCTACAAGTTTTTAGATTCAACTCAATTGCATACGATTAGCGGATTTAGTGTACCGTGACTTAGGTGCCAATAACTATCAACGTTTCGAAAAACGGACAAGATTGCACTTTGTAATCAACACAAGTAAAACCTAACCACGACAATGCATAACTACACATAACCATTTCGTAAAGTCGTAACTTTTAACATCATTCGACAATTTACGAATACGAAACAAATGTAAACTATTGTCAATGGTTTCAAAAATCAAACACAATTTGTCACAAAGTTGAAGCAAGAAACAATTCAAAACCCTAAGTTAAACAACTACCTACACCGGGGTGAAACCAAGGTGATTAGCCGCTCATGGTTGAAGAAGCTTGAACACCGGATGATTGGAAATTGTCTTGAATCATCTTGAAGCTTGAATGATGGAGAATTGGTGAATGTTGAAAGTTTTGATGAAGGGTGATGGTAAAAGGATGATGGTGGAAGGATTAGGGTTTGTATGGATTGATGATTGTGGATGATGATGATCATCTTGATTCGGATGATGATGGTTGTTCAAGATGGAATAGAGATGGATTAGTTGGTGAATGAGGCTCTAAAATCAAAGTTCAAATCTCAAAACAAGTGTAACTCACGAATTGAATGCCCCAAGACCAATTAGAATCGTTCCTATATCAAAGATACCCAATTTTCGCGTTTCAGGAAACCACAACCCGTCGCCGAAGGCCTGGGACCCATCGGCGATGGCCTCCTGATACGTGTGAAGTGTTATATATATTAGGTGTATATTTTAAGCCCTTTAACACTTTTTTAGCCAAGTTTTAAATTTATAAAACACGATATTTACTAACACTAAACACACATATGGGCAAGTGCACCCATCGTGAGCGTAGTATAGTGTTGGTAAGATACCGAGGTCGTCCAAGGACACAAGAGCTTTTAGTACCGGTTTATCCTCAACGTCTAATCAAATCAAAAAGTTTAGAAAAATGTTTTAAACTAAGGAAAATAAAAACTAACTAAAATGCTGAAAAGTAAAAATAAAAATAAAAACAGATAGACAAGATGAATCACTTGGATCCGACTCGTGTATAGTGTAACCTTTGATTATTTCCGCACTTTTGCACTTATTTAAGAGATTATCTTAGTTATTGTAGTAGGCCCCTCTTTTGAAGGTGACGTTACCCTCAACCCTGTAGTTTGAGTGGTTAGTCCTAATGCCTCCATCATTTACTTACTCGGGTTTAAGTTGGTAAGGACCGGGAATGTATCGTCGTGGCAAGTTCTAGAGTCGTAAGAACCAAACGGCTATTCACACAAGAAATGAAAAATGAGCATTTAGTTTAATGATATGTAATTGTATGCTCAATAAAGGCTCAAAACTCACTTTTGTGGGAATGGGTTTTTATGTGATCAAGTGTATATAATCAAATTTTAACTAAGTTTGCCATGCCTCTTCATAATTTTCTTATGTTGGTTCTTTTTTTATCACGACGCTATCGGTTGTAAATTCGTAAAAATATAACCTTTTTAGAACTTGAAATTCTCAAGTTAAACCTAGACAAGTAAAAAATGAAAGTTTTTGAAAAAATTTGGGGTGATTAGCGGTTCCAATAGAGTTTTGTGTAAGGCTTGTAATTAGGACTTGCAAGATTCAAGGTTTTAGCATCCCCCCACACTTAAATTACACATTGTCCTCAATGTGTCCCAAAAATAAGTTTTTCGGTTGATTAAAATGTGTAAAAGTTGGTTAAAAACAAGATTTTATGGTACTGGGTAGCTGAACACGGGGTGGTGTTGGCTGAGCACGGCCAGTGTCCAGACTGCCAGTACCAAAAGTAAACAGAAGACTGGGCACGGGGGCGTGTTCAGTGTGCACGGCCCCGTGTCTAGGTACCTGAACTGGGCATTTTCTACAGAACCTCGGGCACGGGGCGTGTTGGGGTGAGCACAGCCCCATGCTGAACTTGTTGTAATGAAGAAAAATTGTCGGGAGGCTCTGTTTTTTGTGCATGGGTTGTTGGTTCAAGCTTCCCTTAGTATCCTTCACCATCCCGAGTGTGTTTTATTCCTGAAAATTAAAACTAAACTAGAAAATATAAAGGTTAATCTAAACTAAACTACGGATAGTTCCGCGGAATGCCTCCGTGGTGCGCCACGTTTATAAGGGTCTTGGCTAGACCCTCCTTATCGGGTGGTTCTGGCTCATCTTCAATTAGGGGGTCATTATTGCCGAATGGATATTTCATTGACCGCTCAAGATCGACACTCTTTTTAAATGCCCCTAATTAAAGAGGTAGATTGTTATACTTCCGGTTTTTCAAAGCTTCGTGGGTTTTTACAAATGGTCGTCCCAACATTAGAGGAGCGTCATCGAGGATGACAAAGTCGGTGGGAACTACCATTTGATTTGTTTGAACCAAGACATCCTCAACTATACCGATTGATTTTTTTACTTTCCGATTGGATAGAAAAATGGGTATTTGAAGTGGAGAAAAATCACTAATACTTAATTTTTCGAAAATGTAGTTAGGCATTATGTTAACACAAAGATCTTTATCAATTGTGACATTACTAACAAATGAATTTTGAAAGAAACATGGAACCGGTGTAATGTTAATTTCAAATGGGTCTTCTTTTATTAGCAAGGTTTGATCAGTAGTTAACTTAACACTTACCGTTTCGTCAATTTTAGTGTTAGTGTTTAACACTTTTAAAAACTTAGCATGAGTGGGAACTAAACAATGATTTTTGATGTGTGTAAAATGCAACATATAAATTACATCAAATAAGGCATAAAACTAACCCTTTTTAAGTACTAATATTGGAAAAAGAGTGTTTTTGTCTTCCTTTTGTATTTTCAGGATTAAATGAGCTAAAAAACGCAAAAGAAGCAAAAAGACAGCTAAATCCAACATAAATACAAGAAAAGGAACATTAGTGGACTGCCCGACCCCTCAACGGCACCTTCCAAAGCAAAAAGGAGAAGACAGAAGCCTGAACACGCCCCGTGCTCAGCCAGCACGGGGCCGTGCCCAAGAAGCAGCAGAAAAGACAAATCCGTAGAAGCTTCTATTGCCCACCACGGGCCGTGCTCAGCGGACACGGGGCCGTGTCGAAAGTACAGCAGGCGCATTTATTGTAATTGCGAATTACAATTAATGAGGAGAGAGGATGTCAGACAGGCACGGGGCCGTGCCCAGCGGACACGGGCCGTGCCCAGCTCTCTGTTCAGCCTATAAATAGGAGTGCTTGGATTCATTTCATCTCATTCCTTGGCACTCCACCTCTCTCACACTTCATCCACCACCCACCACCATCACAACACCATCATCCACCACCATCATCCATTGTCCATCATAGAGTGTGTGTGAGTCGTCTCGGGATCCAAGATTGATCGTAAGAGTTCTTGACAATCAAGGCCATGTTTGCCTAAGTCTCTTACATCACTTGGTGAAGACAAAGTGTCTAGTATAATACTTTTTATTTCTAATCTTTTGCACTTTTTATTTGGTTTTGTATTAATGACTTTAATAACTAGTTACTTATGTTGAAGGTGATCTTTCTTTATCGTTTGTCCGTGGTGTCTTGGCATTATTTTACTGTCTATATAAAATAAAAGATTTTCACCATTCATATCTCCACGGTCTATATGGAGGTATGTTGGCTACCTGGTAGGGGGTTAAGGGAACGGTTTGGTAAAGGTCTTGCCATTGTTCAGCGTTTAGAGGTCCTGCAATGGACCTGGGTCAAATTTAGTAGGACCTCCTTCAATACTTCACGGTATTGGATGGCGGGGGTCCAAACTCTTTGACCCCCTCATAAGTTAACTACTATTAATACTATAACCCGGCTATTTAGGATTGTATCCCTGCTGACTCAGACTACTTAGCCGAGGGTAACGTCACCGCCAAAAGCGGGGCCTACCACAATACTGCATTAATAACTTAATTCATTATCTTCCAATAATCCACCCTTTTAGGATTGTATCCCTGCTGACTCAAACTACTGGGGTGAGGGTAACGTCGCCTTCAAAAGAGGGGCCTACTACAATAACTAAGATAATCTCTTAATTATGTGCAAAAGTGCGGAAATAATCAAAGGTTATACTAGATACGAGTCGGAACCAAGTGATTCATCTTGTCTATCTGTTTTTCTTTTATTTTTATTTTCAGCATTTTAGTTAGTTTTTATCTTTTCATAGTTTAAAACATTTTTCTAAACTTTTATTTTGGTTAGACGTTGAGGATAAACCGGTATTAAAAGCTCTTGTGTCCTTGGACGACCTCGGTATCTTACCAACGCTATACTACACTCAACGATGGGTGCACTTGCCCATATGTGTGTTTAGTGTTAGTGAAATATCGTGTTTTATAAATTTAAAACTTGGCTAAAATAAGTGTTAAAAAGGGCTTAAAATATACACCTAAAATATACGACACTTCGCACGCATCAATTTTCAAAAGAAGGTGACAAGAGATTAATTTCTTCAAAATTAGACTCTTCTTGAATTTTAACGTTGTCGGACTCACCTTTTTCGTTGTTTAACTCATGTGTCGGTTTTTCACTTATTTGTTCTTCCATTTTTACACTTTCAGTTATCTCTTCTTTATTTAATTCTTCTCTTGCGCGGGACTCCTCTTCCCTTGCGCGAGATTCTTTTATATAGCGATCGATAACTCTAAGGTGTTCTAATATCCTATCGGTCACTTCGGTTATAGAAAAAGAATCGGGATTTTCAAAGCTTGAATCCGGTTGTTCGATACTTTGTTCCTCATAATACCCATATGAAGTAGATGGTTCACACCATTGTTCTTCATTGTAAGCATATGATGGATAAGGGTCGTAATTTTGTTCTTCATAATACTCATATGAGGTGGGTTGTTCACGCCATGGTTCCTCATAGTAAGCATACGAAGGTGGTGGCTCATATCTTGGTTCCTCAAAGTATGAGTATGAAGGTTCATACCTTGGTTCATCAAAATATGAGTATGAGGGAGGAGGTTCATACCTTTGGTCTTCATAGGATGTGTATGAAGTTGATGGTTCGTACCTGGGTTCCTCATAGTAGGTGTATGAATTGGATGGTTGATATGAGTGACAATATTGAACCGAGTGCGGGTTACTACAATTAGTGCAATAATTACTCCTATAATCATCCTTCTCATAGGTGTAGTTGTAACCTCCTGAGTATTGATCCATAAGAATCACTCAGCAGACCACAACCAAGTCTCGAGATCAGAAAACAAAAATAAAAACGGAAACAGAGGCTGGACACGGCCCCATGTTCAGTGGACACGGCCCCGTGTTCAGGGTCTGTATCTGGGCGTTTTAATTAAATTTACTGATTTCGTTGAGCACGGGGCGTGTTCAGTGAGCACGGCCCGTGTTCAAGCTACTGTTACTGGGTGTTTTTATGAAAATGTGCAGCACGGCCCCGTGTTCAATGAACACGGCCCCGTGTACAGGTTACTGTAAATGCAAATCTAAACTAAAATGCAGAAAAGTGTGCGCGCGTTTTTAAAAAGGTTTTGAAAAACTGATTAGGCCGTCGATTTTAAGCTTTCTTAAAATCCTTGTGTCCCCGGCAACGGCGCCAAAAACTTGATGCGTGTGAAGTGTTATATATATTAGGTGTATATTTTAAGCCCTTTAACACTTTTTTAGCCAAGTTTTAAATTTATAAAACACGATATTTACTAACACTAAACACACATATGGGCAAGTGCACCCATCGTGAGCGTAGTATAGTGTTGGTAAGATACCGAGGTCGTCCAAGGACACAAGAGCTTTTAGTACCGGTTTATCCTCAACGTCTAATCAAATCAAAAAGTTTAGAAAAATGTTTTAAACTAAGGAAAATAAAAACTAACTAAAATGCTGAAAAGTAAAAATAAAAATAAAAACAGATAGACAAGATGAATCGCTTGGTTCCGACTCGTGTATAGTGTAACCTTTGATTATTTCCGCACTTTTGCACTTATTTAAGAGATTATCTTAGTTATTGTAGTAGGCCCCTCTTTTGAAGATGACGTTACCCTCAACCCAGTAGTTTGAGTCAGCAAGGATACAATCCTAAAGGGTCGGATTATTGAAAGATAATTAATTAAGTTATTAATGCAAATTATGGTAGGCCCCTCTTTTGGAGGTGACGTTACCCTCGGCTAAGTAGTCTGAGTCAGCAGGGATACAGTCCTAAATAGCCGGGTTATAGTATTAATAGTAGTTAACTTATGAGGGGATCAAAGAGTTTGGACCCCCGCCATCCAATACCGTTAAGTATTGAAGGAGGTCCTACTAAATTTGACCCAGGTCCATTGCAGGACCTCTAAACGCTGAACAATGGCAAGACTCTTACCAAACCGTTCCCTTAACCCCCGACCAGGTAGCCAACATACCTCCATATAGACCGTGGAGATATGAATGGTGAAAATCTTTTATTATATAGACAGTAAAATAATGTCAAGACACCACGGACAAACGATAAGGAAGAATCACCTTCAACATAAGAAACTTAGTTATTAAAGTCATTAATACAAAACCAAGTAAAAAGTGCGAAAAAATTAGAAATAAAAAGTATTACACTAGACACTTGTCTTCACCAAGTGATGTAAGAGACTTAGGCAAACATGGCCTTGATTGTCGATAACTCTTACGATCAATCTTGGATCCCGAGACGACTCACACACTCTATGATGGACAATGGATGATGGTGGTGGATGATGGTGTTATGGTGGTGGGTGAAGTGTGAGAGAGGTGGTGTGCCAAGGGATGGTTTGAGCTTGAGCCAAGCACTCCTATTTATAGGCTGAACAGAAGCTCAGGCACGGCCCCGTGCCCACTGGGCACGGCCCCGTGTCCACATCCTTCTCTTTCTTCATTTAATGCAGCTTGTCTTATTTGTTGACCACGCCTCCGTGTCTGCTGAGCACGACCCCGTGTGCAGAAGAATCTTTGTACTATGAAGATTTGCCTAGATTGTACGAATCTTATAGTTGACCACGGCCCCGTGTCCGCTGAGCACGGCCCCGTGGTGGGAAATAGAAGCTTCTACCACTTTGTCTTTTCTGCTGACACTTGGGCACGCCCCCATGCTGGCTGAGCACGGGGCGTGTTCAGTCTTCTGTCTTCTTGTTTTGCTTGGGAAGATGCTGTCGTGGGGTCGGGCATGCCACGTTTGTTCCTTTTCTTGTATTTATGTTAGATTTTGCTGTCTTTTTGCTTCTTTTGTTAATTTGAGCTCATTTAATCCTGAAAATACAAAAGGAAGACAAAGGCACACTTTTTCCAACATTAGTACTAAAAAAGGGTTAGTTTTATGCCACAATTGATGTAATTTATATGTTGCATTTTGCACACATCACCTCCCCATTTGCTGAAATCACCCGACGGCTTGTTTGGCTGTTTACGGGCCCCTTTTGACGACGGGACTTTCTAGAGCCCGTCGGCGACGGCCTAGAGCCCGTCACCGACGGCCTCTAGTTTTTCCTGTTTTGTCCGAAACTGTTTTCTTCATAACTTCTTCGTTATAGCTCCGTTTTACTCACCGTTTTCGCCCACGTACTCGTAATTCAGCCCTCTATCATGCCATCTTCCAATATATTCATTTTAAATCCATTAAAATTCCCAAAACACATCCAATCTTCGTGATTAACCCGGTTTTGTTCATTTCACATCCCCGGTTGATCCGATTCACGTCCCGGTGCTCCGTTTAGCTCCCGATTAGCTCCTTAAACTCTTTTAGACCTGTAAAACACGAATCCCATTAAAAGTAGGCTATTCAAGATTAAAAGCTATGTAAAAACATCAACTTAAGCACAAACGATAACCAGTTTTCGACCACGTATCACCACTATTGGGTCCTTTCACCCAAGTAGTGATGATTATCACTGTTAGGATTTATTAGCCTAACCGTGAGAAATTTAGTAATGTGCACAATACCCCACTAGCCAGTGATTAAGATAACCATGACTTAATCCCTGTAATTATAACCTTTGAAAATAAATGGAGTATTGTAAAATACTTTTGATAAAAGAGAATGACTCACATTGCAGATTTAAACGGGCAGACTTTAGCCTACAGATTAGCCTTGTAACCTAATTTAAATAACAATGCACACGAACTAGGTCAGTAACTAATACAGCATTTACGATAACTCACGAGATTAAAACCCTCACAACGAATGACAAAGTGCAATACTTAAACATCCATCGAATTCACAGCGAATGACAAAGTATGGCCCTAATGTGGGCAGCACTTAAACATCCATTGGATAGTTTCAATCGATCGGACATTGAATCGTAGCAGCGATCGAGATAATACCCTGTATCGTAGCAGCACTTCACTACTGTGAATATGATTTTCGACTTTTGAGCAGTATTCTTCGTGTTTTTTATTAAAATTTCGACACAGATGAACTGCTCGTGATCCAAGCTATTTATAGCAAAAATATGGGTTTATGCGGCCCGCGTAATCCATACTTAACACTTGCGCAGCCCACGAGGGCCTCCTAATCGTAGTCTAGGGCTAGCGTGTCACACCTAGGCTTGCCACGTGTGTGACACGTGGCCTGGCAAGTTGATCCGGAGTTTTGGTAAGCTGTCACGGCCCGCGTAACCTTCCCTTAAGGTTTACGCGGCCCGCATGAAACCATAAAATTTGTTTTTCTTGATTTTTGTTATGGATTAGGGTTTTAGGGGTCCGGGTTTTCACTTATGGGTCGTTTTGGGATATTTTTGAAGGTCCTTACACGATTTATTAAGGATTTTTTCAATATCGCTGTACCATTAACTAAGCTAACCTGTAAAGCAGCAAAATTTGAATGGGGACCTAAGCAAGAAGAGGCTTTTAAGATTTTAAAGCAGAGGTTAACAAACGCCCCAATTCTTGCCTTACCAGAAGGAACAGAAGATTTTGAAGTTTATTGTGGTGCTTCTAAGCTAGGATTAGGATGTGTCCTAATGCAACGCAAAAAGGTAATTGCGTATGCCTCAAGGCAATTGAAAAAGCACGAGGAAAATTACACGACTCATGACTTAGAATTAGGAGCCGTAATTTTTGCCCTTAAGATTTGGAGACATTATCTGTATGGAAGTAAGTTTACTATCTATACAGATCATAAGAGTTTAAAATACATATTTGGGCAAAAAGAATTAAATATGAGGCAAAGAAGATGGATGGAAATTCTAAGTGACTACGACTGTGATATTCAATATCACGAAGGAAAAGCAAACGTAGCTGCAGATGCCTTAAGTCGTAAGTATCATGAAAAGCAAAAGCGAGTTCGTGCTCTTAGATTAAGCTTACAATTAGACTTAATGGAACAAATAAGGAATGTTCAAGAAACAGCAATCAAGGATGATGCTGAAGGAATAAAAGGACGAATAAAGGAATTAGAGCAAGGAAGTGATGGAATTTGGAGATTCCACAAGAAAAGAATTTGGGTACCTAAGAATGGAGACTTAACAAATAAGATCCTAGAAGAGGCCCATGAATCTAGATATACCATGCATCCTGGTAATAATAAGATGTACCAAGATTTAAGAAATAACTTCTGGTGGATCGTTATGAAAAAGGACATAGCTAGATATGTTTCTAAGTGTCTTACTTGTTCACAAGTTAAGGCAGAACACCAGAAACCTTCAGAGTTACTCCAAGAATTAGAAATGCCTGTATGGAAATGGGAACTTATAACAATGGACTTTGTTACTAAGTTGCCCAAAACCCGAAAAGGTAATGATGCGATTTGGGTAATTGTGGATCGATTAACCAAATCAGCCCATTTTCTACCCATGAAAGAAACCTTTAGCATGGAAAGGTTAGCAAAGTTATATGTAGATGAAGTAGTATCACTACATGGAGTCCCGCTCTCCATTGTATCAGATAGGAATAGTCGTTTCACTTCACATTTCTGGACAAGTTTCCAAGAAGCAATGGGGACCCGTCTGAATTTAAGTACTGCATATCATCCCCAAACAGACGGACAAAGTGAAAGGACGATCCAAACCCTGGAAGACATGCTCAGGGCATGTGTTATAGATTTTGGTGGAAACTGGGATGACCACCTACCTTTGATTGAATTCTCCTATAACAATAGTTATCGTTCAAGTATTGAAGCTGCCCCGTTCGAAGCACTATACGGACGTAAGTGTAGAACTCCAGTATGTTGGGCAGAAATAGGAGAAAGCCAATTATCAGGCCCTGAAATTGTGCAAGAAACCACCGACAAGATCACTCAAATCAAGGAAAGACTAAAGACAGCTCAAGATCGCCAGAAGAGTTATGCAGACAATCGACGCAAGCCACTAGAATTTCAAGTTGGAGACAGAGTACTCTTCAAAGTTTCTCCTTGGAAAGGAGTAGTTCGATTCGGAAAGAAAGGAAAGCTAAGTCCAAGGTACGTAGGACCATTCCCAATAATCCAACGCATAGGACCAGTTGCCTATCACTTACAACTACCAGAAGAGTTAGCTGGAGTACATGACGTATTTCATGTATCTAACCTCAAGAAGTGTTTATCAGACGAGTCGCTGGTAGTCCCTCTTCAAGACATACAGGTGAATGAAAAGTTGAAGTTCGTAGAGAAACCACTTCAAATAGAAGACAAAAAGGTCAAGTTTCTCAAGCATAAAAGATTGGTGCTGGTCAAGGTCAAGTGGGATTCGAAAAGAGGACCCGAATACACCTGGGAGCTGGAATCGGAGATGAAGCGAAAATATCCTCACTTATTTCAATAAATCTCGAGGACGAGATTTTAAATAAGGTGGGGAGGATGTAAGGACCTTCAAAAATGCCCTAAAACGACCCGTAAGTGAAAACCCGGACCCTTGAAACCATAACGTGCATGAAAAACCAAGAAAACATGAAATCCGGTCTTCAGGCGGGCCGCGTAAACTGTAAGCTTATGTTTACGCGGGCCGCGTCAACCTTAAGTTGACCGGATAAGTGTTCCGAGCCACGTGTCGAACGCGTGGCAACCCTACCTGTGACACCGTAGACCTAGTTCTAGACTAGGTGTCCCTTGCGGGCCGCGTAAGGGACTTGAATGGGTTTACGCGGGCCGCGTAAGACCCATTTTTCAGCTATAAAAGGGTTGGACATGAGCAGTTCATTTACACTCGAAAAACTTTTCAAAACACGAAGTATACTGCTCGAATTTCATTTTCAAAATAGCAAGGCGCTGCTACGATACAGGGTATTAACTCGATCACTGCTACGATTCAATGTCCGATCGATTGAAACCAATCCGATGGATGTTTAAGTGCTGCCCGATTCGGGCTATACTTTGTCATTCACCGTGAATCCGATCGATGTTTAAGTGTTGCCCAACTCGGGCTATACTTTGTCATTCGTCGTGAATCCAATGGATGTTTAAGTGTTGCACTTTGTCATTCGGCGTGAGGGTTTTAATCTCGTGAGTTATCGTAAATGTTATATTAAGTTACTAACCTAGTTTCGTATGCATTGTCATTTAATTTAGGTTACAAGGCTTATCAGTAGGCTAAACTCTGCCCGTTTAAACTTGCAATGTGAGTCATTCTCTTTTTATCAACTCTTTTACAATACCTCAAATTATCTTCAAAAGTTATAATTACAGGGATTAAGTCGTGGATATCTTGAATCACTGGCTAGTGGGGTATTATGCACATTACTAATTTCTCACGGTTAGGTTCATTAACCTAACAGTGATAATCATCACTACTTGGGTGAAAGGACCCAATAGTGGTATGACCATCGTCACAAGGAGTGACACGGCGCCAGATAAAAATAAGATAGAAGCCATCGTAATCGCTCTTATGCTGTAATTTATAACTAATGTGTCATTTTATTTAACTTGAATGACTCGCCAGTATTTCCCCGCTGATAAAATATTTTAAAACATGTTTCAGGCGACCTGCTGTGAATCAAGGAAAACGTGCTACGGAGCACTAACCAGCTTGAAGAGGTGGCTCAATAAAATGAATAAACATGTTTTGTAAACTAGAGAATTTCCTTGTGAAATTCCTCTATTGTAAATTACGGGGCTTGTCCCGAATTATGCAATAAAATAATCGGGCATTTCCAAGTTTTAAAAGATCCTGTAAATCTTCCGCTGTCAACGCAATTAATAAATACCACGGGCTTTCTGTCCCGCGGCTCCTGGACCGGGTCACACTGGGAAGGGGGCCGTGACATTACGCGGGCCGCGTAAAACCTGAAATCAGGCCCTATATAAAGGAGGTATCGGCAGAACAAATGAAATCGCTCACACTTCTTTTCTCACTCGAATTTCTGAATAGTATGCATAATCTTCGGGTATAATACCCATTAAATAACGAAGTTCTGCTCCGTTGTAAGTATCATAACCCCGGTTACATATTAGATACGCTTCCCGATTGATCCAGGGTTCCGTAACGGCTGTCGTGGTTCTGCCCGACGTAGTCGTTGGAATGCCGTCTTGGGGAGGGTATCCTTAATATAAATAATGGGTTATTATACTAACACGTGTTCATTTGTGTAATTTATAGGTAATCACCAGGAAACTCTTACAGAAAATCTAAGACAGCAATGTGAGTAATCTCCTTTTTGCAAATTGTTTTTACAAAACCTCACTTAATTAATTATATATTAAACAATGATTGAGTATTTATATTCTACAATTATCGTCGGTATGTTAGGGTTTTGTATACAAAATTTGTTACTACCTTGCGAGGAGTAACATGACCACAAGTCGGGTTGACAGTACCGTGGGTCGTAATTGAATAGATGGAAACAAATGTAATTGCGCGACCGCCCCCAATACTGTACAATGGTTTTTATTAAACTTGATTAAACTGGGATTCACTCACCAGTATTTCCCACTGACAAATGTTTTTAAAACGCGATTCAGGTAACAAAATGTAAAGGCCAAATATAAGCCAGCTGGACAACACTGAAGGCTTGGAAAAGTGGCTATAAAGTTACCTAAAATGAATAGATGTTCTATTTAAATAAAATAGGGTTTTATCCCTAGAAAAATGTGTGTACTTAAAACTTAGGATTTTCCCATGTGTTTAATATTATAAAAGCGTTGTATTTTACTATGATAAAATATTTCCTAACTACGGTCCTGATGTAAATTTCCGCTGCCAAAATGGAAAAAAATACAGATACCACCAAAACTGGCTGCGGCCGCCCGTTCCCGGGTTGATAGGGGACGGGGGTTGCGACAGAAGGTGGTATCAGAGCTAAGCCACTAATTCAGCCTTAGAAGTGTTCTGCTGACACCAAGATATTATCTAAAGTGTTAGGAAATCAATTATGGAAATACGTGCATATCTGTATTTTATTGTTATGTGTTGTTTGACTATTTGTTAGTTTACAGTATGAGTGATCAAAGACCATCCGACGCGTATCGTCAGTTGTCCAGCTCACCTAGGAGCGAAATCACCTCTTCACAGCCTGCCCTCTCAGGGTATTTTGCTGATGATGAAGAAGGGATATTCGTGTTTAAGGCTCAGTCTGAAGAGCCATTCTCTCAGAAAAAGAGAGGATGGTTCAGTAAGGGAGCACATGAGCGTAGGAAGAGAATGAAGAAATTGCAAGAACAGCGGGCTTTAGCAGCCATTAAAAGAGAAACCGATGCCCACACCCAAGACATGCTTAATAGGAGTTTAGCAAACTTCCATATTTTAGCAGCCACAGTTGCCGACCCTAACCTGGAACAACTGATAGCACCCCAACCATTACAGCCCATGGAAATAGAAAATAACCCAGAAATTCAAGTCAAAATGCATGATTTTAATCCAGGGGAGATCCCTAGGGTACCAGCACCCAATCCCTTAGACCCAGACTACGATCCATGGTTTATATGATCATAAGGACTATGTGCAACGCCACCACCTAACAGACCTACCCATGCCAAACCTAGCAGCTTACCCAGGTCTGGACCCTCTAGATCCCTACTACGATAATGATAAATACATTAGGGAAATATTAGAGAGTCCGTATCCTCAGGAAGAACCCATGCCACAGTACCCAGATCCAGTACCCGCACCTGCACCCCCAATGAGTGCAGAAAATGTGCAAGAGCTCCGAACTTTCGGAGAAGAGATTTTAGAAAGTAGCGAGAGGATGAGGCAAGTAGGAGAACGACTCGTCTGGAAGTATGACGAGCGTCATATGGATTTTTGGATGAATCCATATCAGTGAAGGAGATGGTAGAGGTAGTAATAATAGTAATAATAATAATAATATAATAATATATAATATGTGTGAAAAAAAAAACTATGGATGCCTACTAATAGTGTGATTTTTATTTCAGTTGTATTGTAATTTTAAATTTCCAGTTCTAAGTTTGTAGTAGATGCATACTATATATATAAGAAAGAGTAAGTCGCAATAATCGACGCTTTTGACTAAAATGCGTATTATGTGATTGGTTATTTTAAATATTACCTTGTAATATTAATACATGATAATTGTTTAAAATTCAGATGGCCGACCAAGTGAATCAAGAGAACCTGGATAATAACCCGGAAAACCAGAATGACAATAATCTGAATAACGATAACCCGAATAATGATAAAAATGGAAACCAAGTGGATAACAGTGTCATCCAACACATAGTGGCACAAGGAATAATAGATGCGATGCCATATATTATTCAGACAGTTAGGGAAGCAGATAATAAAAGTAAACATAGCAGTAAGCGACCTTCCGAACCAGAAAACAGCGTAAACAATGGACCTGTACTTCAAGTGCCCATTCCTAAAAGAAGAAGAACCATATCCTATGGTTGTTCTTATAAAGAATTCGGGTCTTGTAAATCAATGGAATTCTCGGGCAATGAAGGGGGCGTTGCAGTTCTACGCTGGATAGAGAAGACTGAGGCAGTCTTAAGAATAAGCAAGTGTGCAGAAGAGGATAAGATAACGTTTGCTTCTAATTTGTTCAAAAATTCAGCCTTAGAATGGTGGAACACTATCCTCTAGTCTAGGGGAAGTGACAGGGTTTACAATATGGAATGGGAGGAATTTAAAAACATGGTAGAAAGGAAATTTTGCCATCCCAATGAAAAAGAACAGATAGCAAATAAATTCCTAAACCTTAGGATGACTGGAGTGGATAGTAAGGGGTACACTATGTTATTCTTTGAATATGATAGAATAGTGCCAACCCTTGCATCACCCGAACCCGTATTAATCTCCCGTTACATTTGGGGATTAATTGGTGAGATAAGGCATGTAGTCAAGGCAGCTAGACCACAAACCATAGAAGAAGCTGTAGAACTAGCAAATACCTTGACAGATGAATTAGTGCGTACACGGGAAGAGGATCAAAGGATAAACTGTAACAACCCTCATTAAAAGTCCTATTTATTTTTTTATTTTATTCATTAGGAAACCCTAATTGAGACACCCAAGTGATTCTGCACAAATCCTACAAATTTCAGAACAATCGGAATCAGGATCAAGGCCCTAAAACTCAGGGGGGGCGTTCCCTACTCAACGATTATCTTTATAAGTTATTATAAAATTCGAATTTAATCGAATCGTCGACTCAGCAGGTCTAGTCCCACACGTGGCAACCCTATGCACAAAAGAAAGTCTCTCGCGGGCCGCGTGAAGATTTACATATATCTTACGCGGGCCGCGTAAGGGTCAAAATTCTGCTATAAATAGCAGGCCTTGGGACTTGATTCTGGGCGCAAAAACGACGAAGAAACTCCAAATACACGCTGAGATATCGTCCAATTACTCTCCAAACGCACACGAATCACTAATTAGTATAGCGGGGTGCTGCAATCAGGGTATTAACTCGATCGCTGCTACGATTCAATGTCCGATTGATAGAAACTATCCAATGATTGTTTAAGTGCCGCTCAAATTGAGTTTATACTTTGTTATTCATCGTGATTTCGACTTGAATGTTTGAGTGCTGTTCAGATTCGGACAATACTCTGTCATTCGTTGTGAATCCGCTGAATTGTTAAGTATTGCACTTGTAAATCGTTGTGAGGGTTTAATCTCGTGATTTGTCGTAAATGCTGTATTAAGTTATTAACCGAATTGTGTGCCTATTATTAATTTAGGTTACAAGATTAATTAATAAGTTAAGCTCTGCTTGTATTAATCTGCAATATCAAGGCTATTCAGTAGACTAGATTCTGCTCAAATCAAATCTGCAATGTGAGTTCATTTCTCTTTTCTCACCGTTTGTGAGCCCATTATCTTTTCTCACAGTTTTATCACCTTTTTGTGATACAATTATATTTAAAAAGGTTTTCTAGAATCTTAATGGTTTACCAGTTATACTTACAGTGATTAAATTTTTATATTCTATAATAATAGTTGCCGGTATGGGAGGTTTTATACATTATTTGATCCTTGTTATTATTTGCCAAAAAGTTAAGCAATACTAGCATGACCACAATTACAGTGGGAAGTATACCCCAGAAGCCATAGATTATAAATAATATTATTAATAAGTTTGATATATGTTTAAATATATCTAAAAGGTATATCATGGTAAAATAATCAAATACAATATATTCTACTGTACTAAAATTATATGTTTAGTTTTAGTCACGTTAATAATAATATTTCAATTATCTAATTAAAATATTATATTTGACAAGTTATATTAGTTTGACAGAAAGTGATATATGTTATTATCTGGGTTAAGTAGTGTTGTGCTACAAGTAATATATTTGACAAAGTAATGTCACGGGACAATACTAAGTCCAGAATATTAGTTGAGAGAATGATCAACTATAATATGTCCAACAGCACTAGTTGAGAGAATGATCAACAGTATTATGACCAGAATCACTAGTTGAAAGAATGATCAACAGTGATATAATTACTAGTTGAAAGAATGATCAATAATTGATACTGTCACAGGAATCGCCTAGTGACCAATATAATAATAAGATATATTATATATCTATTAATTGATAAAATTCAATATTGGATGAGCTAATAAATAATATGACCATTGTCATATCAGAACTGCTATCATATGATCAAATGCTGATTTAGTTGGGTGAATAGATATAAGAACTTTAATACTGTAAAGTATAACAATATATTTTATAAAATAGGAATGAATTCACTCAGTATTTTGCTGACAAAACCTTTTTCAAACATATTTCAGGTAATTACAGTAAATTGGATTAAGAGTTGGATACAGCACCGAAAGGCTTCAAGAAGTGGCTTATGAATTTAATCAAATTAAGAAATATTGTTTTATATAATCAAATCTATTTTTATTAAATCTATCTTTGTAAAACATGGATTCATTCCATCTATTTACTAAATAAAATCCGGTGTTTCTAAACTCTGATATTTTTCCTAACTCACGGTCCTGATGAAATTTCCGCTGCAACGTTTTTAAAATAATCACCGGTACCGCTGGACTGTTCGCGACTTCCGATTCCGTCCAGGGGGGTCGGGGGTCGTGACATAAACCTAGCTCAAAGACTTACCCGGGAATTTCGCTATGGTAATTCCAACCATAGGAATGTAGGTTCTACCTCTGCACCCTACTGCAAGGCTTGCAAGAAGAAGCATTCGGGAAAATGCTCCACTTATTGCAATTTCTGCAAGATGACAGGGCACAAGGAAGAAGATTGCAGGAGGAAACCTAATAATGGAATGTGCTTCAACTGCGGAGAAAAAGGTCACATCAGGCCAAACTGTCCGAAACTAGCTCCAACCTTGAACAACAAGAATACCAAAAATGCTAGAGCATTTGCTCTGACTGCAGATGAGGCCAAGATGATCCCGGACGTGATAGCCGGTACGTTTTTAATTAATGATGTTTTGCTAAAGTATTATTTGACTCTGGTGCGAACCAAAGTTTTATTAATACTTCATTTTGCAAATTACTCAATCAATCATTAACTAAACTCCCACAAGAATGTCTAGTAGAAACAGCGAATGGAGAAACTGTTAGGATTTCTGAAATCTTGCAGGAAGCAAGAATAGAATTTTTAAATCAGAAGTTTATTGCAAACCTTTACCCAATGAATCTGGTAGGATTTGATGTTGTATTATGAATGGATTGGTTAATAGCCAATAAAGCCAGTATTTTATGTAATCAAAAGTCAATTCAAGTAAATTCACCAAAAGGTGAAAAGATCACGATTCAAGGAGATAAACCATCTAGATCCACAAAATTCATCTCTGTGATGAAAACAGCAAGTTATATAAGAAAAGGATCTGTAGTGTATTTGATTTCTATAATCACTAACACTAAAGGAAAAGAGTTAAAAGATATTCCAGTAGTATCTCAGTTTTCAGATGTATTTCCAGAAGAATTACCAGGATTACCTCCAGACAGAGAAGTTGAATTCAGAATTCACCTACTACCAGGGACAGCACCAATTGCCAAGGCACCTTACCGTTTGGCACCCGCAGAAATGCAGCAACTAAAGAAACAGTTAGACGAATTGTTGGAAAAAGGATTCATACAACCAAGTTCATCCCCATGGGGTGCGCCAATCTTATTCGTTAAGAAGAAAGACGGATCAATGCGTATGTGCATTGACTACCATGAATTGAACAAAGTCACGATTAAGAATCAGTATCCATTACCAAGAATCGATGATTTGTTTGATCAATTACAAGGAGCTCGATTTTTCTCAAAAATCGATCTACGGTCAGGATATCATCAATTAAAGGTACAGGAAGAGGACATTCCTAAGACTACATTTAGGACAAGGTATGGTTATTATGAATTTACCTTCATACCATTTGGTTTAACCAATGCCCCAGCTGCATTTATGGACATGATGAACCGAATATGTAAGCCATATTTGGATAAATTCATAATTGTCTTTATAGATGATATTCTCATTTACTCTAAGAGTAAAGAGGAACATGCAAAGCATTTGCACGCACTTTTAAGTTTATTAAGGAAAGAAAAGCTTTATGCTAAATTTTCGAAGTGCGAGTTTTGGTTAGAACAGGTACAATTTCTTGGACACTTAGTTAATCATGAAGGAATTCATGTAGATCCCACTAACATCGAGGCAATTACCAAATGGAAAACCCCTGAGTCACCAACCGAGGTTAGAAGTTACTTAGGATTGGCCGGTTATTATAGGAGATTTATTCGAGATTTTTCTAGAATAACCATTCCCTTAACTAAGCTAACCTGTAAATCTGTTAAGTTTGAATGGGGATCGAAACAAGAAGAAGCCTTTAGAATTCTTAAGCAAAGATTAACCAACGCACCCATACTAGCGTTGCCAGAAGGAACTGAAGACTTTGTAGTCTATTGTGACGCTTCTAAGTTAGGTTATGGATATGTGTTAATGCAACGTCAAAAGGTTATAGCATATACATCCAGACAACTTAAGAATCATGAAGAGAATTATTCCACTCATGATTTAGAATTAGGAGCTATAATTTTTTCACTTAAAATTTGGAGACACTACCTTTATGGTAGTAAGTTTACTATTTTCACTGATCATAAGAGTTTAAGATATGTTTTTGGGCAAAAGGAGTTGAGTATGAGACAAAGACGCTGGATGGAGATGCTTAGTGATTATGATTGTGATATCCAGTATCATGTAGGAAAGGCCAATGTTGTGGTTGATGCTTTAAGTCGAAAGTATCACGAAAAGCCAAAAAGGGTACGTTCACTTAAATTAAATCTACAAGTAGATTTAAATGAACAGATTAGAGAAGCACAAGAATCAGTAATCAAGGATGATACTGAGAAATTAAAAGGTATGATTAAAGAATTAGAACAAGGAACAGATGGAATTTGGAGATTCCATAAGAAAAGAATGTGGATACCTAAATTAGGAAACCTACGTCACCTTATATTAGAATAAGCCCATAAGTCTAAGTATATGATGCATCTTGAAAGTGATAAAATGTACCAGGATTTAAGGAAAAATTTCTGGTGGATAGGGATGAACAAGGATATAGTAACTTATGTTGCAAAGTGTTTAACCTGTTCACAAGTTAAAGCTGAACACCAGAAACCCTCAGGTTTATTGCAGCAGTTAGAGATGCCAGTATGGAAATTTTTGTTACTAAATTACCCAAAACCATAAAAGCTAATGATACAATCTAGGTGATTGTAGACAGGCTAACTAAGTCAGCTCATTTCCTACCAATGAAAGAAACTTTCAGTATGGAGCAATTAGCTAAATTATATGTAAATGAAATAATTTCATTACATGAAATAATTTCATTACATGAAATTCCTTTATCAATTGTGTCTGATAGGGATAGCCATTTTACCTCTCATTTTTGGACAAGTTTCCAAAAAGCCATGGGAACCAAGTTGAATCTAAGCACAACTTATCATCCTCAAACGGACGGGCAAAGCGAAAGGATGATTCAGACCATGGAGGACATGCTTAGAGCATGTATAATTGACTTCAGAGGTAATTGGGACGATCACTTACCATTAATATAATTTTCTTATAATAATAGCTATCACACAAGTATCAATGCTGCACCATTCGAAGCACTTTATGGACGAAAGTGCCGAACCCCAGTCTGTTGGGCAGAAATTGGAGAAAAGCAATTATCTGGACCCGAAATAGTACAAGAAACAAAAGACAAGATCATTCAAGTCAAGGAACGACTGAAAGCAGCACGTGATCGACAAAAGAGTTATGTTGATAACAGGAGAAAGCCGTTAGAATTTCAAGTAGGTAATAAAGTGTTATTAAAAGTCTCTCCTTGGAAAGGAGTAGTAAGATTCATCAAAAGGGGAAAACTAAGTCCCATGTATGTTGGACCTTTTGAGATTATTAGAAGAATAGGACCTGTAGCCTATCAGCTACAACTGCCAGAGGAAATGGCAGGAATACATGATGTATTTCATGTATCTAATCTCAAGAAATGCTTAGTTGATGAATCACTGATAGTACCTCTTAAAGATATAGAGGTAAATGAACAGTTAAAATTTGTAGAAAGACCTCTACAGATTGAAGACATGAAAGTCAAGAACCTCAAGCATAAGAGATTAGTTCTGGTCAAAGTAAAATGGGACTCCAAAAGAGGACCAGAGTACACATGGGAGCTTGAATCAGAAATGCAAAGGAAATATCCACACCTGTTCCAGTAGACCTAGAGGACGAGTTCTAAAACAAGGTGGGGAGGATATAACAACCCTCCAAAATATTTTCGACACCCTATTTAGGGCTGGCATATCGGGTCAACCCGATCTGTTAAGACACGAACACGATAAGACACGAACACGAAACCTGTAAACACGAACACGACATGAAATCTTATCGTGTCAGATTTTCCAAACACGAACACGAACCTGTTAATAAATAGGTTACACGAAATGACCTGTTAAGACACGAAAATGTTGCCAACATATCATATGACCTGTTTAAGCCACAAACATGACCTGTTAAGGCCCGAAGACGACATGTTAAGACACGAACATGACCAATCATTCCATATTTGAAATTAGCAATTAAGGAACCTGTTTAATGAAAATTTAGTCGCCAAAGGTTCACAAAAGTCATAAAAATGCATAAACACATAATGTCTTAACAAACTTAAAACAAAATCCATAAAAATCTAATCATAACATCCAAATAGTTTCAAAATTAAAGTTCCCATATGCCTTTCTTTCTCAAGATCTTCAATTCCAAACATTCAAACCTACACAAATAATTACAGTCGTATTAGGCATGGACAATTTAACATAAACTCATTCATATAGTTTTATCAAGCAACATTTCTAGAAACATTTGAAGTGGGTACCTTGAGATGTTCTCGGATTTTTAACAAGCAACACTACTTGAAGCATTTAGAGTGGATACCTTAGGATTGTTCACGGAATTTGAAGCATCTGATTCATGGCTAATGTCAAGCGACATTATATCTTCTGTGAGCTCATCTACACTAACTTGGTTCGAACCTACAAAGTACAAACAAATATACATAATAATATTAATAGAATACCATGCAAAAAAAATAAAAAAATCAAGAGAAAAGACATTACAATAATCTCCAAATAACCAATCTTTTGTGCATATGAGAGCCTCAACGGTATCTTTGCTAAGTGAACTTCGATGTTCATTAAGGACTCTTCCACTTGCACTGAATGTAGACTCCGATGCGACAGTAGATACCGGAATGGTCAAAAAGTCTCTTGCCATTCTCTCAAGTGCGGGATATCTAAACTCATTGCCTTTCCAAAAAGCCAACACATCAAGTTCACAACTTATGTCAACCCTTGACTCCTCCAAATACATTTGCAATTCTGATTTTTTGTTAATTGTAAAATCTTTACTTTGAAATTGATCAAAATCCTAAAAAAATAATTGGAAATTAGTTAGTCAATAATTAAACACAACGTATAAATATATAAATAAATTACCTTAAGCCTTGCGCTCGTTCCATAGGCATGTGTAGAATCATCCATTGTGTCCTCAACCTCTTTACTTGCATTTGAAGCACGTGTTGGGTCGTATCTTCTATCATCACCGGCCACATTTAACATGTTGACATATTCATTAAATGTAGAATTCAAAAACTGATCAACATTTGAATATTCGGGGCTCGACTCTCCGTATATTTATGAATAACTCCAGTCGATAAAATGCAACTTGTATCTAGAATCCAACACTACGGCTATAGCTAAGGTAAGACTAAAATCTGACCAATATTTTTGAAACTTGGTCATCATCAATTCTGCCATATTCTTGATAAACCCATCATTCGAACTCAAACCCTCAAACAACGTAAGATAAGCCATAAAGACGTGTGGATAGTACAAGTTTGCAGTCGGATATTTGGTACCCGAAAAAACATTGGTCACATCATAAAATACTCCAAGAAAAGTACATATCTTTCTAATCTTTTCCCACTCTAATGCATTTGGACAATGCTTAAAATTAGAATCACTTAATTCTAAATGCCAAAAAGCACGTCGATAATAAAGAGCGCCATCAAGCATCAAAAAAGTAGAATTCCACCTTGTAACAACATCTTGCCTTAACCCCTTTTTCTTCTTAATAGGAAGCAACTGAACACAATCCAAAAAATTTTCCTTCCTTCGTTGTGAACCTTTCACATACTTGATGCTTTCTCTAACTTTATAAACACACTCATCAATTTCTTTTAACCCATCTTGCACAATCAAGTTCAAAATATGTGCACAACATCTCAAGTGAAAAAAATTACCCTTAGAAACTAGTGGTGACTTTGCATTCAGTTGTTCTCTCAATAGCCCAACAAAAGTGTCATTAGAAGAAGCATTATCTAACGTCACAAAGAATATTTTGTTTTCTATTCCCCATTCTACTAAAATAGAAAACACTTTTTCACATAAAGCAATGCCGGTATGAGGTGGTGGCATAAAGGAAAAGGATAAAACTCTTTTTTGCAAAATCCAATCTTTATCCATAAAATGAACAGTAATTGCTAAATACCCATCAGTAGCAATAGAAGTCCATAAATCTGAAGTTAGACATAATCTGCCAGGTGATTCCATAAGCATCTCTTTCACCTTCTCCTTTTCTTTCTTATACATTTTCAATACATCTGATTTTACCGTATTTCTAGATATGACATTCACATCGGGTTGCAAATACTTAAACAAATCCCTAAATGCCTTATATTCTACAAATGACAAAGGCAACTCATGCATCACAATAGCAGCAACAAGCATTTCATGAAACGTATTTTGATTAAACCTAGATGCCTTTAACTTCATGTCAGTATCTAAAAGCATTTGACCAACATCTTTATAAGTAGTACCATAGCAGCTTGATATATGTCGAGTAAAATTTCCCGTACCTTGCTTACTATCAAACATGAGAACATGACCACATTTGTTGCACCTTGATGGAACCTTTCCGCCTAAAGCTTTGTTTTGTTGTTTGGTAAAGTAATGCCAAACAACTGATCTTTCCTTTCAAGATCTCTTTTCATTGGGTTTTCTAACACCACTATCATTTTTATCATCTACCTCCATAGAGCCAACTTCATCATCTTCCAAATTTATAGAGCTATCATTTTCTAGATCAACTTTGATAGAATCGGAATCCATATCCACCTACAATAGATAAAAAAAAATAATTAAGTTAGACAAAAGTTTATAAGAAAATTTAACCAAAAACTATAAAAGTTGAACCAACAACATACCGGTGTTTTGCCCTTCTTTTTCCCCACTTTATTTTGTGAATCGCTCATGACTTCAATATATAAATAGAAAAATAATGTTCAATCAGTAACTGTTGAATCAATCATATAACACTTAGTATAACACATATAACACTCATAACAACAGACTAATCAGAACATAACTCATAACAACAGTAAATGTTGAATAACTCATAACAACAGATGAATCAGAACATAACTCATAACAACAGTAACTGGTTCTGTTTCTTAGTTCGTGAATCAATCATATAACACTTACTTCGTGAATCAATCTGTTCAATCATATGACACTTAGTATAATAACTCATAACAACAGATGAATCAGAACATAACTCATAACAACAATAACTGTTGAATCAGAACACTTAGTATAACACTTCGTTAATCAGTAACTGTGAATCAGAACAGATGAATCACAACAGTAACTGTTGAATCAGAACATAACTAAGCAGAAACATAACTCTGAATGAACATAACTAAGCAGAAACATAACTCTGAATGAACATAACTAAGCAGAAACATAAGTCTGAATGAACATAACTGTGAATCAGAACAGATGAATCAGAAACATACGTCTCGTCGATGCTGAATGAATGGAACAGAACAGATGAGAATCTTGCCGACGAGTAGTTGAATGATGATGCTGAACGATGAACGGACCAGGCGAACGGCGATGGTTGTGGTGTTCGTCGATGATGGCTGCTGGAGACTGGAGAGTTTCTTTTAGGGTTCACTTTGGAGCGTGAATTGTTAAAGTAATTTCAAAATTAGGACTCTAGACCCACCCCGCGTATTGAAATATACCTGATATATTTTTTTTAATTAAAATTCTTAGCATGTCATTAACGGGTCTTAACAGGTTAACGGGTTTTAACCTGTTTAGACATGAAATTTAAACAGGTCTTATCGTGTCGACCTGTTTAGACACGAAACCTGTTAAGGCCAAACACGAAACCTGTTAACTTCGTGTAGGTTCGTGTCGTGTTATCGTGTTCGTGTCAGAATTGCCAGCCCTAACCCTATTATATTTTAAAATATCCCAATAAGTCCTAAAATACACCCCATATGCGAAAACGGACCTTGAATACCTCTATTTTATTAAAAATTAATTAAAAACAAAGTTTTTATGTCGCTCGCGGGCCGCGTAAGATCACTCTCTGGTCTACGCAGGACGCGACAGCAATGAGATCAGGTCGCACCCGGTGCTGCCACGTGGCACGACGCGTGTGGAGGCTACGATCTGAATCAGCAACCCTAGGGCCTACCCAAGAGAGCCTCGTAGGCCGTGTAGCCCTTGGCTACGTCTTACGCGGGCCGCGTAAAACCTGAAATCAGGCCCTATATAAAGGAGGTATCGGCAGAAGATATGAAATCGCTCACACTTCTTTTCTCACTCGAATTTCTGAATAGTAGGCATAATCTTCGGGTATAATACACCCTAAATAACGAAGTTCTGCTCCGTTGTAAGTATCATAACCCCGGTTACGTATTAGATACGCTGCCCGATTGATCCAGGGTTCCGTAACGGCTGTCGTGGTTCTGCCCGACGTAGTCGTTGGAATGCCGTCTCGGGGAGGGTATCCTTAATATAAATAATGGGTTATTATACTAACACGTGTGCATTTGTGTAATTTATAGATAATCACCAGGAAACTCTTACAGAAAATCTAAGATAGCAATGTGAGTAATCTCCTTTTTGCAAATTGCTTTTACAAAACCTCACTTAATTAATTATATATTAAACAGTGATTGAGTATTTGTATTCTACAATTATCGTCGGTATGTTGGGGTTTTGTATATAAAATTTGTTACTACCTTGCGAGGAGTAACATGACCACAAGTCGGGTTGATAGTACCGTGGGTGGTAATTGAATAGATGGAAACAAATGTAATTGCGCAACCGCCCTCAATACTGTACAATGGTTTTAATTAAACTTGATTAAACTGGGATTCACTCACCAGTATTTCCCACTGTCAAATGTTTTTAAAACACGTTTCAGGTAACAAAATGTGAAAGCCAAATAGAAGCCAGCTGGACAGCACTGAAGGCTTGGAAAAGTGGCTATAAAGTTACCTAAAATGAATAGCTGTTCTATTTAAATAAAATAGGGTTTTATCCCTAGAAAAATGTGTGTACTTAAAACTTGGGATTTTCCCATGTGTTTAATATTATAAAAGCGTGGTATTTTACTCTGATAAAATATTTCCTAACTACGGTCCTGATGTATAGGCATTATTTCCTAGTGGAGATGGATATGATCGGGTGGTTCTGCTGGTGGCACGATGATACTCCAGTGGTCCGTCAGTGATCCAAATTTTGCCGTTAAAAAAAAGAGGGTTTTATCCCTAGAAAAATGTGTGTACTTAAAACTTGGGATTTTCCCATGTGTTTAATATTATAAAAGCGTGGTATTTTACTCTGATAAAATATTTCCTAACTACGGTCCTGATGTAAATTTCCGCTGCCAAAATGGAAAAAAAATACAGATACCACCAAAACTGGTCGCGGCCGCCCGTTCCCAGGTTGATAGGGGACGGGGGTTGCGACAGCTTTACACATGTTTATACATTATTCACAAAACTAAAAGGGTTCAGTTTCTATTACGAAGAAAATGATTCAAGATGATAAATTAGACGGAGAAAATTTAAATTAAAAAAAACAAGGATATGTACCTACATATATCATTGAGATAACATGTTGAACAACAATATCCAATTCCCATTCGTTGTAATTAAATCGAACCTGTGAAAGCTAGGTTTAATTGTTCCTCACAACCAGGTGATAAACTACCATAATCTTATCTTGAAGATGATGATGATGATGGTTGTGGTCACCGTTGGTTTAGCCTCTGACCTTCGTTGGAACCCTAGTCTCCTACACCAGAGTGCATTAGAGGTGTCTGAACCATTGTCGGGAAGCTGTAACAACCGGCATTCATCACAATCGTCATTACACGGACCAATCTAACAGCCGATGGAACATACAATCAAAAGAGGACTTACCAGAGCTAGTTAGAGTCTTCACCGAAACCCTAGCCACCGTCGCCGGAGGAAGCGGCTAGGGTTTTCTGTCATTGTCTTCCTCCTCATTTTAACCTTGGAACCGGTGAAGGTTATGTGACTCTTGAGGACCTTTACCGTCACCACCGTATGGATGGTTGTAACCGAATCATTACCACCGCCACTCGCCTGCTCAATCCGTTTTCACCACGCCGGAGTATGGCTGGCGTCGCCGTAGCACCACCACTGCCACCCTCAGATTTCTCTCTCTATATCACTCTTGCGTGTTCTCCCTTTTTGTTTCTCTTTCTATCGATTGAAGTGGTGAGAGAAAGCATAGATTTCGGCTTTAATTTGGTAACCTTATTTCAAAATTTAAAAGTTACAAAAGATGGAGCCAAATGTAAATTACATATTTCTTAACATGATAGTTTAATGCGTTGTACATTAAAACAAGGGATTAAAATCTAACTAAGATGAATGGTTAAAATGTAACTATTGTTTAAAAAGACTAATTTACCCTTATTTTAGGGCGTGTGTATATAAATTAAAAAGGAAAAATTCTTATTTTTTTGGGTATCTTAAAAGTAAAAAGATTATTAGTTGTTATTTTCTTCTTTAATCACTTGTACATTAAAGAATTATCTACTTGTACCTTTTAATCTGTGCGTCGATATTGAACAAGACAACTAACGAAATGTCGACAAAAATGTGTAGGTCATCATGCTATCTTTGGATTTTTTTTAAACAATATAGTTTATAAGATATGTCAAAAATAAGTAAAAAAAATTATAAGTTTGTTGTGGAGGGGTGAATTGTAACTAATTATCTATAATTTTGTTAAAACCTTAGGGATTTAAGTGTAATAAGTTTAGGGGCTAAAAAATAAATAGTGTTTAAAAGACCAAACTACCCTCATTTTAGGAGTCTTTCTATAAATAAAGGGGAGAAAAGTTCTTATTTTTTTGGTATCTTAAAATGTCCTTGCCTCATGCATTATAATATAGTATAGCTAGATATAATTTTGTTAAAACCTTAGAGATTTAAGTGTAATAAGTTTAGGGGCTAAAAAATAAATAGTGTTTAAAAGACCAAACTACCCTCATTTTAGGGGTATTTCTATAAATAAAGGGGGGAGAGTTCTTATTTTTTGGGTATCTTAAAATGCCCTTGCCTCATGCATTATAATATAGTATAAGTATATCCGAAAGTAACTTGAGTGGTCAACTTGTATTAACAAAACGGGTCCATAAAACAAAATATTTTGATGGTTTTGGTTTTATTTTAGATTGGCGGGTATTTATATCATTCAAGTCATGGTACTTCACTTTTCAGAGTTAGGGTAATAGTCTATAAACAGAAACCCAAACGTTTCAGTTACGATTGAAAAGTGAAGTACCATGACTTGAATGAAACAGATACCCGCCAATCTAAAACGTTTCAGTTACTGTAATAGCCTATAAATGGAAACCCAAACGCAACGGTAGATCCGTCAGGCTTCAAGATCGAGCCTTTAGCCACACCGTACTTCTTGTAAACAATCACGTGAAGTACCATGACTTGGATGAAATAGATACCCGCCAATCTAAAACGTTTCAGTGATAGTGATTGATATGCGGTGGTGGAGGTGCGATGGTGATGACAAGTGTGGTGGTGACACGTGGCAGGTGGGTGGTGGCAGGTGAGTGATGGTACTATGGTGGTGGAGTGGTAATGGTGAAGTGCAAGGTGTGTGTGTGGTGGCACATGGCATGTGGGTGGTGGCAAGTGAGTGATGGTGGTGAAGGTACGGTGATGGAATGGTGATTGTGAAGTGCAAGTGTCTGTAAGAGAGGTTTGTGTGTGTGTGTGTGTGTTATATTATATATAATTTATTTTTGTATATAATATTAAAACCTTTATGCATTAAAAGACTTGTTCGTTATACCCTTATACATTAAAAAGTTGTACTTTGCATGTAAATGATTAAAATGCCCTTTTAGTTAACAAACTTTGTAGACAATGTTAGTAAATTGGATTTAAAAGGTTACAAAAAGAGAATTTGGGTACTCAAATTTAAACTTTTTGATTTTGCGTTAAAATACGGGACTTAAAACTAATTTACTCTAAATATAAATATGTTTTGATATAATTATAAACGTATAACACCATCTTGAAGTCTTATATGTATTAATTATTTAAAAAATGCTTAGGGAGTCTAGGGTACTCTATCTCGTATGTTCAGAGGAGTTCAAGGAAGTTTAGGGAAAAAACAAGTTATCACGTTGTGATTGTTGTTGGAAAGGTAGGGGTTGTTTGGTAGCCTCTGAATGGTCATTAAGAGACTACCTCTTAATGGAACCATTAAGAATTTTACCAATGAGAAGGTAGAAGAATATGACATGTGATGATTTACCATTCAGATATTACCTCTTAACCATTCAGACTTGAGATTACCTCTTATTCATTCAGAGGTTTTAAACCATTAAGAGGTAGCATTTGAATAGTCATTAAGAGACTACCAAACAGCCCCGTAATCTAAATGAACTTGAAAGATACACTCCCTACACTCTGGGAGTCCATTTTTCAAGTCTCATAATCTCCCCTAACCTATCACCCATCACAAATTGTTATCTCAATTTTAATCTAGATTTCACTGGACTCTTTAAATAGATTGGGTTGAGTACCTAAGGGGATACGGAGTGGATGGCAAAGGCAGTTTGCCGCTCGGGAACACCGCCGCCTACTCCTCTTTGTCGCGCGGTTTCATTGTCGATCGGGGACAGGTTGCCGCTCGGTGAATGTGTCTCAAACGACTATATAGCCGTTACAACATAAAAAAAAAATTAATTTTTAACTTTATAAAGTAAAACAAATCCATTTCCATTTTCACCAAACAAACCCAACCTCCATATTCACTACCATTCTCACTCAATTTTTCAAATCTTTTAAGAGAAATGGAAGGCTCAAACAAAGGTGAAGGCAAGAAAAAAAATGTAGGGTCCGGTTCGAAGGCGATGGCTCAAGATAAACGCGGTGGTTCGGGTGGTTCTAGTGTGCAACGTTTCATCCCCAACTTGGCTTTGCTCATCAAACCCAACCACCATTTTTTTAACCAACCCATGCATCCAAATTTCGGTTATGATAGCCAACCCTACCAAAATTGGATGCTACACGGTCCGATAATGGTTCGACCCGGTGTTTACGATTACCCCCTAAACGCCCAAAATTCTTTTGACCCATTTGCTTTTCAAACCTCAAGCTCACAATCACCGAGAGACATACAAGATGACTCCGATGAAGAGTACGTGCCGGATACCCAAGAGCAACATTATGATGAGGATGAAGATGTTGTCGTTTAAGAAAATCCCGTGAACCAAAATGAAGTCGGACTGGAAAGAAGAAGAAAATCGAAACGGGGAAATTGGACGCCTAAACAACAAGAGGCGTTGGCAAAGGCTTATGTTCGTTGTACTTTGAATAAAAAGAAAGGCAATCAACAAAAGGAGGATGGTTTTTGGAAGCAAGTTCTAAACCACTTCAATCAAACGGTTGGAGGAAGTAACCGAAGCCACCACCAAGTTCGATCAAAATGGCTCGCAATGCAAACAAAATTGAACACATTCAACGGTTTATATCAAGCGGTAAACTTTATTATTTATATACGGTTTATTTTTTAATGAAGTATGTGGATTAAGTTGTTGATAATTTATTATTTTAGGATCGTTTACGTCCTAGCGGGAGTGACGATGCTTTTGTAATGAAGCAAGCGCTAAAGGATTACAAAAGCAAAGAAAGATATGACTTTCCTCATGTTGCGGCTTGGGAGGTCGTTAGAACAAATCAAAAGTGGTCGCCGGTACCCTTGTTGGGTGAAGAAAACTCCGGCTCGAGTCAAAAAAGAAAGTCTTCGGATTCGAGAAATTATAAAGCGGATACACCGAATGCCGAGGTCTCTAGCGGTATTCCCAACATAAACGAGGATTCCTCGTCAAGACGACAAAAGAGAAAGGAGAAAAAGGACAAAGGGCCGTCTTCAAGAACCGAAGATCCAAGAGATATAACCAGTAGATTCGAAGAATACAAGGCCATGAAGAAAGAGTTGATGGATATTAAACGTATACGAAAAGAAAAATACTTGACCTTGGCGGATGAGCAGCGAGAGGCGTTGCGACAAACTATGTTCGACAAGGGCTTGGAGACGTTTAATCGGCCTCACGACAATGTTCACCCTTCGATGTTGGAAATCACACTCGCTAGAAAACGTGAGATCGCAAAAAAATATGGATGGCCTTGTAATTTCTAGTTTTTTTAAACTTAGATTTTAATGTAATGCTTTTTTTTATTTATAAAAGTTTGATGTTTTATTCATTTTATCTTAAATTAAAAAAAAAAAATTAAAAAAATTACCAATTCAACAAGTGTCTAACCATTTCCAACACTTTTCAGCATAGTTTAAACACTTTTCATTAAATGACATGGCACACTCTCATTGGTTGATTTTTAAGTTTACCACTCTAAGTGATTAATCACTCCTAATACCCTAAACTCGCATAAACTTTTTTTAATCAATTTCTTTAAACTAAATAAATAAATAAGATTAAAACATAAAATAATATTATCACTAAAAATTGAATCATGAGTAAATGTTAATTATTAAGAAAAGTAATTAAAAGATTAATTTCGTTAGTAATACCAAGTACAAATAATACTTAAAACGTAAAAAAAAAGTTCACGGTATAGTCCAACCCTAACGGTCCGTAATCTCATGTTTACGTTGTAGAACCTTCTTCAACACTGAGATGCTCAAACCATCGTGAGACTCGATGAAAAACTCAAATCCTCGGTCTTTGTTGGAGTGTCTCCTCTTTTTGTAGGCGGTTTGGATTGGAAATTGAGGGGTTTGTGAATTTTGCGAGTGTGAAGATTGGATCGGAAATTGTCGGGATTCAGGCTGTTGGGTTGTGAATCGCTATCGTTGAAACGCTTGGCTCGGGCCAACTACAACTTTTTTGTTTTCAATTTCGAAAAAAGGCTTCTTTCTTTGCGTGGGATCTATTGAGAGAGCTTGAGCTTATTTTTAAAAGAACATACACTAATTTGTTAAGAGAGGTGAGATTTTTTTTTTTTTTTTTGTAAAAAATAGAGTATAATGTGTATTTATATGGTAAAATAAATTAACTTTTTTCCATTTAAAAAGTCGTTATATCTAGGGGTGTTTAAAAAAAATATGGATCCGAAACCGAATCCGAAATATCCAAAAATCTGTATCTGAAATATCCGAAATTTCGGATATCCAAAAACCAGATAATCCGAATTCTCGGATTCGGATGTAGATTTCTAAAAATTTTGGATAATCGAACTATCCGATATCCGAAAACTAATAACTTTTTTTAAATACATATATAGTATATGAGCATTATGTTTAGTTTGAAATATGGTAAAAAATACTAAATAATCGGATTTAGATATGGATTTATAAGAATTCTTTGTTTTCAATGTTGCAATTTTGGAAAATCGAATATTGGTTTAGTTTTAATCTATGTATGAAACGATTTTTTTATAAATTCGGATATCAGAATCCGTACCCGAAATTTCGGATATCCGAAATTTTGGATATGGGTGCGGATATTAATATTGACTATCCGAGATTTTCAGATATTCGAAAACCAGATAATCCGATCTTGAACACCCCTAGTTATATCTACCACTTGTGGCCTAGTGGTTGAGAGGCTTGGGTTCTCCGATGGAGATTCAAGTTCAATCCCCACTTGTGTCACTTTGGTGGATTAGGCAATGATATATAGAGCCTAGCCACCTTGCAGAGGTGTCCGACTTTATCCTGAACCCAACCAGGTTTTTGTCCCACCGTGTGTTACGCAAGAGAGTTCTGCTCTTGTGGTGACACAACAACTTTTAAGTGACAGCCAGCTATATGGTTCCCCGGTTGAAAGCTTAAGCCAAAATCTGAAGCCAACGTGAACTCGGTTAATACGACATAATCTGGCTGGAGTATGACAATAGAACTCTCCTATTTAGGGAGTACGATACCTTAATACAAGAAATTCGCTATAAAAATAAATTAAAAAGTCGTTATCGGTTATCATATGGGTCGGGGGTGTCTTGGGAGAAACCAACCACTTGGGAATTTTTTTTAGTTAGCACTTCATGCAACACATGGGGCGGTGTTCCCGATAGTTACATTGAAATTGTGCATTTCCATTGTAACCTATTTTCTTTCTGTTTCAATTTGTTAGTAGCGATCCACTACGATATTGATACGGTATGATATAGGATACTAGTACTCGATAAGAGGGTAGGGATATGGTAAAAAGTGTCTAAAATGTAAGAAGGGTAAGAAGTGTTTTAAACCATTGGATATTTGATTTAATGGTTGAGATTAATAGGGTATAAAAATGTAAATTGTGTTTTAATTAGAGGGACCTTATGTAAAATTGAAGGGCAATAGTGTCTTTTTAAATATTTGAAATATGGTAACCGTAACCTACACAACCAAAAACTCCTACATTCACTCCTTTTTCCTTAAATATCGGAATTAATGATTCACCTTAATTGTAGGAGGTCTTTGGTTGCATATTCTTCATACGTTATCATAAAGAGATCTATAATCAGATTCATGGCGTGGTGTTTTAAAACAACTGGATAAATTGACTATGATTCAAGTCATGGTGTTTTATCTGGAGACATTGTTCATGGCGTGGTGTTTTAAACATCTATGATTCAAGTCATGGTGTTTTATCTGGAGACATTGTTCATGGCGTAGTGTTTTATCAATACAAAACATTCCCAGATTTTAAAACACCATGACTATGATTCAAGTCATGGTGTTTTATCTGGAGACATTGTTCATGGCGTGGTGTTTTAAACATCTATGATTCAAGTCATGGTGTTTTATCAGGAGACATTGTTCATAGCGTGGTGTTTTATCAATACAAAAACATTCCCAGATTTTAAAACACCATGACTATGATTCAAGTCATGGTGTTTTATCTGTAGACATTGTTCATGGTGTGGTGTTTTAAACATCTATGATTCAAGTCATGGTGTTTTATATGGAGACATTGTATAATAAGATTCATGGCGTGGTGTTTTAAAACAACTGGATAAATTGACTATGATTCAAGTCATGGTGTTTTATCTAGAATCCAGAAAACATTGTATTGTGATTACATCCATGGTGTTTTAACATCTGGACAATCAATACAAAACATTCCCAGAATTTAAAACACTATGACTATGATTCAAGTCACGATCAGAAATGAGGATGACGAAGATGAAAGACGATGACGGTGAATGATTTGTGGAGACGAAAGAAATTGGTGACGGTGGTCGGAGATGTAGGTGTTCAAATCGGAGAAGATGACGTGAACTGTGATGATGATGACGGAAGGTTAACAAGATGGTCGGAGAAGATGATCTGAATCGGAGATGGAGATGAAACGATCAATCCCTAAACATTCTCATCGCCAGTTTTTTTTTCAGTTATATTGGAAATCAATTAATTGACAAGAATGTACAATTACTAATATACCCTTTTGAATTAATTAAGATGAGGGACACTTGTCATTTCGAAATTATTTCTTACACTTCTTACAAAAGATGGACTTTGTATAGGATCCTCTACCCTCGATAAGAAATGTTAATTGTTATCTTAATTTATTAAAAATATAATTTTTATACAAAATTATATTTATTCAACTCGTGTAAAACATTGGGTTTTTAAAAAATATATATTTTTTATTTACTATACAAAGTAACATTTATATAACCCGTGTAATACACGAAGTTTTTAAAGATATATAACTTTTTATCATTTGCTATGTAAAATTAGATTTATTCAACACGTGTAATATATGAGGTTTTTTAAGGATATAATTTTTTTATTATTTGATAGATTTTTCAACCCGACTATACACGAGTTCTTTTAAGATACGACGTTTTTAATATTTAATATACAAAATTACAATTATTTAATCTGTGTAATACACATGGTTTTTAAAGATATAACTCTTTTTTAGATCTATTCAACACGTGTAATATACGAGATTTTTAAGGATATATTTTTTTATTATTTGGTAGATTTATTCAACCCGATTATACAAGGGTTTTTTTAACTATACGACGTTTTTAGTATTTTACATTTATTTAATCTGTGTAATACACATGGTTTTTAAATATATAACTTTTTATTATTTGATATATAAAATTACATTTATTTGATCCGTACAATATACGGGGTTCACAAACATATAATTTTTTTATTATTTAATATAGAGTTAATTACATAGTTAGTCCCTGTGGTTTACACAAAGTAATATACTTAGGTACTAATAGTTTAAAATAACATTCTAGGGTATTAACTTTTCATTTTGTAACGTTTGGGGGTATTAAGCTTATTTGTAGGCTTAAAATCACATTCTGTTAGTACCTAAGTATGTTATTTTGTGCAAACCATAGGGACTACCTATGTTACTACCTTAGAAGTTAATACCTCCAAACGTTACAAAATGAAAAGTTAATACCCTAGAAGGTGATTTTAAACTATTAGTACCTAAGTATGTTATTTTGTGCAAACCATAGGGACTAACTATGTAATTAACTCTTTAATATATAAAGTTACATTTACTCAACCCGTGTAATACACGGGGTTCTAACCTAGTTTACAATACTAGAAAATGTTTTATTTTAATTACATCTTCTCTTTCAATAAAAAGTATGTTAAAATACTGACCAAAATTTATACATAACTGTGTATTTAGAATTTTTTTTAAATAACGAACAAAAGCTATTCGTTAAAAATCAAACTAAATAATAAATAAAATATTATTAGAAAAATAGGTCATTATTCATTGTGTTGCCTTTTAAAAGTAAAATAATAATAATAATAATAATCTATATATACTATATAATAAAAGAAACCAATGGAGGGACACTTGTCATTATTCTAGATTATCCTTAATTAAATAATTATTATTTAATTTAAATTATTAAATTTAATATATATTTCAAACATTTAAGAAATTATGGATACGGATAAAGTTCCATAAAATATCTGACTTTAATCATATTTAATATCACATATAACACAAATAAAAAAAATTCATCATACTCATATGTTTTTTGCTTGCATAATAACACACGTGGTTAAATAATAATAAACTATATCTAGATATTCAAAATAGATGGAATTTGATTTAAAAAAATAAGTTATAAGACGTTTGAAAGTAAGTACTACTAAATGTATAAAAAATGTTAAAAGTTAAAGGATAAAAGTATAAGAAAAAAACAAAAACTAAAAAAAAAAGAAAAAGAAAACTCAAGAAAGATAAAAAAAGAATTAAAAGTTGAAATCGTCTTTGATAATTGTATTAAATGCAAGAAGAATAATAACTAAATTTATCATAGTAATAAATTTATCCAAAAACAATTATTCTTTAAAGATGCAACTTACGTTTAGATACTTAAATTTTAAAGTTATATAAATTAATAATTACCGATAATTTATACTTATCTAATTAATTTAAATATTAATTTGTACCCATAAGTTTATCTAATTGGCTAATTGCTATATGCCTAATCTGGACATTTCAACATTTTTTTAGAACTAATAAATTAAGACCACTATTATGTAAATAAAACTTTGGGTTATTAAATGTATGCTCACATAACTGTTAAAGCTCGTGAGAAAGTCGATAATACAGTTTGTCTTCTAATCGATGGTTCAAATGCTTTCATATTTATAAACTTGACAAACATCACAAGTTTTGATCATACATGACACAAAATTTTGTTTGGATATCAGAAAAACGTTTTAAAAATATCATTTTATCATTGTTAAATGTTCGTTTTTAACTAATTGATTTTTTATTTACTTAACTCGTGTAATACACGGGGTTATAACCTAGTAATAGTAATAATAAAATAGAATAGAATAGAATGTATTTTTGTAGAAGAGTTAAATGTCATTTTAGTCCCTGTGGTTTGATTCATTTTGTCAGTTTAGTCCAAAGGTTTCATTTTTCGTCTGTGGTCCAAAAAGATTTCATTGTTGCCATTTTAGTCCATTGGGTTAACTTCATCTATTATTTATGTTAATGAGAAAGGCAATTCGGTCATTTTATATGACGGAATTGCCCTTCTAGTTAACAAAATTACATATAAAATGATCGAATTGCCCTTCTCATTAACAGAAAAAATGGTTGAAATTAACCCAGTGGACTAAAATGGCAATGGTGAAACCTTTTTGGACCTATAAGCGAAAAATGAAACCTTTAAACTAAACTGGCAAAATAGTGCAAACCACATGAACTAAAAGGACATTTAACTCTATGTAGAATGTTGTTCTAAATTATACAAGCTAAGTTCATTCTAATATATATTATTACTAAAGACCTAATAGTAATAGAATGTATTTTGTAGAATGTTGTTTTAAAATTAGACAAGGTAAGTTCTTTCTAATATATAATTATTACTAAAGATCTCTTTGTGAAAATCCATAAAATCTAGATGTTACAACTGATATCACAAAAAATATGATCGTCTTGATCAAATGAATGAATCTAAACGAGAGGAGAAAGAATCTTTTATTTTTAGGTTTCGAGAAAGCTAAGAAGTACGAGCCATCAGTCTAAAAAGAGTAATGGCAATGATGGTGAAGATAGATAGATATATTATCCCTTATTTTGGTAGTCCCTACACAATGATGTAACGTTCTTCTGCCACGATATAGAAGCCCACCAATAACGTGTGGTGGGGACGATTTAAATATATTAGTTATACAAGAACAAGAGTATTTTTCTTTCCTGTCCACATTCTAATCGTGTAAAATTACAAATGAGGATATTTTTAATTCTTATCTTTTTACTCACTTTATATCAAAATTACATTCCTTTTGCTGAATAGTTTAGGTGCGATCATGGTTGTATAAATCCTGACTAGTCTAATTAATCACTAATCGATGGTTCACGAATTAGTCGCTAGGCTGTCAATGACGGTCATATTCTGGCCAGATTCCGCCCAAATCTCGACTAAACACTATAAATTCTCATCAGTTACTTAAAAAATTGGTCAATGAGGGGTTAAAATATGTTTCCTTTAATAAACTACATATAAAGATGTGTGTGTGTATATATAACTAGAAATTACATATAAAAATCTCAATCCAGTTAATTTCTATTAATCGCTAGTCGGTACCTCACCGACTGACTAACGCCTAACGATTCCTACAACACTGGGTGCGACCCGGAGGAGGGGTAAGGTGGGCGATCATTTAGGGTGATCCATCTCCACAAGGCAATAATGCCTATGCACCAAAATCTAATAAATCTTGGAAAAACCCCTTGTGGGAATTGAACCTATGACCTGATGGTCATAAGTCTTATATCACCCTAAGATGCCATTAGGCTATAATGCCATGGGCGACAAACACCAATCTAATCAGATAAACTAGATAATGCTCAACAAATTGTGGGGTTCGAATCTTTGAGAATTCTTTTACTAGACTGATTTGCAAAACGAACAACACCGTCAAGCTCGTTAAAAAAAAAAAAAGAGGTCAAGGGTTCTCCTCGTAAACACCATCCAACTTGAGAATAAGTACCGCTCTTATTTGAGTAGAGTATAAGTGAGAGTAGAGAGTGTAGAAGTAAATTCACCTTGATGAAGATGGGGTATTTATAGCCGGGATGATGAGAACTGTTTGGGCGAGATGTCTCTATAGGAATATCTCATTGATCCCCTCCTATTGACCGTTACCGTTAGTGGTGGCACAGAAGGGTGTGTATCCTTAGCATGTTATTCGCTAAACGTCGCTATCGGGATGTCCTTATGGTCTCATATGTGATAACCTCTAATGGAGGTACTGAGGAACAGGGATCCATGGAACATGATTAGTCGGACGTCGCTATCAGTTGTCCTTTTGTCTCTTTTGCGATAATCGCTAGTGCAGATCAAGGATACAATGATTTGTGTAACGTTATTGGCCTTGGCCTCACGTCGCTTTAATGGCGTCCTTTTTGTCTCCTTTACCCTGGTGTATCAGACGTGTCAGGTGGGCACATGAATGGTTTGTCTGAGACAATTATCCAAGTTACGGGTTGAATTTGAGTTTTCCCTAGACCCGTAAGGGGTCCGACCCACATCTTTTCACTTACGCTCCTATATTTCTATATTTTTCTTCTCGCAACGAGGGTATGATTCTTTCATCTCATAGCGTGCAAACACCATACACATTAAAAAAAATAACGTGCAAATCTATATCTATGTTTTATTTTATTTTACTATATGATAAATAAAAATCTTTAAGAACATATGTCTTTGATGTCTCATCACCTTTATTTTCCCGCATCTCTCTTCTATTAGTTAATATTTTTCTCGCATATCTCTCCTACTAAATAATGGTATAGTATTTGTTTTCGTTGTTGTATTGTATCTATCTGATGAAACAGTGGTTAACCGAGAAGTTAGTCCACGAGTCGAGTCTCGTCAAGTAGGGTTAATCCCTCCTTTCCTCAATCGATGGTTGGGTCGCCCTCTAATCCGTCTCCTGCATAATGAAACACACCGTGACTCGCAACAAGGAGAAAGAGATGGGGGTTGCTCCTTGTTAACACCCTCTGGCGTGAGAATAAATATTTGCTTTGGAAGCAAGATAAGTATTTAAGTAGTCATTGTGAGAGAGCAGATTAGCTTTACCTCAAACCTGGTTTGGGATGGATATTTATAGCCGAAGAGTGAAGGAGAAGGGCCAATGGGCCGCTTGATGGGCCTAGGGCCTAACTAACAACTTGCAGCTTTGTGATGTCACGGGAGTGTTGGGCGCACACGGAGGTGTTGCCATGTGTTCTGTTGTACCGGTTGCACGAAGGAACACCCGCCACGTGGCCTGCTGGGGTTGTCAGTCTGTTCACCAACTTTATGCACGTGGGTTGGGCAGCTGCGCATTGGGCGGTCAGCTGATCGTTGTTGTCAGTGCCCGGGCATACCTCTTGCTGGTTGGTTACAGAAGTCAAAGTGGCAGTTCCACTTGTATAGCAATAGGATGTGGTTTTACACCGCATCGCTATGTGCGGTAAACTATGCACAGGTGCCAACACTTCCATCGCCGCTCTGCGCGCGCCCGCGCAGGAGCTCAACATGGAAATGTGTTTGACAGAAAGTGAATGTAGTAAACTATTATCATCTTTGGTAGTAATCACCGCACCCCTTGTATGTTGACGAAAACAACCATTTTCATATACAATGTGAGTTTTCTCATCTTTCCCCGAGAGGGAAAGCATACCGGGTTCGCACGTGCCCGCACTAACTGAGGTAAGTCATTCATCAATTAGGACAATGAGCCGGGTGATGGTCACTCGTGCCCAAGCTTGGTGCGAGATTTGGAACCATACCCCTTCACTATCAGATAATTTTTATATTTTAATCAACTCCATTTTTAGATAACTAAATTAATTAAATGTTTCAATTTTTATACCCATATTTTTTAAGCAAAATTTTGTTTTTTTTATTAAATTATCCAATCATATTTTTAAGAACATTACAAACTGAAAACGGCTTTATAGCCATTACAATTTTAAAACTTTTAACATATATATAAATTGAAAATTAGTATACATATATGTCAATTAACTAGTTTTTCATTTTTTAATTTATACTTATCAAAGTTAGTTTACTGCTAAATTAATTAACTAGTAAGAATTTTGTTGAGTTTCAGTCGCCAAAACTCAAAAGCATAAGCATAGTGTTTCTTTTTTTTTTAATTGTGATTTAACGCGTATAGGGTAGTGGTCCATCGGCAAAGGCAAAGCCTTTAAAACACTTAGGTTGGGAAGGGGAAGGTCTTGAATTCAAGTCCCACAGACGACAGGGGATTAGGCTATGCGGTACGGTGATGGTCCTCCCTCGGAGGATGATCCGCCACGTAGGCGTCACGTAGGATGGGTTTGAGGATGGGGCAAAGAGGATGAAGTATGGAAATGGGGGGTGAACCTAAAATGTATATGTATATATTGTATGTATAGGTGTGTGAGAGAGGGGATGGCTGTTTTTTGTCTTGTTGTGGACCGTCGGAGACGTCCTCCTGCGGACGGCGAGGACGTGGCTTGGTGGGGGACAACATGGAAGGAGGACCGGCGCCGGTCCAAACCGATCCCCATACCAAGCAGGCTTAAAGAAATTAACCATTAAAAAAACGCGTATAGTTGTATTTATTCTCAAAATGCATATTGGTCGGAGATTCAAAATATATGTATATTTAGTAAGGGTCAAAATCCCGAGTAAGGAAAAAGACGTTGACTCGCACTTACTCACTCCAGTAGGACCACCGTCCACCCTTTTCTCTCCCTCGTATTTGCAAGTTGACACTATATATAAAGCTTCCTTAACTACTTCAACCTCCAGTTTCCAAATAGATCCACTTAGACAGATACCTATAAAGAGTACCCATGAAGACTATAATTGGCAAGGTTAAACCCCTAGCCAGACCCACAACCCATGTGACTGGGATCTCACACTGCACCAGTACCAGTACCAGTACTCGTACCAGACAGTTAAGTGTCAAGAGTTCTTGGAACAGTGATTCGGGCCGAGCCCGGGTCACGCACCGTGTGGCTAGTTTGGATCAGAAGTGGAGGGAGTACCAAGGGATCAAGAACTGGGACGGGTTGCTTGACCCTTTAGATGATGGTCTCCGGCATGAGATACTCCGGTATGGGGATTTCGTCGAAGCGGCATACCGGTGTTTCGAGTTTGACACGTCATCACCGGACTACGCAACATGTAAGTTTAGTAAGAAGACAATGTTGGATAGATGTGGTTTAGGGGGGAGTGGGTATAAGGTGACTAAAAATTTGCATGCCACGTGTGGGGTTCAGCTGCCAGGCTGGATTGACCGGATGCCGAGATCCAGCTGGATTGGTTACGTGGCGGTTTGTAACGATGAGAAAGAGATTGCGCGATTGGGTCGTAGGGACGTGGTGATTGCGTATAGGGGAACTGCCACGTGTCTTGAGTGGATTGAGAACCTACGTGCCACGTTGACACCAATGCATAATAATGACGTGGCACCTAAAAAGAAAAGAGCAATGGTACAAAAGGGTTTCTTAGTATGTACACATCAGCAACCGACACGTGTCCAAGCCTACAAGACATGGTGCGGGAGGAGATATCACGGATCATTGAGACGTATGGCAACGAGCCCCTTAGCGTGACGGTCACAGGTCATAGCCTTGGTGCCGCCCTAGCCACCCTCACGGCCTATGACATAACCTCTACATTTAAGCAGTCGCCAATGGTTACCGTACTTTCCTTTGGTGGGCCGCGTGTCGGAAACAGAAATTTCCGGTCACAGCTTGAAAACAGCGGGACACAGATTCTCAGAATTGTGAACTCAACGGATGTGATCACAAAAGTCCCTGGATTTTTGGTTGATGGAAGCAACGACATGACAAAAAGAAGCGTAGGGTTGCAAGGGTGGCTAAAAAAACAAGTTGACGAGGCCGATTGCTTTAGATATGCTGATGTAGGCAAAGAACTTCGACTTTACAGTGACGCATCACCATACTTAACCAAGAGTGACTTTGCCACGTGTCATGACCTAAAAACTTATCTCCACTTGGTGGATGGTTTCGTGAGCTCCTCATGTCCGTTTCGAACAACCAAAAGACTGTTAACCGGGATGAATCAGGAGAATCAACAAATTTTGGTTAGATGACTAAAAATGTCATAGTGAGAACTTTGATGCTACAAAAATTGTATAGATTTAATGTTAAAAGAAAACAGGGAAAATCCTAATTGGTAAATAAGGATTATTACTAATTACTTAGTGTTGGTTAACCAGGTATTTTAATTACCAATCATTTACAATGACAATTACAAAGAACTCATCGAGTAGTATAATTATATATATTAAAAGAAGAAATGATATCTACATGTGTGTAACTATTATTCTGAATAACATTAGCACCGGGGTTAACATGCACACAATCATACGCATGTCTATCGATTGAGACTACATGCATGAATTCGGAAAATAAACAGTAAAAAAAGCAGATCCTTGAATTGATATGAATCTTCGAACCATTCTTCCGTCTTCAAATCGCGAGAATAATCTGAACAAAACTTGCAATCGAGAGTGGCTCACTTGGATTGATTGTAAACTCGTGAAGACGCAATCAAATTAAACCTTTTGAACGGACACATCAAATATTCAATTGGATTAGACCAAGAAATTAAACAAGAACAAATTTTGGTTTTTTTTTTTTTTTTTTTGAGATGGTGTAATCGTGTAGGTCTTTTTGTCCACCAATTCTGCGTGTATATCAATCATCCCATTACTCCCAATTCCCATCGGTTTTTTTAAGTTTTGAAAATATCAAATCAGATCCATAAGACCCAAGCGGCCCAGCTAGTTTAAAACTTTGAATTAATGAAAGTCCAATTCCACTCATGGTCCAATATCAGATTTATTATCGAATAAATATATTATATACACAGGGTAAGGTTATTGTAAAAAAGGTTAAAAGTGTGAGAAATGTGAGAAATATTGTGGAGATGACATGTGTCCTTAATCTAAATTAATTCAAAAGGGTAAATAAGTAATTTTATCATTAATTCAATTAATTCAAAACTTTCCATAACCGCCACCTTAATTATAGGAACATGATTTTTTTAAAAGATATCTAAAAAAACACTACGAATAACACTGCAACCACCATTCAGCACGTATAAAACACCATTCAATAAGTATATAACACCATTTTAAAGATCTCTATAAAAACACTACGAATAACACTGCAAAATCACCATTCATCACATATATAACACCATTCAATAATTATATAACACAATGGTGTTTTAAAACCTACATTCCAGTAGATAAAAAACACCACGCTTTCCAGTATGTGTTTAAAACACCACGCTTTGAATCACAATACAATAAAAACACCACTATATGAACATAGACAAAACATCATGGACTAAACATCTGATCGAAACATATTTTTTCTCTATATAAGTATAGTAATATGGTACTCATATTAAAGATAAAAAAACGCTCGTTATTATGGTGTAATTTTTTTTTCTAAAAAAGTTACGTATAAAAAGTTATTGACGTTTAAAAAAGACAGGGGGGGAAGTTGCATGTGCATTAATGTTAGTTTCTTAATTTAAAAATGTTAAATTTACATGTATACCCTTAATCTAGAAAATTAATATGTTTAATAGTTAACATTATTTACAATTTTCTCATTATGATCTCAACCATTAGATCAAATATCTAATGATGTAGATTATTTCTTATATTTCTCACAAAAAAAACCCTTTTTTTTTACAAGAACCTCTACCTATATACACATATTTATTATTTAATTAGAAAACCAACTCCGATAAATACACCAAACCTTACTAGAGTAAAATAAGCATGTAGTCCCGGCATCTCCCAATTCGTTTAATATTAAATAAGATTAACTTGATCAACAAGTTAATCCAATATCACCATGTTGATAACATTGAAATTACGAAACATTATTCTGAATAACATCAACACCGAGGTTAATAGGCAAACGAATATGTGCATATCTGTCGATTGGGATTTGGCAACGAGCCTCTTAGCGTGAAAATAAGGAAAGTATTGTGGGGAATTGGTTCACACTCGGATAAAAGATCAAGTCAGTCACTATTCAGGTCGCGTTGTCACATGCGAAGAAGGGGATGTGTTCAATGAGGGTATTTCTGTGTGAGGTTACTTTTTTTTTTTCATTTTCATAAAATCATCAATTAAATACCAAAATTATCTATTAATTCTCCTCTAACCCCTTTATTAATATTCTACATTTGCTGTACCTAACTAATAACTATGATATTATAACTACATTCATATTTAATTTCTCAAATGTAAGTTTTTAAAATCTTAATATATACAATTCATATATATGCTTCAAATTTGTTTCTAGACTTATAGTAATGTTCTTAGAGCTTAAAATGTAATGTTTGATTCTAACTTATTATCATTATACATAGATCTTTAATATTAATTTAATCTGTATTTTCTTAGTTTTTATTTTTTGTTATTATAGTATTATTTAAATATTATTTACAGTGGCTGGATCAAATACAAGACCAAATTTACGTACGAAGTATACGCGATTAGGAGAGGAGGACAAACGACGATAATTTTTTCATGCGTTAATATTTTTTTTTTAAATTACATCGTATAAACGAAGCCTTTCATTCTCTTTAATTTGAGCACCTATTGCTATACTTTTTTTTTGTTTTTTTTTTTAATACAGAATTTTGAATATCCATTAGTCCATTATGTGATTTTTAATACCCAGCACATTACTACGTAGTTTTGAATATCCATTACGTGATTACACATTCAACATAAACCATTACGTGATTACATATTACGTTGTGGACATATTTAATCCGAAATGGAAACAAATCTTATAAACATGAACAGGGTTAGGAAAATGTAAATATATCAAAATAAGAGAAAATTTGATACAATATTAATCACTTAATGAACAAAAACTTCTAATTTTTTTTTTTTTTGAACAACTAATTTCTTTAATCTCATGTCGTCTGTGAGACTTGAACTCAAGACCTCCCCCTTCCCAACCTAGGTGTTTTTAAAGGTTTTACCTTTGCCAATAAACTACCACCCCATTGGTAACAAAAACTTTTAATTTTTTTTTTTTGAAGGGTGACTTTCAATATGTACATGGACCATTGGTCACCGGGTCCCCGTCAAGGACGGTTACCTGTCAGCCCAGCATTCTCAGACGCAATGTTCTATCGGGCCCCGGCTGCCTCTCTGACTGACCTTCGTCCGGAAACCATACTGCCCCCACACGAGAGACTCGCTGGGGTAACAGCTGGGTAAAACCGGGTTGCCCTCCGGATCGAACCATGCCTCGGTAGGAAACGATCCATCATTGGGACGACCCCCATACGCCGCAGCCGGGAGTCGAACCGGTGACCTCCAAAGAGGAACCGGCCCAACCAACCACTTGGGAACCAACTGGGCTGGAAGGGGGTTTTTACAAAAACTTTTAAATAATAACTGATTTTAAAACATGTCTACACACCAAGTCACCAACTGCCCAAATCCCAACATGGCAACATTGGGAATTTGGGATACAAGATAAATTGGGCCGTAGAGTTGTAAAATTAAGTGTCTTATTGGGCCAAATGTGTAAATGGGCCCATATGATACGATTGGCTCATTCTCTAGAGCCCGTAAAAATGCAGACTAAATAAATCCAATTGTCGACTTGTCGTCTTCGTGACTTCATCTGCCTATGGATGTAAACAAGTCTGAGCCAGAGTGGGTTCGAGCTCGAGCTCAAAATTAAATGAGACATCTTGGCTCGGCTCGAGCACGAGCTTGAAGTTCAATGAGCTTAAGAACGAGCCAACGAGCCAACGAGCCGAGCCGAGCTCGGCTTGAAACCATTGACCTACAAAACCTCACCAAATAATTAACAATAACCGATACTTAGGTTTTGTTTTGGTACTTTTTTTAAAACCGAAATATACGGTTCAGTTTCGGCTATACCTTGTTTCAAAACCGAATCGAACCGTACGAACTTGTTTGAATGCTTGTTAATGGAATTGTAGCCCAAATTTATCACTTTCGGCAAAAGAGTTCAAGTTCGTATTGGTGGTTAAAAATTAGGCCACATTTTTAAGCCTAAATTCATTTTTATGTTTTTTTAGGCCCAAACATTTCAAGAACAAATGTAAAACCGATACCCAAACCAATATGTAAAACCGAAGGTTACATTTTCGGTTTTGGTTTAGTTTGATCCCAAACCCCAGCTGTACGCGCTCTTACTTTGTTATACTGATTTATGTCAATAGCAACAGATACATGCATTAGGTTGGTTTGATCATTTATTTTCTTTTGACACAATAATTTGCATAAAGAATTGTGTGTGTGAAACAATTAAAGTATATATTATATAGTCAAAGCGATTTACAAGATGAAAAAGAAAAATATATTCTTCTAAAGAACACATGAAACACGTACTAATTTAAATGTTAATTTACTAAACTTTCTCGAAGTAATACAAAAGTTGTTTGGTATACATATAACTAATAATAAATAAGGGATTGTAACATTTTTATTAACAATTAAGCTTATTATTTTAATTGTAATTGATAAACGTGTTTTTTGAACGGCCAACAAAAACTTTATTCGAATTCTAGCAAAAGGCGCTAGCATCAAACTTACATCCACCAGTTATATTTGCTACATCAAAACAGAAAAAAATACAACCTAAAACAGAAACAAAGGCTAACAATTAGCTGAACCCAGCCCAAAAAAACTTCAACCATCATCTCCAAATGTATTGAATCTGCACCAATTTTCCCTTGTCAGCGTTTGGTCCTTGGCCCTTGATTTTATCCAAAGGAAACTCATGCTTTTAACCTCTTCGCTTACCTTACTAGCCGATGCTTGATGACCCATGGACATCATTAATAGCCTTCCAAATGCTCCATAGAACGACAAGTACTTTGGCATGAAAAGTTTTCTTCTTCTTGGCCGAGCCATCAACGAACGAGTGATCATACAAAATGATTTGAGATGGAAGTCTGCTCCACTGAAAAATTGCAGCCCAAACCATCTGAGCCAACCCGAAAGATGTGAAAATATGGTCACATGTCTCTGGATAGTCGCCACAGAATACGCACTCCAAATTTTTTTTTTGAACGGCAAACGCTTTATATATATATATAAAGAGCCAGCTAGAGACTGGAATACAACCAAAACAATACGAAAACCAGGAAAATTACAACAATCCTACAATGTCAAACTCGAGCCAATTCTTCCAGTCTGGGACGGTCGCCTTCGAACGACCATTGATCCATCGATAAGCATCCTCCTTTATCTGATCCACTGTCTTCCCAACCGGGATAAAAACGTCTTCGAAGACCTTCGAGTTTCTGGCCCGCCAGATGTTCCAAATAGCCGCTAAGACTATGGTATAAATCACCTTCTTCCAAGCCGCTCCACCCGGTTGATTCCGCAAGAACAACACGAACTCCTGAAGAGTGTTGATGTCTACCGGATAACTGATCCGAGTCCAAGTGAGGATATTCCACCAAATGCATTTAACCCACAAACAGGAGATGAAGATATGACTCGGGTCTTCTTCCGCCAAGCCGCACCTGGGACATAGACTATCCCCGAGGGGAATGCCTCTGCGCAACAGGCCAGACTTGGAAGCCACCTTACCGAGCAACGATCTCCATAACAGAAAGTTGGCTTTTGGAGGGGCCCACGCGTTCCAGTCGAAAACTAAGTTACTTTGGGGCATACCTGGATCAGCAGCTTCGATAAGACTTCTTATATGTCTGACAGAAAAGGAACCCGAAGGATCACCGCTCCATTTCCAGCCATTCCTGTCTTGCATCAGCTGGTCTTTTATGATAATTCCGATTTTTGCCAAAGCCGGCTCAACCGAGTAGATGTCCTTCCATAAGCCAGGCAGAGAATTCTTGATAGGAATAAGTTGTTGAGGGTTCACGGAATTGGTGTTACCGTGTATGGCCGACACGACTTTCACCCATAGCTGATTCGGTTTGTCATTAAACCTCCACCACCACTTAGTGAGCATGGCTTGATTAAAGCCTTTAATGCTTCCGAGACCCATCCCCCCCGCTCTTTTAGACCTCATAAGGAATTCCCAGCGGAGCCACCTTAACTTGTGGCCCGAATTGGTTGTTCCCCATATAAAGTCCCTTCTAATTTTTTCGAGCTTCTTAATCAGGCAAGACGGGGCTGCGAACAATGATAAGTAGTAGGATGGAAGGCTGGCTAGAACAGATTTTGCGAGAACCATGCGACCGGCGAACGAGAGGTGCCTTGCCTTCCATCTAGATAATCTAGAAGCGAACTTGTCGACCACCGGTTTCCAATACTTAGATTTTTTCATGTTCACCCCGATTGGGACTCCCAAATAGTGAAACGGGAGCTTCCCAACATCGCACCTCACCAAATTAGCAATCCTAGTAGTTTCCTCGGCCGAGACACCGATCCCGAACAACTTGGTTTTCTTTCTATTCACTTTTAGCCCCGAAACGAGGTTTAGCCACCTCAGAATTCTATTTAGGTTCACCACGTTTTCTTCCGACCAATCACCGACGAAGAGCACGTCGTCCGCATAACAAAGATGCGAGATCAACGGGTCGCCATTCGGTAGTTGACAGCCCACAAAGAGACCCGAGTTGCAAGCTCTATCCATAAGGATGCTGATTATTTCCATTGCAATGACGAATAGAAAAGGCGAAAGAGGATCGCCTTGACGAAGGCCCCTTTTAAAGTTGAACTCTTTCGTAGGCGAGCCGTTGACCAGAACCGAGCCCCTACCTGAAACAAGACAGCTTCTAACCCAGCATATCCATTTGTCAGGGAAATCCATTTTTCCCATGAGACGGAGCAAGAATTTCCAGTTAATAGAATCGTACGCCTTCTCGAAATCCACTTTGAGTATCAACAACTTCTTCTTGGATTTTTTTGGCCCAGGCGACTATTTCGCTCATAATCAGAGGGCTGTCCAAAATGTTCCTGCCCCCCACAAAAGCTGATTGTGTTGGGGAAGATAGACCGTCCATAACACACTTCAGCCGGTTGGCCAACACTTTCGCAAGAATTTTATAGCACGAGCTTACTAAAGAGATGGGTCGGAAATTAGCTAACTCGGTCGGATCTTTCGATTTAGGAATCAAGGCTATGAAGGAGGAATTATAACCTCTGCCGATAGATCCGCTTTGATGAAATTCATTCAAAAAACTCAATACCCACGGTTTCAATTTAGGCCAGAAGACTTTAAAGAATTTGAGGGTGAACCCGTCCGGACCCGGCGCCTTGCCACCGTCGCAGCTTTTGATTGCCTGCAACACTTCGTCTTCCGAGAAAGGATTACACAGAGAGGATCTGAGATGTGTCGGAATGGATGGAATTCCTGAACCGTTGAAGTCCGGGCGACGTCTAATGGGCTCTGAGAAAAGTTTTTTAAACCAAGACCTGATTTCATCTTTTAGCTCAAAGGGCTCCGTAATGAGCCTATCGTTAAACAACAGACCGCTGATTCTATTTTTGGCCACATTGACAGTAATACGCACTCCAATTGTTGTATCGGAACCCCTCTTCTCGATAACGCCACTCTTGTCGGCAACTTTTCACCCACTGCTCTCCAAGTGACCATCCCGACCTTTTTTGGAGTCCAATTATTCCAGCGGATCACATAGTTTGACGGTACCCTACCATGGGTTCTTATGGCCTCTTTAATACTTTTGACCGAAAAAATTACCTATTTTCCATGTCCACATGTTTGATGTACCGGTGAGTGTTATATTTTGCAACAGGATCATCAAGCTCTGCAACTCGACCTGTTCTTCATTTATCTAACTTATATACCTCACTTTGTTATACTTTTTTTAAGTGGTTGTATTATTATAGAGAACATCCTACTAGTAAAACACTAGTTGAGACAAGAACTACATATTGCATAAACATGTGTGGAATTTGTAATCGCTCGACCTATGACATATTTGTAAGATTAAATATATTAATCACGTGATATTTAATCTTGTAGTCATATAATCAGTTATATAATATATATATATATTAAAATATATTATACCTATTATATAATTAGTTGGTAATTGTTATTGGACCATATTACCCTTATTAACTAATTAGTTGATAGACCATATTACCCTTTGACGACGGGCCAGTGGGTAAACCCACTTTACCCGCTTTGGGCCTTTTTATCTAGAAGCTCAATTATTTAAAGGCCCACCGGTCATAATAACCTTGCTCGCTAAGGTTTCTTCTATTTACAATGGGCGGGAAACAGCTAAGGAAAACAGGGCTCATTAAATGCTTGACAAGAGGCGGCTCCGGTCTAAGTCACTGTACTTATCCGGCAGGCCATTAATGAAGAGGATTATCCTACCGTTGGGGGTCAGACACGTGTCTGACTTTCCCAAGAACCTCAAAAAACCGTCGGATCATGCATGGGAGAATCCTTAACAAAGATAAGGGCATGCCATTATATAAGAAGGAAGAAGGAGCCAAGGCAGGTATGAGCTCCGGCTTTCTCTCATTTATTATCCCTTCATTTACTCTCCTCTCATTAACTTCCGACCAATATCCTCTCATATTTACTACATACGCACAGCAATAAGATTCACACCAAAAAGGAAACCTTCCGGTGAATATACTCATCGGAAGAAGCTCCTATCATTTCCGGCAAGTTTACTTACTCTCACGCCGGAGCTTGGTCACGGATCCCCCTCCCGGGGTCCCCCGTGACGAGGCTAACGGTTTATTCTTTTGTAGCAAGCAAGGATAAAAGCTCTTGACGTCACCGAAGATCCATCTAACGTCAGCCGGAGGTTGGGTATTCGATATTAAGTAATTAGGTTTTCTCTTAGGTTTGTATATAAGAAGATAATTAGAGAGATTAAAGGTTACACACTTATCATAACATCATAATTTTCGTCCCTCTCTACACCTCCCTCTCCAAACAAACTCAAACCCTAGAGTTCGGTATTATCATCAAGAACTTACACCCTAAGGAGGAACCAGATCATCCTGACAACTCTGTCGAACTCCATGGCTTGACTGGATTCTCTGCTGGCCTGTTTGCTGTTACAGATATTCTACATGTTTTCCGTTATGTTTATACATAACTGATCAACAATCTTACACTTTTAATTTCTACTAGTAACCACAAAAGCGAAACATTAACAATAACATCAAGAAAAGATTCTTTCTTATATTGGAAATCTCTTTCTTGGATCTATGAAGTGTGATTCATAAAACTGAAATTTAATAAACCCTTATAAAATATAAAAGAATTTTGGGAACATGAAATTGGGATCGAATCTAAAAATGATGCAACACATGGAAAGGAAGTTGGACAAACGTTTGTACATAGTCCATGAAAAGCCGTGCAGTGTAAAGCAATTTCATTATTGGCCCCATATCCCGACACTTTGACGACGTATCCCTACAAAATGTACCATATATACTTTTTACGTCTTTATGACATAAATGTTTTATTTTGTAACCCATTATAATCTAAAATACAAAATAAGGAGAAAAATATCTTAACATATGTTACTGTCTTTTAATATAAAAAAGAACAATCAAACATGAAAGATATAAGTATACCACTATGATATAAATTGATATCCTAGGTACACTCTTTAACACACAATTATAGAATTCCAAACAAATATCAAAGAGTTAACTGTTATTTTTGTCCGAGTGGTTTGTTTAATTACGTCAGTTTTGGTCAACTGCAAATTTGTATCATTTTCGTCCCTCTCTGATATTCTTGAAAAATGTCAGCTTCGTCAAAAAAAACAAAAAAAGAACATAAGTTAACTGACATTTTTGTCCCTATGGTTTTCCAATTATTCGATTCAACCTTAGTTTTTTTGGACGGAATTGACATGTTTCAAAAATGTCAGAGAGACAGGGATGAGAATGATACAACTTTGAAATTTGATCTGGACTGTCATAATTGAACAAACACAGAGAAAAAAATCACATTTAATCAGAAACCAGACCAATTATTACATGAATTAAAATATTGTTTCAATAAAATCTTAAGTACTCAAATCAAACCTCGTATAAACAAAATTTTCATCTATAACAGTTGTTTAGCCCTAGGGACAGGGGTTTCTCTTTAAAATGATAGGGTTTGCAATTCAGAAAGGAGTGACGACGCAACTTATTGTCCGTTTAATTTCTGTTTTGATGTAATTTGACAAATTTTTTAGTGAAATAAATGAAATACAAAATTTATGACCAAAAAAAAAAATCCTGAATATAATAAACATTATTATCAAACCAGATTATTGCCAATCTGTGCTAAACTATAATCTTTTAAAGAAAGGATGATGAATATACCGAAAAATAAAATATATATGATGATAATTAATTTGATTTTAACAAATCATAGTACTTCATACAATATTTGTGAAAAAAAGTTAATAAGCAATAAACATGTTTAAATAATAGTTCGTACTAAAATACAGGTAACTAAATTAACACTGAACTATCAAATTAGAGATCAATACAATTGAATGTTTAACTGATTTGTACTCATATATATGTCATGATGGGTGTAAGTCAATAAGAGCATTCCCACAACATATTCTTTGCCATTTTGGGGCTCACAAGGAGAGATGGAGGAGACACGACTATTATGAAGCGTTTTTGTGTGAAAAAAAAAAAAAACAAAGGAAAAAAAAAATAATCCAAAAATGGATTATTCGGGAGGAGGGAAACTGGGGTTTATTATTTTGGTTATGAGAAGAGGGACGTGTAGGTGTTTCTTAAAGCTTTCATTATGGATCTTATTTTTTTTAACGACAAAGTTTACATAATCCCTACTAAATTACGAAATAGAATGTGTATATATTTTTCAACCCGTCACTCTAGATTGGTACGAAGAATACCTCATTAAAAAGGGTATGTTCCTTCAAAACTCATACTCTATAATAAAAACACTCAAACGCTATCAACGCTATCAAATGGAGGTTTGTTACATGTATTTATCTAAGGTATATGGATAGTTGTGATTTTTTAGAGGAGAGATCGCCGGTTGGAGTTTCGTTCGTGACAAAATATCACGTGCGACAGTGTGAGCCCATTGTTTTACCAAAGTGGGTTTTCAAGCGGTGGATTTCTTCTGGATTTGGTGATGGGCATGTGACCAGCGCTATATGCGATCACAAGGCGTGGGTGACCTTTTGCCAATAATTGTAACCGGATGGCTGGGCTTTATTGGACTTTTAAAAAAGCAAAAAAAAAAAAGAAATAGAAAACCCGAGGTAAATGCTTTTAATTTTTTTGAACAAAAATTTGGATTACTGCCGGATCACTGGAGTAATATCGTGCTACCAGCAGAACCACCCGATCATATCGATCTTCACTAGGCTATAATGCTTATACTCCGGAATAGCAGGAAACCTAATAAATCTGAGAAAAACCTCTTGTGAAAATCGAACTAAGGACTTGATGGTCCAAAAACCTTTTGAATTATTAATGATAAAAAAAGTGAAGTGAAGTGCTCAAATTTTGATGTTAACTAGTGTTTTCCTTCGCGCTTCGCGGCGGAAGTGTAATCACTTTTTTCCTACACACAAGGCAGCCAAAATTTGATCTTATTGGTTTAGCATGTCAAAAAAACATGAAAACAAACACGAATACCGTTTACACTGCAAATAATTTCACTCAGAAAAATGTATACCAAACTAACTTTTACCAACCACTTATCATACACTACAAATAATTTTTCTTACAAAAATGTTTACAAAACTAACTTTTACAAACCACTTATCATATTTTTTTACTTTTTCTTATTTGTTTTCAATCGACGCATCATGTATTTTTTTATTATCATATATTTTTACTTTTTCTTATATGTTTTCAGTTGATGCATCATGTATTTTTTTAACCAACTAACGCATGATGTATATTTTTATTTTTTAACCAACTACAAATTATCGGTTTAAACACGTACTTCATTTTTTCAATAAAACCATAAAAGTTTACTTTACAAAAAGCATATAAAAGTACAATACAAACTGAATGAATCTGATGGTTTACCTTCAGCAGATTGCTAACTCATTAAAATCAATGTTTTTTTTATGAATTTCAAAAAGTGAATTATATTTAGTTTACCACTTTAGCCTCCTAACCATTGGAAGTAACCTTGTCAACACTTAACAACGTGCCTTCACCGATCTGATCACGGGAGTCTTCGCAGGAACGTCCATGGTCACTGAGTTAACTATATTACCAAATCATGGCTCATACTAATCCGATCTAACCGAAAGTGAGACATGCAAACAGCAAACCCGAATTCGGTTACCGGAAACTTGCCGGAACCCTAATCTACTTCGCCGACTCTCCGGTGCTGTCTTTTTAAAACAATAATCTCTGGTGTAAACATCTAAGTCGTTTAGATTAGAGCATGTCAAGTGGTGGCAGTTTTGGGGATAAGAGGGAATAGGATGGGGTTAATCTGCTCATGGGAACATGTGTCAGGAGTGAAAACTCCAAAAGTCATGAAGCTATTTTCTAAAATATTGCAACTTTACTATTGCGCCGACATTTATGGTTTAATACATATATACAATTTAGGAATGAAATAGTACATCATTTTTGTTGTATTCAAACGGAAAAAGCAAAAGAGGTGGAAAGAAAAAGATAAAGCAAAGTGTTCAGTCATGCTAATGCTACTGCTACCAGAATTTGCCGTTCTGCATCTCTATACTTACCTTTCATTTACGGCAACAACAGTCTGTCTATCACCAAACCCTAGATAATACATAAATTCACCGATAACGGTCGATTCTCAACAGATCTCTTCCTCAACGTCTACATTCATCACTCTTACACACATCTCTCATCCAGCTGTTTATTTCCTTCTGGTTAACTTATTTTTACTCAAAATCAGAGGTAATTTTCATCTTTATGTGGTCATTAATTGTGAATGTTGTCGTAAACCCGGCTCTGATACCATGTTAAAATGTTTTTTAAGAAAATTTTACTCAAAATCAGAGGTAATTTTGATCTTTATGTGGTTATTAATTGTGAATGTTATTGTAAACCAGCTCTGATACCGTGTTAAAATGCTTTTTTTTTTTTTTTTACAGTTTTTTTGCTTTCTTATTTTGTAATTTACGTTTGTTTTGCCTTTTCAGCTGTTAATTGCGACTTTGTGGTGTGATAGCTTTGAATATCTTATTATTATTATTATAATTTGTCTTACATGATTGTGAATGAAGTTAGGGATCTGATAAAGTTGTTTTTTAATTATTTATTATTTTGTAGATTTTATTATAAGTATTTCACTATTTGGCATCATTTATATCTAGCATTTTGCAAACATTCCGGTCATAATTTTAGTAATAATTATCGGAAAATGATTGCTGTTTGTGTGTTGGTTTCTAAAACAAGGTTTTATAAAGTTTACAGGCGTTATTAACACTCGCAGGCTGATCTCAGTTGTACATTAGGTATTTTCACTAAATAAATATGTTTTTTGAACTTTATTTTCTAATATAATAGATCATTTCTAACTTTAGTTGAGCGTAGTTTTAGGTTGAACATAAAGATCTTGTTTATATGTCACATGTAGATAGATATGTGCGCGTGTGGATGAATGATTTCGGGTTTAGTTTACGTTATTTTGGAAAAAAAATGATATTTTTGTTCTGTTTTATTATGCTTGGTGTTTGCTTCATTTATCATTTACATGTGTACAGAAACATGAAATGTTCGGTTTGTTTATTTGCTCAAGTGTTTACGTGTGATGTTATTGTTAACTGTTCGTTTTGGCTTTACAGAGTTTCATCGGTTATAGTATCGGCATTGGATGGTGTACATTAAACAAAAATGAAAAGGATTTATGAATCAAGAAAGCTTCCGGATCACCAACAATCGTTTCGTATGGACAAGTTACCACACACACAATACATTTCGGTAGAAGACGACGGTTATTTTGACTTTTCCGATTTACCCGTGCCCGTGAAGCCATGGAAGGGGAAAGACTCACTCCATGACGACAACGAGCTTATTTTAGATTTTAGCACGCTAAAAAGAACCGACGATTCTCTAGATGATATCGGTTCCACATCATTCTCGGGAGCTAGTCATCCCCCAGAGCCCATTGACATCGATTTCATGAGCCCAGTGCGTGTACCCATGGGTCAAACCAAATCACCCGATCCACAATGCTTACTGAAAACCTTGTCAGTAAAGGGCCCATTTCTAGAAGATTTGACGCTTCAAGTTTCCGAAATCAAACAAAGCCCGTTAGGCCCATTACTTGGCCGGTCACCCGAGAGCTCCCCGCTACAAGATTCGGAAAAAGAGTGCGTTTGGGACGCTTCTTTACCTCCTAGCCCGCATAGCAGCATTGATAGTACCGGTATTATCACGGGTATGAGCGTTGCGAACAGCTGCTGTACGAGCAATGGGGTTACAAGTGATGGAATGCTTAGTGTTGATAAATTTAACGAAAGTACAAAAGGGAGTGTACGAGGGGATTCACTAGAAAGCGGAAAAACAAGTGTTAGTCGAGCGAGTGATAGTAGCGGGCTAAGTGACGATAGCAACTGGAGTAATTTCACCGGGAGTGTTAACAAGCCACACAAAGGGAATGATCCGAGGTGGAAAGCGATTCTTTCTGTTCGGGCCAGAGACGGGCTTTTGGGCATGAGTCATTTTAAGTTGTTGAGACGGCTCGGTTGTGGTGACATTGGTAGTGTGTATCTTTCTGAACTGAGTGGGACCTACTGCTGCTTTGCAATGAAGGTGATGGATAAAGCATCCCTTGGTAATAGAAAGAAATTGTCACGAGCTCAGACCGAACGAGAGATATTACAACTGCTTGATCACCCGTTTTTACCGACTTTATATACTCATTTTGAAACCGATCGGTTTACTTGTTTGGTTATGGAATATTGTCCCGGTGGTGATCTGCACACGTTACGGCAACGCCAACCTGGAAGACATTTTTCAGAACATGCAGCAAGGTATGATATTTAAACTATGTATTAATTCATATATACCCTTACAAACTTTAGAAATTTGTAAACTATGTATTATTTTCATATATACCCTTACAAACTTTAAAAATTGAATATATACGCAACCAAAACTAAAAATATCATATATGCCCTTAGAAAGTAATTAAAATATCAAATATACCCAATTTATCAAAAACAATCTAATAAATGATCATTTAATCCTTATTTTTATAACTTCAAGTTTTCATATATACTAATCTTTTAACTTCATATTTTTATATAACACATTTTTAGCTTAAATCTATTTTTACCCATTTTTTATTAAGAGTAAACTTCCGTTTTGCTCCCTGTGGTTTGGTCATTTTAACGGTTTTGCTCCAATAGTTTAAAAACAGCCATTTTCCTCCCTGATCTTTCGAGTTTGTCGCCAGTTTGCTCCCTAATCTTTCGAGTTTGTCGCCAGTTTCCTCCCTGATGGAGTTAGGGGTTGGGAGCAAAATGAAGATAAGTTAGAAAAATCAGGGAGGAAAATGGCTATTTTTAAACTATTGGAGCAAAACCGTTAAAATGACCAAACCACAGGGAGCAAAACAGAAGTTTACTCTTTTATTAATTTATTTTTTTACCCATAAACAACAGTAATATTCGCCATATATAATATTTAAGCTAAATAAATAATGCTAGAAATGAGTAAATATAATGTTTGAAATTAAAGGTCATATATGAGATTTCAAAGTAATAGAAAAATGAGGGTAAAATTGTCATTTATTACATTCTATAACATCTTAAAAGACAAAGTCGGTGGCTTTTACGCCACCGACACCCTAACTTTCAAACTTTGACACCACAACCCCCTTTATTTTGAAATTCCATAACCACGCCCTCATCTTTCAAACATTGCCAGCACCACCCCTCTACTTTGCCTTTTCACCATCACCCCCTCAACTTTTACACATTTATGGCACCACTCCTCTACTTTTACATTTTCACCACCACTCCCTCGTCTTTTACACATTTTCGCCACCATCCATCTGCTTTTACAATTTGCCTTTTTTAGACTTTGCGTTTTTACCCCTTGCACTTACACATTTTCACCACCATCCGTCTGCTTTTACAATTTGCCTTTTTTAGACTTTGCGTTTTTACCCCTTCCACTATTACTCCATTTTTACATCCGCCTAACTTTAAAAAATTACAATTGTAACCCCTAGACTATTACTCCTACTTTTGCAAATGTCATTGCATTGTGTTTTACGAAATGTCTTAAGCATTGTGTTTTACACTTCGTGTCTACCTTTGTGTTTTACACTTTTTTTGTAATTGTCTTTTACGCATTGTCTTTTGCACTTTTTTTTTGTAATTGTCTTTTACACACTGCGTTTTATGAATTGTGTATTGTCTTACTACGCGTTTCCATCCGCTACGCGCCGCAGCAACGCTCGGCGGGCAAAATACTAGTTGTTTTTAATGAATGGGGTATATATGATATTTCAACTACTTTATAAGTAAGGGTATATATGATATTTATAATTTTGCATGGGTATATATGAAATTTCGCAAGTTTGTAGGGGTATTTATAAAATAATCGACATTCATGAAGCCATGATAATCAACTTTTGTTTTCTTTAAACAGGTTTTATGCTGCTGAGGTTCTATTAGCGCTCGAGTATCTCCATATGCTGGGAGTCGTATACCGAGACTTGAAGCCCGAGAACGTGTTGGTACGTGATGACGGTCACATAATGTTATCCGACTTTGACCTTTCTCTAAGGTGTGCGGTTTTGCCTACGCTCGTGAAATCATCTCAAAACTGCGACACATCCAAACGACAGTCATCGTGCATCGAGCCCACATCCGTTTGCATCCAACCCACGTGTTTCCTCCCGCGCATTTTCACTCCAAAAGCCAAAAAACGAAGCGCTTACAAATCCCGAGCTGATCTCACCCCGCTATTTGGAGCACTGCCGGAACTCGTTGCCGAGCCGACCGCTGCTCGGTCGATGTCATTTGTCGGGACTCATGAATACTTGGCACCCGAAATTATCAAAGGGGAAGGGCATGGGAGTGCGGTAGATTGGTGGACTTTCGGGATATTCTTACACGAGTTATTATACGGTAAAACCCCTTTTAAGGGTTCGGGAAACCGAGCCACTTTGTTTAACGTAGTTGGGCAGCAGTTAAAGTTTCCTGAATCACCGGCTACTAGTTACGCGAGCCGGGATCTAATCAGGGCGTTGTTAGCCAAAGAGCCGCAAAACAGGCTTGGAGTCAAAAGAGGAGCCACTGAGATCAAACAACACGCGTTTTTTGAAGGTGTTAACTGGGCTCTGATCCGTTGCAGTACCCCGCCTGAAGTGCCGAGAGCTATGGAGGTGGAACCGCAACCTGTGAATTTCCGAGAAGCCGCCCCAATTGGGGCGGGTGGGGCGGGTAACGATAGCAAGAGAATGGTGGATATGGAGACCAAGTCTGGGGGTAATTTTGTGGACTTTGAGTTCTTTTAGCTCCCCTTATATAATTTATTGTTTATGTTGTTATCGCTGACTATTTATTCTCACCGTGTGATCAACTGTTGTATTTTGGTTCGTTGCATGCGAGTACTGTTGTGGTCTTGTCTACTTAAATGCGTTATACTAGTTCACTTTCGTGGAAAGTTTTTTAACATATCAATCGTAATGTTCGATGTGATAATCGACTTTACACGTTTGTGTCCCAAAACCTGAATGCTTTGAAGCCGTAATAGTGTTTAAAAATCATTTCATGTACTCAAAATCTACACATCTGAGGCATTTTTTTGAATAGTAACAACACTTCATATATGAATATAAAAAGCCAGCAAGAAACTAGAAACTAACATTACAAACGAAAAGAAAAAATGCAGCACAAGGCAGATTACAGAATGTCTATTACATCAAATTCTCTCCATTTGTCCCATGACGGGACTTTATCTTCGCCCAGTTGCACACCCAAACGAAGGCGTCTTCTTTTATAAGCTCTAGCATTTTGTTGACGGGCATGAAAGAGTCATCAAAAGTCTTCATGTTTCTTGCGTACCATATAATGTGTTTTAACATGTATGTTTGTAATGGTGCATCAAAATTTGCATATGTTGACCAACCATTAGTCAACCTTTGATCTTATAACGGTGTGTTTAAGTTATTATAATCTCAACTTTGTAAGTTTGCTTCACTTTTGTAGTGAGTTCTGATACATATGTATATATTATGGTGCGTCAAACCCGTTAGAATGATTCACTGTTGTTGTAATGAGTTTTGATGCATAAGTTTATACCATTGTGTCATAGTATGTTGAACTATGCAACTTTGATTCATTGTTGTAATAATGCACAAGTTTGGAACTATGTGTAAAATCATTATAGCTTCATTTCAACTTTATCACTTGAAAAAGGTTAATAAGCTATATATGTAATATAATGAAAAAATTGCACATAAGATATATACCATTGCCATTATTCTCATATGCAAAACAACATACAAATTGTGAGTAACAGCAAATAATATAACAGTTCATGTCAACTTATTTTCACAAACTATGGCATAAAAACATTTGGAAATAAAAATACAAATTTCATAATTTAGAATCATCGCAAACCACATATCTGACCCAAAATATGAAACCTAAATCACTGTTGCTAATAGGAGATGACTCGTCATCATCGATTCAATATTGATAAGAGTGGAGGGAATGCATCCTCGCTATCATCGCACTCTCTTTCCTTCACATCATCTCTACATCAGATTTAGTCTGATTTAGTTAATTACATCTCCAAACCATGGAAATGGATCCTCACCATCCCCAAACTTTTTTAAAAATAAATACATTTCGACAAAGAAAAGTGTAACATTTGTAAATAAAATAACATTTCATTAATTAATAAAAAGTACAAGTCTAAATAAAAGAACACTATATTTCTAATTTTTGGAATTGATATGAAAAAAATTGCATGCCCACATAATGATTCTTATATCCATTGGGAATAGCGCAATGGTGTTGGTGAGTTAGATAAGGTGTAAGATAGGTGGAGGTTACGAGTTCAATCCTCATGATGTGCAACTATAGACATTCAAAAAAAAAAAAAAAACATTCAGGATGACTAGGAGCATGATTCGGATTCCGGATGTTTTCCTTGGTACCAAACAACTCGGGGCGGTGTTCCTCTAGATACCGAAATGGCACAGAGGCATCTTCATCTAGGGATGAGCATGGTATCGGACCAAAAACAGAAAAATGGGTACCGGTACCGAAAATAATCGGTACGGTACTGGTATTTACCGGGTAATCACCCGAAATACCGGTACCGGTCCCTAAAAACGGAAAAAAATAGGTACCATTAACGAAAATGATCGGTACGATACCTAGTACCAAATACTCATCGCTGTCTTCATCCTACATTCTTATGTCTTGTGCAATTCCGTGCACAACCTAAGAAGAATGAGTGTCTTAATCACCTTAATCGGATACGGTACGAAGAGTTAGTGATTGATGTGTAACATCTTGCAAAACATAATGAAAACTTTAAAATTATATAGATTGTTGTGATTCATACAATTAATATTATAGAAGAAACGGAAATGCAAGTATTTAAACAATGAACACAACCAAGTTTAGATTTGATTGCACAATTAGTAAACCGAGTTTGAAAAGTTATATATAGACATAAGTTGAATTATAACAAGCATGAGATGTGAATTGAAGGACTTACAATTTTATGCATGAGCTTCTAACGAATGACACTCATATAATTAGACTATACAAAGTGATCCTAGTCAAATACCAACATGTGAACATAACCTTTTTTCTTATATCTAAACATTTAACGAATAGATACCGATAAACTAAAGATATATGAAGTGCTTTTTGTCAATACATCTTTGAACAAACAAACACTTGAATAAATCACATAAAAACGTCAAATTCGCCAATGGCCTTTAAAAAACACAACGTAATCATGTTAGCATAGATTGATAAAATCAAAATGAACTAAACGGCACACAAACCCTAGGATCATTTGTGATCACGCGGGTTTTAGCCATACATAGTCAAGCTTGATGAGGACATGTCGCGATTTCTATATGCAATTGGAACAATTTTGGCGTTGTAATACTCTGCCTTTAAGTCTCCAATAGTGAATAATGGTCGAAAACCACCAAGATAAACCTTTAGATATCGTCCAACGCATAAATAAACTATGCAAAACCACCATTTAGGCGTAATATATGTAAGTTGAAGTCCAAATACACCATATGCAACTTCAACATTTTGACTTCTTACCTGCAACATGCATCCATGGTTCATTCCTTGGTGTTCCTAAATGAAAGGAATCTTCACCAGCACCATTAGCGGTGTTCAAAAAAATCTGAATCCGAAATATCCAAAAATCCGTATCCGAAATTTCGGATATCCGAAAACCGGATAATACGAATTTTCGGATTTGGATATGAATTTAAAAAATTTCGAATCATCCGATTATCCGATATCCGAAAACTAATTATTTTTTATATATATATATAGTATATGAGCATTATATTTAGTTTGAAATATTGTAAAAAATAGTAAATAATCGGAATCGAATGTGAATTTATGATTGTTTTTAGTTTTGATTGTCGGAAATTTGGAAAATCGAATATAGGTTTAGTTTTAATCTATGCACGAAACGGATTTTTTTATTTTTTTTTTTTGTAAATTCGGATATCCGTTTGGATATCCGAATCCGTATCCGAAATTTTGGATATCTGAAAACCGGATATCCGGAATTTCGGATTCGGATATTAATATTCACTATCCGAAATTTTCGGATATCCGAAAACCGGGTAATCCGATCTTGAACACCCCTAAGCACCATGTACAGATAAACACGAAAAAAGCTGTAAGACCCTAATCCGTTTTAGTCTAAGATTCGCAGCGGAAAATACATACTAAAAATTTCTTTATTAGTTATTCTTTCTTTCACTTAAATACATTAAAAACTAACATACTTATATCAAATTAAATGACCACATATGCACCCACGTACAATCCATGTCTTGACTCGATCATCAACCGCTTACTCTTCATATTGAGAATCTCGTAACCTCGTATAACCTGCAGTCACCACATACAATTACTTCATTAGCAACCGGTGACGTAATACATATACTTTAAAACATGCATCATCAAGCATCAATATTTCCTATCCTTGCTTATGTGAATCCATTCATCCATCCAGTCGAACTCTCTAGTCCGACTCTCCATACTTAACCCTCATTCTTCATTCTTAATATACCTGCACTTCCATTTCATACTTAACAGAAAACAGTTAGCATCATTAAACTCATCTCATAGGTGTAATCTCACGAGTACACATAACCAAATCTCATTCATTTGTGCATTTAACTAAATTACCTTTTCATGCATAATACCTTACTATACATACCCACTTCATTTACAACTTACATCGTACCCACAAGTATAATTATTTACTTTATCTTTGTGCGTAATACTAACATGTAAGTTCCCTACCTTACCCATACTTAATAGAAATTACTTTCTTCCAGCTTTCGACTCACTTTCCGTAAACTTACCTTATTACCTCCATTGATTCATACTTTCCCACAAAATTCACAATAACCATCATACTACAATACATTTTACATCTAAAGTGTAAGTTCGGGATTCACTTACCTTATGCGCCCGTATTTGCATCCGCTTACTTGAGTCTTCTTGGCCCGTTAGCCTTCCACGCTCCCATCCCTCTTGACATGATTCCTATACTTTCATGTCATTTCGTTTACATCCTTATTAGCATACATGATTATACATATGTACGATCATATCAAGTTCATATCTCACATATGCCTTTCATTAGCCAATTCAAACAAGCATATAGCATACTCAACATCATCATAACATAACCCTCACATATTATGGCCATTTAGACATTTCATCAAACACTTGGTGTGCGTACTACTTTCTAAGCATAATGTACACGTGTTTCATGCCTTTCTTCCTAATTATCCCTTTCATTCATCAACCCAAGTAAACATCATTCAAATTCTTTACCATACTTCATCCATATACAAGCACACATCACATACTACACATATTCATGATCAAATTCATACCATTTCATGGATTAAACATAAACCCACTTAGCTAAAAGTGGTAATTCATCCTAACACCTAAATTATAGCAATTCACTAAGAGTTTTCACATAGGATTAGTTCCTAAACAAGCATACATCGTCAATTTGGCCACAACCTCTACGATTCATACATAAATCACTACTTGTGATGTTCATCAAGTTTTCTCAACTTCATTAAACATCAAAATTCAACATACCTTATGATCCCCTAGCTTGGGTGATCGTTAATTCATGTTCCTTCTTGAATTTAGACTTCATTTGGCCCTTTAATTTGAAGATTCTTCAAGAACTAGGGTTTGAACCCTTGGTTCTTTCTCCTGGACATCGATCCAGAACACACACAAGTGTGTGTGTTTGTGTGTGTGTTTTCTTTTAATACCACAACTTTCAAGTTGTTCACTTTGGTCCCTCATGTTTCGTTTTAATTAAATAAGGCTACAACCCTTCGTTTAATACCAACGATATTAACAATCAACTAGGTTAATTATTCCTAGTTAATGTTCATTTACGGGTTCACTTTTATCCCCTAACGGTATTTTACCCGTTCCTTTACATTAACCGGGTTTTAAATTACCAAACCCATTTTTGGGGTGTTACAAAAGCTCCGCTCGAAAAAAAACTCGGATGTAAATGAGTTGGTTTGACTCAGGTCGATTTGTAAAAATAATACAAATAGATACAAGTGTAGTTTTTATTATTCTTTGTTTTTCTATGTTATCAGTGTTTTAAAAAATTATATAAAAAATTAACGAGCCGAGCTCAAGCTCGACTTTTCAACCCGATAAAATAAACGAGATGAGCCGACTCGTTTATGTTCGAGCTCAAGCTTAACCTGGCTCGGCTAGACTACAACCCTAGTAATATTCGACCCTCCCTAAAGGCCAACGTCCTCATGGGTCACAATCGATTCCCCACAGGCCACCACTTCGAGTTTGGTTGTAACACCATTGTTACATACCAAACACGATAACTCACCCCAAAATAAAACTTTTTTGCATTTTTTATCATGAGGAACCAAATACCGTCCGAACAATTTTCGGTTGCGGTACCGGCATTCGGTTTTATGGTATCCTGTAAAATTTTTGTTGAAATAGAAGTTGTATCTAATATTTTTTTTGTATCGTAAGCTATAGCGAGTGTTGATATCGTACTAGTGTCGTGATAAATTGAACCGAAACGATACCGATATCATATCCGGTACCACTCACAAACACAAATCTTGTGTAATGCACCAGCAGATGCAGTAGAAGAATGAACACCAAAAAACTTTCTCCAACCCCTCAAAATCCCTGATTCTAATTTCAAAACTCCAAGATCCACCCAAAAGTTCCATTAATCTGATCATCAGTCCACTGCAAATTGTATGATCCTTGAAGTTGATCATCATGGACATCGAGTAATATTCTACCCTTCGACCCTACCTAAGGGCCAACGTCCTCATTGGTCACGATCGGTTCCCCACAGGCCACCACTTTGAGTTTGGTTGTAACACCATTGTTACATCCCAAACACGATAACTCATCCCAAGATACAGTTTTTTTTTTTGTGTGTCTAAATGCACCTCCATTTTTACTGTTTATACATCCCTTTCTAAAAATATCATTTTTATAATTTTTTAAATTCCACCCTTGTATTTTCTATTTTTTGAAAATAAATCCTTATGATTTTCGTTCAATCCCTTTAAATATTATTTTTGATATTCAACTCGTTTGAACATTTCATTTTTTTAAACTTTTTTTAAATAGTTAACTAGTTGGCGTTTTTTATTTGATACTTCTTGTATATTCAACCTACTTTTGTTCATATAAGACTTTTTATATAATTTATTTTAACCGTTTCAAGACTTATATTTTATGCTTCTTTTCGAAAAGAATTTGACCAATTAACAAAAACTTTGTATTATTGATATGAAGAAAATTTAGTTCAATTCTTAAGGTTGTGTTTCATGTTCTTATCTTTAGAATTTTCGAACACTTAATAAAAAAAACACTTCAGTTAAAAATGAATATTTTTTTTTTACAAATTTTGCTATGTATTTTAATACCTTCTACGATCTACTCATATATGAATGAAATGTACGATGGAAAAATTATACTATAACCAAATAATATACAGACATACTTACATATCACATTTACATCAATAGTATAATTCTAAAGTTGAGATACTTACATATCACATTTACATAAAAAAATCTTGAAAAACTATACAATCAGTGCAGTTTTTTTTTCTTCCATAGAATACGTACGTATATATCTAATTATTCAAACTATGACAACTAGATAAACCTTAGAAAAAATAGGGTTATTTCCTAATACAAATTTTTAAAAAATAGAAAATACAAGGGTTGATTGTATTTATTTACAAACTTCAAGGGGGGAGTGCATCCAGTAAATTTAAAAAAAATGGGAGTGCATTTAGCAACACCGTCTGAACAATTTTCGGATGTGGTAGTATTACTATTCGGTTTTATGGTATCCGGTAAAAAATTTGTTGAAAGTAGAAGTTGTATCTAATATATATATATATATATATATATATATATATATATATATATATATATATATATATATATATTTTGTATCGTAAGCTATATAAAGTATAGCGAGTTTTCATACAGTACTAGTGTGGTGACAAATCGACTCGATACCGATATGATATCCGGCACCCTTCACAAACACAAATCTTGTGTAAAATGCACCAGCAGATGCAGTAGAAGAATGAACACCAAAAAACTTTCTCCAACCCCTCAAAATCCCTGATTCTGATTTCAAACCCTAATTTCAAAACTCCAAGATCCACCCAAAAGTTCCATTAATCTGATCATCAGTCCACTGCAAATTGTATGATCCTTGAAGTTGATCATCATGGAGATCGAGCAAAAGCAAGAAGAACTGATCCAACACTTCGTGAATCAAGCATCCAATTCCAAGGGTTCTTCACTGGCAAACGTCATCGGTGACGCCACTTCACATCCTTCACTCTTTGCTTTCTCCGAGATTCTTTCCGTACCTAACGTTGTTCAGGTCCGAATTCTTCGTTTCTTGTATATGCTGTGTGTTAACTTGTATGTTAGTTTAGGGTTTTGATTGATTGATAGTTTTTTGTTTGCACCAAAGTGTATATAACCTGCATGATAGGGATTTATGTTTATGGATATGGAATAACATTGTGTTTGATGATTATGGATCAATATTTGAAACTCTTTGATTGATGATTTTGTACTAGAACTTATAATTTTCTATATCATAATGAATTTGAAGAGGGGTGCAGGGTGCTACCCCTGTTAGGATCAAACGTGTAACGAACACAAACAAATAGAAAAACAGTAAATGAACGCGAGAGATTTTATTAGGGCTTGCAATTTCAGACACGGACACGAAAACACGCATTTACATATTTCGTGTTCGTGTCTTAACGGGTTATGTTTGTCCTTAACAGGTCGTGTCTGACACCGTATGCCAGCCCTAGACTTAACACACCACCCCTCCAGGGCGAGTTCGTGTCTTAACCTTGGTTTAGAAAAGCGCGCCTAGGCGCGAGGCGACCCAAGGCGCAAACCAAAACGCCTTGTGTGACACAAGGCGCAGCGCAGAGTGTACAAAAGGCGCAGGTGAGGCGCGCTTTTTAGGCTAAAATTCAACCTGAGGCTCAGATGAGGCGCGCGCCTTTTGTACATGGGTTGTTTCTGTGCAGCTGAGTGTTGTACAACAGGCTTTTTATGCTGTACATTTATGTTTTTTTCATTTTAAAACATATATAAAGCTTAATTATAGCTAAATCATAGGCAGGGGATGCTAAAAACCTATTGGATATATAAAATAATTTATATGATCACTTTGCGCCTTGCGTACGAAAAGCTCACCGCTTTTGCGCTTTGCGCCTTGGTTTTAGACCTCGTCGCTTTTGTGCGCTTCCCGCCTTTTTAAACCAAGGTCTTAACATTTCATGTTAGTGTCTTAACATATCATGTTAGTGTCTTAACAGGTCGTGTTCGTGTAACCTGTTTATTAACAGGTTCGTGTTTGTGTTTAGAAAAACTGACACAATAAGATTTCGTGTCATGTTCGTGTTTACCTGTTTCCTGTCCATGTCTTAACAGGTCGTGTTTGACTTGATATGCCAGCCCTAGATTTTATGGTCGCGGTGTGAAACCTACGTCCATGGGGGCAACTAGGGTTTTCGTATTATTGAGTGATATTACAGTACATGAGATATATTTATGGACTAGAATCAGGGTTAATCCTTTAGTGAACAAGTTAACTATTGATTTTATTATTAGTGTTGAGATAAGTTTATGGAGAACCTTTCTGCTACTGTACCAGCATATGAATTTACTGTCATAGGTGAAAACAGATGTACTATGTCTCGTACGAAAACTAGAATTCTTTTTGTTTCATATAATGGTGCATGAGTGATGGTGAAATACATGTTTCTAGATGTTCTGATTTCGGATAAATAGTGGATACACTGGTAACAAATGAAAGCCTTATTGTGGTTTGATTATGCGCTTCTGTGATTGTGGCATGATGACATCTGGTTCTGGACTTGTGGCAATGTTTTCAATGATTTTTATATACTTGCAAACTTTAGTGGTTGGATGAAAGATTTGGTTCTAGTGAGTAGTGACACTTCTTGCAGGGTCCAACTAATTATCAGATGTTGATTTTTGTTGCCTTGTTTTATTCTGTCTTTTACTCTAGGGCACAGTCAGTCAAGAGTCAACATTTTATTATATTTATGTAGAAGGAATAATCAGTCTTCACTTTGTTTTTAGATTTACATCTCTCTCTTTTGGGTATACTCTGATACTGAATCAAATGGCCCATTACACCATGACCAAACCACTCTTTGTAGGGCATACTCTGATACTCATAACTCATGTGATCGTTTGCATTTTTGTTATATATGATACTCTTATTATTGCCGAATTCATTTTGTGAATTTGTAATTGTTTGATTCCCTCATATATTGTGGTTTGATTATAGGCGTCAGTTTACATCATTATTTGATCTCTTTTATGCAAGTGTATCAATTTCTTTTGTTTCTCATGTCTGATCTTATGCAGCTTCAAGGCACAGAACATTCCATTTACCTTGATTTGCTTCGAATGTTTGCTCATGGAACATGGAGTGAATATAAGAGTACGTTTCTCAGTTTTATTTCACTTTTTTTTGTAATTTATTTATAATCATTTCACATGGCACTTAAGGATGATCTTCTTTGTATGTCTTCTAATTACAAAACCTCAAGGATTTGAACATATGTTACATGCAAAGAAAGAAAAAAATTGCTTATAAAATATAGAGCTGCTGCGTGTTTGGGGGTCTATCATATGCTGCATTTTTAGACTATGATGGCTTTATTGATGCATAAAAATGTTTGTTTGTGTATGCTATTCACCTGAATCACTTGTTATGATACATTATCTGATGGGTAAAGTTATCTTATGTCTATGATATGTAGGAAATACTAGTAGTCTTCCACAATTGGCTCCCGATCAGGTTCTCAAGTTAAAACAACTCACCGTGCTTACGCTAGCTGAGGCAAACAAGGTAACGTATTCTTTCACGTAACTAGTCTTGCTATCAGTAGTGGCAGTGATTTTGTTAACGAGTACAATATAATGCAATCCAATAAATGAATAAGCACAGTTTACAGTTGATTCATCAAAATTTAGTTGGAACCCCAGTACTTTACAGTTGATCATTGTATTTTTTTGGTGTGTCCATTAGGACCAATATGTTAAAGTTTCTCATTGTTGTTGGACTCTCTAAGTTAAAATCCAAATTGGATTAGAAAGGTAGTTTGTGACAGTGTTATAAAGACATGTTTTTCAACTGGTTAACCAGTCTTAGGAAGCTAAAAAATGATACGATAACAAAGTTTATTTTTCATTTTCTTCTTTTAGAACTACGTTGCTTTTGTTTGTACTTGATTCTTGACTTTCTAGTTTATGGGTCCTTTCAGGTACTCTCATATGATGTGCTGATGCAAGAATTGGATGTTATAAATGTCCGTGAGCTCGAAGATTTCTTGATCGAGTGCATGTATGTGGTAGGTACTTTCCATAACCTACGCGTGGATTTTATTCAGCTTATTACGCCTTTTAATGGTTTAACTTATCAAATTGGTAATTTGTTTATTTATTTTTTCATCTTTATAGGGTATAGTTAGGGGCAAGCTGGATCAGTTGCGAAGATGTTTTCAGGTATTGTTCATTGTCGGTTGCTTATCAGTAAGTTTATGAATGCTTTATTAATTTTCTTGCCATCATCATAGGTGCAATTTGCAGCCGGGAGGGATCTAAGGCCTGGACAATTGGGGAGTATGATACATACATTATCAAACTGGTAACGCTTGTCACGTTTTTTTGACTGTTATACGTTACTGTATTAATTTGTTTTGACATATTTTGGGCATTTCATAGGTTAAGTACATCAGATAATTTACTTATTACAATTCAAGATAAGATAAAATGGGCTGACACTATGAGTGAGCTGGACAAGAAGCATAAGAAAGAAGCTGATGAAAGAATGGAAGAAGTGAAAAAGACACTTTCCCTCAAGGTCAGCTGTATTTATAATTTTATATTTTACTATGTAGTTAATATCGCGATATATCAGTGATATATCGATTATCAGTCCCCTAGTGAGATATTGGTGCAAAATATCGGTCAGAATATCGGTACCGATATTATCGGCGATATTGATGGACATATCACCGATTTTCTCGATATCAGTACCTGACGTGTGCGTATATATACATAATTTTGCAATGAATTTACACACGATTGGGTTTTAAATTTATAAAAGTGATTATTACTTTTACATCAAAACACACACGAAAGAGGCAAGTGTACCCCGTCATATATGTAATAAAGTATCGGTAAGAACCAAGTATCGATCCAAGGAAATGGGCGGAGAAATAGTACTAGACCTTTGTCACTAAACTACCGGTAAAAACATAGGTTTTGTGATTTTAAACTAAACTAAAGTAAGCATAACCAAATACATAATAAAAACATAATATATAGTAGATAAAAAGCCTTGCTAAATACACAACCACAACATGTCAACTAAGTCAGTTTTGGCACTAGAAGCATTTGGTCAATTTTCCAATGTAAAACAATTAGTATCCCTTTCGGGAATCCTAACATGACAATCATTCGGAAAGCTAAAACGATAAACACACTTTAACCACCTAAAATTGTTCTTTAACGTGCAATTGATAAATGTCTATGAAAATCTCTTAAAAATAAGTTAGTCAGCCGTTAGGATTATTCTAACCTCACTTAATCAAGAAAAGCGACACCGATAAACACAATGCAACCACCGAGACAAGCATAAACTAGATTAAATCACAACCGAGTTCATTTTACAAATCTTACACAATAATTCACTAAGATAGCAATTTTGGCCTAAACTACTAACTAAGCTAACAAATCATGGCAAGAATTTATAACGACACCATCTAACCCGTTTAGGCTCTTACGTGACGGCAAGCTCTCTTGATTAACAATAATTACATTTTATTAAATCACTAACAATTTCTAGTATCATGATGCATACATTTAAACCAAGTTAAACTAGTTAACCAAATTCAAAGTTTACTAATACAAGATTAATTAAGCTTCATTTTTCAACTATCTTAACTAACCAAACATCAATCATCCAACATAATTACTTATAATCAAGAATTCAATATCAATAACAAGGTTGCAAACTAATCATCAAAGATAATCATAGAAAATACTTCAAGTGTCATTACAAACAAAGTTTACATACTAATGGCAATAATCTAGCAATGGATTGTTTGTGTTTTTGCCCAAAGGCTACAATAATACATAAACAATAATCTAAGTACTTGAAAGATTAACAAAAACATGGAAAGATTAGAAAATCAAACCATAAACAAGTACTAGACTAAGGATCCGGGTAGTAATCGAGCTAAACGAGACAATGTGGCTTGAATCCGGGTGAAAGCTAATGCCTCCGTAGCCTGAAAATCGCCTGAGAAGCTCTCCAAAAATCCAGAATCTCGAACAGAAAGTTTCTGCTGTGTTTTTATACTTTTTGCTGTTGCACGGTTGTTCTCCATATGGAACGACCGTGCACTTTATGCAATTATTGGGGATGGGTCACCATACTGCATACGTCATCGGATCGTTGACCAGATTCGAAATCGCACGACCGTTCTTTGTGTGGAACGGTCGTTCAGTTCCGGGTTACATGTTGCACGCCGAGTCGCACCGATCGTTCATCACCGAGACTCTGCTGGTTCACCGGAGACGCACGGTCGTTCCTCAGGTTGAACGCCCGTTCTTCACCTAGTCGCTTGTTTTCCTGGAACGACCAGTCGCACCTCTCGTTCATTGCCGAGATGATCAAGTTTGTCGGAGATGCACGACCGTGCCACAGGTGGAACGGTCGTTCCACAGGCCCAGTTCAGAATCCTTAACAGAATGTCCGCAGCTTCGTCGTTTTGTCCGGAAAGTCCTCGTTTTTGCTATCATCTTGTCTGGAATGCAGTTTTAGGCCTGTAAACATAAATGTAGATAAATAAGTATCCGAATGACGGTTTTACTGCCAAAAACGCATAAAATAGGGGTAAAACGGGGGACTAAAATATGTGTAAATTAACGAATATCAAATCTCCCCACACTGAACCTTGCTTGTCCTCAAGCAAGCTAAACTAAAAAGCAATAAAAGACATAAACAAATAAGAACGATAATTCACACACTATTTTATTGAAAACTAATATATAAACGGTTAGCCGGTTTGTCGAAAGACAACATCAAAAGATTCAAACCCAACAAGCATATGCAATTTTAAAAAGCGACAACCAAAAAGCCGAGACTAAACATTTAATTGACTCACATGTTAATCTTCACCCAACTCACAATGTTCACACACACTCGGTTTTATTTATGAATCATACATAAAATGTGTATGCGTAAACACTCAACGCCTAGTCAATGAAATGTGCAATATCATAAGCTTGTCATAAGATCTCGTCTCCACCAACTAACATGCAAATAAGTGTAAATCAAGAGGTCTTTACGGGTTATAACATTAGGCTTGGGCGAAGGGTATGGAAGTGGACATTTAAAGTGGCGAAAATGGTTAAAACTCGGTAGTAGCGTTTAACTAGCAAGACAATACTACAACTATACATACAAACGCCTTAAAAAGGCGACTAAAGCGCAATCGAGCTTATCAACAAAATTTTTAACATTTAAAGCATTCAAAATTGCTCGATTTCTATCAACTTCACCCTATTTTAGGGTGTTTTATTTTCTGTTTTTTTTTTTTGCAAACTATACAATGAAATATAAACAAAAACAAGCTAGTTAAACTATTATTTTAACCGAGTTTCAACACTAAAAAGGTTTAAAAACATAAAAAGGCTAAATTTGGTTAAGTGGGCGATAATGTGGGTAAACAAAGGTGAACGGGAAGGCTCGACATGGTTAATCCTAAAGGGTAATATAAGGTGAACGGGAAGCACAACACAAAGAACAAGGTACACAACAAAGGGGTAATCTAAGTGCCTCTATCACGTTTTCACAAATCCGCACGTTCATGGTCTTAACAAGCATACTAGTGACAAGTTCTAAATTGCACAAAACATCCGGCTCACTCCTATATCCGTAATGAACAAATATATAACAATCTAGGCTCAAATATGCTCACGTAACGGAAGGAATGGGTAAAAGTGTGAAAACTATCATGTAAGTCTTTCTTTGTTTGTCACGCTTTCCGGTTTCCTTTTTCAAAAATATTTTGCTTGTCGAGTTTTTATCAAGTCCGATGTTTTCTAAAACACAACCAACCGGTTTATTTACCAACATATATACAAAACACAAGTACTTTTAAATGATTTTTCTGATTTTCTGTTTTTTTTTTATTTTTTATTTTTTTTTATTAAGAGGACAAACAAAGCTAAGTTAACAAAGTTAACCCCCTCCCCACACTTGAACTTCGCATTGTCCCCAATGCGAGACGCGAAATATAGAGAAAGGGATAAAAAATACTCCCCTCAAGATGATGTTGGTGCCACGAGACTTCCGAAGCTCTAACTGGTACGTGCTCCGGTCCAAGATCCGATAGATAAAACCTGCGAGTATGTCATGTGCACCCAAAATATAACAGAAACAGAAATATCACAAAACAACCATAATATACATAAGTACTAAAATCCAAACAAAATACAAAAGAAATTGTCTGAAAATACATAACCGGGGTGTTTTAAATAATAGTCAAAATAAACACCCACATAAAAGCAAAGTACGGAAACATAAAACACCACTAACTGCTGTCACCACCGACAACTACTCATCATGTCTCGTGCCAGATGGGCCCTGATCGCCATAGCCAGGGGGGTTCCACGGTGGGAACTCCGGCGGGTGCTGAAAATAGTCGGGGTATGCGTGATGCATCTCCCCGAAAAGATAAGAAAACCCCGCTGACACCCCCTGGTATAAAGTATCCTGGCGATGCTGAAGCTGGTCATGTGTGGCCCTAATCTCTGCCTGACTTGCCCGTATCTCGTCCTGGCTAGATCTGATCTCGCTGAAGTAGGTACCATGCTGCTCCTGCGTAACACGCATATCCTGGAACTGCTGGTAGAAAGTGGGTCAATCCTCATGCTGATGAAATGCATGGTGCTGCGGCGAGTGCGGTGGTGTCTGTGGCTGGTGCTGCTCACCCATCTCAACATCTTCCTCTTCCTCCTCATGTTCCTCCTCAGCTGGAGGTAACGGGTCCCAGACCTCGCCATTCAATCCCCTCAACCTATCTCCCCCCTCGAGCTCTACAATCACCCCCATGAACTTCAGAGACCGGATATCAACATGCACCCCCTCGGTAATCAACGTGAGACCCCTAAGCACCCCCGGCGTCATATAGCGCTCATTGTACGCTATCTCGGTTACATACGAACCGCCATGTATCTCACTATTATGGGTCCGCCCCGAACACTTAACAAAGTACTCAGCCATTCGAGCAGCAAGGTTGATTGGTGCTTTGTCAACCAACGCATATAGAAAAAGCAAGTCAGGTGTTGGACAGTTACCTTGACTGTCCATGCGTTCGCATATAGAATGGCTGAAAACATGGTGCATCACTCGCACCAGAGGGTCTCGGAGCCTTTGACATCCGTGGGTTGTAGGGGTCTCCAATAGCGTTACGTGCCCAGAATGCATCCCGCGCTGCATCATTCGGTTGAAGACGTCGGGATCATCCATGTCCTCCCGCGTATAAATCCCAAGCCTCCGTCCCAAACGACCCACCGACCATGTATGCCATCGCCTACATAACCTGAAGGTTACCCGCTCCCTGTAGCGGAAATCGGGCTCTGTATGTGCAACCGGCCTTTCATACTGATACGATGCGAAGAATTCAATAGTCAACTCCTGGTAAACGGGTCGGTTGCAACCGACCAGGTTTGCTAGCGCGGGAGTCATCATTTCATCAAGTCGGTCATATTGATTGAGTTCCCTCATGACCTCCCAATCTAACCAACGGGGCTCTCCAAACTGCCCCCGTCTCGCCCACAATGCATCGCGTTTCGCTATGCATAACGCTTCTTTCTCAATGTTGGGGTCAAACTGCAGGAAAGGGTGATCCATCTGTAATGGGGAATATTGTTAGAAAGACAGAAACAGGAGAGAAAAAAGTTGAAAACAAGCGAGCAGCCAATTATGAAGAAACTGTCAAACTGAACTGGGCGAATGGCACGGTCGTTCTTCGGAACGCACGGTCGTGCGTCACCGAGAACTAACAGGCCAAGCCCAGCGATATCGAGAACAAGCCGGTGAGGCACGACCGTTCCACACGGGGAACGACCGTGCAACTCCGAATCTGCAGACTTCGACCCCTGTACTTAGAACAATCTGAACTTTACAAAATTTCAACAAGTATTGGGTCAACAGGGGTCTGAAAGTCAACCGGGTGTTCACGATACTTCGATTCAACAAGGGTTAGGGTTTCGATTTGTTTATGAAGAGAACCCTAAAAATTCCTTGAAGAATCGGAAGAAAACTACACTAGAAAGAAGGAAAACAAGAAATCTAACACTAGAGACGTACCGTGCGAAGTTGGGTGTTAGATCGTGCGAAAAATCGTGCGATACGGTGAAAAATCGCCCTGAAACGGTCTGCAACAGCTAGGGTTCGCGAATGAGGGATTTTGCAGCAGAAGTTGGTATATATAGTGTGCAAAATGACAAAAATGCCCTTAGCCTGTGGCACGGTCGTTCCGGGTATGGAACGGTCGTGCGTCACCGACATCGTTCAAACCCCATAGCGCGTTCTCGGAAATGCACCGAAGGTGTGATCTGCCGTGCCGGCTTCCTCGGAATCGCACGGTCGTGCGACCCGAGGAACGATCGTGCATCAGCTGCAGATACAGATTTCTGCAGAAGTTATTTCCAGCACCCGTTTCGGCCGTTTTTCGCCGTTTTTTCGACACACCAACTGTTCTAACAATATTGCAATACAGAACCTTCGCCCGGTACGTACGGAAACTAAACAAACAAACGTAAACTACCTAACTAACCTAAATTACGCTAAAACTACAAAAATACAAAAAAGGACAATTTTGCCCTTATAGCGCCAAAGACGCTCCTGCTGCATTTTTGTCGGCGAGTCAGCAGCGTAGACTCATGCTAAATTTTTGTCGACGAGTCGATAGCAAGACTCAAAGCTAAAAACTAGAAAAACAACTAAAAAGTACGAAACTACCCCTAAAGCGCAAAATACGCTCTTGCTACATTTTTGATCCGCGAGTCAGTAGCGTAGACTTTCTCCTCCCCACACTTATGATGTGTGCGGGGTTTGGAGTTCAATCACCTCCACCGCCGATTCTATCGGCCCGGCAACGTACAACTTCAACCGGTGACCATTTACTTTAAATGTAACGCCATCCGCGTTCTCTACTGCAACAGTACCATACGGAAATACTTCCTTAACCGTGTATGGTCCTGTCCAGCGTGAATGAAGCTTCCCAGGAAATAAGCGCAGCCTAGAATTGTACAGAAGAACAAGATCACCCGCTTGGAATTCTTTATGGTCCTTCAAGCGTTTGTCGTGAAGTTTCTTCGTGCGCTCTTTGTAGAGTACGGAGCTTTCGTAGGCTTGGTGCCGCAATTCTTCTAATTCATGAATTTGGAGAAACCGGGCTTCACCTCCGGTTTTTAGGTCCAAATTCGCGGTTTTCAATGCCCACATAGCCTTGTGCTCCAACTCAACCGGTAAATGGCATGCCTTTCCGTATACCAACCTAAAGGGGGTGGTCCCTATAGGGGTCTTATAAGCTGTACGGAATGCCCATAATGCCTCATCAAGCTTGTCCGACCACTCCTTGCGGTTAGCTCCAACCGACCGCTCAAGGATGCGCTTAAGCCCCCGGTTCGTGACCTCCACCCTGCCCGCTTGTCTGCGGATGATAGGGCGTGGACAAACGGTGATGCACACCGTATCGGGACAAAGCCTTTTCAAGCTGTGTATTACAAAAATGAGTCCCTCGGTCACTAATGAGCGCTTTCGGAGCGCCAAATCGGGCGAACAAACTCTTCAGAAACCTCACAACTACTCTGGCGTCATTAGTGGGTAAGGCTTGCGCCTCCGCCCACTTTGATACATAGTCAACAGCCACGAGTATGTACTTGTTTCCGCGTGAGGGGGGGAATGGTCTCATGAAGTCTATCCCCCAAACATCAAAGACTTCACAAACCTGTATCCAGTTCTGAGGCATTTCGTCGCGTGCCGATATGTTCGTCGCCCTCTGACAAGCATCGCACGCTTTCACCCAACTCTGCGCGTCACGGCGAAAAACGGCCGAAACGGGTGCTGGAAATAACTTCTGCAGAAATCTGTATCTGCAGCTGATGCACGATCGTTCCTCGGGTCGCACGACCGTGCGATTCCGAGGAAGCCGGCACGGCAGATCGCACCTTCGGTGCATTTCCGAGAACGCGCTATGGGGTTTGAACGATGTCGGTGACGCACGACCGTTCCATACCCGGAACGACCGTGCCACAGGCTAAGGGCATTTTTGTCATTTTGCACACTATATATACCAACTTCTGCTGCAAAATCCCTCATTCGCGAACCCTAGCTGTTGCAGACCGTTCCAGGGCGATTTTTCACCGTATCGCACGATTTTTCGCACGATCTAACACCCAACTTCGCACGGTACGTCTCTAGTGTTAGATTTCTTGTTTTCCTTCTTTCTAGTGTAGTTTTCTTCCGATTCTTCAAGGAATTTTTAGGGTTCTCTTCATAAACAAATCGAAACCCTAACCCTTGTTGAATCGAAGTATCGTGAACACCCGGTTGACTTTCAGACCCCTGTTGACCCAATACTTGTTGAAATTTTGTAAAGTTCAGATTGTTCTAAGTACAGGGGTCGAAGTCTGCAGATTCGGAGTTGCACGGTCGTTCCCCGTGTGGAACGGTCGTGCCTCACCGGCTTGTTCTCGATATCGCTGGGCTTGGCCTGTTAGTTCTCGGTGACGCACGACCGTGCGTTCCGAAGAACGACCGTGCCATTCGCCCAGTTCAGTTTGACAGTTTCTTCATAATTGGCTGCTCGCTTGTTTTCAACTCTTTTCTCTCCTGTTTCTGTCTTTCTAACAATATTCCCCATTACAGATGGATCACCCTTTCCTGCAGTTTGACCCCAACATTGAGAAAGAAGCGTTATGCATAGCGAAGCGCGATGCATTGTGGGCGAGACGGGGGCAGTTTGGAGAGCCCCGTTGGTTAGATTGGGAGGTCATGAGGGAACTCAATCAATATGACCGACTTGATGAAATAATGACTCCCGCGCTAGCAAACCTGGTCGGTTGCAACCGACCCGTTTACCAGGAGTTGACTATTGAATTCTTCGCATCGTATCAGTATGAAAGGCCGGTTGCACATACAGAGCCCGATTTCCGCTACAGGGAGCGGGTAACCTTCAGGTTATGTAGGAGATGACATACATGGTCGGTGGGTCGTTTGGGACGGAGGCTTGGGATTTATACGCGGGAGGACATGGATGATCCCGACGTCTTCAACCGAATGATGCAGCGCGGGATGCATTCTGGGCACGTAACGCTATTGGAGACCCCTACAACCCACGGATGTCAAAGGCTCCGAGACCCTCTGGTGCGAGTGATGCACCATGTTTTCAGCCATTCTATATGCGGACGCATGGACAGTCAAGGTAACTGTCCAACACCTGACTTGCTTTTTCTATATACGTTGGTTGACAAAGCACCAATCAACCTTGCTGCTCGAATGGCTGAGTACTTTGTTAAGTGTTCGGGGCGGACCCATAATAGTGAGATACATGGCGGTTCGTATGTAACCGAGATAGCGTACAATAAGCGCTATATGACGCCGGGGGTGCTTAGGGGTCTCACGTTGATTACCGAGGGGGTGCATGTTGATATCCGGTCTCTGAAGTTCATGGGGGTGATTGTAGAGCTCGAGAGGGGAGATAGGTTGAGGGGATTGAATGGCGAGGTCTGGGACCGGTTACCTCCAGCTGAGGAGGAACATGAGGAGGAAGAGGAAGATGTTGAGATGGGTGAGCAGCACCAGCCACAGACACCACCGCACTCGCCGCAACACCATGCATTTCATCAGCATGAGGATTGACCCACTTTCTACCAGCAGTTCCAGGATATGCGTGTTACGCAGGAGCAGCATGGTACCTACTTCAGCGAGATCAGATCTAGCCAGGACCAGATCCGGGCTAGCCAGGACCAGATCCGGGCCAGTCAGGCAGAGATTAGGGCCACACATGACCAGATTCAGCATCGCCAGGATACTTTATACCAGGGGGTGTCAGCGGGGTTTTCTTATCTTTTCGGGGAGATGCATCACGCATACCCCGACTATTTTCAGCACCCGCCGGAGTTCCCACCGTGGAACCCCCCTGGCTATGGCGATCAGGGCCCCATCTGGCACGAGACATGATGAGTAGTTGGCGGTGGTGACAGCAGTTAGTGGTGTTTTATGTTTCCGTACTTTGCTTTTATGTGGGTGTTTATTTTGACTATTATTTAAAACACCCCGGTTATGTATTTTCAGACAATTTCTTTTGTATTTTGTTTGGATTTTAGTACTTATGTATATTATGGTTGTTTTGTGATTTTTCTGTTTCTGTTATATTTTGGGTGCACATGACATACTCGTAGGTTTTATCTATCGGATCTTGGACCGGAGCACGTACCAGTTAGAGCTTCGGAAGTCTCGTGGCACCAACATCATCTTGAGGGGAGTATTTTTTATCCCTTTCTCTATATTTCGGGTCTCGCATTGGGGACAATGCGAAGTTCAAGTGTGGGGAGGGGGTTAACTTTGTTAACTTAGCTTAAAAAAACAAAACAGAAAATCAGAAAAATCATTTAAAAATACTTGTGTTTTGTATATATGTTGGTAAATAAACCGGTTGGTTGTGTTTTAGAAAACATCGGACTTGATAAAAACTCGACAAGCAAAATATTTTTGAAAAAGGAAACCGGAAAGCGTGACAAACAAAGAAAGACTTACATGATGGTTTTCACACTTTTACCCATTCCTTCCGTTACGTGAGCATATTTGAGCCTAGATTGTTATATATTTGTTCATTACGGATATAGGAGTGAGCCGGATGTTTTGTGCAATTTAGAACTTGTCACTAGTATGCTTGTTAAGACCATGAACGTGCGGATTTGTGAAAACGTGATAGAGGCACTTAGATTACCCCTTTGTTGTGTACCTTGTTCTTTGTGTTGTGCTTCCCGTTCACCTTATATTACCCTTTAGGATTAACCATGTCGAGCCTTCCCGTTCACCTTTGTTTACCCACATTATCGCCCACTTAACCAAATTTAGCCTTTTTATGTTTTTAAACCTTTTTAGTGTTGAAACTCGGTTAAAATAATAGTTTAACTAGCTTGTTTTTGTTTATATTTCATTGTATAGTTTGCAAAAAAAAAAAACAGAAAATAAAACACCCTAAAATAGGGTGAAGTTGATAGAAATCGAGCAATTTTGAATGCTTTAAATGTTAAAAATTTTGTTGATAAGCTCGATTGCGCTTTAGTCGCCTTTTTAAGGCGTTTGTATGTATAGTTGTAGTATTGTCTTGCTAGTTAAACGCTACTACCGAGTTTTAACCATTTTCGCCACTTTAAATGTCCACTTCCATACCCTTCGCCCAAGCCTAATGTTATAACCCGTAAAGACCTCTTGATTTACACTTATTTGCATGTTAGTTGGTGGAGACGAGATCTTATGATATTGCACATTTCATTGACTAGGCGTTGAGTGTTTACGCATACACATTTTATGTATGATTCATAAATAAAACCGAGTGTGTGTGAACATTGTGAGTTGGGTGAAGATTAACATGTGAGTCAATTAAATGTTTAGTCTCGGCTTTTTGGTTGTCGCTTTTTAAAATTGCATATGTTTGTTGGGTTTGAATCTTTTGATGTTGTCTTTCGACAAACCGGCTAACCGTTTATATATTAGTTTTCAATAAAATAGTGTGTAAATTATCGTTCTTATTTGTTTATGTCTTTTATTGCTTTTTAGTTTAGCTTGCTTGAGGACAAGCAAGGTTCAGTGTGGGGAGATTTGATATTCGTTAATTTACACATATTTTAGTCCCCTGTTTTACCCCTATTTTATGCGTTTTTGGCCGTAAAACCGTCATTCGGATACTTATTTATCTACATTTATGTTTACAGGCCTAAAACTGCATTCCAGACAAGATGATAGCAAAAACGAGGACTTTCCGGACAAAACGACGAAGCTGCGGACATTCTGTTAAGGATTCTGAACTGGGCCTGTGGAACGACCGTTCCACCTGTGGCACGGTCGTGCATCTCCGACAAACTTGATCATCTCGGCAATGAACGAGAGGTGTGACTGGTCGTTCCAGGAAAACAAGCGACTAGGTGAAGAACGGGCGTTCAACCTGCCCAGTTCAGAATCCTTAACAGAATGTCCGCAGCTTCGTCGTTTTGTCCGGAAAGTCCTCGTTTTTGCTATCATCTTGTCTGGAATGCAGTTTTAGGCCTGTAAACATAAATGTAGATAAATAAGTATCCGAATGACGGTTTTACGGCAAAAAACGCATAAAATAGGGGTAAAACGGGGGACTAAAATATGTGTAAATTAACGAATATCAGTACCTTTCTTCTTAGTTCTACCATTCGTCTTTCTTCTTATTGCTGCTATTAGTGTTTGAAGTCTTAATTGTTAGTGTTTTAAGTCTTATTCAGTTCCTACTTGCTACAATTGTAGTGTTTTGCAAGTTACAAAAGGTTAATTTGTTAATGGTAGGAAAGTATACTGAACTGTTAGTGTTAAATTGCTATATATAAAAATTCAGCATGATATTAAATATCCCACCGATTTCCTACCGCGATAACTGATATCTCAAGTATCGGTCCTTGACCGATATCTGATTTTTTACCACATTAACTACTTAGATAGTTTACATTGCTTGGTGATTTATCTTCTTTGTGTGTGGTTTTTACACCATTTTCATTTCTATACGTGTGAGAATAATGAGGACCAATTTAACTATACAAAATATATATTCCAGCAAAAAAATCATACTCGTGTTGAAGTTTTTCATCAATTCATTGCAAGTCTTGTTTCCATTGGTGGCATGTCCTGTAATTTTGAGCAATATTTGTGTATACATCTTACTTACGTTGTGGCAGAAGTCACAAACTGTGAGCAGGAAGACATTGACTTCCGAGGGCACGAGGAGATGTTCCCTGAACCTGGTGGAGTGATGGATTATGATGAAGACCGGAGCCGACCTAAGAGGTAGGTTCCACCATCTTATACGCTCATACTTTCATGACTGCCAAGGTTTCTATTGCTCGGGTTCCATTTAAATGTTGTGAGAAGATATGAGTAAGTGACAGCGCAAATATTAAAATATCGTATTTACCCTTTCAAAACACTCGAAATGGTATATCTTCTCATCTTGGTTTAAAAAAGCGCGCCTTAAGCGCGATTAAGCGCGAAGCGCACCTAGGCACAAACTAGATCGCCTTGTGTGACATAAGGCGCAGGGTGTACAAGAAGCGCAGCTGAGGCGCGCTTTTTAGGGGGAAAATCGACATAAGGCATGCAGCTGAGTGTTGTACAACAGGCTTTTGCGCTTTGCGTACGAAAAGCTCACCGCTTTTGCGCTTCGCTTTTAAAAAGTCGGTTTTAGACCTCATCGCTTTTGTGCGCTTCCCGCTTTTTTAAACCAAGCTTCTCATTCTGTAGTAAATAAAATGAAAGCTGTTAGCCTGTTACTTATAATCGTCCTTTCATAATAAACGAAGAGAACACTTCGCTGAGATGATTTTTAGTAATAGTGCTAATTGAGTATTTTCTTATTCCTTTATTCAGTGAACTGTTATAACTTGTAAGTAGTTGATTTAATGTTATTTAGTTCGAAATGTGTAAATATCTTTTTAGTGTTACGGGAATATGAATATGATACTATGAAAATTTGGGGAATATATGTGTGTGTGTGTAAATTTTTAAACTTTTAGAAGGATATATATGAAATTGCCGCAAATGAAGTTATGAAGTATTAATTTCGCTGTTGAATGGTCATTGTAAGAGGTTACAATTTCATCGCATTTACTTATGAATGTGTTGGTTTGTGTCGTTGTTGCTCATACATGTTGAAAATAGAGTGTGCATGCGTCAACCAAACACATCCTACCGTCCCATTTTGACCCGGACTAGTAAAATGCCTTGTTTCAATCTGAACCTGCTTTGACCCATGTGACCCAACCTACTTATGTAGCATACTCTATTCTTTTTGTTCCTTACCCAACCTACTTATATAACAAACTTAGTCCTTTTGTTGTTCCTTAGGCCAGAGGGTGTGGGGGGCGCCATACCCGCCACCTCAGCCTCTATAGCGCCCCGGGCGCTATACACCCACACCCTCAAAGTTAAGAGGGGGCGCTATAGAGGGGGCTCCATGGTGATAACGAGAGAGAAGGGGCTTTATCAGGTGGGGCCCTCTTTTTGCACCAATCAAAAATTTTTTTTTTTTTAATTTTGATTAATAGGGGGCTCCATCCCACACCGTGCAAATTAAAGGGGGCGTTATGGCTGACGTGGATCCTACGTGGCGCTTACGTGTCTTGATAAAGCCCCTAGGGGCTCCATCCCACACCCTCCAGCCTTACATTTAATCCCTAACTAACAACTTTTTGGACCATTATATGTGCTTTTTAACATAATATCTTTTTACAGGAGACGACACCCATTGGGCTAGTGAGCGATCAAGCTTATGTGACGGGGATTGTTGCACAGGCTAGCTAGTTTTTTCAATGGGCATTACACGACACGACACACCTGATTTCCTAGAGCGAGAGATGGTTTTATTTTTTGAACTTGCGAGTTAAAACAACTATGAATTTTAATCTTTGAGGAATCATTTGCTGGGATGGTTATGGATTGTTTTGAAATATTTTTTGGTGTGGGAATTTAATGTTGCTCAGAAAATGGATCGTCGTATAAACGATCAGGCACTCGTTATATTTATATATTTAACATTTAAAATTTTAAAAATTGGTTAAATTCAAATTTAAGTCTTGGAATTTAAGAAATATGAGATTTTTTTTTTAAATGAGGCTTAACTGTTGGCTTGTTGCTTCTTAAATATGACGAATAACTTTAAATTTTGAAAATTAAATAAGCGAATAAGATTTTCTAATAATGTCAAGTATAAGTGGTTGTTGAAAGGTATTGCCAAAAAAAAAGTAATTTTCTAATAATGTCAAAGCATAAGTGGTTGTTGAAAGGTATTGCAAAAAAAAAGTAATAATAACAATGACCCACACCTCTATTTATTCAAATCAACGTACACTCATAAACTCATTTTGTTGCTCAATTACATGTCCTAATACAATGTTTCTCAAAAATGATAAAGTTTCTAATAATTATATTAACGGATTAAACAGGCTCAGTCTTTAGTTAGGGGTATATGATGGTCAGGCCGATATGGATGGTTGGACCATGGTGGATTGAATGTAAACATGTAACTATCTTTCTACCGGACTTGTTAGGAAGGCTGGTTTTCATCAAATAGGCGAACCAAGATCAAACCGTTTACTTATTGCCACTTCTGATTCTGGTCGGTTCAGCCGGTCTAGAATGGTTTTTAAACACCTCTAGTTGCTAGTGATTTGGATACTATGAAGCAATGAATATATGACGATACATTTCATGTATTTTATTTATTTTGATTAGTTTTCATTTTCCACTTTCTTAAAGTACCTCAAGTATTTGTTGCTTGGTTACCTCAATTTTGTTAGCTTTAAATGATTTATATAGAAATATATATAATCTGACAAGATCAGGTTGTTAGCTTTAAATGATTTGTATAAAAATCTATATAATCTGACAAGATTGAATTAGGTAGGATTATTATAAAATTATTAACTTTTAGTCTTTCTCTTCTATTTAACAAGTTCTAGTTTTAAATAACACCACGATTAGACCATGTGTAGTGGTGAAGAAAATTAATGCCCCCACCATGGGGCATTATCCGACACGTGTCATCCTAGTCAGCATTGAGCATTATAGCAAAAGTGGTGTAGTGGGGCATTATTCCAATAACGCCCATGCAATCATTTGACAATTTTTTTTTTTAATTTAAAAAACAGCAGCAATTTCAAAAAATAGAATAGAGTTAATTGCCATTTTAGTCCCTGTGGTTTGGGCCATTTTGCCAGTTTAGTCCAAATGTTTCATTTTTAACATCTGGATCCAAAAAGGTTTCATCGTTGCCATTTTGGTCCAACTGACTTAACTCCATCTATGCTCCTCAGTTAGTCAAGGGGTATTTTTGTCATTTTGTCTATTAAATGTATTGAAACTCAAACATATCTGCAACACCCTGCAACCGTACTTAAATCAAACATATATCTGCATAAAATGTATTTAACTCAAACAAAATGTATTGAAACACACACCTACTTCACCCTTTGTCTTCACCATAGCCTCACAAAACAATCTCTAAATTCAGTCAATACAAAACAATCTCTAAACACAGTCTCTCTCTCTCTCTCTGAACTTTCTCTTTCTATGAACCACCACCACCACTACCACCAATCCACCACCGGCGTTGCCATCTCTACCGACGGCCACCAAGCTCCACCGATAACAACCATCTCCGGATGGTTCCTCATATACGTCAGTCACCAAGCTCCACCGATAACCACCATCTCCGGAACCCCGTCGGCCACCAAGCTCCATCGATAACCACCATCTCCGCTCCACCGCTGACCACCATCTCTAGATGGTTCCCTTAATTTGTCGGCCACCAAACTCCACCAATAACCACCATCGCAGATCTGAATCATCATAACCGATCTGAATCATCTCTCTCTAACCCCTCCCCCCCAACACCATCGTAGATCTGAGTCACCTTTCCCTCTCTCTGTCTCTAAACCTCGTGGGTAGCCGATTTATGCCCTAACGAAACTTGGAGAGGTAAATTAAGCCACTTGACTTTCGCCGGAGCTCGCAGGATGACGGTGGGTCACCGGATCTAACCACCATCGTCGCTTGATCTTTGTTAAAATCCCCCACATAAAGAAGCAGGTGTGGCCACGAACCACCACAGTCCCTGACAGGCGGTTGTCATCGTGGTAACTAGAATGGTGGTGGTTGTGGTGTGGTGGTGGGTGGTGGTGAATGGTGGTGTGGCTGGAGGTGTGTGAGAGAGAGGAAGAGAGATGATTTTTTTATGAAAATAACATATATAAATATATATATATATATATATAACTGCTTAAATGGGGGAGGTTAATAAATGATCTATTATAAAATTAGGAAAAGACCAAATTGCCCCTGACTTAACAGAGGTGAATGGATGGAGTTAAGTCAGTTGGACCAAAATGGCAACGATGAAACCTTTTTGGATCCAGATGTTAAAAATGAAACCTTTGGACTAAACTGGCAAAATGGCCCAAACCACAGGGACTAAAATGGCAATTAACTCAATAGAATATAAAAAAAATTACACCACTTAAAAATTACACTACTTAAAACAGCAGCAATTTCCAGCTCATGATAAAAAAATGAAAAAAAAAACAGAAAATAAAAATTACACTATTTGACACTTTTAAAATTAAAAAGTAACCCACTCTTCACCCCTTCTTCTTCTTTGACCCCACTACCTTCTTCTTCTTCCTTTCTTTTTCCCCACCACCTGCAACTTCAAAAAAAAAACCATTCTCTTCTTCATTTTCTTTTGTTTTTTTAAATAATATAAACACACACAAATATTATACACACATGGCAAGCTTTCATTGGACAACCAAATGAAGTTCCGGCGTTTTTTAAACAACGCCAAACCAATTTTTTTTTCAAAAATAACGCCGGAAAACGCCGGCCGTAATGGGGGTGTGGGTGTTTCCGAGCGTTTTTTTGCAATTTTTTTTAAAAACCACGCCCCACTACGGGTGGTTTTATAACTAACATACGATGCATTATTTATAATATGTTTTAATTTATATGTAAACACATGCTAATAGCTAATGTTATCTGAATGACTGAATCTGTTTCTTGTTCTTTTTTCTATTTTATGTAATTATATTATAACTTTATTTTGAAATATATACAAATGCTATAACATTATACGATTAAATTAATTATAACATCATGCCTTATTTTGGTATCCATCATCCCTTCATTTTACACGTTTCAATACACAAGATTGTTAAAAACTAAAGCAAAATATTTAAATATTTCTTCTTTCAATACCCATGGATTCAAAAGACTAAAATTAATTTATCGTTTTTTATAACGATTCTTACATTTTTTTAGAATAAATACGCTACAAACTACACCTTAGCAAGATTTAACCTTCCAACCTTTTGATTGAGAAGTACATCACTTACTACATGGATGTCTCATTGAGAACCTAAAACTAATTTATCTAATTTAGAAATACGTCACCCAACAACTTCCTCCGTGATAGCAGTAACGTAGCTAGATGACAGTGACATTACAATATTAGTAGGTGTTGCTAAGCTGCTAAGCGCATCATCCTCTCACAAACCCATTACTAAAAAATAATCTCTCATGTAAGGGTACCTTCAGTAGAGAGGCGTACGTTTAGCCAGACCCGATATCAATTTGACTATTCCATAGCGAGTGAAGATCACCACCATTGTGCGCATCCGAGACACTAGTGGCGATATTTGACTCCTCACCCATAGTTTCCTCAAAAATACACTCAAATATCGATGTATCAATATCGATCTCCAAAGGTGAATCACATGTATTAACCACCTCCACCGGTTTACCGGTGTTCATGGGTGGCTCAACCATATTTTCCAACAAATTATCCCACGCCAACTCATCCGCCACCTCAGCACTAGTGGGCTCCACCACATTTTCACCAAAAAATTGCTCATAAATAGATGTATCAATATCTAGCTCCCAATTTAAGTCAAAGTCAACCACCGGAGCAACCGGCGGCTCCACCGTACCGGCCGGTACAAAACTATCGGAGATAAGTGTATCCAAATGGATATTCCACAATGAGTCACACTCACTACCACCATCATCCTCCGTGGCACTGGTGGAAGTTGATGGTTGGTCCACCTCATTTTTCTTTTGTCTTTTCCGGTGGCTTTTTCCGGCTGACGTGGAGGAGGATGACGCGGTTGGCCGTGGTGATGCATTTTGAGATTGTAACAACTTAGAACCCACCGTATGGTTCGGATCATCCGGGCGGATCAAGAGAGGGAAGTTCAGCTTGGCTCGTGAGCCGCGGAGCTCAAAAGCGGCTTTGTCATACGCCATTGCGGCTTCCTCCGGCGTGTCGAATGTCCCTAGCCACATTCTTGTTCTTTTCTTCATCGGATTCGTTACCTATTAGACACAATGTAATTAGATCATATGTACTGGTAATGCTTATGAGTGAACAAAGAGCGGTGGACTCAGGAATTATTTGTTGGAGGTGCAGATGAGTAATTCAAGCATTTTTTCAATGGATGCGGTCGGATTTTTGCCTAACAAATACACTACATTTTTTTTCAATGGGTGCGCCCACCCATCCTAGGCTTCACCTAGGTCCACCCCTATGAACAAAGTGAGTATGGGTTTAACCAATTTTTTGAAAAAAAAAAGTTTAAATCAAATAAAATTTAACAAAAGGGATGATGTGTAATTCTTTTATTGGGTAAATGAGGAAGAAAAAGTTAACTTTGGGCGTTAGGATGGTCACGCCCTTCATGTGGATATGTGAAGCGGTTTAATGAACGTTATGGTATGATGTGGTATGAGGGCGCTTGGGTCTCAAAGCAGCCTTATATCATACTAGAGGGTATATTTTGTAAATATACGCTGATTTTTACAACATTGTGTAAATTAATACGATTTACCCTTTTAAAGTCTTATATTATGCTGGCGGATATATTTTGTAAATATACAGCGGTTTTTACAATATTGTCTAAATTAATATGATTTACTCTTTTGAGAAATATTTTACCTCGGCCGCAAACTTCCCCCACGGCCGCCTCCTAATTCCTCTGTACCGCGTCCAGTCCGCCGGCTTGTTGTCTCCACGCGCCGATTTTTTCTTCTTTGATGTTTTAGCACATTCCGGTTGCACTTTGGTTTCCATGACAGCGTCGTCGGAATCATTTTCCGGCGACAAAGAACCACCGTCGGCCGTTGAATTGGATCCGGCGGTTGTGTTTTCCGGTGGAAAAGTTTCTAAAATGTCATGGAGATCTACAAGGAGATTCTCCGGCAAGTGGAGATCATCCTCTTGGTTTTCCCAACCTGGGATGAAGATTGGATCAGTTTGATCGCCGGAAAATGTTTGAAACTCCATATTAGATAAATGGATGTTGAGATGTGTTGTTTGTGTTTATATGAAATTGTTGTGGTTTTGGTGTGTATATATATATATACACACACATATCTATATCACATATGCATGGAGTTGAAACTGGCATGTGATATATTAAATTTCCAAAATATATACTTATACATCTAACGTGTCAGAAGCATGTGAATAAATCAAGATATATATTAAATTTCCAAAATCTATACTTATACAGCTAATACGTGTCAGAATTCTGTTGGATTAAGTGACTAACTAACGATGTGCTCCGTGTTTTATTTAACTAAACAAAAGAAAGAGTTAAATGCTTGGTTGGTCCCTGTGGTTTGCAAAAATTGCAGACTTGGTCCCAAATGTTTACTAATTACACGCGTGGTCCCTGTGGTTTTCAAAAATGCACTCGGTTGGTCCCTAGCCCTAACATCAGTTAAATTTCTCAGTTAAGTCCATGTTAAATGACCAAAATACCCTTGCTTATTAACTCTCTTTATAATTTAAATAATCCCTTTCACCATCTTCCCCAAACAAACCTGCATTAGGGTTTCATCTTCATCATCAAGACCACCCCATCCGCTCTGCAAATCAGAGATGATGCAGATCTGAGACTAATCCCCGGTTTGAGTGTTTTCCTCCTCTGCTTCGTCGCACTTTTCCACCGGAGACAGTAGACACCACCGATCTCTTACAGACCCCGTCGCAGCCATGATCTGAGGGAGAGATGTCCGACCGCCAGATCTTACCAGATCAGCCGTCTCCTCATCCGATTCACCCCTACACCACTCACTCGAACCCCAATCATTGCTGAAACCACCGTCTTTCACCACCATCTCCGTCGCAACAAGCTACTTCGGTCACCACACCCTCTGTTCTCCATTCATCGGTCAACATAAACCACCGGTCATCATCTCCGTTCTCCCGATCAACGGACCGACCTCCTCCACCACCAGTTTTAATTCGGTGATTTTAGGGTTGTTAGGTTGTTGTGTGTGTGGGTTTGCTAGTTTTTTTATAGGTGTTTGGGCGTCTTTACAGTTTAAGTGGATTCAGATTGAGTTTCCGACTATTGTTCTTGCTTTTGAGCGGATTTTGTTTGCGTGTACTCCGGTTATCGGTTCGGTGCTTTTTAGTTGGGCGACTGTTTCTGCTGTTGGTATGATGAATGCTTCGTATTATTATATGGTGTTTAATTGTGTATTTTACTGGTGGTGGTGGTCGGGTATTGGTGTTCGGAGGTGGTGGTTGTGGTGGCCAAAGATGATGGTTACTGGTGTTTGAGAGAGAGAAGGGGGTTGTTGAAGAAGATGATGAGGGTGGTGTTACAGGTTGAAGAAGATGATAAGCAAGGGTATTTTGGTCATTTAACATGGACTTAACTGAGAAATTTAACTGATGTTAGGGCTAGGGACCAACCGAGTGCATTTTTGAAAACCACAGGGACCACGCGTGTAATTAGTAAACATTTGGGACCAAGTCTGCAATTTTTGCAAACCACAGGGACCAACCAAGCATTTAACTCCAAAAGAAATGATTTGAAAGAATGTTAAAAAAAGAGTTAAATGCTTGGTTGGTCCATGTGGTTTGCAAATATTGCAGACTTGGTCCTAGTGGTTTACTAATTACGAAGTTGGTCCCAGTGGTTACAAATTTTGCACTCGGGTGATCCTTATCACTAACTAGTGTTAAGTTTCTCAGTTAAGTGTGTGTGAAATGACTAGATTGCCCCTGAACAATTAAAAAATAAAAAAATATTCTTCATCCCTCATCTTCTTCATCTTTTCTTTATCCCTCTCTTAAAAACCCTGCCACCAAACCACTCAACCTCCACCACAATCGATAATCAACAATCAGTTGAAACAAGATCTAACTAATGAAACTAGAACAACAAGTAAAAATCAATGGCGGAAATATTCATCGAGCAAAATCACGTCATTACAACACTCACACATTTGAAATTATAACAACAAATAGAGCAAAAAAAGCATAAAATCAATGGCGGAAAAACGAATTTCAACTACCTGAATGTGACGGTGATTCTGATGCTGAGTAAGACAAAGCGAACACAGAGGTCGATTAACACAATCCAAACAGTACATGTTACACTCAGACTTATGCGAATCTGTGTATGGCGGTGCAATTTTGGTTGTCAATCGCCAGTTTGACGGTGATGGAGGTGTCGCCGGAGAGAATTAGGATTTGAGAGAAGGAGTATCATAAACCCTTGAGTATGTTAGATGAAGATATTTATGAACGGTTTGTATGGAATGAGACTATAATTGGAATATGAAATGTTTTGTGATTGGTGGTCAATTAAATGGAGAATCGAATTTTGACTGGTTGTAGTGGGTAATGGATTTGCTATTAAAATTGGGAATTCGACTAGTTAGGTGTCCGGTGGTGGTGGGTGTACGGTGGCGGAGGGGAGACTGTGGATGTGGGTGTTCAGCAGTGGCGGAGGAGGCGTTCAGTAGTGGTGGAGGAGGGAAGATGGTGGTGGTGTAGGGTAGAAGAAGAAGAATTGGTGATGGTGATGAAGATGATGGTGTCCTACTGATGAAGATGATGATGGGTTAACCAAGTCAAAAGTAAAACTAAACAAAAATTATAAAGAGAGTTAATAAGGAAGGGTATTTTGGTCATTTAACATGGACTTAATTGAGAAATTTAACTGATGTTAGGGCTGGGGACCAACCGAGTGCATTTTTGACAAGTTTTAGGACCACGCGTGTAATTAGTAAACCCCTAGGACCAAGTCTGCAATTTTTGAAAACCACAGGGACCAACCAAGCATTTAACTCTTAAAAAAATCATGTTGCATAGTTTTTTTTTAAATAAAAAAAAAATAGAAGTAAAACTTACCTTTATTTCCTCATGAGTTAATTACTATTTTCGTCTATGTTTGTCAAAAATTACTATTTCAGTCCATTAGTTTAAAAATTACGATTTTAGTCCCTGTGGTTTCACTTTCGTAACCATTTCAGTCCACCTCTGTTAACCCCATCCATTTATTCTGTTAAGTACACGTGAATTGACCATAATGCCCTTATTAATAAAAAAACAAAAAGATATCTAAATGATGTAATTACTGTTTTCGTCTCTATGGTTTGTCAAAAATCACTATTGTTTGTCAAAAATCACTATTTCAGTCTCTGTGGTTTCACTTTTGGTAATCATTTCAGTCCAGTCTCCTAACACCGTCTATTTTACCGTTAAGTTTTTAATGAAATACCTAAATTACCCTTGTGTTAATTAAATAAAAAAACCATGGAAATTTAAAAGAGTGTATTCTATGACCCACTTGTTAAAGCACAACCCCACGCTACCCCATCCCACTCCATCCCTGCTCTCATTTCCGGCAAAAGTTTCCGGTCATCTTCTCCGGCATCACAACCCCACCCTCTTAATTTCCGGCGACGCATTACCCCACCCCAATTAATATCTTCCTAGCAGCATCAATTAAGATACTAACTTTGAAAAATAATGCTTACCTAGACATTTTTTCATTCTAAAATCCAAAATTAAAATTCTTGAACCATGTATGTAAAAATAGTGCCAGACTTCTACTTTTATTGAAGCCATGGTGGGTCGAACCCTACAATCCAATTTAAGTCCATATGTCATACAACAATAAAATCATATAAATCCATTAATAAAATCATATAAGTCCATATTTAATTAACACACGGGTAATTTAGGTATTTCATTAAAAATTTAACGGTAAAATAGACGGTGTTAGGAGACTGGACTGAAATGGTTACGAAAGTGAAACCACAGGGACTGAAATCGTAATTTTTAAACTAATGGACTAAAATAGTGATTTTTTACAAACCACATGGACGAAAGCAGTAATTAACTCATTTAGATATCTTTTTGTTTTTTTATTAATAAGGGCATTATGGTCAATTCACGTGTACTTAACAGAATAAATGGATGGGGTTAACGGAGGTGGACTGAAATGGGTACGAAAGTAAAACCACAGGGACTGAAATCGCAATTTTTAAACTAATGGACTGAAATAGTGATTTTTGACAAACCATAGGGATGAAAACAGTAATTAACTCTTTCCTTATTTTTTAAGTCATTCCAAATTGTAAAGAGAGATCGGAAAGAAAAAGATTTTTAATATATACCTATGGCGCTCTCGCCTGTGACGTGTTGCGGTTCTTCAAGCGGGTTCAACAGGTGGTAAGTAGTAACACCGCGCATGTTAAGGGGCAAAATTTTGTGTTTAGCAGGGTAGGGTTTGCTATTCAGAATGGGGGTATCGGCACAGCTTGTTGCACGTTTACTTGTCTTTAGTCTGTAATCGTCTCTGTTTTATTGAACGATGAAGAATGAAAATATGATCTTGAATTGTATGTTAATATATAAAATTTTGACTTTTCTTTTCATTTTTTTCGAACTCTAGAACACTATAGTTAATTAAATATTTTCTTTCCACTCATTTTCTTTTTTCTCCTTAACTCATTTTCTCTTTTTTTATTAAACTCGGGAACACAACGTAAGATTAACTTTCAAATGTCTCTTATTTCACTACTTTTTACGTTTAGTTATTTTTCTTAAAATATTGTTTTATAATTCGTATATCTCCGTTACTAACTGTTTAATATCTCATTTTTTTAACATCTTTAATACACGAGTTTTCAATCTAATTCTCATATGGTTTGTGAGTGATAGTAATATTTAAAAAATTATTATATTAACAAAGGGTAGAGGGTGGTTCATTTTTTGAATTAGTGGTTATTGGGTAATTGGTTTATGATCATTTTATTAACTCTTAACCATACTGATGATCGATGAATCTACGGTTTTGACCATTTGTCAAGCATGAGTTGTGACTAGTGAGGATTGATATGCAAACAAACACTTGACGGTTGACAAGCCGGTAGGAAAAAAAAGGTCTTTAATTAAAAAATTAAATAATTAAAGGCAAAACGTGAATTGTATTTAAAAAACATACAAGTGTTTTTTTGCATATCAATTATTAGACAATATTCTCCACTTGATTCATAGTTCGTTATACATGATCTACTCGCAGGTGAAATAGTTGTTAATGACACATTGGTGATACGTAAGTAATTATCGTCGATGAAGCATCTATCAATGATCCATCGTTGATGTGTCTGTGATGGCTTTACTCATGCCCTTCACACTAACCTTCATCGACGGGTTATTGACAGTTTTTGTCTTTAGTGTGATAATCGAAGGTCTTTTGATTTGTAGTGATTATAATCCTTGTTTGCTTAAATGCTTATTCATAGTATGCTAGTAGGATCATTTTTTTAACAGCAGATCATTTGGATTACTAGCTTACTTCAAAGGGTCAGCAAATGTTGTTTAAACCCCTCAGGTCCTCACCCCAAGTTCGAATCCCTCCTATAGGTGCTCTCCCATATTTACATAACTTGTACTTAGTAGGAATTGAACCTGAGACCTCCCTAGGAGGAAACCACTTAGTGAAAAAACCGGCCCTGACCAACCTGGATTTCAACCCAAAACCTCCAAGCCACCTCCCCCTTGACCACTAGGCCAAGAGATCATTGGTAGGGCGGATCTCCATATGATGTGAAAATAATGGTCTATGTAGAGTTTGAAGAGTGTTGAATAACTTTGTATTGTGTTTAGTTTATAAATTAATAAATGGAATTGTAATGGTTAAAAACTAAAAAGATAAGTTTGCCCTCATCTCTTTTATTTGAAGTTGTGAAGAATGGAAATATGAGGGTATCTTTGTAACAAAAGCATTCCAACAGAAAGTTTAGAATTTCTTCTCAAATAGGAAGGATTATTAAATTTTTTTTATTAATGGAATTTGATCGAATTTTTTCTAATTCAATTTTTTATTAAAAATCAACCAAACATGATTTTGATGAAATATTTTTTTCAATTGCAATTACAATTATAATTACAATTCCTTTGAAATCCATGAACCAAACGACCCTTGTAGTTTATTTAAAAGCATTAACTTTTATGACATAACTATTTTTTACGTATTCTTTCTAAACTTGGAGTAAAGAGCTAGTTATTTTTATTGTCAGAAACAACAATACAGGATCACTTAGACTGCCTCCAATGCTTCCTTTTGGAGGGTTGCACTTAATGACGTGGCGTGTGCACTTGTGAAGGATGCATTGGGGTGAGGTGCACTTAATGGGTCTTGCACTTCATGAAGTGCACTTAAGTGCAGAGAGAGAAAGTGAAGAAAGTGGGTCCAAATAGAGGAGAGAGAGGATGCATGTGGGAAGAATGGGTTAGAGGTATAAAAATGACCGTTGTTAAACGGTCTTCTTTCGAAATTCGAGCCAAACAACGCGGTATCTCCCCACCGATCCCTATCACCGAATCGGGTCCCCGCTTTGATGGCGGCGGTGTTCCCGATCGGTGACTAGGGTCACCGAACCCATTCCCCGCGAACGCCCCGTCCACCCTTAGAGTTAAATAGAGGAGAGAGAGTGCATGTGGAAAAGATGGGTAAAAAGCTGATGTGGTAGTGATGACTAGGATGCATGTAGTAAATGCAGCCTTTTGCATTGCGGACAGTCTTACAGTCTTACACTATTAGTGCGTACGTAGTGTTTGTCAAAAATAGTAGGTTGATAAGTCTAGTTATACTTCAAACACATTGTATATAATCTTAAAAGGCAAAGTCGGTGGATTTTCCACCGGCTTTGCCTTCCAGCCCCTATACTTTAATGATATTGCAATTTTAGCCCATTTGATTTTGCTACCTTTAAAGTTTCATAAAATGGCAAATTTAGTCCCTAAACCTTCTACTTTGAATTTCCAAAACCACAACCTCATCTTTCAAATTTTGTCAGCACCAACCCTCTACTTTGGTTTTCCACCATCATCCCCTTAGCTCTTACACAGTTACGCCACCAGGCACCAACCCTCTTCTTTTATATTTCCACCAACACCCACTCATCTTTTACACATTTTTTGCCACCAAAAGTCGGTGGATTTTCTACCGGCTTTGCCTTCCAACCCCTGTACTTTAATGATATTGCAATTTTAGCCCTTTGATTTTGGTACCTTTAAAGTTTCATAAAATGGCAAATTTAGTCCCTAAACCTTCTACTTTGAATTTCCTAAACCACAACCTCATCTTTCAAACTTTGTCAGCACCAACCCTCTACTTTGGTTTTCCATCATCACCCCCTTAGCTCTTACACAGTTACGCCACCAGGCACCAACCCTCTTATTTTATATTTCCACCAACACCCACTCATCTTTTACACATTTTTCGCCACCACCCCTATACTTTTACACTGTCGTTTTTAGACTCAGCTTTTTTACCCCTTGCACTATTACTCAATTTTTACACCCGCCCAACTTTAAAAAAGTTGCAATTGTAACCCCTTAGGCTACAGCTCCTACTTTTCCAAATGCCAGTGCATTGTGTTTTACGAAATTTCTTAGGCATTGTGTTTTACACTTTGTGTCTACATTTGTGTTTTACACTTTTTTTGTATTTGTCTTTTACGCACTGCGTTTTACGAATTGTGTTTTGTCTTACTATATGTTTCCACCCGTCGCACGCCGCCGCAACGCGCGGCGGGCAAAATAATAGTTTAAAAGACATTTTATATATTCTTTATCATAATAATGTGATTTGTCGGCTCTTAGAAGATATGCTAAAATATAAAGGTGGTAGAAACGACTACCATTTTGTCTCCTTGCACATTGGGTTGTTTGGTTCTTTTTCATTATCAATTTGTGTCAATAATTTCAGAATGTGACTTTTTTTTTTTGGGTAGAATGTATATATAATTAAAATTGAAAACCCACTATATAATTTAATGTACATGTGTGTTAAAAATAAGACTGTAACATATTTGTTGCTTCGTTTGTAATATTTGTTTGGGTTAAAGATAAAACCCCTTCTTGAGTCCGTCTTCATGGACAAAGGGTTGTATTGTATTATATTGTATTTGGGGTGTAAATGAGTCAAATCAATTTGAGTCTAGACTTGACTAGGCCCGAGTTCAGCTCATTTAAATTATGAGAGCTTAAGCTCAAGCTAGGCTCAATGGTAGTTTTCCAAGTTCGAACTTGGCTCGAGCTTGATTTATACATCATTAATTGATTAATAAACTTAGGCTTGACTTGTTTATCATTTACATATATATTTATAACATTTGTGTGTGTATATTAACTATCATTGGTGTATCACAATTTTATTTACGTATTTTATATAAGGCATGTATCCTTTTGAAGGGGTATGGTTCCAGATCTTGCGCCAGACTCAGGCGCAAGTGACCATCACCCAGTTTACTTTGCCACTTAAGGATAAAAACACGTGTCAGTCTCACGCGGGTGTGCGTGCGGATAACATCGGACGATAGAACCTTCTCTTGACTTCTAGTTGAGTAGTTAATGGGGATGTGTTGTTTTGTACTGTGGAACTCATCCAACACATACTACGGTCTTGTGCAAGTCTACAGGGCGCACGCGCAAGGGCAACATCTTGTTATAATGCAAGTGGAACCTTTAATTTCTACGTCTAATTGAGAAGTTGCAAACTTTGACAAACCAGTGGATAAGCTGCAAGTTGTCAGTCAGGCCCAAGGCTCATCAGAAGGCTCATTGGCCTCTCTCCTTCACTCTTCGACTATAAATACCAAACTTCGAACCAGGTTTGAGATAATGATAATCTGCTCTCTCACACTTACTACTTAATCACTTATCTAGCTTCCTAAGCAAATACCGATTCTCACGCCGGAGGGTGGTAACAAGGAGCAACCCCCACCTCATTTTCCTTGTTGTGAGTCACGGTGTTTTCATTGCGCAGGCGACAAATTACAAGATCATCCAGCCATCGATCGTGGAAAGAAGGGATTAACCCTATCTTGACGAGACCCGACCCATGGGCTAACCACTCGGTTAACTACTGTTTCTTCATTGGCGCCCACGGCCACTATCATCTTTTCTTTTCTAGAATCATGACTGATCATCACACCATTGTCAACCCATACAGGGAGACCTATGTTCCAGTCCCGATCGACCAGGCGGAGAATGTTCCCCGTAACTAAACGACAGGTCACATCGGAACATCCGCTCAGGCGGGGAACGTATCGGCGAATCCGCCAAATATTCCCCAGTTAGCATCAATTATACCAGACGGGGAGGATCCTCTCTCCTGGTTCTTAAAACAACAAACTGCTTTGAATGCAGTGTATGCCTAGCTCTGCGTTGGGACGTAGCAGACTGTACAAGGTACACCTGCACCAATCGCACCAACACCTCGTGTTCTTCAATACGAGACACTACCCCCACAGCAACATGCACCTACAGACAAGCATGAAGAACATGGTGACTTGTATATGAGTCAACATACGTTATAAGAAGGGGATACAACTTATGGATCTCGGGCGAGAGCCTCAGCGCACCATAGGTTGGGGCCATCAAGGCAACATTGGCGGGAGTCCGACAACCGCCGAGGGTCTGAGGTACATAGCTGTCTTGGGCCACCCCCAACGACGTTGTAGACCGACAGGAAGAGTAAAACGTGTACTATGAATAAAGTAGAAGATGAACATAAGTTTAGGTATGAGATAGATAAATTAAATGATAAAAACAAGTCTCACACGTTAAACATGTGTAGACATATTGTGATTACTACATCAATGCTAGACATCAAGTTTAGAATTAAAATTTTAAGATTATGACGAAAATGACAATTAATAAACTAAGACCATTTTGTAATTTACTCTATAATTCATTAAGCTTGAGTGGGTTGTTGTGTGTGACATAATGAAAAATGATACCACTTTTGATTAAATATATTTTATCATTGATAATTACCCTTTAATTACTGTAATTAGCAGGTAAGTTCGCTATTAGTTTTCTTCAAAATACCCTACTAATTATTCTGTTTTTATTAGTTTTGATATCAAATTAATGTTTTTAATTTGTGAAGGTCATGGTCGACCGCTAATTATAGTCCTCGTATGATCAGTTTTGATATCGAAGCATGATTGTTTATTGTGGACGGAGTTAGTGAGTGGAGAGCGAGCATGGTTAGGATTTATTTAAATAAACTTAGATTTTAGCTCGAGAAAGACTCGCAAAAAGAAGAGTCAGCTCATACCTCTCCAAACTAGATCGTTTATTATTTCAATAAAACTACTTTTTTGAAACAAGTGGCAAATATCTTTTATGTTACACAGCAAAATTACAAACAAGCTCAATAAAATTCAAACAAGATAAAGTTGAGCTTAAAAAGATTAAGATTGGGCTACTATTTGGGTTATAACATATAAATATTGAATTATAGGTTCAAGCTTGGCTCATTTATAAATTACTCATTGTCGAGTGGGCTTTTTCTTTAAATTCTTTTTCAAGGAATTTTCGTATTATCGACTACCTTATGGATTTATGTGTCATTGTTATGAGATTTGTTGCCTGATAACCTTGTGTCTCTGTTCGATAGTTTGAATAGGGTAAGGTTATTTTAAAAAGGTTAAAAGCGTGAGAAGTGTTAGAAATATTGTGGAGATGTTATGCGTTCTCATTCTAAATTAATTCAAAAGGGTAAACAAGTAATTTGATCATTGATTTACTTAATTGATAACCTTTAATAACCGCCACCCTTATTTATAGGAACATGATTTTTTAAAGATCTCTATAAAAACACTACGAATAACACTGCAACCACCATTCAACACATATATAACACCATTCAATAAGTATATAACATCATTTTAAAGATCTCTATAAAAACACTACAAATAACACTGCAACCACCATTCAGCACATATATAACACCATTCAATAATTATATAACACCATTCAATAAGTATATAACATCATTCAATAATTATATAACATCATTCAATAAGTATATAACACAATTCAATAAGTATATAACACTATTAAAGACACTACAAAACACCATTCAACAGTTCATAACACTGTAATAAGTACATAACACTACAAGGATAAAGATCAAATACAAATAAAATTAACGTACAAAACGTACGAACTGAAGGAAAAGATAAAAAAGCACGGTGTCATTTTTGTAATTATCAGTAACTATCAAAATTACTCTTGTAAAGTATTTTTGATCTTTTGTAGAGTAATTTTGTAAAATGTTCTTGTAGAGTAATTTTGTTCTTGTAGAGTAATTATCAAAATTACTCTACAAGTGTATCAAAATTACTCTACATCAAAATTACTTTTACAAGTGAATCAAGATTACCCTGCAAGTTTATCAAACAACATACAATTCAAAATTACTCTACAAATGATCATGTAGAGTAATTTTGATCTTGTAGAGTAATTTTGTAAAATAATCCTGTAGAGTAATTTTGATCTTTTGTAGAGTAATTTTGTAAAATAATCTTATAGAGAAATTACCTACAAGACAAAAATTACTCTATAAATGATCAAAATTACTCTACAATTTTTTGGGGGTGGAGGGTGGGGGGGGGGGGGGGTTAGTGTAATTTTGATAATTACCCTACAAGACCAAAATTACTCTACATGAATATTTTACAAAATTACTCTACAAAAGATCAAAATTACTCTTGTAGAGTAATTTTGATAGTTGTTGATAATTACAAAAATGTCACCGCCTCCTGTTTGTCATTTTCATGCAATTCGTATGTTTAGTACGTTAAGTTTATTTGTACAGTAACTTTCCCCAACAATACAAAAAAAGATATAACACTACAAATCACTATAAAATACTATGAATAGTATATAACACCATATTACCCTATTATAACTCTGTATAACACTACAACCACGTCGTTCCACTACCGGCACCACCACTGCCGCCCGCCGTCTTGGGGAGGTGGCCGACGCCGCCTCTCTACAGTCTCTCTTCTCTTTCTATCGCTCGAACCCAACCACCTGACACCACCTTGTTGGATAACTTTCTCTCGCTCGAACCCAACCACCCGATACCCACCTGAGGGAGACGCACCTGATGTGTTGGTCGATGTTGGAGATACCTGGTGCGACGATGTTGGAGAAGAATATGATACATAGTGAAATCGCGATTTTGTAAGGTTTTTTATAACTGCTTTGCATAAGAAGATACGATTTCCTTTTTCAAATGGATTTAAAAGACTTTACTACCCTTATAATTTTCAAATTAATTCAAAATTGTAACAATCCTAAATAAACCGACACCCTCATAATTTTTCCGACACCCTAGTATATTTTAAAATATCCCAAAATGTCCCAAAATACACCCCATACGCGAAAACGGGCCTCAAACATATTAAATAGTATTAAAAATAAATAAAAATTGAATTTTTGGGCTGAGGCGGGCCGCGTAAGCCCCACCCTAACCGTGACGCGGGTCGCGTCAACTTAAAGGGTGGCGCAGCCCTGGGCCGCCACCTGGTGTAACAACCCTCGGTAAAACCAACACCCTTATAATATTTCTGACACTCTATTATATTTTAAAATATCCGTATATGTCTTATATTACACCCCGTATGTGAAAAACGAGCCCTAGTTATGTTATAATTATAAAATAAATCAAAAACATGAAATATAGGGTTGAGGCGGGCCGCGTAGACCCACCTTGACCATTTACGCGGGCCGTATCAAGACTGGACTTTGACTCCGCTGACTTCTTGAGTTCAAGCGGCCGCGTAAGCTTAAGCTTACTTTGACGCGGGCCGCGACAACTCATGCAACGCGGATACACCAGAAGCCGACACGTGTCGACATCGTGTCGAGTCTAGTAGCTGACCCAACTAAGCTATTATGTTGACCGGTGTTGACACGGGCCGCGTAAGGCTTAGCCTTACCTTACGCGGGCCGCGACAGGACTCAATATCACAACTATAAATAGCAAGCATCAGTTTTCGATTTCCGTCGCTCATTCACACTTCTCAATCTCGAATTCTGAAAGTATTAAGCATTATAGTCGGGTACTATACCCCTAATTAGCGAAGTTCTGCTCCGTTGTAAGTATTATAACCCCAGTTTCATAATAGTTATGCTGCCCGATTGATTTAGGGTTCCGTAACAACTGTCGTGGTTCTGCCCGACGTAGTTGTTGGAATGCCGTCTCGGGGAGGGTATTATTAATATTTTCCAAGGGTTATGATACTAACCAATGTACATTTGTATAAATTATAGATTATATCCAGGAAACCCTTACGAAAAGCCTAAGATAGCAATGTGAGTAATCTCCTTTTTGTTAACAGTTTTACAAAACCTTAAATGTTTTACTATGAAATTTAGCAGTGATTGAGTCTTTGTGGTTATTCAATTACTGCCGGTATGTTGGGGTTTTGTATACAAAATTTGTACTACTTGCGAGTAGTAAGTTGGGATGACAATACATTACCATTGGACAATGAGTTAGCCAATGGGTAATATGACCCACAAGTCAGGATTGATAGTACCAAATGGAGTAATTGTGTAGACATAAACAATGTGATCGCTCTCAATACTGTTCACTGTGACTTTAAACTTAATTAAACTGGGATTCACTCACCAGTATTTCCCGCTGACAAATATTTTTAAAACATGTTTCAGGTAACCCAATGTGAAAGCCAATTAGTAAAAAGCCAGCTGGAGAGCACTAAAGGCTTGGGGATAATGTGGCTATAAAAGTTACCTAATAAACGATGTTTTAAATAAAATAGGGCTTATCCCTATAATGTATTGTAATAAGAAACTTGGGTTTTGCCCATGTTATTATTAATGTAAAAGAAGGTGATTTTACTCTGATAAACATTTCCTAACTACGGTCCTGATGAAAATTCCGCTGCGAGATTAAATAACCCTGATACCACCAAACTCTGTGATCGCGTCCGCCCGTTCCCGGGGATCAGGGATCGGGGGTTGCGAGAGAAGGTGGTATCAGAGCCTAGCCACTGGTCTGAGCCAAAGAAGTGTTCTGCTGACACTTAAATTTTAAATTTTGTGTTAGGAAATGAATTATGGAAATACATGCATAACTGTAATTATGTGTTATGTGTTATTTGACTATTTGATAGTTTTCAGTATGAGTGATCAAGGACCATCAGACGTGAATCGTCAGTTAGCTGATTCACCTAGGAGTGAAGGTACATCATCACAGCCTGCCCTTTCAGGGTATTCTGCTGATCAGGAGGAGGGAATATTTGCCTTTAGAGCTCAATCTGAAGAACCATTTCCTAATAAGAAACGAGGATGGTTCAGTAAAGAAGCTTTTGCTCGTAGGAAGAGAATGCGAAAATTGCAACAGCAAAGGGCTTTAGCAGCCATTAAGCGAGAGACAGATGCCCATACTCAAGATATGCTAAATAGAAGCTTAGCTAATTTCCATATCCTAGCTACGACTGCTGCTGACCCAAGTCTGGAACAACTAGTAGCCCCACAACCACAAAACCCAGAACAACCCATGGAAATAGAAAATCAGGAAAACCAAGAAGAGATTTACAATTTTAATCCAGAAGAAATCCCAAGAGTGCCTGCACCAAACCCTCTAGACCCGAATTACGACCCCTGGTGGGATGACAATAGGGATTTTGTGCAACGTTACCCTATTCAGGATTATCCGCCCATACAGAACATAGAAGCTTATCCAGGAATGGACCCTTTAGATCCCTATTATCAAGATGATTATATTAGGGAAATATTAGAGGATCCTTACCAATTTCAGGCACATACACCCCCATATCAGGAACACTTACCCCAGATTCCAAACCCAGTCCGAGAACCTGCACCCCCAATGAGTGCAGAAAACGTGCAAGAACTTAGGACTTTCGGGGAGGAAATCTTAGAAAGCAGTGAAAGGATGCGTCAGGTGGGAGAACGTCTCGTATGGAAATACGATGAACGTAATATGGATTTTTGGATAAATCCATATCCGTGAATGTGAGAATGGAGGAGATGGTAGTAACAATAATAATAAAAATAAAATAAAATATGTGTGTACGGATGCATATTACTATTTTATTTCTGTTGGTATTGTAATCTTTATTTCTGTACTAGTGTGTAATAGACGCATAGTATATGAAAAAGAGTATAGTCGCAATGATCGACGGTTTTGGTAAAAATGCGTGTCATGTGATTAACTATATTAAAATTTTAACTGTGATATTAATATGGGATACTTGTTTAAAATTCAGATGGCCGACCAAGAAAATCAAGTCAATTTGGATAATAACCCGGAAATCCAGAATGATAATATTCAGAATGATAATAATCTGAATAATGAGAACCGGAACAACAATAACAATGGGAACCAGATGGATAATAGTGCTATCCAACACATTGTAGCACAGGGAATTATAGATGCAATGCCATTTATACTTCAAACTGTGAAAGATGCTGATAATAAAAGTAAGCATAGCAGTAAGCGACCAAGTGAACCAGAAAACAGCGTGAACAATGGACCTATACTTCAAATGCCTATTCCTAAAAGAAGAAGAACCATGCCTTATGGTTGTTCTTATAAAGAATTTTGGTCTTGTAAACCAATGGAATTCTCGGGCAATGAAGGGGCCATTGCAACCTTACGCTGGATAGAAAAGACTGAGGCAGTCTTAAGGATAAGTAAGTGTGCTGAAGAAGATAAGATACTGTTTGCTTCTAATCTGTTTAAGAATGCAGCACTAGAATGGTGGAACACTATCCTTCAAACAAAAGGAAGTGATAGAACCTATAATATGGAATGGGAAGAGTTTAAGGATAAGGTAGAAAGGAAATTCTACCCTCCTAATGAAAAAGAACAGATAGCAAACAAATTCCTAAATCTTAGGATGACTGGTGTAGATAGCAAGGGGTACACTAAGTTATTCTTCGAATATGCTAGAATAGTGCCAACTCTTACCTCACCAGAACCAGTGTTAATTTCCCGTTATATTTGGGGATTAATTGGAGAGATAAGACACATAGTCAAGGCAGCTAGACCTCAAAATATAGAAGAAGCTGTAGAACTAGCAAATACCTTGACTGATGAGTTAGTCCGTACTAGAGAAGAAGATCAGAAGAGGAACTTAACCCAAAGGCTTACACAGGACTTCCGTTCTGGAAATTACAATCGTAGGAATATGGGTTCTACCTCTGCAACATACTGCAAGGTCTGCAAGAAAAAGCATTCGGAAAAATGCTCCACTCTCTGTAATTATTGCAAGATGCCAGGACACAAGGAAGAAAGTTGTAGGAAGAAAACCAGTAATGGATTATGCTACAACTGTGGAGAAAAATGTCATATCAGGCCAAATTGTCCGAAATTAGCCCCAGCTGCAGACAACAAGAATACTAAAAATGCTAGAGCATTTGTTTTGACTGCAAATGAAGCCAGGATGATTCCAGATGTCATAGCTGGTACGTTTTTAGTTAATGATGTCTTTGCTAAAGTATTATTCGACTCTGGTGCAAACCAAAGTTTTATTAATACATCGTTTTGCAAATTTCTAAATCAGTCATTAACTAAACTACCACATGAATGCGTAGTAGAGACAGTTAATGGAAAACCGTTAGAATTTCTGAAATCTTGCAGGGAGCAAGTATAGAAATTTCAAATCAGAAATTTATTGCAAATCTTTATCCCATGAATTTGGTAGGATTTAATGTTGTTTTAGGAATGGATTGGTTAATAGCCAATAAAGCCAGTATTTTATGTGATCAAAAGTTAATTCGAGTAAATCCCCCAAAAGGTAAAACAATCACAATCAAAGGAGATAAATCCTCTAGGACCACAAAATTCATCTCTGTGATGAAAACTGCAAGTTGTATAAGAAAAGGTTCTATAGTGTATTTGATTTCCATAATCACTAACACTAAAGGAAAAGAACTAAAAGATATTCCAGTAGTATCCCAGTTTTCAGATGTCTTTCCAGAAGAATTGCCAGGACAACCTCCGGATAGAGAAGTTGAATTCAGGATTCATTTGCTACCAGGAACATCACCAATTGCCAAAGTACCTAATCGTTTGGCACCTGCAGAAATGCAAGAATTAAAGAAACAATTAGATGAATTGTTAGAAAAAGGATTTATACAGCCAAGTTCATCGCCATGGGGAGCGCCGATACTATTTGTTAAAAAGAATGATGGATCAATGCGTATGTGCATTGATTACCGAGAATTAAACAAAGTCACGATTAAGAATCGGTACCCATTACCGAGAATCGATGATTTGTTTGATCAGCTGCAAGGAGCTCGATTTTCTCTAAAATCGATTTAAGGTCAGGATATCATCAATTAAAGGTACAGGAAGAGGATATTCCTAAAACCGCATTTAGAACAAGGTATGGTCATTATGAATTTACTGTCATGCCATTTGGTTTAACCAATGCCCCGGCTGCATTTATGGACATGATGAACCGAATATGTAAGCCATATTTGGATAAATTCATAATTGTATTTATAGATGATATTCTAATATATTCTAAGAATAAGGAGGATCATGCAAAACATTTGCACGCACTTTTAAGTTTGTTAAGAAAGGAAAAACTTTATGCTAAATTCAATAAGTGCGAATTTTGGTTAGAACAGGTACAATTCCTTGGACACTTAGTCAATCATGAAGGAATTCATGTAGATCCAACCAAGATTGAGGCAATTACCAAATGGAAAACCCCTGAATCACCAACTGAGGTTAGAAGTTTCTTAGGATTGGCCGGTTATTATAGAAAGTTTATTCAAGATTTTTCTAGAATAGCCATTCCCTTAACTAAGCTAACCTGTAAATCTGTTAAGTTTGAATGGGGATTTAAACAAGAAGAAGCATTTAGAATCCTTAAGCAAAGATTAACCCACACACCTATATTAGCATTACCAGAAGGAATTGAAGATTTCGTAGTTTATTGTGATGCTTCTAAATTAGGTTATGGATGTGTGTTGATGCAACGTCAAAAAGTTATAGCTTATGCATCTAGACAACTTAAGAATCATGAAGAAAATTATTCAACTCATGATTTAGAATTAGGAGCTATAGTTTTTGCTCTTAAGATTTGGAGACATTACCTTTATGGTAGTAAGTTTACCATATTTACTGATCACAAAAGTTTAAGGTATGTTTTCGGGCAGAAAGAGTTAAATATGAGACAAAGACGTTGGATGGAATTTCTTAGTGATTATGATTGTGATATCCAGTATCATGAAGGAAGAGCAAATATAGTGGCAGATGCTTTAAGCCGAAAGTATCATGAAATGTCAAAAAGGGTACGTTCTCTTAAATTAAACCTGCAAGTAGATTTAAATGATCAAATAAGAGAAGCACAAGAATCAGTAATCAAGGATGATTCTGAAAAGTTAAAAGGTATGTTAAAAGAATTAAAACAAGGAACAGATGGAATTTGGAGATTTCATGAAAAGAGAATGTGGATACCTAAATTAGGAAACCTGCGTAATCGTATACTAGAAGAAGCCCATAAGTCTAAATATACGATGCATCCAGGAAGTGATAAAATGTACCAGGATTTAAGGAAAAATTTCTGGTGGATAGGAATGAAAAAGGACATAGCAGTCTATGTTTCTAAATGTTTAACTTGCTCACAAGTTAAAGCTGAACATCAGAAACCTTCAGGTTTGTTACAGCAATTAGAAATGCCAGTTTGGAAATGGGAATTAATAACAATGGATTTTGTTACTAAATTACCCAAAACTAGGAAAGGAAATGATACAATCTGGGTGATTGTAGATAGGCTAACTAAGTCAGCTCATTTCTTACCAATGAAGGAAACAATTAGTATGGAACAATTATCTAAATTGTATGTAAATGAAATTGTTTCTTTACATGGCATTCCTTTATCAATTGTTTCTGATAGGGATAGTCGATTTACATCTCATTTTTTGTCAAGTTTCCAAAAGGCAATGGGAACCAAGTTAAAGCTAAGTACAGCTTATCACCCACAAACGGATGGACAAAGTGAAAGGACAATTCAGACAATGGAGGACATGCTTAGAGCTTGTGTAATTGATTTTGGAGGTAATTGGGACGATCACTTACCTTTAATAGAATTTTCTTATAATAATAGTTATCACACAAGTATCAATGCTGCACCATTTGAAGCACTTTATGGAAGAAAGTGTCGAACTCCAGTTTGTTGGGCAGAAATTGGGGAAAAACAACTATCTGGACCTGAGATAGTGCAGGAAACAACTGACAAGATTATTCAAGTCAAGAAACGACTAAAAGCAGCACGAGATAGACAAAAGAGTTATGCTAATAACCGACGCAAGCCGTTGGAATTTCAAGTAGGAGATAGAGTGTTGTTGAAAGTCTCTCCTTGGAAAGGAGTGGTAAGATTCATCAAAAGAGGAAAGCTAAGTCCCAGATATATTGGACCTTTCAAAATTATTAAAAGAATAGGACCTGTAGCCTATCAGCTACAATTGCCAGAGGAAATGGCAGGAATACATGATGTGTTCCATGTATCTAATCTTAAAAAGTGTTTAGCTGATGCATCACTGATAATGCCTCTTAAAGATATAGAGGTAAATGAACAACTTAAGTTTGTAGAAAGACCTCTACAAATTGAAGACAGGAAAGTCAAAAATCTCAAACATAAGAGACTAGTTCTAGTCAAAGTGAAGTGGGACTCCAAAAGAGGACCTGACTACACATGGGAACTCGAGTCAGAAATGCAAAGGAAATATCCGTATTTGTTTCAGTAGATCTCGAGGACGAGCTCTAAAATAAGGTGGGGAGAATGTAACAACCCTCGATAAAACCAACACCCTTATAATATTTCTGACACTCTATTATATTTTAAAATATCCGTATATGTCTTATATTACACCCCGTATGTGAAAAACGAGCCCTAGTTATGTTATAATTATAAAATAAATCAAAAACATGAAATATAGGGCTGAGGCGGGCCGCGTAGACCCACCTTGACCATTTACGCGGGCCGTATCAAGATTGGACTTTGACTCCGCTGACTTCTTTAGTTCAAGCGGGCCGCGTAAGCTTAAGCTTACTTTGACGCGGGCCGCGACAACTCATGCAACGCGGATACACCAGAAGCCGACACGTGTCGACATCGTGTCGAGTCTAGTAGCTGGCCCAACTAAGCTATTATGTTGACCGGTGTTGACGCGGGCCGCGTAAGGCTTAGCCTTACCTTACGCGGGCCGCGACAGGACTCAATATCACAACTATAAATAGCAAGCATCAGTTTTCGATTTCCGTCGCTCATTCACACTTCTCAATCTCGAATTCTGAAAGTATTAAGCATTATAGTCGGGTACTATACCCCTAATTAGCGAAGTTCTGCTCCGTTGTAAGTATTATAACCCCAGTTTCATAATAGTTACGCTGCCCGATTGATTTAGGGTTCCGTAACAACTGTCGTGGTTCTGGCCGACGTAGTTGTTGGAATGCCGTCTCGGGGAGGGTATTATTAATATTTCCAAGGGTTATGATACTAACCAATGTACATTTGTATAAATTATAGATTATATCCAGGAAACCCTTACGAAAAGCCTAAGATAGCAATGTGAGTAATCTCCTTTTTGTTAACAGTTTTACAAAACCTTAAATGTTTTACTATGAAATTTAGCAGTGATTGAGTCTTTGTGGTTATTCAATTACTGCCGGTATGTTGGGGTTTTGTGTACAAAATTTGTACTACTTGCGAGTAGTAAGTCAGGATGACAATACGTTACCATTGGACAATGAGTTAGCCAATGGGTAATATGACCCACAAGTCAGGATTGATAGTACCAAATGGAGTAATTGTGTAGACATAAACAATGTGATCGCTCTCAATACTGTTCACTGTGACTTTAAACTTGATTAAACTGGGATTCACTCACCAGTATTTCCCGCTGACAAATATTTTTAAAACATGTTTCAGGTAACCCAATGTGAAAGCCAATTAGTAAAAAGCCAGCTGGAGAGCACTAAAGGCTTGGGGATAATGTGGCTATAAAAGTTACCTAATAAACGATGTTTTAAATAAAATAGGGTTTATCCCTATAATGTATTGTAATAAGAAACTTGGGTTTTGCCCATGTTATTATTAATGTAAAAGAAGGTGATTTTACTCTGATAAACATTTCCTAACTACGGTCCTGATGAAAATTCCGCTGCGAGATTAAATAACCCTGATACCACCAAACTCTGTGATCGTGTCCGCCCGTTCCTGGGGATCAGGGATCGGGGGTTGCGAGACCTGGCCCAACATCTGGCGAGCCTACATCGTGACCCAGCTAAGCTACGCATTGACCGGAGGTCAACTCGGGCCGCGTAGGCCCTGTCTGTGTTTTACGCGGGCCGCGACAAAGCCAAACTTATCACCTATAAATAGAACGCATCAGATCTCAGTTGAATTCGTTCATTTCTTTCTTTCTTAAGCAAATTTCCAAATAGTAGGCTTTATAAGCGGGTATTATACCCCCCTAATTAGCGAAGTTCTGCTCTGTTGTAAGTATTATAACCCCTTGATACGTATTAGATACGCTGCCCGATTGATCTAGGGTTCCGTAATGGCTGTCGTGTTTCTGCCCGACGTAGTCATTGGAATGCCATCTCGGGGAGGGTATTGCTAATGTTAAAATGGGTTATTATACTAACGCGTGTACATTTGTGTAAATTTTAGATTATCACCAGGAAACCCTTACGAAAAATCTAAGACAACAATGTGAGTAATCTCCTTTTTGTTAACAGTTTTTACAAAACCTTAACTATTTTACAATGCAATTTAGCAGTGATTGAGTCTTTGTAATTCTTCAATTACTGCCGGTATGTTGGGGTTTTGTATACAAAATGTACTACACTGTGAGTAGTAAGTCGGGATGACAATACGTTACCATTGGACAATGAGTTAGCCAATGTGTAATATGACCCACAAGTCAGGATTGACAGTACTAATGGAGTAATTGTGTAGATATAAACATTGTAATCGCTCTCAATACTGTTTAAATTAAATTAATGTTTCTTGATTAAATTGGGATTCACTCACCAGTATTTCCCACTGACAAATGTTTTTAAAACGCGTTTCAGGTAACACAATGTGAAAGTCAATTAGAAGCCAGCTGGACACCACTGAAGGCTTGGAAAAGTGGCTATAAAAGTTACCTAAATAAAGAAGGCGTTTTAATTCAAATAAAATGGGATTCATCCCTGTAAATTAGTTTGTAATAAAAACTTGGGTTTCATCCCAATATGTTTATTTATATACAAATGGTGGTTTTACTCTGATAAACATTTCCTAACTACGGTCCTGATGAAAATTTCCGCTACCAAATTTGACGACACACGATACCACCGAAACTGGCTCGCGGCCGCCCGTTCCCGGGACAGATAAGGGATCGGGGGTTGCGACAGAAGGTGGTATCAGAGCTAAGCCACTGATTCAGCCACAGAAGTGTTCTGCTGACATCAAAATTTACAGTGTTAGGAAATAAATTACAGAAATACGTGCATAACTGTATTTATTTGTTATGTGTTATTTGACTATTTGTTAGTTTACAGTATGAGCGACCAAGGACCATCTGACGCATATCGTCAATTGTCTGGTTCGCCTAGAAGTGAAGGCACCCCCTCTTCTCAGCCTGCCCTCTCAGGGTACTCTGCTGATACGGAAGAAGGAATCTTTGTGTTTAAGGCTCAGTCAGGAGAGCCATTTCCTCAGAAAAAGAGGGGATGGTTCAGTATAGGGGCACACGAGCGTAGGAAACGTATGAAAAAGTTGCAAGATCAGAGGGTACTAGCAGCAGCCAAGAGAGAGACAGATGCATATGCCCAGGACATGATAAATAGGGGTATAGCCAACATCCACATCCTAGCCACTACTGCAGCTGACCCAAATCTGGAGCAAATAATAGCACCCCAACCACAACTGCCAATCCCTGATCAACCCATGGAGATAGAAAACTCTGAAAACCAAGTGGAGATGCATGACTTCAATTCGGAAGAAATCCCTAGGGTACCTGCACCAAACCCCCTAGACCCAAATTACGATCCCTGGTGGGATGACGTTAGGGACTATGTGCAACGTTACCCGATACATGAAGACACACCCATGCAGAACGTAGGAGCTTACCTAGGTTTGGACCCTTTAGATCCCTATTTTCACGATGAATATATTAGGGAGATTTTAGATGATCCTTACCAATTCCAGGCACCTACACCCCCACACCAGGAACCCGCACCCTAGATTCCGAACCCAGTCCTAGAACCTGCACCCCCAATGAGTGCAGAAAACGTACAAGAACTTAGGACATTTGGTGAGGAAATTTTAGAAAGCAGTGAGAGAATGCGACAGGTGGGAGAGCGACTCGTATGGAAATACGATGAGCGCAATATGGATTTTTGGATGAATCCATATCCGTGATGTGATGGAGGAGACGGTAATAGTAATAATAATATAATAATAATAAAATAAAAATCAAATAAAATAAAATACGTGTGTATGGATGCCTATTACTATTAGTGTAATTCTATTTCAGTTGGTATTGTAATTTTTATTTCAGTACTGGTATGTAATAGATGCATAATAGTATATGAATAGAGTAAAGTCGCAATGATCGACGCTTTTGGTAAAAATGCGTGTCATGTGATTGACTATATTAATATTATTTTGTGATATTAATACGGGGTAAATGTTTAAAATTCAGATGGCCGATGAAGGAAATCAAGGAAATCTGAATAACGATAACTAGAGTAACATTAACGTGGTTAATGAGAATCCGAGCATCAATAACAATGGAAACCAAATGGATAATAGTGCCGTTCAACACATAGTGGCACAAAGAATCATAGATGCAATGCCATTTATTATTCAAACGGTTCAAGAAGCGAATAATAAAAGTAAACATAGCAGTAAGCGACCAATTGAACCAGAACACAGCGTGAACAATGGCCCTGTACTTCAAGCGCCCATTCCCAAAAGAAGAAGAACCGTGTCTTACGGTTGTTCTTACAAAGAATTCTGGTCCTGCAAACCGATAGAATTCTCGGGCAATGAAGAACCTATTGCAGCTCTACGCTGGATAGAGAAAACTGAGGCTGTTTTAAAAATAAGCAAGTGTGCTGAAGAAGACAAAATAATGTTTGCTTCTAATCTGTTTAAGAACTCAGCCTTAGAATGGTGGAACACCATCCTCCAATCAAGAGGAAGTGATAAGGTTTACAACATGGAATGGGAGGAATTTAAGAACATGATAGAAAGGAAATTCTGCCCTCCTAATGAAAAAGAACAGATTGCAAACAAATTCCTAAACCTTAGGATGAATGGAGTGGATAGTAAGGGGTATACAAAGTTATTCTTTGAATATGCTAGAATAGTACCAACCATTGCATCACCAGAGCCGGTATTAATCTCCCGTTACATCTGGGGATTAATCAGAGAGATTAGACATGTAGTCAAGGCACCTAGACCTCAAACTATAGAAGAAGTTGTAGAACTAACCAACACCTTGACAGATGAATTAGTCCGTACTAGAGAAGAAGACCAGAGGAAAAATCTAGCACAAAGGCTTACCCAAGAATTTCGTTCTGGGAATTACAACCGTAGGAATATGGGTTCTACCTCTGCACCTTTCTGCAAGGTCTGCAAGAAAAAACATTCGGGAAAATGCTCTATTCTTTGGAATTATTGCAAGATGCCAGGACACAAGGAAGAAAATTGCAGGAAGAAATCCAGTAATGGATTATGCTACAACTGTGGAGAAAAAGGTCATATTAGGCCAAACTGTCCAAAACTAGCCCCGGCTGCAAACAACAAGAACACTAAAAATGCTAGAGCATTTGTTCTGACTGCAGATGAAGCCAAGATGATTCCAGACGTGATAGCTGGTACGTTTTTAGTTAATGACATTTTTGCTAAAGTATTATTTGACTCTGGTGCAAACCAAAGTTTTATCAATACTTCATTTTGCAAACTTCTAAATCAGTCATTAACTAAACTACCACAAGAATGTCTAGTAGAGACAGCTAATGGAGAAACTGTTAGGATTTCTGAAATCTTGCAGGGAGCAAGAATAGAAATTTTAAATCAAAAATTTATGGCAAACCTTTATCCCATGAATTTGGCAGGATTTGATGTCGTTTTAGGAATGGATTGGTTAATAGCCAATAAAGCCAGTATTTTATGTGATCAAAAGTCAATCCAAGTAAATTCACCAAAAGGTAAAACGATCACAATTAAAGGAGATAAGCCCTCTAGGTCCACAAAATTCATCTCTGTGATGAAAACTGCAAGTTATATAAAAAAAAGGTTCTATAGTGTATTTGATTTCCATAATCACTAACACTAAAGGAAAGGAACTAAAAGACATTCCAGTAGTATCCCAGTTTTCAGATGTCTTTCCAGAAGAATTTCCAGGACTACCACCGAACATAGAAGTTGAATTCAGAATTCACCTACTACCTGGAACAACACCCATTGCCAAAGCACCTTACCGTTTGGCACCCGCCGAAATGCAGGAATTGAAGAAACAATTAGACGAATTATTGAAGAAAGGATTTATACAGCCAAGCTTATCACCGTGGGGAGCGCCGATTTTATTCGTTAAAAAGAAGAATGGATCAATGCGTATGTGCATTGATTACCGTGAATTGAACAAAGTCACGATTAAGAATCAGTACCCATTACCGAGAATTGATGATCTGTTCGATCAACTGCAAGGAGCTCGATTTTTCTCTAAAATCGATTTAAGGTCAGGATATCATCAATTAAAGGTACAGGAAGAGGAAATTCCTAAAACAGCATTCAGAACAAGGTATGGTCATTATGAATTTACTGTCATGCCATTTGGTTTAACCAATGCCCCAGCCGCATTTATGGACATGATGAACCGAATATGTAAGCCATATTTGGATAAATTCATAATCGTCTTCATAGATGATATTCTAATTTACTCTAAGAGTAAAGAGGAACATACAACGCATTTGCACACACTTTTAAGTCTATTAAGAAAGGAAAAGCTTTATGCTAAATTTTCAAAGTGCGAGTTTTGGTTAGAACAGGTACAATTTCTTGGACATTTAGTTAATCATGAAGGAATTCATGTGGATCCCACAAAGATCGAGGCAATTACCAAATGGAAAACCCCTGAATCACCAACCGAGGTTAGAAGTTTCTTAGGATTGGCCGGTTATTATAGAAGATTTATTCGAGATTTTTCTAGAATAGCCATTCCTTTAACTAAGTTAACCTGTAAATCCATTAAGTTTGAATGGGGACTAAAACAAGAAGAAGCTTTTTAGAATTCTTAAGCAAATATTAACTAATACACCCATACTAGCGTTACCAGAAGGAACTGAAGACTTTGTAGTCTATTGTGACGCTTCTAAGTTAGGTTATAGATGTGTATTGATGCAACGTCAAAATGTTATAGCTTACGCATCTAGACAACTTAAGAATCATGAAGAGAATTATTCAACCCATGATCTAGAATTAGGAGCTATAATTTTTGCCCTTAAGATTTGGAGATATTACCTTTATGGTAGTAAGTTTACCATATTCACTGATCATAAGAGTTTAATGTATGTTTTCGGGCAAAAGGAATTGAATATGAGACAAAGACGATGGATGGAGATGCTTCGTGATTATGATTGTTGTCACACCCCCAAAATACCACCTAGGAAATGTCCCTGTTAGGCGTGTGACGTACCAACAATGAGCCACTAATTACATTGAACCCGTACAAGTTTCTAAATAAAGTTCTCAATCATTAATAAAATACCATCAACTAGTTTAAATGAAAACCAATATATTCAGCGGAAGCAAATAGTAAACCAAGTTAAACTGTTTCAAACCAAAGTATAGTATCAAGAAATCCAATCACATGAATCCTTCCAACCGACCCATGACCACTCCAGCTACTCCAGACAGCAAGTTCCCAAATCTAAGATATCTAACGACCTGCGAGCATGCAACAAGTGTATCAGACAACGCTGGTGAGTTCATAGTTTTACGAAAACGTTGGTTACCAAGTGTTTAGTTAATCCATTGAATTTAAATCCAAAAGTAATGTTGATAATACCCCGAATACAAGACGGCTTCTGATTTACATTGCCCTTTCTCCAATGCTCCTATCAAAGCATTGGTCATGACTAGGTCATTAGTTCAACACCCGTCCTCCCAGGTACGGGGTGAGGTTGCCAAACCTAAGTAGCGCTACTAACTAATACCATGTTACCTCCCCGGTAACCAAACAACACGGAGGGACTTTAAAGGTGATAGAAAGAGTATATTATCCAACATTCCCGTTTTACCCAAAAGACTTATCCCTCCCCGGGATACCCACTGACTGTCCCAACCACCGGGACACATGGTCAAGAGATGAACTCACCTTTGGTTTGCTCGGTTAGATTAAACGCTCGTTAAACAGTTGATCAATCAAGTCCTATCGTGGTTACCAAAGACAATCAGTTTCATGAATACACAATTCACGTATCTAGTCACACGTATTGCTCAAGCAATAAACTACCAAACATATAATCATCATGTATGTCATAAGAAGCATCCGGGTCATAGTATATTTGCGATACAAGTTCATGTCACACCAAAGCACATGTTAAATGGTTCACTTTATCTTCAAGTAACCATGTAAGTCATGACAAGAAGAAAACATGCACATAACAAGTCGATTGCTATCATGAAATCTTCTAATAAGTATGCGAGTACACATTACAAATCCGTTTAACATAACTCGGCATGTCATGAGGTTATTCACGTTTATGATTACACTACTATTTGGGTTGCCTTATGCATCACCAATCCCCCTAGTTACTTACTAGAATACTTAAACCGGATCGGCCCACATCAAATACGCGGCCCAGCTCAACAGATTGTAACTTGTGCGACCATTAAGTTGTATTAGCCCACTGGCTTAACAGGCCCAAACAACTATATAACTCAGAATCTACGCAATTAAATTCAGGATTTTTAGTAACATATAATAGATGAACAATTTAAGTCAAACCACTCTTATATACCTTTTAATAAGTAATGATGCCAATTAAAGTTGGCCACATTAATCTATATATATTGATTCAAACAATGCTTAATTAATTCTCACATATGAAAGTATATATGTTAATCCAATTCAAGCCTACCTCTTAATTTCTATCATTTCCTCAGTGTAGCCACATGTTAGTTTAAATCATTCAATTATGGGACCCTTCACGTGCACATGCCAATTACCAAAATCTTATGTCCTCAATTTCTATATTTATGAATTCTGCACATAACCACATACATATGGCCGGCCCAATGAGAAGGGGACTTCGGCCCACCCACACAAATTAACTTCAGGAATTTATATATCAATTTCAAAGACCACTAACTAGCACAGGTAAGTCAACACAATAACTTCTTATGCTTTTATAATAATCATCCAATTATAACAGTATATGTGAATTGCCAAGTTAGTACACATGATACTTTAATTTATTAATTTATACAAGGTCGGTCCCTACAAAAAGAGTTGATGCATGTGCGGACCTGCTTGATTCAACACGTGCAGACGAAATATGTTTAACATGTGCGGACGTAATTGTTCATCCAACTTCGGACCACTCACAAGTCACAATGAATTAAGTTGGGACTATTAATATACAAACATATTCAGACCCTAGTGCCCCCCACAAATTCTGACACTTTGCAAGTATATTATGTGCAGATGATATGTAACTAACAAAGTCGGACCATTAAATCCCTAATTGCACAGAATTCAATCATAAACAGCAAGTTAACATACCAGGCAATTGCAAGAACACGAGAGATAATGTTTCAAAGGTAGAAGAGTTCCGATTAGGGGGGTATCTACTGTCTTCGCAAATCAAAAGAGGAGAAGTAGGGTTTGTTATGTTTGAGTTTTGTTCTAAACCCTAACATAATACGTATAACATACTATTAACCTTTGGGGCGGTTAACCTCTTAGGCCGAATTGGGCTCAAGCCCATTCAATTAGTTGTTATCATAATGGGCTAGTTTTTGTCTAACTGGTCATTATTGGGTTACAAGGGTTTAGGGTGCGGTCCGCTCGAACAAGTAATACCAAGATGTGGCCCAATAATACATTTGAGCATAACCCGACACGTTTGCGTTTAACAATTAACCGTAGCAAGAATGTGATCGAGAAACCACGAGGAATCAGATTTACAAGACTAACCTTGGAAGTTCGGGTTGTCACAATTGTGATATCCAGTATCATGAAGGAAAAGCAAATGCAGTGGCAGATGCTTTAAGCCGAAAGTATCATGAAAAGCCAAAAAGGGTACGTTCTCTTAAATTAAATCTACATGTAGATTTAAATGATCAGATAAGAGAAGCACAAGAATCAGTAATCAAGGATGATACTGAAAAATTAAAAGGTATGCTAAAAGAATTAGAACAAGGAACAGATGGAAATTGGAGATTTCATAAAAAGAGAATGTGGATACCTAAATTAGGAAACCTGCGTCATCGTATATTAGAAGAAGCCCATAAGTCTAAGTATACAATGCACCCAGGAAATGATAAAATGTACCAGGATTTAAGGAATAATTTCTGGTGGATAGGAATGAAAAAGGACATAGCAGCCTATGTTTCTAAATGTTTAACTTGTTCACAAGTTAAGGCTGAACACCAGAAACCATCTGGTTTGTTACAACAATTAGAAATGCCAGTGTGGAAATGGGAATTGATAACAATGGATTTTGTTACTAAATTACCCAAAACAAGGAAAGGTAATGATACAATCTGGGTGATTGTAGATAGACTAACCAAGTCAGCTCATTTCCTACCAATGAAGGAAACTTTCAGTATGGAACAGTTAGCTAAATTATATGTAAATGAAATCGTTTCATTACATGGAATTCCTTTATCAATTGTTTCTGATAGAGATAGCCGATTTACCTCTCATTTTTTGTCAAGTTTCCAAAAAGCCATGGGAACCAAGTTAAATCTAAGCACAACTTATCATCCTCAAACAGACGGACAAAGCGAAAGGACAATTCAGACAATGGAAGACATGCTTAGAGCTTATGTAATTGATTTCGGAGGTAATTGGGACGATCACTTACCTTTAATAGAATTTTCATATAATAATAGTTATCACACAAGTATCAATGCTGCACCATTCGAAGCACTTTATGGACGAAAGTGCCGAACCCCAGTCTGTTGGACAGAAATTGGGGAAAAGCAACTATCTGGACCTGAGATAGTGCAAGAAACAACCGACAAGATCATTCAAGTCAAGAAACGACTAAAAGCAGCACGTGATCGACAAAAGAGCTATGCCGATAACCGACGCAAGCCATTAGAAATTCAAGTAGGAGATAAGGTATTGTTAAAAGTCTCTCTTTGGAAAGGAGTGGTAAGATTCATCAAAAGAGGAAAGCTAAGTCCCAAGTATATTGGACCTTTTGAGATTATTAGAAGAATAGGACCTGTAGCCTATCAGCTACAATTGCCAGAGGAAATGGCAGGAATACATGATGTGTTTCATGTATCTAATCTCAAGAAATGCTTAGCTGATGAATCGCTAATGGTACCTCTTAAGGATATAGAGGTAAATGAGCAACTCAAGTTTGTAGAAAGGCCTCTACAGATTGAAGACAGGGAAGTCAAGAATCTCAAGCATAAGAGACTAGTTCTGGTCAAAGTGAAGTGGGACTCCAAAAGAGGACTTGAGTACACATGGAAGCTTGAATCTGAAATGTAAAGGAAATATCCACACTTGTTCCAGTAGATCTCGAGGACGAGCTCTATAACAAGGTGGTGAGGATGTAACAATCCTAAATAAACCGACACCCTCATAATTTTTCCGACACCCTAGTATATTTTAAAATATCCCAAAATGTCCCAAAATACACCCCATACGCAAAAACGGGCCTCAAATATATTAAATAGTATTAAAATAAATAAAAATTGATTTTTTGGGCTGAGGCGGGCCGCGTAAGCCCCACCCCAACCGTGACGCGGGCCGCGTCAACTTAAAGGGTGGCGCAGCCCTGGGCCGCCACCTGGCCCAACATCTGGCGAGCCTACATCGTGACCCAGCTAAGCTACGCATTGACCGGAGGTCAACGCGGGCCGCGTAGGCCCTGTCTGTGTTTTACACGGGTCGCGACAAAGCCAAACTCAGCACCTATAAATAGAACGCATCGGATCTCAGTTGAATTCGTTCATTTCTTTCTTTCTTAAGCAAATTTCTGAATAGTAGGCTTTATAAGCGGGTATTATACCCCCCTAATTAGCGAAGTTCTGCTCCGTTGTAAGTATTATAACCCCTGGATACGTATTAGATACGCTGCCCGATTGATCTAGGGTTCCGTAATGGCTGTCGTGGTTCTGCCCGACGTAGTCATTGGAATGTCGTCTCGGGGAGGGTATTGCTAATGTTAAAATGGGTTATTATACTAACGCGTGTACATTTGTGTAAATTTTAGATTATCACCAGGAAACCCTTACGAAAAATCTAAGACAACAATGTGAGTAATCTCCTTTTTGTTAACAGTTTTTACAAAACCTTAACTATTTTACAATGCAATTTAACAGTGATTGAGTCTTTGTAATTCTTCAATTACTGCCGGTATGTTGGGGTTTTGTATACAAAATGTACTACACTGTGAGTAGTAAGTCGGGATGACAATACGTTACCATTGGACAATAAGTTAGCCAATGTGTAATATGACCCACAAGTCAGGATTGACAGTACTAATGGAGTAATTGTGTAGATATAAACATTGTAATCGCTCTCAATACTGTTTAAATTAAATTAATGTTTCTTGATTAAATTGGGATTCACTCACCAGTATTTCCGACTGACAAATGTTTTTAAAACGCGTTTCAGGTAACACAATGTGAAAGCCAATTAGAAGCCAGCTGGACAGTACTGAAGGCTTGGAAAAGTAGCTATAAAAGTTACCTAAATAAAGAAGGCGTTTTAATTCAAATAAAATGGGATTCATCCCTGTAAATTTGTTTGTAATAAAAACTTGGGTTTCATCCCAATATGTTTATTTATATACAAATGGTGGTTTTACTCTGATAAACATTTCCTAACTATGGTCCAGATGAAAATTTCCGCTGCCAGATTTGACGACACACGATACCACCGAAACTGGCTCGCGGCCGTCCGTTCCCATGACAGATAAGGGATCGGGGGTTGCGACAAAAATAATAAACCACATTTTACAATTTGGTTTCTATTGATCTTAACCATTAAATCAAAGATCTAATGGTGTAGATTATTTTTTACCTTCCCACAAAAACCCTATTTTTTACAGGATCCTCTACCTATAGTTTGAATAAACATAAAATCAGCAAATGGCACCTTATCACATAAATATAATCACACATAAAATCATTGAACACAAAAGACAAAATCAACAATATATCGACTGTGGAACGAGAAGTGAGATAAGATGTTGCAAGAAATGACAATGTGATTTAAGAAGTTGGTCAACCAATAGCTTTACCCAAAAAAAAAAGTTGGTCAACCAATAGGGGTTGTGAACTGTGAGACCAGAGGTGCACAAACTGGGTATTTTAATAACAGGTTTCGATTTCTTGTTTTATGGGTAGGAACTGGTTATTGCTATAACTGAACTGGTTATTGCTATAAACGGTCCAGTTCCGGTTATTAAGAAATCGGGTATTAAAATACCTTATTTTTTGGTTTTCCTAAATCCTATTTTGAGATTTTTTAATACTCTATTGCGTTTTTATTACCCTATGTTTTCGTCTTTTTGTTTATTATTATTAAATATGTATTGTATAGTGTAAAAAAAGCAAGGCTGGAGAACTCGCTAGTCGGCCGGTGAGGTAGGGACTAACGACAACTCGGGATTAATCGGATCGGGTTTTTTTTATGTAATTTTCAGTTTTATGTATACATATGCACATTTTCATAGGTAAATATTTTAAGTAGCTAGGTTTTAACTGTTACTCAACTCTTTTTTTAAGTATACAATATTAATTGTTGGAATTCACATGATTTGGTTGGAAACTGGCCGGAATTTAGAGGTTTTCGTCGGAATATACAGGTTTTTCGTCGGAACATACAGGTTTTTCGTCGGAATATTTTAAGTAGCTAGGTTTTAACTGTTACTCAACTCATTTTTTTAAGTATACAAGATTAATTGTTGGAATTCACATGATTTGGTTGGAATCGGCCGGCCAACGAGGTCTGACTAGGCCCAACTAGGTCCGATTAGACCCGACTAGTAATTAATGGACTGATTAACGAAAAATTACTCAGTTACTGGCCGACTAGTGATTAATCGCCGACTAGTCGCGGTTTTTACAACACTGAAAAAAGCACTAACATAAATTTAAAAGATAGATATTAGAATCATGTATCTGGTATAGCTAGGTATAATCGGTTCCGATTCCGATTCTTTTCCAGTTTCGGGTATGATTGGTTCCGGTTCCAGGTATTGAGATCAAAATGCATACCTTATCTATACCCTAAGGGTAGGATCGTTTTCGGTTCCGAGTATAGAATACCCTGGTATTTGGAAAAACTGGTTTCGGGTTTTTATATTCCGGTTACGGTTTTTCTTTTTTTTACACCCCTGTGTGAGACGCAGTAAACGAGAATTAAGAAAGCCAAAGGCCCTGGTTGTTTCGGGTCAAAGCCCAAGTTACTTTTATTATTGGGCTGAACTTAGGTGGAGTTAGGTAATTTCAATTTTATTTTTTTCAAATAAATGATGCAATTATCAGTTCTAAATATTAACGAAGAACCAAAGGGGGCATTTAAAGGTATGAAGGTGAAGGTGCGTATAGTCATGTTTCTTCTCAAGTGTGAGAGTTATAGTAATAAAGACGCTTTAAAAGCAGGATTAATAAGCGTATTAGTTAGTTGCTCTAAAAACCTACATATTTAACGAAGAAAATAAATATCGATCAGATAACTCTAGTGACTACAAAATTTACAAAATTGTTGTATGTGCAAATAGGGCTGTAAACGAACCGAACGTTCAGCGAACAGTTCGTGAACCGTTCGGCGGGAAGTTCGTTTATGTTCGTTCGTTTAATAAACGAACGAACATGAACAAGAAATTCTGTTCGATTAGTTAAATGAACGAACATGAACAAATGTCTGGTTCGTTCAATTGTGTTCGTGAACGTTCGGTAAGGTGTTCGTGAACATTCGTTCATTTGCGTTCGTTTATGTTCGTATGTTCGTGTTTTAATTAAAGATTTTTATACTTTCATATATTTTATATATACCTTTTATACTATTAAACTTTTATTTATATCATTATCCTAACAATTAAACTAGGAAACCCTCTTTCACCTTGTTTATGCACAATTTCTCTTTCTTTTCTCATTATTTACATCGATGAATATGATCTACCTCCGTTCCACAATAAGGGATTCAAGTTCTAGTGCTACTCTCTGGGCCATCCACCTTTATCTGTCATCGCGTTCGCCAAATTTATTTGTGTCCGCTTGTGTTCGTGAACCGTTCGTGAACACGCTCATTTCCTTAATGAACGAACACGAACATAAAATCTCGTTCGGTAAGTGTTCGTGAACCGTTCGTGAACACATTTATTTCCTTAACGAACGAACACGAACAAGGCCTCGTTCGTGTTCGTTCGGTTCGTTTACAGCCCTATGTGCAAATAGTTGCTAGCATACGCGTAACAACTGAATAATACATACAAGCGGATCTCACACCGTTAAACTTAAAAAATTACTGATAACTTAAACTTTAGATATAAAGCTTACGCACAAGTAGGGGTGCAAACGAGCCAAGTGGCTCACGGGCACTTGAGATCGCTCAAGAAAAAGCTTGAAACGAGTCGAGCCTTATCGAGCCCAAGCCGAGCTTAAGCCTAAAATAAAGCTCGTTTGTTTATCGAGCCCAGCTCGAGCCTCACATGTAAAGCTCGTCAGACCTTAGTGTAAGCAAGCCGAGTCGAGCCGAACATATTTAAACCTGTTTACAAGCCGACCCTTCACCTAAAAATAAGCTTATTTAGTAAATGAGCCCGAACCCGAGTTTTACTTATCGAGTTTGCAAGCCTAAAAAGTCTATTATACATATTTATATACTATTAATTTGTAACATTGTTAGGCATTAAAACTTGTATTTTTAGCTTATAAAGTTGGACATTGGTTTATGATAAAACCATGTACTATAGTATTTATTCATATACTATTAATTGGAAACACTGTTAGGAAGGGATGAGCACGGTACCCGTTCGGTACCGGTACACTCGGTACCGGTACTGAAAAACGAGAAAAGTGGGTACTGGTACCGAATACACCGGCCGTAACATGAAGCTCATGTATAATGTTTAGGGGCTGTTTGGCAACTTCTGAATGATTAAGTGCTGAATCAGTAAGAGCTCTGAACTATTAAGTGCTGAACCAGTAAGAGGTCTGAACCTGTCGCAACCCCCGAACCCTGCCTCGGGAGGCGGGCGGCCGCGACCTACTCAGAGATGGTGGTATCGGTATTTATCAGTTTGGCAGCGGAATTTACATCAGGACCGTAGTTAGGAAATATTTTATCAGAGTAAAACACCACATTTTATAATAATAGATATATTGGGATAAAACCCAAGTTTCCATTACAAACATGTTTTTAGAGATAAACCCTAATTTATTGAAATAAAACATCTTCTTTATTTAGGTAACTTTTATAGCCACTTTTCCAAGCCTTCAGTTCTGTACAGCTGGCTTCTATTTGGCTTTCACATTTTGTTACCTGAAACGCGTTTAAAGACATTTTATCAGCAAGAAATACTGGCGAGTGAATCCCAGTTTAATCAAAACAGGTTATATCATTTTACAGCATTGAGGGCAATCCAGCAATTACATTTGTTTCCATCTACTTTAATTACCACCCACGGTACTGTCAATCATGACTGGTGGTAATGTTACTACTCACAGTGTAGTAACAAATTTTGTATACAAAACCCCAAAATACCGACGATAATTGTAGAATACAAATACTCAATCACTGTTAAATATAAATTAAAACAATTGAGATTTTGTAAAAAGAGGAATCACTCACATTGCTACTTTAGGTTTTTCCCTATGACTTCCTGGTTATAATCTATCAATTTTAAATAATGCCCACGCGTTAGTATAATAACCCAATTTACATTAGTTATACCCTCCCCGAGACAGAACTCCAATGACTACGTCGGGCAGAGCCTCGACAGTCGTTACGGAGCACTAGATCAATCGGGCAGCGTATCTAATACGTAACCGGGGGTTATGATACTTACATTGAGGCAGAGCTTTGCTATTTTAGTGGGTATAATACCCGGGTATAATTTTAGCTTTAGAGAATTTAGAGATCGAGAGAGAATTCGATATTTCTGAACGATTTCAAATGAGAGCCGAAACTCTCTATTTATAGTGTTGATCGGACACTCTCTCGCGCCCCGCGAGAGAGGTAACTACGGCCTCCGCGGCCCGCGAGCTAGACTAGGCAGGCTCTAGCCTTGACCAATCATCAGGTAGGTTTGACACGAGTGGGGACACGTGGCGGCTCAGGGGCTCTCCCGGTGGTCTAGCTGTCGCGGCCCGCGACTGAGTTGGTCATGGGCGTCTCGCCCCGCGAGCGCTCCTGAATTTTAATTTAATATTTGTTAAATTAAAGTATTTGGGGCCCACTTTTCGCATACGGGGTTTATTTTAGGACGTATGGGGGTGTTTTAAATATTTTAGGAGGGTTGTTATAGAACCATTAAGAGTCAGTATAATGCTTAACCATTCAGAGGCAAATGTCTGACCAATTCAGATTAGAGGTCTTAACCATTGAGACTCAGTATAATGCTTAGCCATTCAGATGCAAATGTCTCAACCATTCAGACATTTACTCGCGAAACAAACAGTCTGAATCATTAAGTGTTGAACCAGTAAGAGGTCTGAACCATTCAGAGCCTCATCAAGAGGTAAATAAACAACCCTTTAATTGTTAACTAACCCATGCCGGCTGAATTTGTAAGCCCCGACTGCAACGCGGCGGGGTCTTACATCTAGTTATTTTTATTTAATATGTTAACTAATAGATAATAAATGAGTCGAGCCGAGCTCAAGCTTGAGAAAATACCAACAAGCCGAGCTCGAGCTCTTATAAGTTAATCGAGCTTGAGCTCGGGCTCAGCTCAACTCGTTTGCACTCCTACTAAACAAGCACTTTTAAATTAAACAAACCAAACTTGAGTCACTTTGTTTTAATTAATTTAGAGTGAATTTCAAGTTTTGTCCTTTATCTTTATAGTGAATTTCAAGCGGTGCCCTTTATCTTTCAAATTGACGAGTCTTGTACTTAATGTTTTAAAATCTTGCACGTTTTGTTCTTTAGCTCTAACCCAGTTTGTTTTTAACGTTAAATGACATCACATGCAACTCACATTATGTAATTTTAGCCATTTAATTAAAAAAACAAAAAAATAGAATATATACACTCAAGATACACACTATCTCTCTTAACACACACTCTCTCTAACATATATCTCTCTCACACTCGTTCAAGACATAAAGCTCAACCAACAACCACCAGTGTCATCATCCTCTACGATCAGCAATGCAGACCACCATCTTCGATTTCAACAGAGATTTTCTCTCACTCACTCTCACACACAACCTTCACCCACCACCACCCTATGACACCACCAACCCGCCACCACCCTTCACTTCCACCAAGGAAATCCTAAGTCTACCTAAACAATCCACCGGAAACCCAAACCATTCCTGTAAACAATCCACCAAAAACCCTTCCTTAAAAACAACACAACGGAAGCCCTAACCCTACCATCGCAGCCGTGCCCGTTACATCGCTGCTGGTGCCATCACGTCACTGATGTGGTGGTCGCAGATCGGTTGCCAGCGGGTTGGGGCTAAACTGTGGTTATACACTTATACTCTTCAACTTGTCGACGGGTTGATTCGCTGCAGGTGATTATACTCTTCAATGGTGAGTTATACAGAAAAAAGGTTTCAATAGTTATGGGTTTTGTGGGGTTGCAGGTTTTGAAACATGAGGTTGAAGTTGGGTAGATGATATATAGGCAGATGAAGAATTAAAAAGTAGATCGGTGGGTTAAAGTTAAATTATTTAGATGATGATAATAAAAATGTATGAAAGGAGAATGACGAACCGAGACTAATGGCTTGAGTGAATAGTTGTCGGAACTGTGACAACCCGAACTTCCAAGGTTAGTCTTGTAATTTCGATCCTCATTATTCTTCGTCCATAAGTGTGACCGTGTCAACCATTGTTATGTTAGGTGCTATCGTAATCCTGTTAAACCAAACACGCATTACAACCCCGTTGTGCTAAATATTTTATACTTGGGCTGCGTATGTGTTAGTCTATATGTTTTACTGGACCACACCCCTTGTCGTTCTAACTATTGAGTCATGCCAAACTATTGAAGACCGAAGCAAACGTAACTGAATTATAAGCCCAAACCCGCCCCTTGACCATTAGGATTGGCTGCTTTGCCAATAGGTTTCGGTAGCCCAAGTAAAATGGGCTTAAGCCCATTATCTCGGCCAAAGGTGAACCGCCCAAACTATTATCATATATGTATATGTATCATGTTACTGATTAGCACAAAAACTCAAAATAAAACCCTACCTATTCCAAGTTTGTGTGCGGCAGTAGAACCCCCCCCCCCCCATCATCATCGAGGCATCACCTCATACGATCAAGTTCTTGGTTAGTGGATTTATATTTATGCTAACTTTTAATTGGTGGTTGTGTTTATGTAATCTTGATTAACCGAAATTCTGTGTGTGTTTTATAAACATGAGGAATCTGATGTTATATTTCTTGCATGTTAAATAATGCTTAGGGTTGTATATTATTAGAAACACTAGTGAATCCGCTTTAAAAGATGGTCTGATGTGTTAGGATTGAGATCGCCAATTGTGGTTGTTACTTACTTGTTATTATAATCAGTTGTGGGATTGTTTGTGTAACACCTCGAAAATTCACGTCCTATAATGTGTTGACACGTGTCATAAAGTTTGAACGTGTGAAAGAATGTTATAAAAGGACTAAAGTTGACAAACATGGAAAGTATGAGATTATACGGATTCTAAATGTCAACAGTGAATAAATATACTTCATAATAACCCTACATGATGTTCATAACATCAAACGAATAAATCATGGATCATACGAAGCTAAAAGTGAGAGATTACAAACTACAGGGGTTAAATGTGTCAACATGTTAAAGATATACCTCTGAGTGACCTTTTGACAAACCCGAAGCTTTATAAATATAAATTATGCTCACTAGAATGCACGATTAAAATTTCATAAAGTTTCGTTATCGTATGAGAAAGTTATGATCAAATTCGTGTGCGAGGGGTTAAAGCGTCAACGTTGAAAGTTAGGCCTTTTCGGGTAACAATTAAGTTAACCGGGGACTTAACAAAATGGGTATATGTCTTGAGGCCCTTATAGATCAATTACGAGGGCTCAAAATGCAATAAACAAGTGTCTATACAAGGTTTGAAGAGCCAAGGACCAATCTGCAATTAAATGAAAGATGTTTGGCTGATTTATACATGCTCGCGTAGCGCGAGCCTGAGGCCATATGGCGTCGTGCTACGCGAGGGCTACATCTGGGCAGATTTCGTTTATTCTTTGATCCCTTGTCTGCCAATGCATTTGCAACCCACTTTGATCGATTTTTCACATTCATTTGACCCCTAAAACAACCCCTAGAACATCTAGGACACTTGTAAGTGAATTGTGGTGGGTTGTAGACTTGTGTGTCAATCTTTTGTGGTGTTTAAAACACTATATAAGGGCCATGAGTTGCAAACATTCACTCACACCTTCATCTGCATTTCTTGAGCACTTCTGGAGCTTAGGAGCAGACCCAATACCTTCCTACTCGAGCTTAGGACTTGGGTAAGTATGCTAGACCTTCCTCGGTTTAGTTTTTGCTTAGTTATTAGCTTAAAAGTCAACCGTCGTAATTAACGGTTGACTTAACGATTAATCGCTAATGGTCCAGCGATTAGTCAAATTAAAAGTAGTTATAAGTTGGTAATTAGGTGGGTAATAAACCCCTAAAAAGGTTCCCCCTGATTCCCATTCTAACCAGGTCAAATGTCGGGTCAAACTTTTAATTAAAAAGTCAACATAATGCTTAAAATGTCATTTATGCATAATTAGCTATCTAGAACATGTACAACCTGTTTGATCATTGTTATAACTTAGTAATAAGTGTAAGAACATGTCCAAACATGTTCAACCCGACAATTTCCTGTTTAGACCCGGTTCGGAACCGAAAGTCGCAAAGCTTTGACTTTTGCTTTGACTTCAGTTCTGACCCGTTTGGGTATGTTTTAGAAATATCTTAGAGCCTCATTTGGACCAGGTTACATGCTAGTATAACCCTCTGTGATTATACACCTCGGTTCATTAGTTATCCGATTAATATGCATATTTCCGTTAATTGCTCATACGTTGACCGTTATGCCCTTATTACCTTAAAACATGATTTATGAAAATGTAAAAGTGTAGAAACCTTGAATATTGATATATAAACTTGTATGCAAAATTTGACATCAGTTTGACTTGTAGATTAAGAGTTATGCTCATTGTCGCTAAATTAAAGCTTTATGTTAACAAAATGGCGTAATTAGCGTATAGCCTAGTTAAACATACTTTTTGATATCAAATCTTTTACCCACTGATGTTATATATTATTTTGGGATTTTTAAAGATTTTTAATTAATTTTAGGACGAGCATAACTAGTAGTCGTAGGCTTAATCCGGTAATTGTCGGTTTTGCCCTTACGGGCCATAAAATGAGTTTTACTTATCTAAACGACTCCAAACCTTTTGCTACTGATCACATATGTTAAATAAATTATTTTAAGCCTTCTGGAAATATAAAAATATCAGATTTAAGTATAGAACCCGGAAATGGCCTTTAATCGCCATAATTAGCGTTTTTAACGCATAGTATGTCTTAGAATCATATTGGACATACCCGGGTTGATACCTACTGATATATGAGGCAAATTATGATATTTTAACAGTAAGCAAAGGTTGATTAACTCAGACTTCGTTTTTGAGCTTTTCGGCTTATGTGAAATTACCAAAATACCCCTACGGGGCATAGTTTGGTTAAAGATGATAAATTTCACATATATGCTTTAGTCTACTGTTATAACTCATCAAAGTGCGTATGTTTGCTGTTTACATCAGACCTGTAACTCAGTTAAACATTTAAACTCTTTTACAACCTTTAAAATGACCAAACTACCCCTACGGGGCATAGTTTGTGTTTAAATTAGTTCGGGGCATAATGAAAGACATCCTACTGATGTCACAACATATTTGAAGCATATTAACTTAGGAAACCTGTATATGGCTCTTACGGATACCCGTTACGCTTATTTCGCGTTCGGTTCGGTTTATGTAACAAGTTTACATAAATTAGCCGATACGGGTCAAACCTTATCGGCTTTATCTCAAAATCCAGAATGTGAATAATAAACCCATATTAAACAAGTCTCCGAACTTGTCGGGTCTAAATCACATTCTATCCGGTCTTCGCTTAATCGTGCGTACGAACCGTATCTTTGAAACTAGCCGGTCTAAGCTTAAGCTTAATTAAAGACCCGTTAGGATTCTAATAGGTTATTAAAAACCTTCGTTCCAGATTAGGAGCCCAGTAAAAGCTATCTGTACTTGCTGATTTGATATACGGCTGGGATTGAATTTATATCTAGCTCAGGTAAATACTTTTAACTTATTTTCCCTATACGGGCTTGGGTTACGGTACATAGCGTACCGCTTGATCGGGCATCAAATCTCCACGCTTAGTGGGTAGTTGAATAATTTGATCGGCTCGTTTTAAACAGATTTGTTACTTTACAGCCTTTGGGGGGTTAATGACCATGTCCCGGATATCCTCGGCATTATCTTACGAGATGGCCACGACCTGAGCACGGGGTGTAGGCGTACACCTGTCAGTGTATAACTCTAGAATTGTGGTGTGTCTATTGATCTTTAACTCGGATACGCTCCGGGCTACTGAACGCATAAGTAACATGTAAATCGTTCTCAAGATTATAATATTAAATAATTCTCCCAAGTTAAAAAGATTAATTTTGCCTCTGTGCATTTTAATCAATGTGTCAAGATATTTTGTGCCACGTGCATTCAAAACAATTTACAAACTCTTTTTCCAAAATGAGTCAGTTGAATGTATTTACCAGTGTAAACTGACGTATTTTCCAAAAAGGCTAAATGCAGGTACTATACGAAATTGGCTGGATATGTCTCCTTAGCATCAATAGAAGTCTCGCAAGCTTAAGATGCCTAAAAGTCTGTTGAACTATTGATTCCATTTTATGTTCGATCCTTCTGTGGATAAACTTCCGAATATTGTGACAATTGATATTACAATAATAAATTCGGTCGTATCATACTTTAAATTGCTTCCGCTGTGCATATTGATATTGTGTTGTTTGACTATTACGTTGCCAACCATGACGTCACGATACTCCCCACCGGGCCCACCGGTGACACGTGGAAATCGGGGTGTGACAGGTTGGTATCAGAGCCAACACTGAGTGAATTAAACACTAGCCTTAGTGTTTAATCTCAGTTACACAATTGCACAATTCTAAACTTCTGAGTCTAGACTTAACTTAGGAATATTCTCAATCCTAATCTTGAAGTTTTGCTTCCAAATTTTTATATATTGGATACGTCGCCAAGCGAAGAAGCTGTAATAAGAATTCTCCACATCTGGAGCCTTGAAATGCTGAGCTTCGTACAGCGACCAAGATGAGACGTGCGACCAAGGAGAAAGCATTCAAGAATTGAATGAAGAAGAAACCCCTTTGCTGAAGATCGTTTCCTCATTAGTCCTTATAAGGACATATTTACCTTTTTCAGTCCCTTCGAGGACAACATTATTCCTTTTAAGTCCCACTTAGGGCAACTTTATACTTTTATTTTTATAAATGAAATGATTAAGTTTAAACTTTCATTCTAAATAAGAAATATTAAATAAATGGAAAAAAAATATATTTCTTTTTTTTGCAAGATCTACCATTATAATAAAATGGCAAAATCTAAAAGGGCAAGACCTAGCTTCGGGTCATATTAAGACCGGCCAAGATGGCAGTTCCGCAATTTAGATTCAGATCCATATTTACACCTCGATTTAAAAATTGTTCTGCGTTAATTATAAATTAAGAATCTTAAGTGTGAAACCTAGCCTCGGGTCAATTATAAGACCGGGCCAAGATGGTAAGACCTGTTAAAAAGATTCAAATCATTAATTAAGAATCTTAATGTGAAACCTAGCCTCGGGTCAATTATAAGACCGGGCTAAGATGGTAAGATCTGTTTAAAAGATTCAATTCCCTGTTAACATCTTAAAACATGTTAACACTCCTGGCAGATGTGATTCATTTAAAATCACACACGTCATTTTTACATGGGATTCTTCAAAGGATTCCTAACCCAGTTTAATGATCCCTGAATCCTGGGTTTACGTCATCAATTAAGATGATCATATTTTAACCATACGTGGTAATATAGTGCCTACGGGCCTTGCTCATTTCTACATGAGCCAAAATACAGTGGTAGCTATGACTCCCTGTCAGATAAAGGTAATGAACTAGGTTCAAACCTCAAATGCTTTGATTCTCTGAAATCCTAGCATATAATTTATAATTGTCTACGTGACTAGGCCTATTGTGCCAATATACTTTCATGCTCTGATTCTCCGAAATCATAGCTTAAAATTTATAAATGTCCTTGTGACTAGGCCTACTGTGCCAGAATACCTTCATGCTTTGATTCTCTGAAATCATGGCTTATAACTTAAAAATTTGTCCTTGTGACTAGGCCTTTTGTGCTATGAAATAAAACTGTTATTATTGCTTTGATTCTCTGAAATCATAAGCTTATAATTTATAAATGTCCATGTGACCAGGCCATTGGGTGCCACTAATAAAACTGTTAATGTTTTATAATTAGGATAAATTATAATAGAAATCCTAAATAAATATGATTAATAAATTAACCATATATGGTCTCTGTTTACCATGGTTAATGAAGTTCCCCAAGGGGGAAATCCAGTAATAAACATCTCTTATAAGGGAAGTGCCTACGGGCTATAGTTAATGTCCTCTGAGACTAAAGACAGTGGTAGCCTACAACTCCCTGTCAAGAAAAGGTAATGAACTTTGATTCAAACCTTAAGGCCACGATTCCCTGAAATCATGGCTTATAAATTTAACTTGTCTACGCGACAAGGCCATTGGTGCTATTATTAACTTATGAATTAGGATTTATGATAAAAATCCTGGATAAAATAAATATCCTTCCTTCTCTGTCAGTATGCAATTGAAGGGAATCTTAAAGGTGAAACCTAGCCTACGCGGCCAAAGTGGTGAAACCTACTCAAGGGATTCAAATCCTTGTTAACACCTAGGAATATGTTAGCACTCCTGACAAATGTGATTCGAGAAAATCACAACAGTCATCCTTATATTGGATTCTTCCAATTCTTAAATCTAGCCTAGTGATCTAGGAATCATGGCTTATATCATCCTATAAGATGATCATATTATAAACATACGTTAGTAATGAAGCACCTACGGAGTAAACTAGTTGTCCGATAAGACAACGACAGTGGTGGTCTTTGACCTCCTGTCTAAAATGTTGGACTAGGTCCAAACATAATAGTCTATATGATCAATGCGATCATGATTAATATCATCTAATACGATGATCATATTATTTAACATCCTTTAGTGATGTCTTGCCTACGGGCTATAATATATTGTCCATTTGAGACATTGACATTATTATCTTTATGATTCCTTGTCTAAGGTGGTGAGCTATGCTCAAGCCAAATAGTCAATATGATTAATGCAATCATGACTTATAGCATCTAATAGGACGAACCAATTATAAACATCCATGAGTGATGTTTTCGCCGATGGGCCAAATTATACTGTCCATGTGTGACAAAGACATTGTGATCTTTACGATTCCCTGTCCAAGGTGGTGAGCTATGCTCAAGCCTAATAGTTCATATGATCAATACGATCATGACAAAAATCATCAATACGATGATTAAAAATTTTAAACATCCGTAATGATGTTTTGCCTAAGGGCTATATTATATCGTCCAACCGAGACAAGGCAATTGTAATCTTTTGTGATTCTTTGCCAAGGGGGTGAGCTATACTCAATTTCCATAGTCTATACTATCAGTGCGATCCTGACTAGTATCCTCAGTATGCTGATCATAATATTAATATCCCTCGTGATGAAATGCCTACGGGCTATACTTTATTCTAGTGTCGGTAAGACAAAGATAGTAGTGATCTTTATGATCCCCTGTTCAAAATGGTGTGATTACACCCAAACCTAATAGTCAATATGATCGATGTGATCATGACTAATATCATTAGATACGATGGTTATATATAAACATCCATTAGTGATGTTGATTGGCTTATTTTTCTGCCAAAAGAATCGTCTTTCAAGACAATGACAGTTGTAGTCTATGACTCCCTGTCTAAAGGTGAAGAACCACGTTCAAACCTGGAAGCCCTAATCTAATAAGATTTCGGCTAAGAAATTAAGGTCTTTGATAATAGACCATCGAGTTATGTTTTAAAGTCATTCATGACAAGCCTATGTGCTATAATTGGTCATTCGTGACAAGTTAACATATTAAATGTTAACATTCCTGGTGACATGCCTTTGTACCAGATTTGATGAATGTCCTTATAACAAGGCCGTTTGTGCCATATCTAAATGTCCTTCGTGACAAGGCCTTCATGCCGTATAATCATTTATGTCCTTCATGACTGTGCTTTATGCCATATTTTTCTACGTCCCTCGTGACATGCTTCTATGCCATACATGTATATAAATATATAACCGAAGTCATGAAAGGCTAGCCTTTGAGCTATTTATAATCGTCCTTATGACAAAGACAGTTGTGACATTATGGTCCCCTGTCAAGCAAGTATTGGACTCGCTCCAAACTTTGCATGCCATTGATGGTCCCGTTGTGACCTAGGCTAAATATAATGGAAATACGTTCAAATAACATTCACTATGAATGTTCGGAACAGAATAGCCCATACGGTTTATGAATGCCGTGGCTAACCTAAGTCAGGTCATCAGGATGATGATTAATAATGGTTAAATCTTGGTGATTGGTACCAAGTTTCGAGTATGGAAAACTCGGATGAGGTAGACGAAAGTCGCAATACTAATAAGGCGACGAAAGTTAATAAAACTACAAACGTAAACCTCAATATCAATGAAGTTAATCTCCAGGCTGTGGTTGACGCAGCAAATGGAAGGACCATAGAAAGGTCATGAGACAATCCAAAGAGCCGAATTCTTCTCGCTCTAAATCTCATTAAAAACCGTGTATATATTGCTCATGAGGAGATTTTGTTCACACTTCGTATATGAAGGATGAACCAAAAGAAGGAGAATAACTTCCAGAAATCTGAGAAATAGAGCAAGTACAGGCTTAATAAAAAGCAACGAAAGTTCAGTAAGAAGCCTGTATACCTCTGAGACTGCTTCAGCATTATTAGATGGATGTTTTGTATCCATAAGGAATCATTTTTGGTGTCCTAGTTCCGTTAAATACAAGGACTCAATTTAGTGATAAAATCAAGCCCATATTGTGGGTAATAAGAAGAGATTAATTATCAAGATTCCCTATGAGACAACTCTCATAATTACACGTATCAGTACGTTTAATTAATATTAAACACAAAAAAATGGTGGAACTGGCCGTCCCCGGAATCGAACCTGGGTCTAGGCCGGCCGCACCCTTTCGCGCGCCTAGCCAACTGGGCTAGGTGCCTAGTTTGTGAAACTTCCATTATTAATTAAATATAAGCACTTGTACAATAAACTTCCTTATCATTTATCAATAATAATTTCTGCTAAGTGTCCTGTTTTTAATACAGGCAATAATAAATCTTCATGAACCATAAACTTAGCAAAATTTTTATCATCCACAAGGTATAACTACCAAGGAAACCATAGTAACCGATTCTTCTAGTATCGGCAAGGAATTCTTCCGAAAAATCTAAGAGTACTCTTTCTTCGCATAGAGTACGACAACATATGTTATTTTAATTATTTTTCTCATTGTTTTTTTTTCTATCGCCTGCGAATGCCAAACTATGTTTGATAAAAGTGTCATATGAGGATTGGCGTATCCTAGTGTGTCCCATAGATTATTTCCATGTCTGATCAGCATGGAGGTTTAATACATGGAACCCCTAAGATATCCCAATGATCATATTGTACTAAAGTCGACTAGTAGTATTCAAAGAAGATATCCAAAAATGGAAAAAAAAAATTCCAAGTAAATGCTCCCGATTAAGGAAGTCGTGGACTTATAACATAAAAGTGCCACTCATTTGACACGAACAATGATGGATGAACTGGAGCCTGAGATATGGAAAATCTCTGTAGCCTCCTTGTATCTTAATTATCTTCTCAAAAGTTTTCCCTGCTTACCTCATGGAAGGCAGGTAGAATTAAGATTTGTATCCCGCCGTGGGATGGAGTATTGTGAAAACTCCATATTGATTATGGAATAAACGAAACCTTGGTTAAGTAGGTTTTAAGACATAGGCTCATATAGCCTTACTCAATATTCTGAGGGTTTTATGTTAATAAATAAGAAAGACGGTTCATATTGCTTATGCATACATGCCGCAACCCTAATTAGGCAACGATTAAGAATTTGCCATCAGCTACCCAGGATCTAAGGGCAAAACTATTGGTGGATAGGCTTGAAGAAGTCTGTGGCCACCTATGTAGCTAAATGCTTGACAAGTGCGCAAGTCAAAGCCGAGCATAAGAAACCATCAGGTTTGCTACAACAGCCTGAACTTCCCACGTGGAAGTGGGAAACGGTAACTATGGATTTTATTACCAAGTTACCCAAGACAATGAAAGGAAATGATACGATATGAGTTATAGTTGACAGACTGACTAAGTCAGCACATTTCCTACCCATCAAGGAGACTTATAGCTCCGATATGTTAGCCCAATTATAAGTGGATAAGATTGTAGCCTTGCATGGCATACCTGTGACTATTATCTCTGATAAAGATACTAAGTACACGTCACATTTTTGGAAGAGTTTCCAACAATCTTTGGGGCATACGTTCGAATTTTAGTACGGCTTATCATTCTCGGACTGACGGTCAGAGTGAGCGTACTATTCAAACGTTGGAACACATGCTACGTGCATGTGCAATCGATTTGGTGGTAGTTGGGATAAGAACCTACCATTAATCGAATTCTCCTACAACAATAGTTACCATACCAGCATTTAAAGCTGCGCCTTTTGAGGCATTATACGGTAGAAAGAGTAGATCGCCCGTTTGCTGGGCGGAAGTTGGAGATGTCCGATTATCAGGACCAGAGATAGTCTTTGAAACGACGGACAAGATTGTCCAGGTACGTGACCGTCTCGAAGCTGCCCGAGATAGGAAGAAGAGTTACGCTGATCCAAAGCGTAAAGCTTTTCACTTCGAAGTAGGTGATAAAGTGTTGCTAAAAGTATCACCCTGGAAGGGGGTAATACGATTTGGTAAGAAAGGCAAACTAAGCCCGAGATACATAGGACCTTTCGAGGTTGTCGAACGTATCGGATCAGTTGCCTATAAGTTAAACTTACTTGAAGAGCTCAGTGGAATTCACAATGTGTTCCACATCTGCAATCTGAAGAAGTGATTCGCTAATGAATCACTGATTATACCGCATACAGATGTGCATATAGATGAGAGCTTGAAGTTTGTGGAAAAACCCTTGTCGATTGAGGATCGACGGGTTAAGAAGCTTCGAAGGAAGCATGTACCTATTGTTAAGGTCAAATGGGATGCCGTAGTGGTCCCGAATTCACGTGGGAGGTTGAATCCACGATGAAAGAAAAGTACCCTTACTTATTTCAGTAAATCTCGGGTCGAGATTTATTTTAAGGGGGTGAGGATGTAACACCTCGAAAATTCACGTCCTATAATGTGTTGACACGTGTCATAAAGTTTGAACGTGTGAAAGAATGTTATAAAAGGACTAAAGTTGACAAACATGGAAAGTATGAGATTATATGGATTCTAAGTGTCAACAGTGAATAAATATACTTCATAATAACCCTACATGATGTTCATAACATCAAACGAATAAATCATGGATCATACGAAGCTAAAAGTGATAGATTACAAACTACAGGGGTTAAATGTGTCAACATGTTAAAGATATACCTCTGAGTGAACTTTTGACAAACCCGAAGCTTTGTAAATATAAATTATGCTCACTAGAATGCACGATTAAAATTTCATAAAGTTTCGTTATCGTATGAGAAAGTTATGATCAAATTCGTGTGCGAGGGGTTAAAGCGTCAACGTTGAAAGTTAGGCCTTTTCGGGTAACAATTAAGTTAACCGGGGACTTAACAAAATGGGTATATGTCTTGAGGCCCTTATAGATCAATTACGAGGGCTCAAAATGCAATAAACAAGTGTCTATACAAGGTTTGAAGAGCCAAGGACCAATCTGCAATTAAATGAAAGATGTTTGGCTGATTTATACATGCTCGCGTAGCGCGAGCCTGAGGCCATATGGCGTCGCGCTACGCGAGGGCTACATCTGGGCAGATTTCGTTTATTCTTTGATCCCTTGTCTGCCAATGCATTTGCAACCCACTTTGATCGATTTTTCACATTCATTTGACCCCTAAAACAACCCCTAGAACATCTAGGACACTTGTAAGTGAATTGTGGTGGGTTGTAGACTTGTGTGTCAATCTTTTGTGGTGTTTAAAACACTATATAAGGGCCATGAGTTGCAAACATTCACTCACACCTTCATCTGCATTTCTTGAGCACTTCTGGAGCTTAGGAGCAGACCCAATACCTTCCTACTCGAGCTTAGGACTTGGGTAAGTATGCTAGACCTTCCTCGGTTTAGTTTTTGCTTAGTTATTAGCTTAAAAGTCAACCGTCGTAATTAACGGTTGACTTAACGATTAATCGCTAATGGTCCAGCGATTAGTCAAATTAAAAGTAGTTATAAGTTGGTAATTAGGTGGGTAATAAACCCCTAAAAAGGTTCCCCCTGATTCCCATTCTAACCAGGTCAAATGTCGGGTCAAACTTTTAATTAAAAAGTCAACATAATGCTTAAAATGTCATTTATGCATAATTAGCTATCTAGAACATGTACAACCTGTTTGATCATTGTTATAACTTAGTAATAAGTGTAAGAACATGTCCAAACATGTTCAACCCGACAATTTCCTGTTTAGACCCGGTTCGGAACCGAAAGTCGCAAAGCTTTGACTTTTGCTTTGACTTCAGTTCTGACCCGTTTGGGTATGTTTTAGAAATATCTTAGAGCCTCATTTGGACCAGGTTACATGCTAGTATAACCCTCTGTGATTATACACCTCGGTTCATTAGTTATCCGATTAATATGCATATTTCCGTTAATTGCTCATACGTTGACCGTTATGCCCTTATTACCTTAAAACATGATTTATGAAAATGTAAAAGTGTAGAAACCTTGAATATTGATATATAAACTTGTATGCAAAATTTGACATCAGTTTGACTTGTAGATTAAGAGTTATGCTCATTGTCGCTAAATTAAAGCTTTATGTTAACAAAATGGCGTAATTAGCGTATAGCCTAGTTAAACATACTTTTTGATATCAAATCTTTTACCCACTGATGTTATATATTATTTTGGGATTTTTAAAGATTTTTAATTAATTTTAGGACGAGCATAACTAGTAGTCGTAGGCTTAATCCGGTAATTGTCGGTTTTGCCCTTACGGGCCATAAAATGAGTTTTACTTATCTAAACGACTCCAAACCTTTTGCTACTGATCACATATGTTAAATAAATTATTTTAAGCCTTCTGGAAATATAAAAATATCAGATTTAAGTATAGAACCCGGAAATGGCCTTTAATCGCCATAATTAGCGTTTTTAACGCATAGTATGTCTTAGAATCATATTGGACATACCCGGGTTGATACCTACTGATATATGAGGCAAATTATGATATTTTAACAGTAAGCAAAGGTTGATTAACTCAGACTTCGTTTTTGAGCTTTTCGGCTTATGTGAAATTACCAAAATACCCCTACGGGGCATAGTTTGGTTAAAGATGATAAATTTCACATATATGCTTTAGTCTACTGTTATAACTCATCAAAGTGCGTATGTTTGCTGTTTACATCAGACCTGTAACTCAGTTAAACATTTAAACTCTTTTACAACCTTTAAAATGACCAAACTACCCCTACGGGGCATAGTTTGTGTTTAAATTAGTTCGGGGCATAATGAAAGACATCCTACTGATGTCACAACATATTTGAAGCATATTAACTTAGGAAACCTGTATATGGCTCTTACGGATACCCGTTACGCTTATTTCGCGTTCGGTTCGGTTTATGTAACAAGTTTACATAAATTAGCCGATACGGGTCAAACCTTATCGGCTTTATCTCAAAATCCAGAATGTGAATAATAAACCCATATTAAACAAGTCTCCGAACTTGTCGGGTCTAAATCACATTCTATCCGGTCTTCGCTTAATCGTGCGTACGAACCGTATCTTTGAAACTAGCCGGTCTAAGCTTAAGCTTAATTAAAGACCCGTTAGGATTCTAATAGGTTATTAAAAACCTTCGTTCCAGATTAGGAGCCCAGTAAAAGCTATCTGTACTTGCTGATTTGATATACGGCTGGGATTGAATTTATATCTAGCTCAGGTAAATACTTTTAACTTATTTTCCCTATACGGGCTTGGGTTACGGTACATAGCGTACCGCTTGATCGGGCATCAAATCTCCACGCTTAGTGGGTAGTTGAATAATTTGATCGGCTCGTTTTAAACAGATTTGTTACTTTACAGCCTTTGGGGGGTTAATGACCATGTCCCGGATATCCTCGGCATTATCTTACGAGATGGCCACGACCTGAGCACGGGGTGTAGGCGTACACCTGTCAGTGTATAACTCTAGAATTGTGGTGTGTCTATTGATCTTTAACTCGGATACGCTCCGGGCTACTGAACGCATAAGTAACATGTAAATCGTTCTCAAGATTATAATATTAAATAATTCTCCCAAGTTAAAAAGATTAATTTTGCCTCTGTGCATTTTAATCAATGTGTCAAGATATTTTGTGCCACGTGCATTCAAAACAATTTACAAACTCTTTTTCCAAAATGAGTCAGTTGAATGTATTTACCAGTGTAAACTGACGTATTTTCCAAAAAGGCTAAATGCAGGTACTATACGAAATTGGCTGGATATGTCTCCTTAGCATCAATAGAAGTCTCGCAAGCTTAAGATGCCTAAAAGTCTGTTGAACTATTGATTCCATTTTATGTTCGATCCTTCTGTGGATAAACTTCCGAATATTGTGACAATTGATATTACAATAATAAATTCGGTCGTATCATACTTTAAATTGCTTCCGCTGTGCATATTGATATTGTGTTGTTTGACTATTACGTTGCCAACCATGACGTCACGATACTCCCCACCGGGCCCACCGGTGACACGTGGAAATCGGGGTGTGACAGGTTGGTATCAGAGCCAACACTGAGTGAATTAAACACTAGCCTTAGTGTTTAATCTCAGTTACACAATTGCACAATTCTAAACTTCTGAGTCTAGACTTAACTTAGGAATATTCTCAATCCTAATCTTGAAGTTTTGCTTCCAAATTTTTATATATTGGATACGTCGCCAAGCGAAGAAGCTGTAATAAGAATTCTCCACATCTGGAGCCTTGAAATGCTGAGCTTCGTACAGCGACCAAGATGAGACGTGCGACCAAGGAGAAAGCATTCAAGAATTGAATGAAGAAGAAACCCCTTTGCTGAAGATCGTTTCCTCATTAGTCCTTATAAGGACATATTTACCTTTTTCAGTCCCTTCGAGGACAACATTATTCCTTTTAAGTCCCACTTAGGGCAACTTTATACTTTTATTTTTATAAATGAAATGATTAAGTTTAAACTTTCATTCTAAATAAGAAATATTAAATAAATGGAAAAAAAAATATATTTCTTTTTTTTGCAAGATCTACCATTATAATAAAATGGCAAAATCTAAAAGGGCAAGACCTAGCTTCGGGTCATATTAAGACCGGCCAAGATGGCAGTTCCGCAATTTAGATTCAGATCCATATTTACACCTCGATTTAAAAATTGTTCTGCGTTAATTATAAATTAAGAATCTTAAGTGTGAAACCTAGCCTCGGGTCAATTATAAGACCGGGCCAAGATGGTAAGACCTGTTAAAAAGATTCAAATCATTAATTAAGAATCTTAATGTGAAACCTAGCCTCGGGTCAATTATAAGACCGGGCCAAGATGGTAAGATCTGTTTAAAAGATTCAATTCCCTGTTAACATCTTAAAACATGTTAACACTCCTGGCAGATGTGATTCATTTAAAATCACACACGTCATTTTTACATGGGATTCTTCAAAGGATTCCTAACCCAGTTTAATGATCCCTGAATCCTGGGTTTACGTCATCAATTAAGATGATCATATTTTAACCATACGTGGTAATATAGTGCCTACGGGCCTTGCTCATTTCTACATGAGCCAAAATACAGTGGTAGCTATGACTCCCTGTCAGATAAAGGTAATGAACTAGGTTCAAACCTCAAATGCTTTGATTCTCTGAAATCCTAGCATATAATTTATAATTGTCTACGTGACTAGGCCTATTGTGCCAATATACTTTCATGCTCTGATTCTCCGAAATCATAGCTTAAAATTTATAAATGTCCTTGTGACTAGGCCTACTGTGCCAGAATACCTTCATGCTTTGATTCTCTGAAATCATGGCTTATAACTTAAAAATTTGTCCTTGTGACTAGGCCTTTTGTGCTATGAAATAAAACTGTTATTATTGCTTTGATTCTCTGAAATCATAAGCTTATAATTTATAAATGTCCATGTGACCAGGCCATTGGGTGCCACTAATAAAACTGTTAATGTTTTATAATTAGGATAAATTATAATAGAAATCCTAAATAAATATGATTAATAAATTAACCATATATGGTCTCTGTTTACCATGGTTAATGAAGTTCCCCAAGGGGGAAATCCAGTAATAAACATCTCTTATAAGGGAAGTGCCTACGGGCTATAGTTAATGTCCTCTGAGACTAAAGACAGTGGTAGCCTACAACTCCCTGTCAAGAAAAGGTAATGAACTTTGATTCAAACCTTAAGATATTGATTAATTTGTATAACGATATATTAACTTGTATAACGATATGGTATATACACATATAAACCTGTGAATTAATATGGTACATAGTGTTACGGATAACTATGTTGTATGATTTCTAGTTATAAGTTGTATGTTCATTGAAATGATAAGCAAATAACCCGACATGGATTATGGTGTTATATGAACTAGTGTTGTGATTTGGATATGGGACCCAAATATTTTCTACGACTTGGGTAATAATATGTGTGCTGTTTACTTGTAACCTATGTACTAAATGAAAAGAACACATGTTTTATGTTTACACGACACTGACTGATCTTGGTAACCACGGTAGGGTTGGTTGACCAACTAGGGAACGGGTAACATACCACGCTGAGCAATCCAAAGGTGAGTTCACTTCTCTTAAAACAAGCATGCGTCCGGTGGGGACAATCAAACTGATAAAACTTGTAAACGGATTTTCGTAAACCCATATCCTTGTAGGGGATATGAGGCGGTTTTCAAATACCCACATCCTTGTAGGGGATGTGAGGCGGATTTCACAACGCTATCCTTGCAGGGGATATGCAACGGTTTTTCAGTAAACGTTATGGTTGGATAATACACTCACTCTCTATCGCTTAAGTCCCATCATTACTACCGGTTGTTGCTTGTAGGGCAACGGGGTTATTAGTTGGTAGCGCTATTAGGTTTGGCACCCTCACGACGCTCCTGGATAGGACGGGCGTGAACTAATAACTTTAAATCATGACCAATGTTTGATAGAGCATTGGGGAAGGGCAAAAAGGTTCGTCTGCGGTATCGAGTTATTATCAACATAACAGTCTTAACGAATCTTAAATCACTATTTGGTATTAAATGGTTAACACAAACTGTGAACTCACCAGCCTGTCTGACACACTTTTTCTGCATGCTTGCAGGTCCTTAGGTACATGGATTGGAACTTGCTATCTAGGAGTGCTGGAGTGGTCATGGGTCGTAGCTCTTGGATACAAGTTTTAAAGATTATCGTACTCTCGTTTTGAAACACTTAAAAACACTATTTACATTATGCTTCCGCTGAACAAATTGGTTTTGATTGTGTTTGGATTTATTTCATGAAATAAATGGAAACTTTTATTAATTCTATGTTATGGTTCAATGTGATTGGTGGCTAGATCCTGGTACGTCACACGCCCAACGGTGTTATCGCATGTGGTATTTTGGGGGTGTGACAGTTTGGTATCAGAGCCACTGATTATAGTGAACTAGGATTTAAAACGTTTTTATAAAACCAGACTATAACCAAACAACTCAGAAAGCGACCATGACACTCAGCTCCAGATTGCAAGGTTCGTCCTCTGTTTACTTTATGCATTACTTGCTTAGTAGTTACACACACACATGAATTGCATGAAACAACATATTTGATACCTTGATGTGATTACCTGTGCTGCATGTCTTAGTGAAGCTAGATAGTGTGGCACTACCCTTCGACACTTGTGATTATTAATCCTGTAATGCCTTTCGTTTTACTATTTGAATATGGGAGAAACTTTTAGCGCAAGTTAAGAGGCACAGAGATAAGCATGCAAATTGCCTTATTATTATGGGTGCACACATAATAATAAAGTGAGCTGCATGTGAGTCCCAGTGAGGCTTAACGAGTGTGAGAAGGGTTCCGCCCTGTTATTTGGTGTAAACTTTGTAGTTTGTAGATGTCAACGTGAGGTTTGACTCCTACCTTATTTTGATTCCTAAACTTTTCCCTCTTCATATTTAGAATCATGAGTGTTCGAGGACATGGACGTGGACATATCGCGATGACTCAGACTGAGTTGACAAATCTGATTAACACTCGTGTGGCTGAGGCTTTTGTGACAACTCGAGTTTTCACAGGTCTTTCCCCGACACGTTACTTGTTACAATCGTGTTTTCATAATTATTTGTGTTGTAACTTGTATATTTGATGTTGTAACCTACATATTTGATGAATAGTTAAACCAACATGATGTAAGGTTGTTAATGAGTAATGTAAGAATTTATCTCAATACAATTAGTAACCCATGTGATCTGCAATTATATCAAACCTAACATTTGATCTGCCCAATGATAAATCAGAAGTGAATGGATATTGTTGGCAAATTTCATGTGATCGAATCATGACCTGATAAAGTCTCTCGGGCCAATACAATTCAGATCAGATAGCATGCGTTAATAATCTTAGCTTTCGGCCCATTAATGGCAATACCATTACTGTCCAATAGAAATGTAGTAAGTTCAGAATCCTTTTATTTGTGTGGCGGCCCATGTGATTAATAAATGTCGGCCACTCACCTCTTGGTTCAATGTTGTGGCCATGTGCTATTATCCAACAACTTGGATCGGCCCACTTGTTTGACACATTGACTTTGATTGAATTGCATGGGACCAATTTATAACCAAAGCCAAAAAAAATGAACACACCTTATATACTGAATTTACGGTTGGGCCTGGCGAAGCCCAAGTGGGTTAGTATATTGGGGCCGGTTATTAATTAGCTTATATGCACACATGGGTAACGTAACATGTTAACATAAGCATACCCCAAACCCTACTTTTCCCAAACGTACGTGTGGCAGGAGACCCTCCCCCCCCCCCTCTTCGAAGCACCTTTCTGTTGAATCAAACTTGTGGTTAGTAATTCGTATTCGTGCTGAAACTTATTTGTTCGGTCTTGTTTATACATGTGCTTGATTAACATGAAACTTATTCGTTCGATCTTGTTTATACGTGTGCTTGATTAACATGAAGTGTTTACATGTAATCTAGTAAATGTGATCGGCTAAATGATTTGGAATGATATGTAAAAATTGGATGTTGACAATTATAATATTCATGTATGGGCTGATTAGCTTGAACCGAATCATGATGTTAATGAATTGAGTTTTGTTATAAACTGTGTGGATAAGGGAGGGGATCGAACATTAGTGGGGGGGGGGGGGGGCAATAATTAACATGTTTATTTTTCATGCTAGGATTAATCAGGAATGGTGAAACATTATGTGATGAACCTAATTGTTATGGCTCGATTTCAATATTAATAACTTAGGATTTCATATATATGATTTAGTGGTGTGTTTATGCATATGAGTTGGTTAAGAAGATGTTATAGGATTGTTATGAAATCTAATTTATTAGGGTACACCACTTTAGATGTTAATGGACATAAATTAATTATTAATCATGGTTTGTGAGAATTAAAGTCCAAGTGATAAAACAATATTGAAGTGGTGTAACTAATTGTTGATTAATTTCGTAACAAAAGGTTAAGTAGGTAAGTTAAACAAATATGAAATCTGATTGTACACCTCTTGATCACGTACACGGGCTAACACAACTTTATGTTTGGGCTTTGCATGAGTTATGGGCCGCACATGTTCAATAAGTGGGTTTGAAATGTATACTAGTAAATCATGAATGTATGTATGTGGTATGTTTGACTTATTGCATATTGGGTGATTAATCGATGACATTAGGTGAGTGGGCTAACTATCGTGAGTTGAATTATTTGTGTGTATTACATATACGATAATTGTGCTTCATATGAACAACGAATACGTGAATTGTTTGTACGTGAAAGATGTGGTCCGTGTGCATGTAGAACTGACTATTATCGGTAACCCTTCTAGGGCGTGTTTGACCAACTGATAAATAAGTACCCAATATTACCGAGCAAACCACAGGTGAGTTCACTGCTCTTTTTCCAAGCATGCATCCCGGGGAGGGATATCGGGTAACGTTCCGGGGAGGAATGTCAGGTTAATAGTATGTTTGTTATTACTCATTTCTATCATATAAGACCCCTTACATCTACCGATAGTTGCCGGGGAGGCAACGATGTTATTAGTTGATAGCGCTATTAGGTTTGGCACCCTCACACCGTACCGGGGAGGACGGGCGTGAACTAATTTCCTTAAAGCATGACCAATGTTTTGATAGAGACATTGGGGTTGGGAAAATACATCTTGTAGCCATTGCGGTAATCGAGTTAATAACAACATCAAATCAAATTGTTAAACTGTGTTATACATATATCTGGTAACTAAACAAGTTAGCAAAACTTTGAACTCACCAGCGTTGTCTGACACACTTGTTTGCATGCTTGTAGGTCGTTAGATGTCTTGCGTTGGGACTTGCTGTCTGGAGTAGCAGGAATGGTCATGGGCCGACTGGAAGAATTCATGTGATTGATTATTGACAGTATACATTGGTTTTGAACAATTTAACTTTGGATTACTATTTGCTTCCGCTGAGCATGTTGGTTTTCATTTAAACTCATTGATGGTATTTTTATTAATAATTGAGAACTTTATTTTGAAACTTGTATGGGTTCAATGTAATTAGTGGCTCGTTGTTGGTACGTCACACGCCTAACAGGGACATTCCCTAGGTGGTATTTTGGGGGTGTGACAGTTTGGTATCAGAGCCACTGGTTATAGTGAACTTGGTTTTAAAACGTTTTTATAAAACCAGACTATAACCGAACAGATCCGAAATCGACCATGACACTCGGCTCCAGATTGCAAGGTTCGTCTCTCGTTTACTATTTCATAGCATATCTAGTGTTTAATTATGAATAACATCACACGTGAATACACACTCGGCACGACAGTATGAGTTTCTATGTTACCAACCCATGTTATGTGTGATGTTTCTTGAATTTTCATGACCTATGTTGTGGTGTCTATTGTCTTATTGCTCGAATTTGAGGAACCTTTTAACACGAGTTGGGAGGAACTGAGATGAACATGCAAGATGGATTATTATTATGGGTGTACACATAATAATAATGTGGGGTGCATGTGAGTCTCAGTGAGGCTTAACAAGTGAAAAGGGGGTTCCGTTCCGTTATTTGGTTGATGTGAAACACAACAGTCTATAGGAGCCATAGCAGTGATTGTCTCCTACTTGAATGTGATCTTTTCACTTCCCTCTGAAACCTTTCGAATCTCGATGCTATCGAGTATTACCTGAACACCCATCTGAATGTCTAGCAAATTGTGTAGAATGCTAGGTGCTTGAACGAACGTCCCTGAGTGGATGTTGCAGCGTCAATGATTGGTCTATACCCCATCACTCCTCTTTGTTGTTGAAACTCGATGTACTGACGTCTTAGACCCCGAAGTGCGATCACATCTGCAACACTCTGGAAACATACCGTGCGTTACCTAGTTAACTTGCAAGAACGATGGACAAGAGGATGAGCATAGAGCCTCACCAACCTCAGTATTAGAACGACCCTGATTACTGGCAGCGAACATCAGCAATTTGACTTCAATCGAATCCTAAGCGACTTATGTGAGTCAACTCTTACGAATCAATCGGGACATCGGCGATGACAATCAACTGTAGTATGGAATGTGTAACTGTCAGAACAATGAGTAACGCTTTAGGGCGTGGCACGGAAATGTGACAGGATGGACCTTGTTGGTGAAAGGTCGCAGGCCTCCGTTTCGAGCAACGACATTAGAGGCAACAGTCATGGCAACATCAAGGTACTCGTAATCGTAGCATGGAAATGAAGGTGACATTGGCAAGGAATGATTGCTGTTAAGTCAAGACGTCAACAACCCAGGGAACAATGACAGTTTTGGGAGTTCTAGTAGCAGTAGCATCAACACTGGATGTGGTACTCGTGAAGGGCATTTAGGATTGGCGTGGGCGACGCCAGGATTATAACAACATGGTGGCCTACACGTTCTTAGTAACTAATCACTTCGTGACTGTTTTACTCAACTCTGATGCTTCTTGAAACCGAACCTGCTGTGGAATCGGCAGATGGCAAGCCCACTGAAACCTCATAAGATTGTTGGAATGCAAACTCGACCTTGTGGGACAAGTGTTCGACGTCGACCATCCTTCTACTACCCTTGATAGTTTTGATGCACTAGTCCGTATGGATTGGTTATCTGGATATCGCGTAGATATACCTTGAGGGAAGGAAATTTTGTGTCACTTTATACTTTGAAGTGTCAGAGTGGTGTAAGGGTTAGCATCATATCAGCAATGAAGGCCAGAAGTGTCTACGGAGGGAATACCCCGCTACGTTAGCAGCCGTTACTGATATTAAGGCTAAGGAAAAGAGGATCGAGGGTCCACCAATTGTTTGTGACTCATATCAGTGTGCTAGTCGAGGAACTTTCATGTTTACTTCCACAACTGTTAGTCGGAATCTCAGTTGATCTCATGCCAGAGGCAGTTCCGAATACTCGTACTCCTACCGTCTTGCACCAGGAGGGTTGCAAGAACTATATAAGCTACTACGAGAACTGTTGGATGGGAGTTTTGGCGGACCTATTTTTCGCTTTGGGAAGCCCCAGTTATATCTGTGAAGATAAGTCTTTTTGTGTGTGTACTAATTATCAAGAACTCATCAAGGCGACAGTTGCAAACCGTTTGCCTCGACCATGTACTGACAACCTGTCGACTAGCGACAAGGGACGAGCTTTCATTCGAGGATTGATTTACGAGCGGACTAATATCAGATGGAAGTGCAAGGGGAGGATGTTTTAAAGCGGCTTATCCGACGCAATTCGGCCATACGACTTTGTATTCCATGACTTTTGGGCTAATCATCAAATCAGCAGTTGTATGGATCACATAACTTGACTATGCTTATTGACGACGTGCTGGACGACATCTGTATCTTAATTTAGAGCTCCTGAGGGAGGAGCCATTCTATGTGAAGTCTTGTAAAATGTAACACCTGGATTCGAGAGATACATTTTGGGCATGTAACCAACGAAGTGGGAACACACGTGGATCTTGCTAAAGATCCATTTTGTTAGAAACTAATCGACACCCAAGATTCCTTCGGGGATACAGCAATTCCTTGGTTTCGCTATGTCGCAACCCCCGATCCCACATCCCCGGTGGTATCTCGTATTGTCTAATTTGGCAGCGGAAATTTTCATCAGGACCGTAGTTAGGAAACATTGATCAGAGTAAAATACCACATTTTCATAATATTAAACAAATGGGTTAAAACCCAAGTTCGTAGTACACACGTTTTCATAGGAATAAGTCCTATTTTATTAATAAAAACATCTATTTTATTTTTAGGTAACTTTATTGCCACTTTTCCAAGCCTTCAGTGCTGTCCAGCTGGCTTCTATTTGGCTTTCACATTTTGTTACCTGAAACGCGTTTTAAAAACATTTGTCAGTGGGAAATACTAGTGAGTGAATCCCAGTTTAATCAAGTTTAAATAAAAATCCCATTGTACAGTATTGAGGGCGATCCCGCAATTATATTTGTTTCCAAGACATCACAATTAACATCCATGGTACTGTCGAACACGACTTGTGGAAATGTTACTCCTTGACAAGGTGGTAACAAATTTTGTATACAAAACCCCAATATACTCATGATAATTGTATTCTTACAAATACTCAATCACTATTTAATATATAATTAATTAAATGAGGTTTTGTAAAAACAGTTAACAAAAAGTGGATCAACTCACATTGCTGTTTTAGATTTTCCGTAAGGGTTTCCTGGTGACAATCTATAATTTACACAAATGCACACGCGTTAGTATAATAACCCATTTTAACATTAGTAATACCCTCCCCGAGACGGCATTCCAACGACTACGTCGGGCAGAACCACGACAGCCGTTACGGAACCCTAGATCAATCGGGCAACGTATCTAATACGTATCCAGGGGTTATAATACTTACAACGGAGCAGAACTTCGCTATTTAGGGGGGTATAATACCCGCTTATATTGCCTAATATTCAGAATTGAGAGAAAGAAACGATTTTTGAACAAATTCGAATGAAATCCGATGGCCTGCTTATATAGTTGCTGAGTCTGGTTCTCTCGCAGTCCGCGTAACACAAGAGCAGGGCCTACGCGGCCCGCGTTGACCCCAGGTCAATGCGTAGGTGATCCGAGTCATCAGGTAGGTTCGCCGGGTGTTGGGCCACATGGCCGCACCGGGCTGCGCCACCTTTTATGTTCACGCGGCCCGCGTGAAGGTTGGGGTGGAGCTTACGAGGCCCGCCTCAACTTAAAAAAATCAATTTTTAATTATTTTTAACACTATTTAGGGTATTCGGGGTCCATTTTCTCGTATGGGGTGTATTTTGGGACATATTGGGATATTTTAAAATATATTGAGGTGTCGGAAAATATTCGAGGGTGTCGGTTTATTTAGGATTGTTACATCCTCCCCACCTTGTTTTAGAGCTCGTCCTCGAGATCTACTGGAACAAGTGTGGATATTTCCTTTGCATCTCTGATTCAAGCTCCCATGTGTACTCAGGTCCTCTTTTGGAGTCCTACTTTACTTTGACCAGAACTAATCTCTTATGCTTGAGGTTCTTGACTTTCCTGTCTTCAATTTGTAGAGGCCTTTCTACAAATTTGAGTTGTTCATTTACCTCTATATCCTTAAGAGGTACCATTAGCGATTCATCAGCTAGGCATTTCTTGAGATTAGATACATGGAACACATCATGTATTCCTGCCATTTCCTCTGGCAGTTGTAGCTGATAGGCTACAGGTCCTATTCTTCTAATAATCTCAAAAGGTCCAATATACCTGGGACTTAGCTTTCCTCTTTTGATGAATCTTACCACTCCTTTCCAAGGAGAGACCTTCAATAATACTTTATCTCCAACTTGAAATTCCAATGGTTTGCGTTGGTTATCAGCATAACACTTTTGTCGATCACGTGCTGCTTTCAGTCGTTCCTTGACTTGAAAAATCTTGTCGGTTGTTTCTTGCACTATTTCAGGTCCAGATAGTTGCTTCTCCCCAATTTATGCCCAACAGACTGGGGTTCGGCACTTTCGTCCATAAAGTGCTTCGAATGGTGCAGCATTTATACTTGTGTGACAACTATTATTATAAGAAAATTCTATTAAAGGTAAGTAATCGTCCCAATTACCTCCAAAATCAATTACACAAGCTCTAAGCATGTCTTCCATTGTTTGAATTGTCCTTTCGCTTTGTCCGTCTGTTTGAGGATGATAAGCTGTGCTTAGATTTAACTTTGTTCCCATTGCTTTTTAGAAACTTGACCAAAAATGAGAGGTAAAACGACTATCCCTGTCAGAAATGATTGATAAAGGTATTCCATGTAAAGAAACAATTTCATTTACATACAATTTGGCTAGCTGTTCCATACTGAAAGTTTCTTTCATTGGTAGGAAATGAGCTGACTTGGTTAGCCTATCTACAATCACCCAGATTGTATCATTTCCTTTCTTTGTATTGGGTAATTTAGTAACAAAATCCATTGTTATTAATTCTCATTTCCACACTGGCATTTCTAACTGTTGCAATAGACCTGAGGGTTTCTGGTGTTCAGCTTTAACTTGTGAACAGGTTAAACATTTAGAAACATAGGCTGCTATGTCCTTCTTCATTCCTATCCACCAGAAATTTTTCCTTAAATCCTGGTACATTTTATCACTTCCTGGATGCATCGTATATTTAGACTTATGGGCTTCTTCTAATATATGATGACGTAGGTTTCCTAATTTAGGTATCCACATTCTCTTTTTATGGAATCTCCGTATTCCATCTGTTCTAATTTTTTAGCATACCTTTTAATTTTTCAGTATCATCCTTGATTACTGATTCTTGTGCTTTTCTGATTTGTTCATTTAAATCTACTTGTAGATTTAATTTAAGAGAACGTACCCTTTTTGGCTTTTCATGATACTTTCGGCTTAAAGCATCTGCCACTACATTTGCTTTTCCTTCATGATACTGGATATCACAATCATAGTCGCTAAGCATCTCCATCCAGCGTCTTTGTCTCATATTCAATTCCTTTTGCCCGAAAACATACCTTAAACTCTTATGATCGGTGAATATGGTAAACTTACTACCATAAAGGTAATGTCTCCAAATCTTAAGGGCAAAAATTATAGCTCCTAATTCCAAGTCATGGGTTGAATAATTCTCTTCATGATTCTTAAGTTGCGTAGATGCATAAGCTATAACCTTTTGGCGTTGCATTAACACACATCCATAACCTAATTTGGAAGCGTCACAATAGATTATAAAGTCTTCAGTTCCTTCTGGTAACGCTAATATGGGTGCATGGGTTAATTTATGCTTAAGAATTCTAAATGTTTCTTCTTGTTTTGGTCCCCATTCAAATTTAATGGATTTACAGGTTAACTTAGTTAAAGGAATGGCTATTCTAGAAAAATCTCGAATAAATCTCCTATAATAACCGGCTAATCCTAAGAAACTTCTAACCTTAGTTGGTGACTCAGGGGTTTTCCATTTGATAATCGCCTCGATCTTTGTTGGATCCACATGAATTCCTTCATGGTTCACTAAGTGTCCAAGAAATTGTACATGTTCTAGCCAAAACTCGCACTTTGAAAATTTAGCATAAAGTTTTTCCTTCCTTAATAGACTTAAAAGTGCGTGCAAATGTTTTGCATGTTCTTCTTTACTTCTAGAGTAAATTAGAATATCATCTATAAAAACAATTATGAATTTATCCAAATATGGCTTACATATTCGGTTCATCATGTCCATAAATGCGGCTGGGGCATTGGTTAAACCAAATGGCATGACAGTAAATTCATAATGGCCATACCTTGTTCTGAATGTGGTCTTAGGAATGTCCTCTTCCTGTACCTTTAATTGATGATATCCTGACCTTAGATCGATTTTAGAGAAAAATCGAGCTCCTTGCAGTTGATTGAACAGATCATCGATCCTTGGTAATGGGTACCGGTTCTTGATCGTGACCTTGTTTAATTCACGGTAGTCAATGCACATACGCATTGATCCGTCCTTCTTTTTGATGAATAATATTGGCGCTCCCCATGGCGATGAACTTGGTTGTATGAATCCTTTTTCCAACAATTCATCTAATTGTTTCTTTAGTTCCTGCATTTCTGCGGGTGCCAATCGGTAGGGTGCTTTGGCAATTGGTGCTGTTCCTGGTAGCAGACGGATTCTGAATTCAACTTCTCTGTCTGGCGGTAGTCTTGGTAATTCTTCTGGAAATACATCTGAAAACTGAGATACTACTGGAATGTTTTTTAGTTCTTTTCCTTTAGTGTTAGTGATTATAGAAATCAAATACACTATAGACCCTTTTCTTATATAGCTTGCAGTTTTCACCACAGAGATGAATTTAGTGGACCTAGAGGGTTTATCTCCTTTTATTGTGATCTTTTCACCTTTTGGTGAATTTACTTGAATTGACTTTTGATAACATAAAATACTGGCTTTATTGGCTATTAACCAATCCATTCCTAAAACAATATCAAATCCTGCCAGATTCATAGGATAAAGGTTTGCCATAAACTTCTGTTTTAAAAATTCTATTCTTGCTCCCTGCAAGATTTCCGAAATCTTAATTGTTTCTCCATTAGCTGTCTCTACGAGACATTCTTGTGGTAGTTTAGTTAATGACTGATTTAGACGTTTGCAAAACGAAGTATTAATGAAACTTTGGTTTGCACCAGAGTCAAATAATACCTTAGCAAAAACATCATTAACTAAAAATGTACCAGCTATCACGTCTGGAATCATCTTGGCTTCATATGCAGTCAGAATGAATGCTCTAGCATTTTTAGTGTTCCTGTTGTTCACAGCTGGAGCCAATTTTGGACAATTCAGCTTGATGTGACCTTTTTCTCCATAGTTGTAGCATAGTCCGTTACTGGATTTTCTCCTGCAATCTTCTTCCTTGTGTCCTGGCATCTTGCAGAAATTGCAAAGAGTGGAGCATTTTCCCGAATGCTTTTTCTTGCAGGCCTTGCAAAATGGTGCAGAGGTAGAACCCATATTCCTACGATTGTAATTCCCAGAACGGAATTCTTGAGTAAGCCTTTGGGTTAGGTTTCTCCTCTGGTCTTCTTCCCTAGTACGGATTAGTTCATCTGTCAAGGTATTTGCTAGTTCTACAGCTTCTTCTATGGTTTGAGGTCTAGCTGCCTTGACTACATGTCTAATCTCCCCAATTAATCCCCATATGTAACGGGAGATTAACACTGGTTCAGGTGATGCAAGGGTTGGTACTATTCTAGCATATTCAAAGAATGTAGTAGTATAACCCTTACTATCTACTCTGGTCATTCTTAAGTTTAGGAACTTATTAGCTATCTGTTCCTTTTCATTAGGAGGGCAGAATTTCCTTTCTACCGTATTTTTAAATTCTTCCCATTCCATGTTGTATACCCTATTATTTCCTCTTGACTGGAGGATAGTGTTCCACCATTCGAAGACTGAGTTCTTAAACATATTAGAAGCAAACATTATTTTGTCTTCTTTAGCACACTTGCTTATTTTTAAAACAACCTCAGTTTTCTCTATCCAGCGTAGGGCTGTAATGGGTCCTTCATTGCCCGAGAATTCTATTGGTTTACAGGACCATAATTCTTTGTAAGAACAACCATAAGGCATGGTTCTTCTTCTTTTGGGAATGGGCACTTGAAGTACGGGTCCATTGTTCATGTTGTTTTCTGGTTCGATTGGTCGCTTACTGCTATGCTTACTTTTATTATTCGCTTCTTGAATCGTTTGAATAATAAATGGCATTGCATATATGATTTCTTGTGCCACTATATGTTGAACGACACTATTATTGTTGGATCTGAGTTTCTTTTTTATTGTATTTTTGTTTGAAATTTAGATGGAAATGAAAGAGTTGTGCAGCGGAAATAAGATGAAAGCAAACTTTGTATACAATCAAACGAGAGTAATACTTTTATCAAACATCTTTTCACAAAGAATCGAAAGATTGAATTTGTTTCAACAACGATTACAATGATTGATGTAAGAATGCAAACTCCCCCTCAGCCAGAGCTCAGTAGTTTGTTCGTGCAAAGAAGACGATGTGGTGAAAGAGCTAATAGAACAGTACAAAGTACTGAACTATTTATAGGCACTTGCAAACCACTGAGCATCTTAGCTGACGTCACCATGAAAGTGACATCTAACCTCCTAACAAACTCTAACCTCTGATCTATACAAACACTGATGTAGTAACTACTGCTATTACAATTTATTACATAAAAGACACATAAACAGCTGCTGCATCCTTCCACTGCTGTGAACCCAGCAGTGCTTGTCCGGATCAGCAGTACTTGACTCAAGACAGTAGATTGAGTCAGCAGAGCTTTTGGTCTTCTATCAGTCTTTAACACTTGGCAGTAGATGGAAGGCAGTAGTTGTGGATCAGCACTTGGTAAGATCAGTAGATAGGAGATCAGCAGATACAAAGCCACTTTCAAGGGGAGAGATTTGCATGAACTAATCTGTAAACGTCTGCTTATTCTGGATCCACTGCTCTGATCCAGTTTTGGCTTTAATTATATGTTCCTCTGATAGGGTTCAATCCCAACAATCTCCCCCTGGAACAGATAATGCCAAAACTCTTCATTATTTGTGGAATTCTTTATTGCCTCATCAACAGTTCCCTTATCTGACCTTTAAATTGTAATTCAAAGTCTAGGGCATCTGTATCTTCATCATCCCTGCTGAGTGGAAGATCAAGGAGATCCTGCAAATCTTCAAGACTCAGGCCAAGAGCTTGTTCCCTTGATATTTTCTCCACTCCTCCAACAGACCTGAGCAAAGTCAATACGCAGGTCTGTTTGTCAGTTTCACACTTTTGTATTTTTGAGCCTGGTGGGTTTCTTGGGAGATGTTTATTTGCAGAAGTATTTGGAGAGGCTGGCCTATTCATGACTGGCTGAGCAGTACTTGCAGTTTGATCCAAACCAAGAGTTTCCATGATCATTTTCTTTATACCCTCTTTTCCAAGGTCTTCACCTTCCATTAACTCTTTGATGGTTTCAGCAATCAGCTGTTTGTGTGGCCTTCTTTTGTAGATGGCAGCACCAACTGGAGCTGTGGATCTCCTGATTTGCAGCTTTGATGGTCTTTTTGAAACCGCTGCTTCAGGATAGTCAGGCTTTTGAGGAACTGTGGGATCTTTCTTTCTTAATTGTTCCAACTTTTTGTAAGTAGCCCTGACCACATCTTCTTTCCATCTAGCAACTTGTCTTTTGTTACCATAATCAGCTGCTACCAGTTCCTCTTTCATTCTCTTCAGCTCTTCCTGTTTGTCAGGTACATTCTTTCTAAATTTTGCCCAGTTAGGAGGAGTGTGAGTGACCTTCCTTTTTATCATGTCTTGAATTCTTGCAGCTTCATCTTCAAGCTCAGGAACAGTCCACTCTTTGTACATATATCTCTCTCCTTTGTACTTTTTGTGAGCCATGATGCTTTCAATGTAGTCTTTCTTTAGAGATTCAGCTGCTCTTTCAGAAATTTGTTGACTAACATTTTTTACAAATTGCTCTAGGGATCTGACTTGTGTAAGCAGATATTGATAATTTCTTGAAATTTCTTTGTCAGACTTCCCTTGTGTGTTTCTTTTTGAGATATCCTCTGCTTGCTTGGCTTTGATATCCAAGTATTCATCAACATTTTTAGGCCAAGGATATCCCTTTATTGATGGCAACCTCCTTTTGGCAGGGTCATCCTCATAGTAGAAGGATTTTATTTCATCTCTAACAGCTGCTAGTTCAAGAGGAAATTGAACACCTGCAGGAGGTAAGGGCTTGTACATTGGAACTGAAGAGAGAGGAACAGGTTTTAGTATTGTGACAAGAGCTAAAGATTTTGAAGATGTTTGTGGTGGAGATGTGTCATCATCTTTTAAAATTAGCCTTCTCCTTTTTGGTTTAGGAGAGACTGATGATGTTTTGGATGGAACAGTGGTGGTGGATGTTGTGGCAGTGGATTGTGATTGACTAACAACTGTTGAAACAACTGGTGTTTCAACCACTGTTGTCATTACAACAGATGTTATAACATCTGCTGTCTTCTGCTGTATGTCAGCAGGTGTTGTTTTTGGTGGTGATGATGGTAAAGCAGTGGATGTTGTGTGTGTTGAAGTGGTGTGTGTTGATGGAACAACTATTTGATAAGCAGTAGTTTTTGTAACTCCTGCTGCATCAGCTGTTTTGTATGGTGGTTTTTTAGCAGACTTTGAACGTCTGATAGGAATGGATTTGGGTTGCCTTACTTTTCTAGTAGGCCTCTTCTTTTCCTCAACAGGATTTTCATGATCCCTTGACCCAGAAGTACCCTGTTCTGGATGATCCATTCTGTCCACCCTGGCTTTCCTTTTGGCCTCTCTATCTCTTTTCACACTTGCAACTGCTTCTGCTAGTGCATTTGTTGTCACATCAATCTTCTTGCTGCCATCTGGCAAAGGGATCTTTTTGGTCATGTTTGAATTTTCTGGTTCAAGATAAAGACCATCTTCTATACCCTTCTTTTTCCACTCCTTAATTTTCTCCCCCTTTTTGGCATTATCTTCTGGGAGGTCATAAATGAAGCGTACTTTTGGAGCAGTGCCAGTGGTGTGCAAGATCTGAGTTTTGAGAGCTTTTAAGTCAGCCTGAGTGTTCTTGAACCTTGACTCCATTGCATTTCTCAGCTGTTGTACATGTTTTTCATGTTGCTGATCTGCTAATTGTGCTTGTTGGTGGAGAAAAGATTGAAATAGATTCCAGAGCTCATTTGTAGCAGGTGCCCTTTGTGGAGCAGGTGCTTGAGGTGGAACAGTAATTGATTGTACCTTCTGAACTTGTAACACCTGTTGTAGCATATCTTTGAGTTCTGCAACAGAGTTATCAAGCTTTGCAATACGATCCGTCAATTTCTGGTACTTTAAACCATCACCCAAGTTAATGGGATCATCTGATTTCCCACTAGCAGTGGTTTTATCAGTGGTAGATGTAGGGAATATACTCCAAACATTAACCACTGATGCCCCTTTTTCTTGGTACTGGGGTCTTCTTCCTTCAACACTTGACAACCTTTTGATGTTGCCAGTAGGATAAATAAATCCACTGGTGGTTGGCAGAGGTGCTATAAAAGGAATTGCCTCCAAGGAAGTCTTATGAATGTAACCACTGTCCAAATGTAACCCAGTGGGTGTAACAGTTGTAGTGGCTGCTTCACTTGGATTACCACCAAGAGTTACTTGTAACTCAAGGGGTGTAACCTCCTCAGGTTGTGTTGGTGGGTTAGCAAAGAATGATACATCAGACCCAGTCAGTTGTTGAGGTATATTCTCATTAATAGGTGATTGAGAAGGACTGGATAATGCCTGGTTCAAATCAATTGCATCCAACAGTGGTTTTATTGGTGAAGGAAATGTGGATGTGATGATTGGTGTAGAAATGGGATGTGTCCCGGGCATTGGACTGTGGATGATAGAAACGAGTGTTTCCAGAGCATCATGATGTGGAGACCCTATTTGTACAACCTGTTCTTTTTGTGAAGAAGCAGGAGGAGTTTCAGCTATGGTTTGAGATATTTGTACCAACTACTGTGAGGAAGTAGCAGCAGTGGTTTCTTGTGACTTTTGTGTTGTCACTGGCAGGAGCTCTGGTATCTCATCCTCCAGAGATGCCTTTTTGATGGGTTTGGGGGGTTTTTGTGTTTTTCTTTTTGTTGGCTTTTTGGTGATTTTAGGTGTGGGTTTCAAAACAGTTGTGCTGCTGCTTTGATCACCTTGGGCAGTGGGCTCAGCAGCAGATACCTGAGGAGCAGTTGTAACTGCTAAAATCTGCTCAGGCACCTCTGCTTGTGTTTTGCAAGGTGTGGACATCCTTGTAAAAGTTTCAGCAGTTAAGCAATTTGTTTGAATGAAATCACCTTGTTTTATTGCAGCAGCATCCGTCTTTCCAAGTTTTATTTCAAAATAGTAGCTTAAAAATATTGGAAAAAGTAGGAATGCCTTTGTTTCAACATTTTTAACCAAATCATTAAAAATTTCCTGGGAGTAGTTAAAATTTTCATCTTGAAGAATTGCAAATCCCAGTTTCTGAATTTTTAATGGTATCTCATTGAAAGAAGTGGTTTTGTTTGAAACACATTTTAAGAGGGTGTGAAATAAAAATCTTGTTGCAGGAGGAAAGTAACCTTTTTCTAAGGTGTCCTTTTTGACCTCTGCATTGTACCCCCTTTCCAGAAAATCATTTTTTAACTCGTTTTTAGGGAAAGTAATTTTACCTACTTGATCGTCGAGTTGAAAGACCTCTGAAATTGTTTGTGGTGTAATCTTGACTTCTTTTCCCTTTAAAGTAGAGTTAATGGCTATTACAGCATCTCCTTGTGTTTCAAGGACTGCATTCTTCCAAAACTCCCTTTGGGTTGCCAAGTAAATTGGTGCATCCACTGTCAACAAAGTTCTGTACTTTGAGGCGGTGATGATATCAATGATGGAATCGAACTCCTTTGTGGAACTTGGTTTTGTAAGAAGACCAAGAAGATTGTGAGATGGTTTGTGTGGAATTTCAGTGGAGAATGCCTTTTGGGAGGCTGTGTTCGATGACGATTTGGATGAGGGTTTTGAAGATTTCTTTGATTTTGTCATTTTGAGGATGATTGATCGAAGAAATTTGTAAAGAAATGTGAAGAAAAACTGCTTTGAGAAGAGAATTTTTAAGAATTCAATTCGACAGTAAAACCCTGTTTTGGTGGTGAATGGGGGATTTTATAGGGAAGAAAGTGAAGGCTGAGGTGGCAGCCGTTACAAAAAGTCTGACCAATATGTACTGCCCACGTGACAACCCCTGTTGAAAGTGAAGGACAGTACTTGTGTGATAGGGACAATTGAAGGCAGTGGTATGAAAGCAGTAGATGATTTTCACTATTAGTGGATAGCATATCAGTGGATAAGACACTGCTTTTGAACAACAGAGTTTATCAAAGGAATGAGAGAGCAGGGGTTGACTTTCAGCAGTGGACAAACTTTTGAAGTAGAGCAGACTTTTGAACAATCAGTGGTTAATGGCAGACTTTTAAGGATTTAATGAAAAATATCATTTTTAGCTATTTTTAAGGATGGAGTTTTGATTTTCTGAAAACATTTTGTTGCTTTTATTCATGGAAAAACATGATGGTGCTTGTTATTCCATGTTCAGCATCCCAATTCTAGAGACCAAGCTTTCAAAAGTGGCTGTATCAAGTGCTTTTGTGAGCACATCAGCCAGCTGGTCTTTAGTTGGGACATGATGCAGAGAAATCAAACCTTTTTCATAGCAATCCCTCACAAAGTGATGTCTGATGTCGATGTGTTTGGTGGTTGAATGGGAAACTGGATTTTTGATGATATTTTCTGCTGCCTGACTGTCCAACATGAGTGGTGTCTTTAAGGCAGTGATACCAAAATCCAGCAACTGATTTTGAAGCCACAGGAGTTGGGCTGTACAGCTTGCAGCAGCAATGTATTCAGCTTCAGCAGTGGATGTTGAAACAGCTGCTTGCTTTTTGCTTTGCCATGAAACTAAGCAATCACCTAGAAACTGGCACCCTCCTGATGTGGACTTCCTTGTGGTGTGACATCCAGCAAAGTCACTGTCTGAGAAACCTGAAAGCTTGATATTCCCATTAGCTGGATACCAGATACCAAGTGTGGGAGCACCTTTGATGTATCTGAAGATCCTTTTTACAGCAATGAGATTTGATTTTCTGGGAGCTGATTGACTTCTTGCACAGACACATGTTGCAAACATGATGTCTGGTCTAGATGCAGTTAGGTACAATAAAGACCCAATCATGCTTCTATAAAGTGTTTGGTCAATCAGCTCATCCTTTTCATCAGACATGACTAGCTTATTTGTAACCATGGGTGTGCTGCATGGTTTACAATCATTCATATCAAATTTGGTTAAAAGTTCTTTAGCATATTTGCTTTGATGAATGAAAGTTCCATTTTGCAATTGCTGGACTTGGAGACTAAGAAAGCATTGCAGCTCACCCATAGCACTCATTTCAAACTCAGCTGTCATGAGTTCTCTAAACTCTTCACACATTGAGTTACATGTGCTTCCAAAAATAATGTCATCCACATAAATCTGGACAATCATTAAATCCTTCCCTCTCCATTTTAAAAACAGTGTTTTATCAATGGTACCTCTTTTGAAACCTTTTGAGAGTAGGAAGTTGGAAAGAGTTTCATACCAGGCCCTTGGTGCTTGTTTCAAGCCATACAAGGCTTTGTTTAGCCTGTAGACATGATCTGGATAAAATGGATCCTCAAAACCTGGAGGTTGACAAACATACACCTCTTCTTAAATTGTACCATAGAGGAAAGCACTTTTGATATCCATTTGAAACACCTTCATATTGTGGTTGACAGCAAAGGCCAGGAACAGTCTAATGGCTTCCAATCTTGCAACAGGGGCAAATGTTTCATCATAATCAATCCCCTCTTCCTGTCTGTAACCTTGAACCACAAGCCTGGCTTTATTCTTGACAACAATACCCCTTTCATCAGTTTTGTTCTTGAAGACCCACTTTGTGCCAATGGGACTAACCTCTTCTGGCAGTGGTTCAAGCTCCCATACTTGTTGTCTTTTAAACTGTTGGAGCTCCTCTTGCATGGCTTCTACCCAGCTGTTGTCTTTTAGTGCCTCTTGGTACTTGACTGGCTGATGGAGTGATAAAAAACCAGCAAAAAGACAAATGTTTTGGGTTTGGCTCTTGTGAGCACCCCTTCATTTATGTTGCCAATGATTTGATCAGGTGGATGAGATCTCAAGAAGATTAAATATCCTTGGTATGGTATGATGGCATTGGTTGGTGAAGGCTGCAAATGTGTATCATCTGAGCTAACCACTGCTGGGGACTTTGATGATCCAGCAGTGGCTTCAAAAGGTGGTGGTATAGGAGGTAATGAAGTGGACAACTGCTGACTTTTATCCACTGTTTGAGGACTTTTGTCAGCAGTGTTTGAGGATGTGGAAGCAGTGGTTGATGGGCTACTTTGGTCAACAACTGTTGAGGTAGCAGTGGTTGAGCTTTGACAACTGTTTTGAACAGCTGGTGCTTTTCCCTTTATGGCAGACCTTTGAGGGATGATGATTTCATACCCATAGTCTGGTGTTGTATCCTCTGATGGACCTGCACTGTTAGTCTTGACAGCAGTATTTTCAAAAGTGAATTTTTCAAGATCAAACAGATCTGCAGGATTTGCTGGGATTTTCATTGATGAAAGTTCATTGAACTTAACATTCAAAGTTTCCTCCACTGCCTTGGTCCGTGTATTGAACACTTTGTAGGCCTTGGCAGTGGTTGAGTATCCCAGATGATAACCACAATCAATTTTGGCTGCAAATTTTGAAATGGAATCTTTTAAGTTCAAAATAAAACATGGGCAGCCAAACACTTTGAAATATGAGATCAGTGGTTTAATTTTATACAGAATTTCATAGGCAGTCTTTTTGTGCCTGGGCTTTATTAAAACTCTGTTCTGAACATAGCAAGCAGTGTTTACTGCCTCTGCCCAGAATGTTAATGGCAAACCTGAATCTGCAAGCATGGTTCTGGCAGCCTCAATCAGAGTTCTGTTCTTCCTTTCCACTACCCCATTCTGCTCTGGTGTTCTTGGGATGCTGTACTGCCTTACAATCCCTTTCTTCACACAGAAGGCATCCAACTCCCTATTTTTGAATTCTGTGCCATTGTCACTCCTGAAGCTTTTCACTGGAAGGTCAAATTGCTTTTCAACCTGTATTACAAAGTCTTGCAAAATGCCTGCAGTTTCATCTTTTGAGTGCAAAAAGAAAGTCCATGTGAACCTAGAAAAGTCATCAACAATAACCAAACAATATCTTTTCTTTTTAAGGCTCATGACTTGAACTGGGCCAAACAAATCCATGTGTAACATTTGCAAACACTGGGTTGTTTTGGACTCTTCAATGGACTTATAAGAACTTTTATGCTGTTTTCCTTTTAAACAGGAAATGCAATGTTCAGGACATGAAAACAATTTTTGTGGTAGGCCTCTCACCAAACCATTTTTTGAAATTTCTGTGATTGTCTTAAGATTTGTGTGTCCCAGCCTTCTGTGCCAAAGTTCTGTCTCTTTGTTAGAGGCAGCTGAGAACAGACAGGCATCAGCTCTGGGACACTCTTTTGACATGTCAACAACATAAACATTGCCACTTCTTTGAGCAACAAGTTTAGTTTGACCAGTTTTGATTATTGCTTCAATCTTTTTGACCATTTCTGGTCCAACAATTCTACAACAGTCTTTTGTGAAGAATGACCCAAATCCCTTGTCACTCATTTGGGACACACTCAGAAGGTTGAATTTTAGATTGTCTATTAGATTGACATTTTCAAATTTTACATTTCCAGATTGCACTGTACCAGACCCCAGAACCTTCCCTTTACTATTATTCCCAAAGGATATATCACCCCCTCCATGGATTTTAAAGTCTTTGAGGAGGGCTTTACATCCTGTCATGTGCCTGGAGCCTCCACTATCTACATACCAAAGACTATCAAAGCATGCAGAAGCTCCCTGCACATGAAGTAAAAGGATTAGTTCATTAAGGTCTCCAAAGCCAGTAGGGCTTTGGATGGGGTCTCAACAGTGTCTGGGATGGATGCAGAATGATGGACAGTGGTTAGGTCAGAGGTTTGAACTGTTTTAGGACAGTGTTTCTCTAACCACTGTTGTGGGTCCTGACCAATCATCTGCTGGTAACCAAAAGGATGCCTGTTCACTTTGGGTTTAGAGGGCCTTTTGTAGGCCTCATAAACGTGTGGAATCCTTTGGTAAGACTGTTTTTCTCTTCCTTTTCTGAACTGATTGGCAGGGGGTGCATCAGTAACCTGAACATCTCTTTTGACAGATGTTTGGTTCAGCTGTTTTGTAACAGCTGTTTGAACTGGCACAAACAGTGGTTGTTTCTTGGTGAATTTGACAGATGATGAGGATGATGGTGGACTCAAGGATGTTTTAGCCATGTACTCATTATTTTTCACATCAAAGTTTTTGAGGTACACACATGCTTGAGTTTTGTGGTTTGTTTTACCACAAACAATGCAGCTTTCTGCTGAAACAATGACACTCGTTTTGTTTAAATCATAAGCTTTCAAGTGGAAACAATCTTTTGTTAGATGATTCCTTTTTTCACAAAATTCACAAAACAAGTTATCAATTTTTTCTTTCTTCTTTCTCTTTTCAGACTCCTTTGCAGCAGAGGTTTTAACCACTGCTGGGATGTCCTTGAGAGGTATGACTTTAGCTTTTGGAGCTTTAACATCATCAGTTGATGTAAAGTCCATTGGCTTGAAATTTTCAAGAATATCACACTCGTCAGACCAGGTAGGTTTAAACTGATATTTTTCAAGTTCTTCAAAAGTTGAGGAACTCCTTGTTCTGTCAAGTGTGATTTTGTTACCAAGTTTGTCAGTGATTTTCACTTCTTGGCCATTCTTGTTTGTGGGGATGAACTCAGTGGTTACATCAGTGTTTTGAACAGATTTTTCACAAGCAATGTGTTCATCATCATATTTTCTATACCCAACCCCAAATTTCACATTACTTTCAATCTGTTTAGCAAGCATCACCTCATATCCTCTGCAGGATTCCACCCATCTTTCACAAGTAATCTGGGTGGATTCCAACTCCTTTTTGCAACTTTGGTATTTTTCTACCATAGTTTGAAGTTGGGTTTTGGTGATGCTTTGCTCTTCTTTTAGACAGCTGATTTCTTTTTTCCTTTTCAGTCAGTTTGTTTTTAAGTTCTTTTAAAGAGCTTTCAAATTTGACCTCATCAGACAAGATTTTATCCCGAAGGTTTTCATTCACCTCTTTAATGTTTGCAAAAGCAATTATGCAATTGTCAGAACACATTTTTTCAAGAACTTGAGGAGATACCTTGGCAGCTGCCATCATAGCACAATCACATTGATGATCTTCATCATCATCAGCTTTTACCTTCTTTTCACCAGCCTTTTCTTCTTTCTCTTCTTCTTTGTCCTCTATGGACCATGGATCTGTCATTGGTTCAATCAGGATACCTGAACTTTCTCCCAACAGTAGTTCACCAGCCACAGCAGTAACCACTGCTTCAGTCACCTCTTCCACTGTTTCAAAGCACTCCTGTTCCTCCTCAGCTTCAATCCCCTCCTGTATTGACTCTAATGCCATCAAACAAAACTCATCATGAGAGGGTTCATTAAAAGCATAGAGTGCAAAATTTTCATCATTAAGGTCTTCAGGCATACTGCTCCAGTCAACAAACCCTTGAGTGAAAAAACTTTGTTGATCTGGTTGTGCTGCTGCTGGAGCAGTGGTTTGAGGTGCAACAGGTTGCACTTGTACCTGTGGAACAGGGGTTTGAACGTATTGGATTTGTGGAACAGTAGTTTGGACATAATGTACTGGCACAGGGGCAGCAGCATAGTGAGCAGTGTTCACTTGAGCTGCTGGGGCATATTGGGCATAGTGCACAGTGTTTTGGTTTTAAGGTCTAGGATTTGAGCTAGGATGAGTAATTATGGGACCAGTAGTTTGACTCCTACATTCCCTAGCGAAATGTCCCAACCTATTACACTTGTAGCACTTGATTTTCGATTTATCCAACCCAACCCTTAGATTCCCATGCAAACCTGGGAATTTTCGCCCTGTTCTTTTGTAGAACTTGCTAGTTCTAACACTTAGCAAAGCCAGTTGATGCAGGATGTCCATTTCCTCTAAATCAGTGGGATCAAAATGTTGTAAATCATTTAGTTCAAAACTTAAATTGTCTGACATCTGGTTTTCGTTAGCAGTGAATGCATAACTTGCAGAGTGAGGATCAGGGTTGTTAAAATTTGCACCAGCAGTTATGTCAATGAAGTGATCATAACCCTGATCCTTACCACTGCTCCCAGATTCTTCTTGACCCAGAAGAGCAGTATTACCGAATGTATAATCATCAACGGCTTTTCCTGACTCTTGTAACTTCCTTTTCTGGTTCAACTCCCTTTCGTAGGTCAGGAGTCGACCGTGGAGTTGGGTCAAGGTCAGATCCTTGAATTCAGGTGAATTTCTGGTGACAAAGGCTATAGTGTCCCATTTTTCGGGCAGTGACCTGAGGAACCTGCTGTTTTGAGTCGAGTTTGTAAAGGTAGTATTAACAAGCCTCAGTTCACTGATGAGACAACTAAACCGCTCAAATTGTTGAGTCAGTGATTCACCTCTAACATGACAAAATGTTTCATACTGTTGGTTCAGGATTTCCCTATTGTTTTCTATGACTTCTTCAGTACCTCCAAACTGTTCCTTAAGTGCGTCCCACAATTCTTTGGCACTGTTACAGTGTAACAGTCCAGCATATATTTCATTGGGCAGCGCTGATGCTATGATGCTAAACGCTTTAGCATCTAGTTCGATCTTTTGAAAATCGGTTTCGGTGTAATTTTCAACTGGTTTTGGAACGAACTTTTTAGCATCTTCAGCGCTTGGCACTGAAGGAACATGAGGACCAAAGGTGACAGACCTCCAACTACCTGTGCTTTGTTGAGCGAGGATGTGACCCATCCTCCTCTGCCAGATGTTGTACTCATTTCTTTTTAGCATAGGTGGTTTAAAAAGTGAGCCGATGTTGTTTTTATCATCCTGAGATTGTGACGTCATTCTTGTTGTTTTACAGACACTAAGAAATCAACTTTAATGGTGATTAATCCTTGCTCTGTTTTTCAACGGACAAACAAACGATCAGTATCAACTATTTTGAGCTGAACTATTTACGTCAAAATGATTGTTAAATCAAATTTGACTATCCAAGCTCTGATACCAATTGTTGGATCTGAGTTTCTTTTTTATTGTATTTTTGTTTGAAATTTAGATGGAAATGAAAGAGTTGTGCAGCGGAAATAAGATGAAAGCAAACTTTGTATACAATCAAACGAGAGTAATACTTTTATCAAACATCTTTTCACAAAGAATCGAAAGATTGAATTTGTTTCAACAACGATTACAATGATTGATGTAAGAATGCAAACTCCCCCTCAGCCAGAGCTCAGTAGTTTGGTCGTGCAAAGAAGACGATGTGGTGAAAGAGCTAATAGAACAGTACAAAGTACTGAACTATTTATAGGCACTTGCAAACCACTGAGCATCTTAGCTGACGTCACCATGAAAGTGACATCTAACCTCCTAACAAACTCTAACCTCTGATCTATACAAACACTGATGTAGTAACTACAGCTATTACAATTTATTACATAAAGACACATAAACAGCTGTTGCATCCTTCCACTGCTGTGAACCCAGCAGTGCTTGTCCGGATCAGCAGTACTTGACTCAAGACAGTAGATTGAGTCAGCAGAGCTTTTGGTCTTCTATCAGTCTTTAACACTTGGCAGTAGATGGAAGGCAGTAGTTGTGGATCAGCACTTGGTAAGATCAGTAGATAGGAGATCAGCAGATACAAAGCCACTTTCAAGGGGAGAGATTTGCATGAACTAATCTGTAAACGTCTGCTTATTCTGGATCCACTGCTCTGATCCAGTTTTGGCTTTAATTATCTGTTCCTCTGATAGGGTTCAATCCCAACAATTATCCATTTGGTTTCCATTGTTATTGATGCTCGGATTCTCATTAACCACGTTAATGTTACTCTGGTTATCATTATTCAGATTTCCTTGATTTCCTTTGTCGGCCATCTGAATTTTAAACATTTACCCCGTATTAATATCACAAAATAATAGCTAATATAATCAATCACATGGCATGCAATTTAACCAAAAGCGTCGATCATTGCGACTTTACTCTATTCATCTACTATGTATCTATTACACACCAGTACTGAAATAAAATTACAATACCAACTGAAATAAATAATAATAGGCATCCGTACACACATATTTTATTATTTTATTATTATTATTACTATTACCGTCTCCATTCTCACATTCACGGATATGGATTCATCCAAAAATCCATATTGCGCTCGTCGTACTTCCAGACGAGTCGCTCTCCCACCTGTCTCATTCTCTCACTGCTCTCTAAAATTTCATCCCCAAAAGTCCTAAGTTCTTGTACGTTTTCTGCACTCATTGGGGGTGCAGGTTCTAGGTCTGGGTTCGGAATCTAGGGTGCGGGTTCCTGGTATGGGGGTGTAGTTGCCTGGAATCGGTAAGGATCTTCTAAGATCTCCCTAATGTATTCATCGTGGTAATGGGGATCTAAAGAGTCCATACCTAGATAGGCTCCTATGTTCTGCATGGGTGTGTCTTCATGTATCGGGTAGCGTTGCACATAGTCCCTAACTTCATCCCACCAGGGATCGTAATTTGGGTCTAGGGGGTTTGGTGCTGGTACCCCCGGTATTTCTTCCGAATTGAAGTCATGCATTTCTACTTGGTTTTCAGGGTTTTCTATCTCCATCGGTTGGTCAGGGATTGGTGGTTGTGGTTGGGGTGCTATTATTTGTTCCAAATTAAGGTCAGCTGCAGTGGTTGCTAGGATGTGAATATTGGCTATACCCCTATTTATCATATCCTGGGCATAGGCATCTGTCTCTCTTTTGGCTGCTGCTAGTACCCTCTGGTCTTGTAACTTTTTCATATGCTTTCTACGCTCGTGTGCCCCTCGACTGAACCATCCCATCTTTTTCTGAGGAAATGGCTCTTCTGACTGAGCCTTAAACACAAAGATTCCTTCTTCCGTATCAGCAGAGTACACTGAGAGGGCAGGCTGAGAAGAGGAGGTGCCTTCGCTTCTAGGCGAACCAGACAATTGACGGTACGCGTCAGATGGTCCTTGGTCGCTCATACTGTAAACTAACAAATAGTCAAATAACACATAACAATAAAATACAGTTATGCACGTATTTCCATAATTTTTTTCCTAACAGATTAAATTTTGATGTCAGCAGAACAGTTCTATGGCTGAATCAGTGGCTTAGCTCTGATACCACCTTCTGTCGCAACCCCCGATCCCACATCCCCGGGAACGGGCGGCCGCGAGCCAGTTTCAGTGGTATCTCGTATTGTCTAATTTGGCAGCGGAAATTTTCATCCGGACCGTAGTTAGGAAACATTGATCAGAGTAAAATACCACATTTTCATAATATTAAACAAATGGGTTAAAACCCAAGTTCGTAGTACACACGTTTTCATAGGAATAAATCCTATTTTATTAATAAAAACATCTATTTTATTTTTAGGTAACTTTATTGCCACTTTTCCAAGCCTTCAGTGCTGTCCAGCCGGCTTCTATTTGGCTTTCACATTTTGTTACCTTAAACGCGTTTTAAAAACATTTGTCAGTGGTAAATACTGGTGAGTGAATCTCAGTTTAATCAAGTTTAAATAAAAATCCCATTGTATAGTATTGAGGGCGATCCCGCAATTATATTTGTTTCCAAGACATCACAACTGTCGAACCCGACTTGTGGAAATGTTACTCCTTGACCAGGTGGTAACAAATTTTGTATACAAAACCCCAACATACTCATGATAATTGTATTCTTACAAATACTCAATCACTATTTAATATATAATTAATTAAACGAGGTTTTGTAAAAACAGTTAACAAAAAGCGGATCAACTCACATTGCTGTTTTAGATTTTCCGTAAGGGTTTCCTGGTGACAATCTATAATTTACACAAATGCACACGCGTTAGTATAATAACCCATTTTAACATTAGTAATACCCTCCCCGAGACGGCATTCCAACGACTACGTCGGGCAGAACCACGACAGCCGTTACGGAACCCTAGATCAATCGGACAGCGTATCTAATACGTATCCAGGGGTTATAATACTTACAAGGGAGCAGAACTTCGCTATTTAGGGGGTATAATACCCGCTTATATTGCCTAATATTCAGAATTGAGAGAAAGAAACGATTTTTGAACAAATTCGAATGAAACCGATGGCCTGCTTATATAGTTGCTGAGTCTGGTTCTCTCGCAGCCCGCGTAACACAAGAGCGGGGCCTACGCGGCCCGCGTTGACCCCAGGTCAATGCGTAGGTGATCCGGGTCATCAGGTAGGTTCGTCGGGTGTTGGGCCACGTGGCCGCACCGGGCTGCGCCACCTTTTAAGTTCACGTGGCCCGCGTGAAGGTTGGGTTGGACCTTACGCGATCCGCCTCAACTTAAAAAATCCAATTTTTAATTATTTTTAATACTATTTAGGGTATTCGGGGTCCATTTTCTCGTATGGGGTGTATTTTGGGACATATTGGGATATTTTAAAATATATTGAGGTGTTGGAAAATATTCGAGGGTGTCGGTTTATTTAGGATTGTTACACGCTAGATACTATCGCAGCTTATTCACAGGATTTTTGAAGGTCGCACAGCTTAAATCTCTTTAGCACAGCAGGGTGCTGTGTTCGTGAAAGGCGAAACAGGAGGATGTTATTTCAGCTTTTGAATTCCAACTCTGCAATGCACTGATCATTATCTTTACCCGAGGGTGCGGGTGATTTAGTGGTACGCCATGATGGTACGAATCAGAGTCCCAGTTACACACCAATGCAATACGAGAGAGTGATGACTTACAAAGAGGAACCGCACGACACACAACTGGCGATGAAAACCGTGGTCTTGGAATGTTAGATGGAGGCATTACTTGGACGGTGCCAGGTGCATTATTCAGACCGATCACAAGGGCCTTCCGTGTACCTTGGATTCGACAGAGCTAAATCAGTTAATGGCATCGCTGGAGGGAACTTTTTGACGATTACAACTATGAAACTTGAACGTGCACGAGCTTTGCAGCTCACTATCGACTCTAACTTACCTGATCCGACTCGCCCTGTTCAAACTGGAGAACTGAAGGAAGAGGATTTTCCAGTTGAACCCATGCGAGGCATGGAGAAGCAACCTTGGCAGGACAGACGATGCTCGCTACCTCGTGGAACGAACGTGGATCTAATTATACGGCAACTTTAGGGAATTTGTGTTGAGCAAAGCACACCGGCCTTGATATTCCATTCGTCTGGGTTTTGATGAGAGATATTGGGATCGATAAATCTTGTACTGGTGATCGGGCATGAAGACCCACCTAGCTATGTTTGTGGATGATGCTTGACTTGTAGAAAAGTCAAGGTGGAGTATCAGCAACAGAAACACCCATATGAAAGTAAGAACAAATTACCACGGATTTTGTCGCTAGCCTACTTACAACTCGAAAGGGAAACTGGTGTCACCTGGGTGATCGTTGATTGTCTCATGTAACCAGCATACTATCTTGCAATCAAGGAAACTGATGAGTCTTCGCAGCTGTGAATGTTCCTCTGAGAGAGGCGGCTTTTAGGCACGAGGTGTCAGCTCCTGTCATCTCTGATTTTAATCTATACCTGATTTATGGTAGGCATTACACAACCCTCTTGGTTACGTATAGACAGGAGCATTACCCATCATCATAGGACAAACAGTTAGAGTAAACGAACCATCCTGACACTTGAAGACAGGCTGCGGGCATGGGTGTGATTGACTTAGTAACACTGGAAGGACACCTACCTCTGGTTGGATTTACTGCAACAACTACCATCCTAGTATTCAGACAGCTCTGTTTGGGGGCATTGCATGGACGACAATACCAATCTTCTTGTTGGACTAAGGTGGGTGATAATCTAATCACAGATCCAGGACTTGTACTCGAAACTCTTGAAGATTGCTTAGATGATAAATTGTTGGACGACAACGCGTGTCTTGTACTCGAAACACTGGGAGTTCGTTGTAGGCGAAAGTGTCATAATCAAACGTTCCACCCTGGGAGGGTGCGGTACACTATTGAAAACGTGGCAAGCTTAGTTTGCGATGTGTTGGGACATTCGGATTCCTGGAACGAAAAGGTAACATGGCTTACAAACTCGAGTTACTCGACAAATTGGGTAACGTGCGCGGCGCCAATTGTGTCTCGGATCTAATGCGGTGTTTGTCAAGTGAAACGCTTGTGATACCCTTGTTAAAGAACCCATTGTTATCACAGTCGAATTTCAATCACGACAGATTGTTGGGACTTAAGGCGTGCGCCGGAGTTCTTGTGGGAACGCAAAGAACAGACGAAGCTCTAGTATCCTCGATTGTTCATACGGTTGAAGCAACTCCTGATGTCACTAGCGAATTTCGAGACGAAATTCCCTTTCAAGTTGGGGATGATGTGGTACCCGAGGAAAAATCCACAGTTATCTTTATCTAACGCCTTACTGTTTTGGATTACTTATCAAATTTCGGGACGAAATTTCTTTCAAGTTGGGGATGATGTGACAACTCGAGTTTTCACAGGTCTTTCCCCGACACGTTACTTGTTTACAATCGTGTTTTCGTAATTATTTGTGTTGTAACTTGTATATTTGATGTTGTAACCTACATATTTGATGAATAGTTGAACCAACATGATGTAGGGTTGTTAATGAGTAATGTAAGAATTTATCTCAATACAATTAGTAACGCATGTGATCTGCAATTATATCAAACCTAACATTTGATCGGCCCAATGATAAATCAGAAGTGAATGGATATTGTTGGCAAATTTCATGTGATCGAATCATGACCTGATAAAGTCTCTCGGGCCAATACAATTCAGATCAGATAGCATGTGTTAATAATCTTAGCTTTCGGCCCATTAATGGCAATACCATTACGGTCCAATAGAAATGTAGTAAGTTCAGAATCCTTTTATTTGTGTGGCGGCCCATGTGATTAATAAATGTCGGCCAGTCACCTCTTGGTTCAATGTTGTGGCCATGTGCTATTATCCAACAACTTGGATCGGCCCACTTGTCTGACACATTGACTTTGATTGAATTGCATGGGACCAATTTATAACCAAAGCCAAAAAAAAAATGAACACACCTTATATACTGAATTTACGGTTGGGTCTGGCGAAGCCCAAGTGGGTTAGTATATTGGGGCCGGTTATTAATTAGCTTATATGCACACATAGGTAACGTAACATGTTAACATAAGCATACCCCAAACCCTACTTTTCCCAAACGTACGTGTGGCATGAGACCCCCCCCCCCCCTCTTCGAAGCACCTTTCTGTTGAATCAAACTTGTGGTTAGTAATTCGTATTCGTGCTGAAACTTATTTGTTCGATCTTGTTTATACGTGTGCTTGATTAACATGAAACTTATTCGTTCGATCTTGTTTATACGTGTGCTTGATTAACATGAAGTGTTTACATGTAATCTAGTAAATGTGATCGGCTAAATGATTTGGAATGATATGTAAAAATTGGATGTTGACAATTATAATATTCATGTATGGGCTGATTAGCTTGAACCGAATCATGATGTTAATGAATTGAGTTTTGTTATAAACTGTGTGGATAAGGGAGGGGATCGAACATTAGTGGGGGTGCAATAATTAACATGTTTATTTTTCATGCTAGGATTAATCAGGAATGGTGAAACATTATGTGATGAACCTAATTGTTACGGCTCGATTTCAATATTAATAACTTAGCATTTCATATATATGATTTAGTGGTGTGTTTATGCATATGAGTTGGTTAAGAAGATGTTATAGGATTGTTATGAAATCTGATTTATTAGGGTACACCACTTTAGATGTTAATGGACATAAATTAATTATTAATCATGGTTTGTGAGAATTAAAGTCCAAGTGATAAAACAATATTGAAGTGGTGTAAATGACTATTGATTAATTTCGTAACAAAAGGTTAAGTAGGTAAGTTAAACAAATATGAAATCTGATTGTACACCTCTTGATCACGTATACGGGCTAACACAACTTTATGTTTGGGCTTTGCATGAGTTATGGGCCGCACATGTTCAATAAGTGGGTTTGAAATGTATACTAGTAAATCATGAATGTATGTATGTAGTATGTTTGACTTATTGCATATTGGGTGATTAATCGATGACATTAGGTGAGTGGGCTAACTATTGTGAGTTGAATTATTTGGGTGTATTACATATACAATAATTGTGCTTCATATGAACAACGAATACGTGAATTGTTTGTACGTGAAAGATGTGGTCCGTGTGCATGTAGAACTGACTATTATCGGTAACCCTTCTAGGACGTGTTTGACCAACTGATAAACAAGTACCCAATCTTACCGAGCAAACCACAGGTGAGTTCACTGCTCTTTTTCCAAGCATGCATCCCGGAGAGGGATATCGGGTAACTTTCCGGGGAGGAATGTCAGGTTAATGGGATGTTTGTTATTACTCATTTCTATCATATAAGACCCCTTACATCTACCGATAGTTGCCGGGGAGGCAACGAGGTTATTAGTTGATAGCGCTATTAGGTTTGGCACCCTCACACCGTACCGGGGAGGACAGGTGTGAACTAATTTCCTTAAAGCATGACCAATGTTTTGATAGAGACATTGGGGTTGGGCAAATACATCTTGTAGCCATTGCGGTAATCGAGTTAATAACAACATCAAATCAAATTGTTAAACTGTGTTATACATATATCTGGTAACTAAACTCGTTAGCAAAACTTTGAACTCACCAGCGTTGTCTGACACACTTGTTTGCATACTTGTAGGTCGTTAGATGTTTTGCATTGGGACTTGCTGTCTTGAGTAGCAGGAGTGGTCATGGGCCGACTGGAAGAATTCATGTGATTTATTATTGACAGTATACATTGGTTTTGAACAATTTAACTTTGGATTACTATTTGCTTCCGCTGAACATGTTGGTTTTCATTTAAACTCATTGATGGTATTTTTATTAATAATTAAGAACTTTAGTTTGAAACTTGTATGGGTTCAATGTAATTAGTGGCTCATTGTTGGTACGTCACACGCCTAATAAGGACATTCCCTAGGTGGTATTTTGGGGGTGTGACAGCTTTGGCAGCCTATCAAGCTGGTACGATATGTGCCAATTATTCATTATTCTTGTGTCGCGTACCCAATTCTTACCCGTGTATTGTAATTTCTTTCGTCCATAGGTCTCCAAGCGAACCAAAACCAGAACAATCCACCTATGTGTACGTTCAAGACGTTCATGGACTGTAAGCCACAGACCTTCAGTGGGACTGAAGGGGCTGTGGGACTCCTGGGTTGGTTTGAGAAGGCAGAATCAGTGTTTGCGATGTGTAACTGTCCTGCTGGGGACAAAGTGAAGTATGCTACAGGCACACTCGAGGATGGTGCCCTGACATGGTGGAATGCCCAGGTTCAGATGTTGGGCATTAAGATGGCAAATGCCACTACTTAGGATGATTTCGAAGAGTTAATGCGAGAGGAGTACTGTCCTCGTGACGATATTCAGAAACTGGAGAATGAGTATTATGATCTGAAGATGGTGGGGTCGGAGATTGAAGCTTTCACGAAACGATCTCATGAATTAGCAATTTTGTGTCCTAACCTGTCTCGGCCTCCACATCGACGAATTGAGTTGTATCTCAAGGGCCTAGCACCAACTGTAAAGAGTTATGTCACTGCTGCGAATCTTAACAATCTACCTCAGATCATCCGTTTGGCACACAAGATTACTGATCAGGAGGTGGAGCGTGGCTCGCTGCCACCCCGTATTGCTGCTATTACTGCTACTACTGCCACCCCTACCACTGACAACAAGCGTAAGTGGAATGATGCTGACAAAGCAACCAATGCAAGTCAATCGCAGAAGAAGCCTGACAACAACAACACCCGCAGTTTCAGTCAGTCGTCCTCTGTCAATCAGAATCAGAACCACAGCTAGACTTCCGATTACGCAGGGAAACATCCGAAGTGCAATAAGTGTGGTTACCATCACTATGGTCAGTGTAGTCGGGCATGTCAACGGTGTGACAAGCTGGGTCACATGGCGAAAGATTGTAGAGCTCCACACCCCAAGCAACAACAGCAGCAATCTCAGCAACAGCAACAGAGGCAGCAACCCCAGCAGAATCGGGGCAACAATAGGGGATGCTATCAGTCTGGCAGTGAAGGACACTTCAAGAAGGTTTGCCCGTAATTGAACCAGAATGCCAACAACAACGGGGGTAACCGCCAGAACAACAATAATGCTGGGAATAACAACAATGGGAATAACGGTGGGAATGGCGCTCGGGGTAGGGCGTTCACTATTGGGGCAGGCGATGCAAGGAACGATGGCAATGTCGTGACCGGTACGTTCTCTGTTAATGGTATTATTGCTTCTGTGTTATTTGACTATGGTGCCGACTGGAGTAATGTGTCTTTGGGGTTCAGTCGTCATCTAGGGTTGACTCCTGTGTCCCTCGTGAATAAGCATGTAGTGGAATTAGCTGATGGCAAGTCGATAGAAGCCACACATGTATTCTTAGGGTGTAAACTCGATCTTCTAGGTCAAGTGTTTGACATTGACCTTCTCCCCATCACTCTTGGTAGTTTTGATATAGTTATTGGTATGGACTGGTTGTCCAAACGGGGAGCATACATACTTTGCAAGGAAAAGATCGTGCGCGTACCTCTCCCTAGCGGGGAATTATTATATGTCCAGCATCATCGAAGCGGTGCAACCGTCAACATCATTTCATCCATGAAAGCCCAGAAATGTTTACGTAAGGGCTACCCTGCCATTCTTGCGCTTGTTACTGATACTCGGCCTGAAGAGAAGAAAATGGATGATATACCAGTCGTACGGGAGTTTCCTGACGTTTTTCCTGAGGAACTTCCAGGTTTACCTCCACACCACCAGGTGGAATTCCATATTGACCTTATGCCAGGAGCAGCTCCGATTGCCCGTGCTCCTTACCGCCTTGCACCAGGAGAGTTGCAAGAGCTGTCAAACCAACTTCAAGAACTGTTGGATAGAGGTTTTATCTGACCTAGTTCTTCGCCTTGGGGAGCCCCGGTGTTGTTTGTAAAGAAGAAAGACGGATCTTTTCGTATGTGTATAGATTATCGGGAACTCAACAAGGTAACAGTCAAGAACTGCTACCCTCTACCGCGTATCGACAATTTGTTTGACCAGTTTCAAGGGTCAAGTTTCTACTCGAAGATTGACTTAAGATCGGGCTATCATCAGGTACGAGTCCGAGGGGAAGATATTCCCAGGACGGCTTTTCGAACACGGTATGGCCACTATGAGTTTTTGGTTATGCCGTTTGGGTTGACTAATGCACCAGCGGTCATCATGTATCTCATTAACCGCGTGTGCAAGCCGTACCTCGACGATTTTATTATTGTGTTCATCGACGACATCTTGATCTACTCTAAGAGCAAGGAAGACCACGAACGACACTTACGTCTTATTTTGGAGCTCCTGCAGAAGGAGCAACTCTACGCGAAGTTCTCTAAGTGTGATTTCTGGATTCGGGAAGTACACTTTCTTGGTCCCATTGTTAACGAAATGGGGATACACGTGGATCCTGCTAAGATCGATGCTATTAGAAATTGGGCGGCACCGAAGAATCCTTCGGAGGTGCGACAGTTTCTTGGTCTTGCGGGGTACTATCGTCGGTTTATTAAGGATTTCTCGAGGATCGCTCAACCTCTTACCTCATTAACGCAGAAGGGTGTTGTATACTATTGGGGAACGAAGCAGAAGGATGCTTTCCAATTCTTGAAACAGAAACTCTGTAGCGCACCGATCTTGTCTCTACCTGAAGGCACTGAGGATTTTGTGGTTTATTGTGATGCTTCCTTACAGGGTCTCGGTTGCGTGCTGATGTAACGCAACAATGTGATAGCTTATGCTTCTCGACAACTAAAGGTTCATGAGAAGAATTACACGACCCACGACTTGGAGTTAGGGGCCGTGGTGTTTGCATTGAAAATCTGGAGGCACTACCTGTACGGTACCAAATGCACTATCTACACCGATCACAGGAGTCTCCAGCATATTTTCGACCAGAAGGAATTGAATATGCGACAGCGTCGCTGGGTAGAACTACTGAACGACTATGATTGCGCCATCAAGTATCATCCAGGTAAGGCTAACGTTGTAGCCGATGCCCTTAGTCGGAAGGAAACGAAACCAAAGCGTGTTCGCGCCTTGCAGCTCACCATTCACTCAAACCTCCCTAACCAGATCCGTTCTGCTCAAACTGAAGCATTAAAGGGGGGAAAACATTGAAGCTGAATATTTACGGGGCATGGAGAAACGACTTGTGGAGAGATCGGATGGTATCCTCTACTTCATGGAGCGGATATGGATTCCTCTGTATGGTAACCTTAGAGATCTTGTGATGGACGAAGCACATAAGTCTCGATACTCTGTTCATCCAGGTTCGGATAAAATGTATCAGGATCTCAAGGTTTTGTACTGGTGGCCGAAGATGAAGGCCCACATCGCGACTTACGTAAGTAAATGTTTGACTTGTTCTAAGGTCAAGGTGGAGTATTAGAAACCCTCAGGCCTACTTCAGCAACCAGAGATACCCATGTGGAAATGGGAACATATCGCCATGGATTTTGTCACCGGGCTACCTAGAACTCAAAGCGGAAATGATACCATCTGGGTGATCGTCGACCGTCTCACGAAATCTGCACACTTCCTCGCAATCAAAGAAACTAACAAGTTCTCGCAGTTGGCTAGTATTTATCTAAAGGAAGTGGTTTCCCGGCATGGAGCGCCAACCTACATTATCTCTGATCGAGATCCGCGTTTCATTTCCGATTTATGGCAGTCGATGCATAAGTCATTCGGTTCACGTCTCGATATGAGTACTGCTTATCACCCACAGACGGATGGTCAGAGCGAGCGAACCATCCAGACACTTGAAGACATGCTGCGTGCATGTGTGATCGATTTTGGGAAAGGGTGGGAGAAACATTTGTCGTTGATAGAGTTCTCCTACAACAACAGCTACCACACTAGTATTCAGGCAGCTCCGTTTGAAGCATTGTACGGACGAAAGTGCCACTCTCCTCTCTGTTGGGCTGAGGTGGGTGAAGTCAGATCACGGGTCCTGAGCTTGTACTTGAAACTTCTGAAAAGATTGTCCAGATCAGAAACCGTATGGCAACAGCGCGTGACCGTCAGAAAAGCTACGCTGATAAGCTTAGGAAACCTTTGGAGTTCACAGTGGGCGATCGTGTTATGTTGAAAGTTTCACCGTGGAAGGGTGTCGTGCGCTTTGGGAAGTGCGGCAAGCTCAATCTGCGTTATGTTGGGCCATTTAAAATCCTGGAGCGGATCGGTAAGGTGGCTTACAAGCTCGAGTTACCTGCTGAGTTGGGTAATGTTCATGATGTCTTTCACGTTTCGCAATTGAAGAAGTGTTTGTCTGATGAAACACTGATTGTGCCGTTTCAAGAGCTGAAGATCGACGACAAGTTGCAGTTTGTCGAGGAACCTATCGAAATCATGGACCAGGAAGTTAAAGTCCGCAAGCATAGCCGAATTCCGATCGTGAGGGTTCGTTGGAACTCAAGACGCGGACCGGAGTCACATGGGAACGCGAGGATCAGATGAAGCTCAAGTACCCACATTTATTCCCAGATGACAAGTCCAAGTCTGGCAAATCTAAGCCTGGCACAACTGGTGAATTTCGGGACGAAATTCCCTTTCAAGTTGGGGATGATGTGCTACCCTCGGAAGATCCACAGTCATCCTGAGTTAACGTCTTGCTATTTTGGTCTACTTGTCAAATTTCGGGACGAAATTTCTTTCAAGTTGGGGATGATTTGACAACCCGAACTTCCAAGGTTAGTCATGTAATTCCGATCCTCATTATTCTTCGTCCATAAGTGTGACCGTGTCAACCATTGTTATGTTAGGTGCTATCATAATCCTGTTAAACCAAACACGCATTGCAACCCTGTTGTGCTAAATATTTTATACTTGGGCCGCGTATGTGTTAGACTATATGTTTTACTAGACCACACCCCTTGTCGTTCTAACTATTGAGTCAGCCCAAACTATTGAAGCCCGAAGCAAACGTAACTGAATTGTAAGCCCAAACCCGCCCCTTGACCATTAGGATTGGCTGCTTTGCCAATAGGTTTCGGCAGCCCAAGTAAAATGGGCTTAAGCCCATTATCTCGGCCAAAGGTGAACCGCCCAAACTATTATCATATATGTATACTTATCATGTTACTGATTAGCACAAAAACTGAAAATAAAACCCTACCTATTCCAAGTTTGCGTGCGGCAGTAGACCCCCCCCCCATCATCATCGAGGCATCACCTCATACGATCAAGTTCTTGGTTAGTGGATTTATATTTATGCTAACTTTTAATTGGTGGTTTTGTTTATGTAATCTTGATTAACCGAAATTATGTGTGTGTTTTATAAACATGAGGAATCTGATGTTATATTTCTTTGTGACAACTCGTATTTCGGAACCTATCTTTGTACTTTGATGTAACGTAGGTGTATGTAATTATATGAAAGTAATTGATTAAATGAATGTTATGTTTGATATGTGCTTTGTGTAATGTATGTATGTATATAAACAACACGAACGCACAACACGAACCAATCGCACAATAGCAACTCGAACGCACAAGCCTTTGGGCTTTACTACTCTCGGCCCACTTCTCTTGAACTTGAACCGAATGGGCAACCCATTAGGGGGGTTCGGCCCACTCTCTCTTGATACACGCATAGCATTGGGAGAAAGGGGATACTTCTTATTTGTTTGCTAAACACATAACACCACACAAACCCTAGTGTTCTCTCTCTCCCTCACGAACCCGACGGCAGCCACACACCCTCTCCATCGAAGATCATAGTGTTCAGATCATTCTCTTGTTCGGATCATACTTGCTATATTCTATTAATCGGTTAGTGTTATGTTATTATTCGATTGTATTTTTGATGATGTGTGAGTCATATGTTCTTTCATGATGCTTTATGGATGAGATATGGTTGATTTATGTTATGAATAGATGATAGGCGGCTCACATGTATAGCATTGTAGATCAACATAGGGTTGTATTTGATGTTGTAAATGATTGAGATAACCGAATGCTTGATTAAATCGGCTGTTATGTTTTATGCTTCGGAATTGTTAATCATATGATGATGTTCTAGCTAATAGGATGTGTATGATGATGTTAATCGGCTAGCATGATTTGTTGTTTGTATAGTGAATTAGGATTAAACGTATGTAACCGGGTGTATGTTCATGTAATCGGACCAAATAATATGATACGATAAGTTATTGTTCATGCTAAACAGATTAGGGTTCATGTGAATCAATTGATAAAAACCTTGTGATGATCGATACATGGCTTGATGTGAATCATTAATTCTGTTGATTGATGTTATGCAATTATGGAAACTGTTAAAGTGGTCAAAGGAGTTGATTGGAATATGTAACTGATTGCAAGATTATAGGGATAATAAAAATAAACCATTCGCACAAGACCTCTTGGTCGCACAAGAGGTCCATTCGCACAAGACGATCTGATCGCACAAGCCATCCGGACGCACAAGACGATCAGTCGCACAAGACACCCACAGTCGCACAAGTTGTTATGTTGTTTAACTGTTGGGCCGGGTATTCATGATGGGCTGGACTAGTTCGGATCGCACAAGTCGACCGGATCTTACAAGCGGTCCGAATCACACAAGACTCATGTTTATTAACTGGGCTGTGTTTATGCTTATAGACTTGTTTGGGCTTCTTGTTATTTGGGCCGGGTGATTAACGAAAACGCACAACATGTTGTGGAACGCACAACATGTTGTGGATCGCACAAGGCTGTGCTGAACGCACAACATGTTGGGCCGACTGTTATTGGGCTTTATCTTTTGGATCATACAAGTTAGACATGATGTGTACTTGACTGTTATTGTTAAGGTGTTAACATGTATTATGTGTTTGCCATGATCAACCTGTGTTCATAATCTGTTATCTATGTGTAATCATATGTGCACCTAGACCTGACTTGTATGGTAACCATGTTAGGACGTGGTTGACCTCTAGCAGCTCGATTGACCTTTCGTTCACCTACCGAGCAATCTAAGGTGAGTTCACACATTCTACAAAGCATGGGATTCCCAGGGGTTGGGAATGGGGTTAGGGAACATGGATTCCTCGTCCTTTCTTGGGTAGGACAGTACTGGTTCAGGAATGTAATTCCTCGTCCTCATGGACAGTTAACTTTTACTAGACCAAAACTCTATCACGAAGTCCCTCATTTTTATATCGACTTAATCGCCGGGCCAATGGCGAGCGGGTCATTAGTTAGATAGCGCTATTTAGGTCTGACAAGCCTCACACCGTGCCGCAGAGGACGGGCGTGAACTAATGGATCTGGGCACGTCAATGATGATAGACATTGACAGTTCAGGGCACATAAACATGACTACAGTCAGCAATCGATATGGTAACGAGTCTAGTGTATACATGGGGTAGCCCCCACGGCCGAAAAGCCAGATAACTAAACATGGGGTAGCCCCCACGGCTGGATTTCCAGAGTTAATGGGTTAAACAAATCACGTTTTCAACTATGGGGTAACCCCCACGGTAGGGATGCCAGTTAAAGGAACTGTTTTTGGAACAACTTAAAACGAACACCCAACTATGAACTCGCTCAACATTATTGTTGACTCGTTACTACATGCTTTGCAGGTCAATAGGTACTTAGCTGGAGCTTGCATGGGGAAGAGTCGTTATGGGACATGGACAACTGTGTGCCATGTTAAACCTTGGGATATTTAAACTTATGTTTGGTTTTAAACATTATGCTTCCGCTTACAACTTAAACTATGTTTGTTTTGGACACCAATTGTGTTGGTTTGACTTTTACAATTAATTACTTGCTTGTTCAATATGATTGGTGGTTTGATCCTGGTCAGTCATGCCTCCAAGCGGTGATACTCCGCGTGTGGATTTTGGGGGGGTGACATTCTTGCATGTTAAATAATGCTTAGGGTTGTATATTATTAGAAACACTAGTGAATCCGCTTTAAAAGATGGTCTGATGTGTTAGGATTGATATCGCCAATTTTGATTGTTACTAACTTGTTATTATAATCAGTTGTGGGATTGTTTGCATCTATGTTGTTATTAGATGTTAACAGTTAGGAATGCATGTTAGTTAGTGAAATTATGTGATAGAAAAACCGGTTAGGGATAATCTATTAACGTTCTTGATGCTAAATGATGATAATTAATGGATGATGTGATGATTTGATTATGGGCAAGAGTCATATTAACAAGTCATGAGAGTCTAGGAAATTGCTTAAATTGTTCTAACTGTTGCAATTCATTAGTTGAAACATTAAGAATATTGGGCCAAGGGGTTGGAGGGGCCGCTTAGCTTGTTACTTACGTGGCTGCATGACCACGGGTCATCAGCCAAGCCCACACCATTGTGATCATTGGTTATTTTGAGTTGGGCCCTGCATGAAGGGTGGGCCGCATAACAATGCAATGGACCCTGTTTGGTCGTTGGGCCGCACATATTACAACTTGTTGGACTGGGCCGGTAACTTGTGGAATCAAGATATTGATTAATTTGTATAATGATATATTAACTTGTATAACGATATGGTATATACATGTAACACCTCGAAAATTCACGTCCTATAAGGTGTTGACACGTGTCATAAATTTTGAACGTGTGATAGAATGTTATGAAAGGACTAAAGTTGACAAACATGGAAAGTATGTGAATATACGTATTCTAAGTGTCAACTGTGAATAAATATACTTCATAATAACCCTACATGATGTTTATAACATCAAACGAATAAATCATGGATCATACGAAGCTAAAAGTGAGAGATTTCAAACTACAGGGGTTAAATGTGTCAACATGTTTAAAGATATACCTCTGAGTGACCTTCTGACAAACCCGAAGCTTTGTAAATGTTAATTATGCTCACTAGAATACACGATTAAAATTTCATAAAGTTTCGTTATCGTATGAGAAAGTTATGATCAAATTCGTGTGCGAGGGGTTAAAGTGTTAACGTTGAAAGTTATGACTTTTCGGGTTAACCGGAAGTGTCCAGGGACTTGGCAAAGTGAGTATAAGTCATAAAGCCCTTGTATATAAATAATAAGAGGTCAAAATGCAAGAATTAAGCTTAGTTGACCTTTCGGAGTACCAAGAGCCAGGGATGCAAACTGAAAAAATGGAAGAATTGCCCCTGAGGAGGGCTAGCGCACTGCTACGTCAGAAGCGTAGCGGTGCGCTACCAGTCTGCAGCGACAGCAGCTTGGCAGTTGGCTGTTTTAAGGGTTGCAACTGATCTTTAATCGATTTTCCTCATCCTTCTTGGCCCCTAAACACCCCCTAAACACTAGGGACACTTGTTAATCAGTTGTGGTGGATTATAGCCTTAGTTGTCAACATGTTATGGTGGTTACAAGTACTATATAAAGCCATAAGTTGCAACTCATTCTTCACACTTCACATCTGCAATTGAGGAGCCTTTCTGGAGCTTCAAAGCAGACCCAAGTCCTTCCTAATCAAGCTTAGGACTTAAGTAAGTTTGCTAAACCTTTCTTGATTAAGTTTTAGCTTAGTTTTAGCTTAAAAGTCAAACCGTCGTAATTAACGGTTGACTTAACGATTAATCACTAATGGTCCAGTGATTAGTCGAATTAAAAGTAGTTATAAGTTGGTAATTAGGTGGGTAATAAACCCCTAAAAAGGTTCCCCCTGATTCCCATTCTAACCAGGTCAAATGTCGGGTCAAACTTTTAATTAAAAAGTCAACATAATGCTTAAAATGTCATTTATGCATAATTAGCTATCTAGAACATATATAACCTGTTTGATCATTGTTATAACTTAGTAATTAGTGTAAGAACATGTCTAAACATATTCAACCCGACAATTTCCTGTTTAGACCCGGATCGGAACCGAAAGTCACATAGTTTGACTTTCACTTTGACTTTCAGTTCTGACCCGTTTAGGCACATTTCAGAAATGCCTCAGAGCTTTAATTGGATTAGGTTACATGTTAGAACAACCCTCTGTGTTTACACACCTTGGTTCACTAGTTATCCAATTAATATGCATATTTCCGTTAATTGCTCATATGTTGACCGTTATGCCCATATTACCTTAAAACATGATTTATGAAAATGTAAAAGTGTAGAAACCGTAGTTACTGATATATAAACTTGTATGCAAAGTTTGACATCATTTTGACTTATAGATTAAGAGCTATGCTCAATATCGCGAAATTAAAGCTTTATGTTAATAAAACGACGTAATTGGCGTATAGCCTAGTTAAGCCTACTTTTTGGTATCAAACTTAATACCCACTGATATAATATATTATTTTGGGATTTTTAAAGATTTTTAATTAATTTTAGGCTGAGCATAACTAGTAGTCGTAGGCTTACTTCGGTAAATGTCGGTTTTGCCCTTACGGGCCATAAAATGAGTTTTACATATCTAAACGACTCCAAACCTTTTGCTACTGATTAGTTATGATAAATAAATTATTTTAGACCTTCTGGAATAATAAAAATATCAGTTTTAGGTATTGAACCCGTAAACGGCTCCTAATCGCCTTAATTAGCGTTTTTAGCGCATAGTATGTTTAAAATCATATTGAACATACCCGGGTTGATACCTACTGATATATAAGGCAAATTAGGATATTTTAACAGTAAGAAAAGGTTGATTAACTCAGACTTCGTTTTTGAGCTTTTCGGCCTACGTGAAATTACCAAAATACCCCTACGGGGCATAGTTTGTGTTTAATTTCATTTCGGGCATAATGAAAGACATCCTACTGATGTCACAACATATTTGAAGCATATTAACTTAGGAAACCTGTATATGGCTCTTACGGATACCCGTTATGCTTATTACGCGTTCGGCTCGGTTTATGTAACAAGTTTACATAAATTAGCCGAAACGGGTCAAACCTTATCGGTTTTACCTCAAAATCCAGAATGTGTTTAGTTTACCCATATTATACAAGTCTCCAGACTTGTCGGGTCTAAATCACATCCTATTCCGGTCTTCGCTTAATCATGCGTTTTGAACCGTAAACCTTTCCTTAAAACTAACCGGTCTAAGTTACGACTTAAATAAGACCCGTTAGGAATTTAATAGGTTAATAAAACCTTCGTTCCAGATTAAGAGCCCCAGTAGAAGTACTTGTGCTTGCTGATTAAGATATACGGCTGAGTGTAAATTGCATTGCTAGCTCAGGTAAATACTTTTAACTTATTTTCCCTTATACGGGCTTGGGATACGGTATTATAAAAATACCGCTTGGTCGGGTGTAGAAACCTTTTAATCGGAGATGATTAAATTGCATAATCCCGTTTTAATCTGTATTGATTGATAACAAATAACATTGGGGGTTAATGACCGTGTCCTGGATATCCTTGGCTCATTTTAAAAAGTGAATGGCCACGACGTAAGCACAAGGTGTAGACATAACACCTCCTGTTGCATATGTATAACGTATACTCACTCGTAAGGGTATCTTCTTGTGAGATTATATTTGTGGTGTGTCGATTAATCTTGTCCGGCTTGTATTGTATAATCACCGGCCCTAAATGTTGGACAACCATGTAAATCGGATACAAGATTTTTATTAATAAAATTGTCCCAAGTATAAAAGATTAATTTTGCCTCTGTGCATTTTAATCAATGTGTCAAGATATTTTGTGCCGTTTGCACTCGAATCACTTTTCAAACTCTTTTTCCAAAATGAGTCAGTTAATTGTATTTACCAGTGTAAACTGACGTATTTTCCAAAAGGTTAAGTGACAGGTACTATGCGTAATTGGCTGGGAGCTCAGGGCGTCACTAGGGAATCTTGCAAGTTCTAGATGCCTAAAGTCTGTTGAACAGTTTTTCTTTTATTGATCCGCTTGTGGATCCTTTACCTTCCGTTGTAATACTTTGACATTACTTATATTCGGAATGTAATATATTTATCTTTTGCTTCCGCTGTGCATTATTATATTGTGTTGTTTGACCATGATGTTGCCAACCACGTCACGATACTCCCCCACCGGGCCCACCGGTGACACGTGGAAAATCGGGGTGTGACAATACACATATAAACCTGTGAATTAATATGGTACATAGTGTTACGGATAACTATGTTGTATGATTTCTAGTTATAAGTTGTATGTTCACTGAAATGATAAGCAAATCACCCGACATGGATTATGGTGTCATATGAACTAGTGTTGTGATTTGGATATGGGACCCAAATATTTGCTACGACTTGAGTAATAATATGTGTGTTGTTTACTTGTAACCTATGTACTAAATGAAAAGAACACATGTTTTATGTTTACACGACACTGACTGATCTTGGTAACCACGATAGGGTTGGTTGACCAACTAGGGAACGTGTCACACCCCGATATTTCCACGTATTACCGGTGGGCCCGGTGGGGAGTATCGTGACGTAGTTGATATCATCATAGTCAAACAACACAATTTTAAATGCACAGCGGAAGCAAAAGATAGATTTATTTCAACCGAATAAATTGTAATATTAAGTATCACAAAATAGTTGAAACAGATCCACAGGCGGATCAAATAAAAAGGAAACATAGTTCATCAGACTTTAAATTCATCCAAGCTTGCGAGACTCTTATTGATGCTAAGGAGAGGCCAGCCTATTTCGATTAGTACCTGCACTTAATCTTTTTGGGAAAATACGTCAGTTTACACTGGTAAATACAATTAACTAGCTCATTTTGAAAAGGTTTAGAAAATTGATTTGAATGCACAAGGCATAAAACATTTTATAACTTGGGATAATTATTTATATATAAACTTGTAAAAGAATTACATGTTCGTTATACGTTCAGTAGCCCGGATTGACACCGGGTTAAAGATTAATAGACACACCACATGATATAGTCCCGCGGCGGGTTATTCCCGTAACCGGCGGTTATACCTTATTATTTATATATACACTGTCGGGTGTACGCCTACACCCCGTGCTTAGGTCGTGGCCATTTCGTAAAATGATGCCAAGGATATTTGGGACATGGTCATTAACCCCCCAAAGGCTTTAAGCAAACAAAGCAATTTAAACGGCACATTTCAATAATTTAACCTTTATACAATTAAAAATTCGATGCCCGACCAAGCGGTATTTTATATACCGTACCCCAAGCCCGTATAGGGAAAATAAGTTAAAAGTATTTACCTAAGCTGAATATAAATTCAATCCCAGCCGTATATCAAATCAGCAAGTACAGATAGCTTTTACTGGGCTCCTAAATCTGGAACGAAGGTTTTTAATAACCTATTAGATTCCTAACGGGTCTTTAATTAAGCCTATGCTTAGACCGGTTAGTTTTAAAGGAGGATACGGTTCAAAACGCATGATTAAGCGAAGACCAAAATGGAATGTGGTTTAGACCCGACAAGCTTGTATACTTGTGTAATAAGGGTAAACTAAACACATTCTGGATTTTGAGATGAAAACGATATGGTTTGACCCGTTTCGGCTAATATATGCAAACTAGTTACATAAGCCGATCCGAACGCGAAAAGTGCGTAACGGGTAACCAAAATTGAGTCATACACAGGTTTCCTAAGTTAATATGCCTTAAATATGTTGTGACATCAGTAAGATATCTTCTATTATGCCCCAAATGAATTTAAACTCAAATTATGCCTCGAAGGGGTATTTTGATCATTTAAAAGGTTATAAAAGAGATTTAATATGATTCTGAGTTTCAGATCTGATATAAACAGTAAATATACTCAAATTAATAGGTTATATCAGTAGGGTATTACCTATATGTGAAATTTACCATTTATAACTAAACTATGCACCGAATGGGCATTTTGGTAATTTCACTTAAGCCTAAAAGGTCAAAACTGGAAACCTGAGTTTAAAAACTTTTACTTACTATTAGAATATAAAAATTTACTTAATATATCAGTAGGTATTAAGTCTTATATATCTAAAATGGTTTTAATACATACTATGCGTTTAGAACGCGTAAAAAGGCGATTTCAAGCGATTACCGGGTTTTATAAAGAAAGCTGATATTTTTATTATTCCAGAAGGCTTAAAATATTTTATTTATCATATTAGATCAGTAGAAAAAGGTTTGGTATCAAAAAGATTTGTAAAACTTATTTTATAGGCCAAAAGGGCAAAACCGACAATTACCGAATCAAGCTTAGAACTCTATGTTATGCTCAGCCTAAAATTAAATAAAAATCTTCAAAAATCCCAAAATATTATTTTATATCAGTAGGTAAAAAGCTTGGTATCAAAAATTGGGTTTAGATAGGCTATATGCTAATTACGCCGTTTAATTAATAAAAGACTTTCTAATTACGCTAATGAGCATAACTCTTAATCTAGACCTCCAATTGATGTGAAAATTTAGGGACATGTTTATAAATCAGTAATAAAGATTATTGTCCTCTCACATTTTCAAAATTCTTGTTTTAAGGTCAAAAGGGCATATTGGTCAACATTTAGGCATATAACGGAAACTTGCATATGAATCGGATAACTAATGAACCAAATTGTATAACCTCAGAGGGTTACACTAATCAATAACCTGGTCCTAATAGGGCTCTAAGGAAATTCTAAAACATGCTCTAATGGGTCAGAACGGAAAGTCAAAGCAAAAGTCTACTTTTGCGACTTTCGGTTCCGAACCGAGCTTAAACTGAAAATTGTCGGGTTGAACATGCTTAGACATGTTCTTACATTAATTACCAAGTTATATGAGTGATAAAATAGGTTTCATAGCTTCTATATTGTTAATTATGTGTTTATGCGAAAATTCACTTTCTGTTGACTTTTTAAAATTAACTTTGACCCGACAATTGACCTAGTTAGAATGGGAATCAGAGTGTGCCCTTTTAAGGGTTTATTGACCACATAATTACCAACTCATAGGTACTTTCAATTTGAAATTTGACTGGACAAATTAAGATTAATGACGAAGTCAAATCTTAATTACGACGGTTTGACTTTAGGCTAATTAACTAAGCTAAACTGAATAAGGAAAGTTACGGACACTTACTGAAGTCCTATGCACGACTAAGAATGCTAGGGAAGTGCCCTTGAGCTGCAGAAATCTTCAGAACAAAGGTTTGGAAGCTTTCCAAGTGAATTGCTAAAAGTGTGTGTTCATAAGTTGCAACAATTGGTCCTATATATAGCCATGGAGGGTCAAGGAGATGGATACAAGTGTTAGGGCATCTCCAGGGATGAATACAAGTGTTATGGGACGTGTTTCAAGGAGCTAGAGGGTGGCAAACTCGCGGATTTGAGCACACATGCAAGCTGCCACGTTAAGGAAGAGTTTGCTGAACTGGCAGTCCGTCGCGTGGTGCCGTGGACGGGTGCCCAGGTGGTGGCGCTACGCCAGCACCCCACATATCAGCCAACATGTTTCAAAATGTGACACTTTCACCCCCTGGACCTTCAAATGCGTAATTTCTTCCATTTTAGGCACTTTTAACCCTTAAAATTTATATTTCTATGATCCATGAGATAAAACCAATCATCAATAGGTCTGATTTCGTTAAACGATAACCGAAAACACAAGTTTTGCCTCGTTGACGCTTTTAACCCCTCGTACACGAATATTATCATAACTTTCTCATACTTTATCGAAACCTTGTGAAATTTTTATCACTTATTCTCGTGAGCATAATTAATCGTTACAAAGCTTCGGGTTTGCTAAAATGTCACTCAGAGGTATACTTTAAACATGTTGACACGTTTAACCCCTGTAGTTTGAAATCTCTCACTTTCTTCCACAATTAGCTTCGTATGATCCATAATTTATTCGTTTAAGGGTATAAACATCGTGTAGGGTTGTTAAAAGATATATTTATCCATTGTTGACATTTTGAATCCTTTCATTCACATACTTTCTCTGTTTGTCAACTTTAGTCCTTCATAAGTAATCTTTTACACGTTTAAAGCTCATAACACGTGTCGATACATCATTGGACGTGATTTTTACGAGGTGTTACAGAACGGGTAACATAACACGCCGAGCAATCCAAAGGTGAGTTCACTTCTCTTAAAACAAGCATGCGTCCGGTGGGGACAATCAAACTGATAAAACTTGTAAACGGATTTTCGTAAACCCATATCCTTGTAGGGGATATGAGGCGGTTTTCAAATACCCACATCCTTGTAGGGGATGTGAGGCGGATTGCACAACGCTATCCTTGCAGGGGATATGCAACGGTTTTTCAGTAAACGTTATGGTTGGATAATACACTCACTTTCTATCACTTAAGTCCCACCATTACTGCCGGTTGTTGGTTGTAGGGCAACGGGGTTATTAGTTGATAGCGCTATTAGGTTTGGCACCCTCACGACGCTCCTGGATAGGACGGGCGTGAACTAATAACTTTAAATCATGACCAATGTTTGATAGAGCATTGGGGAAGGGCAAAAAGGGCCGTCTGCGGTATCGAGTTATTATCAACATAACAGTCTTAGCGAATCTTAAATCACTACTTGGTATTAAATGGTTAACACAAACTGTGAACTCACCAGCCTGTCTGACACACTTTTTCTGCATGCTTGCAGGTCCTTAGGTACATGGATTGGAACTTGCTATCTGGGAGTGCTGGAGTGGTCATGGGTCGTAGCTCTAGGATACAAGTTTTGAAGATTATCGTACTCTCGTTTTGAAACACTTGAAATTTGAAAACACTATTTACATTATGCTTCCGCTGAACAAATTGGTTTTGATTGTGTTTGGATTTACTTCATGAAATAAATGGAAACTTTTATTAAATTCTATGTTATGGTTCAATGTGATTGGTGGCTAGACCCTGGTACGTCACACGCCCAACGGTGTTATCGCATGTGGTATTTTGGGGGTGTGACAGGAACTGCATAGATTTCACTGAACCGATTTGCTCTCCGATCCATCTCATTGTTCTGAAATTGTGTCTGTGCGATTTAGCGATTGAAGAAGGTTTTTGAATAATTTTGCCCTAATTTCGAACATCAGTATGGTTTTGGAATAAATTGTGTTTGTGCAATTTAGTCGGTTTTATGGTGGTGTTGGAAGGAGATGATGGTGGAAGGAGGTAGTGGTACAGAGGATGGATGATCAGAAGAATGGGTGTTTGTTTAAAGAATAGGGTGAAATGACAATTTTACCCTCATGTGCATTGCACATGAACATATTTGACAGAAAAATATAACTGGGTTAGGGCTAAAGAACAAAACGTGTATGATTTGAAAACATAAAGTATAAAACTCGTCAATTTTAAACATAAATGACAGCGCCTGAAAATAGATATAAAGATAAAGGATAATCCTTGAAATTCACTCATTAATTATTCCATATATAAATAAGTAACTTTTTCATGCATAAACACTTGTAACTTGTGCTTTGGGGATTTTTGAAAAAAAAACTTGATTTTTTAGTTTTAACCCAGAGGTTTTTACCTTTTGCAATTTTAACCCTACAAAATTTGTTTTTTTAACTTTAACTCAAAACTTTTCATTATTTGCAATTTAACTTCACAACTTTTGTCAATTATACTTTTCGTCTTTGGTTTAATGTTTTTACGTTTCGTTACGTATAGTTCTAAATTTTTCGAGTTAATACGACGCAACGTACGGGTGTGGTTCAACTTTTTATGTTTTGTTTCAAATTTTGCAAGTTAACACGGCGCAACGTGCATGTGTGGTTCAAACGTTTTTATCTCTATTTTTTCATGTTTGACAGCTTCGTCGCAACACGCAGATCCTAGGTCGAGTCAGTGTTGGTAGTCGATCAGGGTTGTGTGACATTAGTACTATTTGACACCGTTTTACGCCCCGCCGCAACGCGGGGTGTGCTTTGGGGGTTTTCCAAAGAAAAAATGGTTATGCATATGGTTGTCGTAACCTTGGCTTTAGGGGTTTTCCAAAAGAAAATTGATTTTTTTACTTTTCACCCAAAAGTATTTCATAAATTATTTTTAACCCAAAACTGTTTTTTTTTTTTTTTTTACTTTGAGTAAACTGCCATTTTGGTCCCTGTGGTTTGGCCAGTTTTGCCACTTTAGTCCAAATCTCAAACTTATTACATCCAGGGCCCTGTGGTTTGCATTTTGTTGCCATTTTAGTCCAAAATCCAAAAAACCCTCTTTTTGACTGTTGAGAACTGTCTATTTTGTCCTTTAGTACAGGGGTATTTTAGTCATTTTTTAAATTCTATTTGTTTTAGTTTTTTTAGCAATAATATATATGGGATGATGATGATCATAATAATCAGATCTCTCTCTCTCTCTTCTCTCTCTCTCTCTCTAGCACCACAACAGCCACCTCCTCCCTCTCTCTCTTCTCTCTCTCTATAGCACCACCACCACCGTGAACTCCACCACCGCCACCACTGAAACCCTAAAGCGCCACCACCGCTGTCACCATCAAACCCAATACTGAAACCCTAAATAAATGAACTAGTTCCGATCTGCTACTGAATCGTAGTTGCTGAATCGAAGCTTGAACGAGTGTTGTCTTCCGATGTGAACTAGTTCCGATCTGATGCTGAATCGTAGTTGCTGAATCGAAGCTTGAAGATGAAGATTGCTGAATTTCACACGCCTCTATTCAATCCTGCTGAATCGTAGTTGTTGAATCGAAGCTTGAGGATGAAGTAGCTGAATCGAAGCTTGAAGATGAAGATTGCTGACTCGTAGTTCCGATCTGCTGCTTAATAACATGAGGGGAGTTGCTGAATCGAAGAAATCGAAGCTTGAACGAGTGTTGTCTTCCGATCTGCTGACTTCGATGTTCGATTATAAGTTCGATTTCACGATGAAGATCTGTATGTGGACGATTTGGGGATGTATGCCAAAACCCTAAACGGATAGAGAATTTGGGGGGATGTTGCTGATGATGACGATTAGGTTTGCGATATGACGATTTTGGTCGATTAGAGTTTCATTGTTTTTGGATTTGTTGTGAAATCTTATTAAAGATTTGTAATTTATTTATATATGTGCCAGAGGTTTTTGTTCGTTACTGATGCTAATGATGATAATTAGGTTTGTGATGTGATGATTTATTCGATCAGAATGGTGGTGGTGCTATAGAGAGAGAAGAGAGAGAGAGGGGGAGGTGGTGGTGGTGGTGGTGGTGCTATAGAGAGAGAGAAGAGAGAGAGATGATTATTTTTGGGGATGATGGTGATGATCAGTTTACAATAAAATATAAATGACCAAAATACCCCTACACTAAAGGACAAAATAAACAGCTTTTAACAGTGAAAATAAGGGGTTTTTGAAATTTGGACTAAAATGGCAACAAAATGCAAACCACAGGGCCCTGGATGTAATAAGTTTGAGATTTGGACTAAAGTGGCAAAACTGGCCAAACCACAGGGACCAAAATGGCAGTTTACTCTTTTACTTTTAACCCAAAACTTTTTAACTTTTGCAATCTATCCTCACAACTTTTTTACTTTCAACTTTGATCCTTTATAGTTTTCATTCTCCGCAAATTTTCCGCTTTATGCTTGGTTCAATATTTTGTGACTTAACACATCGCAACGTGCGTCTTTGGTTTAACGTTTTTACGTTTTGTTCTAAATTTTGCGAGTTAACACGACGCAATGTGCATGTATGGGTGAACGTTTTTACATAGTCTATTTTTTTCCCGTTTGACTGGTTTAACATAACGTGCGGGTCATATGTCAACTTAGTTATAACTAAAGAATCCCCTCCGCAATCCGCATTACGGCGGGTCTCAATTCTAGTTTATTTTATTCAGAAAACAATATAATAATAAAAAAAAAACAAAACACTACCGATCCTTGGCCAATACCCCTGGACACGAGGGTCTTCCCCTCTCCATAACATTTTAACACACTATTTATATTCTAACCGGCGCCTCCACACCGTCGGGAAATGGCATCATTAAAAGACCTCAGCAAGCTGGCGACCGGACTCTCTCTAATCGCTAAAGAGGCCGTTAAACGGACCAATCTCGACAAACCAGACCTACAAGCCCTAGCTCGGCGAGCCATCTTATCACTCACCGACATATCCGGTCTCACAGAAGGCCAAATCCGTAAATTCACCGGTCCTACACCCAATGCACATTCCAAAAACGACACCGTTGTATATTTCACAGATACACCGTCACCGTCACCGTAACCGGATAATATTTATGTTAATATACCGGCGCCTACACCTTCCGATCAGAATAATATTCCAACAGCGGTTGTTTCTGATCGTGTAATTGGTTCCGGTGACGGAGAGTCTGAGGCGGTTACGAGTGTTAGTCATGCGGTTAGTTTGGACGGTGGTGATGCGACTGCGGTTGCGGCGGTTGAAGAAGTTGATCGGACGGTGACTGATTCGCCGGCGAATGCACCGCCGATGACTGAATCGACGGCGAAAGTAACGCCGGTGATGCAGAGGAGACGGAGGGAGAGGAAGGTTCCGTCTACTCCGTTCTCCAGAGCCATTGGGTGAGTTGTTTGATTTTAAGTTTATAAACCCTAGTTTTCTGTTTTATTTGTTTCATAATCTATACAATAGGAATATTATGCATTATGTCACTTATAATAGGAATTGAATTGTATTCACTTGTGCTATTGATGTTGTAGTTTGTGATGTGTAAATAAGTTGTGTGCAGACATTTTATTACAGTTTTAGTGGACTGTTGGTTTGATTGCTAACTTTAGTTTTTAAGGTTTGCTGGCCTAGGGGCTGGGCTTGCTTGGGGAACAGTGCAGGAGTCTGCTAGGAGAATTGTGTTTGGTAAAAGGGAATCACAAGGGAATCAGTCTGCGCTTTCACCGTTTTTATCGGAAAAGAATGCGGAGCATTTAGCTCTTGCTCTATGTAGGATGCGTGGAGCAGCGCTGAAACTAGGACAAATGTTGAGTATCCAGGATGAATCTCTTGTTCCTGCTCCGGTATGTTTCTTCTCTATCCTTTTAAGGTTTTTGAGATTAAACGATGATGTATGAGTTTGCAACATGCGTATGGTATTATTCGTGCATTGTAAAGTGACTCTCATATGATGGAAATTAGTCCATTTCACCTGTTAGTTCTAAAGATAGTTGTATCAGGCTTAAGCAATATTGAGCCGGGGGTCACACTGGAAGCAGCCTCTCTATTCCTACAGGGTAGAAGTAGGTAAGGCTGTCTACATCTTACCCTCCTCAGACCCTACCTTAGCTTTGCTATTGGTGGGATTTACTAAGTATGATGATAATGATAATGATGATGATGATCAGTGAGATAAGGAATAGACTAACTCATGTGTAGTAACTATTTGCAATAATTGGCGAGCGCATTTATTTTGAGTTTTAACTCATGTGAAGTCACTCATAATTTGAATAACATTACTTGTCTCTATTATTCAAATTTGAGCTGTGCAATTCTAACTAGTAAACTTTCTATCACTAGTTCTACTCCACTATCGTTTATTGCAATTCAAATAGACTAATTTTGTAAATCCAAAGTTTACATCCATACTTCTGAATTCTGATGTTCTAGCTTGTAGTGTTTGATTATGTATTTTATATGAGTTGTAAATATAATAATATATGTATGCTTGCTAGTGTGTATGCATACTTACATACATAGATATATATGTATACTTGCACACATTGACACATATATACATGTTAGTTTACTATATATATGTATGTATGTACAGTTACATATGTATACACAAACAAACAGACGTACCCAATAATACCCCATAAGATAGAGAGGTTGCTTCCAATGAGACCCGGGCTCCACTAACCCTCTTTATATGCATAAAATTGCAAATATCATAGAGTGTATACAAGATAAACAAAAACAAAAATACTACTAACAGTGGTGAACTACTGATAGAAGAAGAGAAAAGAAAGAAGATGACAGACAAATGGATCGTGAAACACCTAGAAAATAGCTGGTGGCAAATTTCTAGGCGCCGAGGGATCACTTACATATGTATACATAATAACATAAAAAAGTGCATTTGTATGTGTATATATATTATATACGCAAATATGTGTACATATTGTGTGCTACCACACACATAATTATGTAGTAATTGTTAATATGTATGTGTGTGTCAATTATAGACTTTATAGTTGATATATTATATTTCTGCAATAAATAATTTATACATAGCTATTTTCTTTTGCGGATTTTAAAAGTTAGTGTTAAACTTTTATTAAAAACATGAAAAACTTATTCTTGGTTGGTTTTTGATTATGAAACTATTACTCCTTATTCTTTGTAGATATTGGCAGCTTTAGATATTGTTCGTCAGGGTGCCGATGTAATGCCAAGAAGCCAGCTTAATCAAGTTTTGGACTCTGAATTAGGCCCCAACTGGTCTTCTAAGTTGAAAAGCTTTGATTACAATCCACTCGCTGCTGCAAGTATAGGCCAGGTGAGTCAAAGTCAAATTTATTAACTTATTTAACATTCATTTTTACTTGTTCGCTTCAACTGTTCTGTTAGGGAACCTCTAAAAGTTACGAAGTTCACATATTGTTGGTTATAAGATTCTTTATTTATGTATCTTGAGGATCTTATCGATTGTCATTCGTGTCGATTCAGTTAGATATGCACGAAAATGTATACCTTTCTTAAGTTTTAGTGCTTAAGGTTTGGAATGGATTCCTAGGTACACCTAGCTGTCACCAAGGATGGTACTCAAGTTGCAATGAAAATTCAATATCCTGGTGTTGCAGATAGCATTGAAAGCGACATTGAGAATGTAAAATTGCTCTTGGATTATACAAATTTGATTCCAGAGGGTTTGTATCTTGATAGAGCTATGAAGGTAACTTTCGTTGGCATAGTCTTTTGACCTTTTTTGTCATCGAATATTATCATTCTCGATGCCATCACTTTCTGCATTTTTTTCTTCATTACTGCCTCACTTCACTTTTTGAGGAAATTCAAGAAACATACACACATGAAAAGCAAAGAAAAATACATGTTTTCGTTGTACTCCCAAGATATTCTAAATAGCTATAGAATAAAGAATTAGCCTTTAAATAGGCTCAACATAAGAATGAAATATGAGAATTATAAAATATGTGTAAGATGGTGTCCTGAAAAACAATTTATGATTGAATCTAAAACCGTTTACAGGTGGCAAAAGAAGAATTATCACGTGAATGCGACTACGAGTTGGAGTCATCAAATCAGAAAACATTCCGTGAATTGCTATCAAATGTAGACGGGTTTTATGTTCCATTCGTTGTAGATGAAATATCAAGTAAAAAGGTTCTTACCACAGAACTTGTTCATGGTAAAAACATTGTTATTATTAACTTCTTTTTGAAGATATACATGATTTGGGTGTGCTAAATATTTTTTTTGATACAGGAATTCCTATTGATAAGGTTGCACTTCTGGATCAAGAGACCCGTAGTTATGTTGGGAAAAAGTTGCTTGAGCTTACATTAAACGAGCTATTTGTATTCAGATTCATGCAGGCATGTCTTTTCTGCATCTTTCTATTTATTTCTTTCAAATGTAATTTTTTATTGTGAACCATTCCTTTAATTGTTTCTGATATTGTCTTCTAATTTATTCAACGCAGACTGATCCAAATTGGAGTAATTTTTTGTACAAGGAGGATACACGAACAATAAATCTCATTGACTTTGGTGCCGCTCGAAGTTACCCTAAGCCTTTTGTTGATGATTATTTGAGAATGGTGAGTTTTGGTTTAGTGGTTTACACTATTAATCCTAGCTTTTGTTATTGTGGCTTTCTGTTCAAAATTAAGATTTTCAAACACAAATTTATAAATAAGGGTAGATTGCATAAGATTGCATAAAAAAGTTATAGATTTTCCCACTTTGGATTGGTTTTCATTTTGGTAACCAACTTATTTTTGGCCATAAAAATCCATCAAAATTCAATTGTTTTCTATTTAAGGTAATACATGCTGGTTACTAGTAAAAAAGTCCAATCAGCAAGTAACTCGCCTACTTGGCGCTTGGTATCATGTGGACTTTTTCGCTGACATGCCTTTAATATTTAATCTTCTAGGGGAAGGTTCATTGGGGAACACTAAAAAAGTGGGGAACAGCGGGGAACCGGCTCAAACGAACTCCGATTGGACTCATTCCAGCGGCGTTGGAACCGGCTAGTCGAACCCTAACTAAGATCTCTTAACCCTAAATCCTAACTCCTAAACTCTAAACCCTAAAGCTAAAAAATAAGGCTAAAACCTAAGCTAAACCGTAAAATATAAACTATAAACCCTAAAAGCTAAACCCTATAGCTAAACCCTAAAACCTAAAGCTAAACTCTAAACCCTAAAGCTAAACCCTAATGCTAAACCCTAAAATCCAAACCCTAATATATTTAGGGTTTAGGGGTTATGATTTAGGGTTTAGGGTTAAGAGATCCTAGTTAGGGTTCGACGAGACGGTTCCAACGCCGCTGGAATGAGTCCAATCGGAGTTCGTTTGAGTCGGTTCCCCACTGTTCCCCACTTTTTTAGTGTTCCCCAATGAACCTCACACTAATCTTCTATACGTAACAAAAATTGTGGAATTATTTAAAAAATCTGTACAACTATAACAGATTTAGTTTTTAGTTGGGTTTTCCTTTACCATTTTATTTCTTTATTTATTTTAATTTGGTTGTTTTAAAAAAAAGTATATGTATTTTGTTACTACCTTTTTATGCACTTAACCCTAAAAATAACTAGAAAGTATTATATGTAATGAGGGTTTCAAAATATGAACCAGGTTGTTGCATGTGCAAATTGTGACCGGGAAGGTGTAATCGAGATGTCACAGAGGCTTGGTTTCTTGTCAGGCAAGGAATCAGAGATAATGCTGGACGCACATGTTCAGGCGGCTTTTGTTGTAGGTTTGCCATTTGCAAAACCCGGGGATTATGATTTCCGTGCTAATAATATAACTCAAAGCCTTTCAAACATCGGTGGAACGATGTTGAGACACAGATTAACACCACCACCTGATGAGGTGTATAGCCTGCATCGCAAGCTTGCTGGTGCTTTTCTGGCTTGCATCAAAATCGGGGCGGTGGTACCTTGCCGGGACCTTTTACTTCAAGTATATGAAAGTTACAAGTTTGATGATTAGAAATATTGATGAGTTTTGATTGGTTACTATGATGGTGGTGTGTGGGTTAATAAATTGCCCTTTGTTGCATGTATACTGAAGTCAAACCACAGGTAGTAAAGTTGATACAAATGATTCATTGTTTTCTATTGTTTGTTAAATGACCCAGTTGAATTGGTCGACCATTTCTTCTCAATAAATCACTGACAAATTCTATGATATTCAATTCTAGTTCAGACTTGTAATGTTCCTTAACTAGTAATATTCTTCCGCGCGTTGCGCGGGAATTCAGTCGGTATCAGATCGAGAATTCAGTCGGTATCCGTTTGGCTCATAACATTATTGATATGGTAGCTACACTCGGTACAAAAAAACCGAAAAACAGCATCCTAGTGTGCCGAAAAGGTGTCGAAATTTAATCCCAAAATAAGTGCCGAAAAAGGTGTCGAAATTTAATCCCAAAATAAGCCGTAACATGCGTTAACACAACTTGTACTATCTGCTACATGACTTGTAAAAAACGTTCTCGATGAACACTAAAGACAAGTTACATTCCCAAGTTGACTAAATGTGATATTAATGACTAAATGTGATATTATGTAATGAGTCGTATAAAATATGTTATCACATAATTTACGTTTATATTTTATAATCACCAATTAGACATTTGTATCTGAACGTTTAAACATTATACTTGCTCTTAATAGTTTAGACATCTTACGGTTTAGCATTTAATCGTTCAGAAATTGTCAAACAACCCTAAATGTTTATGTAGTTCTCACATGTAAGTTCCATACTTCTAGCTTTCTAGGTTAGATTGTTAGATATTTTAGTGTAATCGGGGGATTGACTTGGTGATCAAAGCGAATAATAATACACATCAAGCAAGTTAGGAGGTGCGGGAGTGCACGCTTGTTTGAGTTATTATTATTCGGAGTGTACGGGCGGAGCCCGTACCCTACGGGGGTTCCAAGGGGGCAGCGCCCCCTTGGCGGGGGTCCGGGGGCAGCGCCCCTGGGAGCAGGGTCCAATGGGCGGCAGCCCCTGGCGGTCCAAGGGGCAGAGCCCCTGGCTGGGGTCGAGCTGAAAATTTATTTTATGAAAATGCCTTAGAAAATAAAATTTATGATGAATTTTCAGACAAAAATTCAAGGCAGTTTTTATTGCAATTTTATTAAAAATTCGAAAATAACTGCCAGAGGCAGTTATCTGCAAGCAAACCCCAAAATTCGTTTTCAGATTTTGGTCACTATTCTCTGGTTCAATCAATTCACGCAAAACACATACTCAGGTTCAATTTCTCGAAATCAGAGTTGTATCCGATTGAATTATTCGGGTGAACCACCGAAATAATTTGATCTGAGAGTGATTACACGCCTCTCTGATCATCCGTTTTCTGAAAATTCCCCAACATAGATTCCTATCAAAAACTTATAATTATAAAATGTCATATTTTTAAAAACTAACTAGTATTTTGCCCGCCGTGTGTTGCCGCGGTGAGTGGAAACTATAGTGAGACAACGTACAATTTGTAAAACGCGATGTGTAAAAGACAGTTACAAAAAACGTGTAAAAGACAATTACAAAAAACATGTAAAAGACAATGCATAAAAGACAATTACAAAAAAAAAGTGTAAAACACAAAGTTAAACATGAAGTATAAAACCCAATGCCTAAGACAGTTTGTAAAACACAATGAATTAGCATTCACAAAAGTAGGAGTAGTAGTTTAGGGGTTATAATTGCAACTTTCTAAAATTAAGTGAGTGTAAACATGGAGTAATAGTGCAAGGGGTAAAAGCTCAAAGTCTAAAACTTGAGGTAAAGTAGAAGTAGTCAGGTAAAAACGGAAAGTATGAAAGTAGAGGGATGGTGACAGAAATGTGTAAAAGTTGAGGGGGTGGTGGCGGAAATGCGTAAAAGATGAGGGGATGGTGATGGAAATGTAAAAGTAGAGGGGTGGTGTCGTAAGTGTGTAAAAGCTGAGGGAGTAATTGTAGAAAAGCAAAATAGAGAGGTAGTTATGACAAAGTTTGAAAGATGAAGATATGGTTGTGGAAATTCAAAGTAGAGGGGGGTTGGTTATGATAAAGTTAGAAAGTTGGAGTGTCGGTGGTGTAAATACCACCGAATTTCTCCTTTAAGATGTATAACAATATACTTGAGTTTATTTAGAGTAAATTACGATTTTGGCCTCTGTTGTTATATCACTTCTACTCTTTTAGCCTAAGAAAGAATTTTTTAATATCTAAGCCTTTGTCTTTTTTTCTAACCCTTTTGGCCCCTAATATTTAATGGATTGAGTTACTGTTAGGGGCCAAAATGGTTAGAAAAAAAAAGACCTTGGGGCCTTAGATGTTAAAAAAAAAATTGGGCTAAAAGAGTAAAAGTGATATAACCACAGGGCCCAATCGTAATTTACTCGTTTATTTATCTTCAAATGAATGAAAGAAAAACGAAGTGGAGGTTGCAGTGCTAATGGAAGACGCAAGTAACAGCGTAAGAGAAGTGATACTGAAGGAAGTCCCCGATTGGGATTCGGACGTGACGGTGAGCGCTAGATTCAAAGCATTCAGCGGTCAGAGGTCTGATTGGGAACCAAGGTACCAATTCTGGAAGAATTTAATCATCAAAATCGTTCGTCATCTTGGCATCTTCATCATCCGTCCTTCAGTGGTCAGTGGTGCGATTCTCATCCTCAATTTTAACCTTCTATAAAAACCCCTCTTTTCTAATTAATTAATTAATTAATTTTGCTTATTATTGCTGTTTTGAAGGTTAGAAATGTATGGTTTAATCAGGGAGGCTTGGTTCCTTTATGCATCGATCATGTTCTGGTTAGTTATTGTTTTTATTTTATTATTTTAATGCTCGTTTTGGTATTTACTATGCTATGTTTCTGGTGCACTGTGGGCGGGTCCAGCTACAACCTGAACCGGTTTAGGGTTTGAACATAGATATCAATAGCGAGCGTAGCGATCGCGCTACGTAGCGTATAGGTCTAGGCTCGCTATTAGGGTTGTAGATATAATAGCGACAATTTTTTTTTGTTTTAAAATATAAACTAGAATTACCACCTGCCGCAATGCGGCACGGGGATTCGTTAGTTGTATATATCATATTAGATGCAAGGCAAATGTTTCTTCCATGACATCGAGCCTGTGTGTAAACCATAGAAAAGAATAACTAAGTCGATCTCTGACCTGCGCGTTGTAACAGACCTGTCAAAAGGGGAAAAATAGACGCCCTGCGACGGGCCTGTCAAACGGGAAAAAATAGATGAAAAAACGTTGAACCCCACACGCACTTTGCGGCGTGTTAACTCGGAAAATTTATAACGAAACGTTAAACAGAAAACTTGCGAAAGATGAAAAGTATAAGGGACCAAAGTTCAAAGTAAAAAAGTGTTGGGGTTAAATTGAAAAAGATGAAAAGCTTTGGGTTAAAAGTAAAAAACAATCAAAAGGGTGAAATTGCATAACATGTAAATTTTTGAATTGGAAATGAAAAATCAAATTAACCAAAGGAGTTAAATTACCAAAGATTGAAACTTTAGACTTAAATTGCCAAAGATTGAAACTTTAGAGTTAGAAAGAAAAAATCCAATTTTTTTTGGAAAACTCTCAAAACAAAGGGTACAATAACCAGAAGCACAAATATGTTGCTTATTTATAGTTTTATAATATAATTTTATAATAGCAAATAATTATAGCTATAAAATAGCTGGATTTTTTTTTGTTTTTGTTAAATATGCATGTAAAATAACATATATACTCTAGGGTATTTTGATATAATATACATATAATTTTTTTAAACTTGTTTTTTTCTAGTGTATCGCTATTTATAAAATAGCCGCCCGCTATTTATTGCTATTCGCTACGTAGCATATAGGTATCTTATCGCTATTCGCCATTAACAACTATGGGTTTGAACCTGATTTGTGCACCGTGGAGACAAACAATGGTCATTTGGTCATCGTTGTGCTAACCCATTTGGATTTTTTTAAGTTAAACAAGTTGTATAATAGTTGTCTGTTTTGACCCGTTATCTAATTTGAGTAGACTCAAACTAGCCTGTTGTCTAATGTGAGGTGACACAAATAAACTCATATCTCAGATACATTTTATTTTCATCCAAATCAAACCTATTCTTTGAAAAATAGGCCACGATTGCCATCTATGAATTAACTCATAGGGTTTTACTTCTTTCTTGCAGGTTGAAATGTATAATTCCGGGGACCTTTTATGTAGCAGCGATCTTATCGACCCCAAAAGTGGCCAACTCACCCAATTATTCCACAAAGTTAGACATTTGCTTCCTTTATCTAAACCTGCATTTCCATCAGAAGATGAGTTCATCGTTTCGTCGGTCCTACAGGTAAGCTACGCCCACACGTAGAACATGCCTTGATTTAACAGACTCTATTGTTTCATCTTAGTTATGATGTAGTGATTTCAAACAACATTTTTTTGAAGTATAGGAGAAATCTGATGAAGTTGTTAAGCTAATATCTGAAGATCACTGGACGTCTTCATGCATAATTACAATGAGCAAATTTCAAGTGATCTGTGGAGGGCCAAAACAAGCGTCGGTGATCTTGAGCCATCTGTCCAAATGTGGGAGGGCGAAGTACGTTGCGATTAGGCGGAATGATCTTATAGAGGTACTGCTTTTTGCTGTAGGTTAAATTCAGTTTCTTTTATATTTTTTTTATAATATCATTATTGTTAGTTTTTTTACAACCATTGCTATTAGCAAAATCTATGCAATTAATATCGGTGATATATCGGTCATATCGGTCCCTTAGTAAAATATCGGTGTCAAATATCGGTCAAAATATCGGTACCGATATTATCGGTGATATTCACCGATATTTGACCGATATAACCGATATATCACCGATATTTGACCGATATAGCCGATATATCACCGATATTTGACCGATATAACCGATATATCACTGAATTATTGGTGTTAAATTGCTATATATATAAATTCTGCATTATATTCAAATTACCGATATCCCACCGATATCTCACCGAGATAACCTATATTTCAAATATCGGTCCTTGACCGATATCCGATATTTTACCGCATTAACTGCTTAGAGCAAAATAGTGCTTGAAGCAGTGATTACTTGTAGTGTGTCATTTTCTGCAACAGGGTGTGAAAGTGTCTCTTTCTTCCAAAACTATCTCTGGTGCTACAAGTTCAGATTATGATATTTTGCACTTGACTTGGACTGCAGAGAAGCTCCAGCTACAAATTGATATGATCGATCAACTTTGTAACAAGTAAGCATATTCTATTCACATATTCAAAATGTGGCTAAAATATTGCGTGATACAGATTCCGACAATTAACTTATATGACGTTTCATGTTTGTTCTCATCTGGTCATGCAAAGAAGTAATAAAAACATTGTTCGCTATCAAACGCTTTCTATAATAAGCTTTAAACACCACAATGGCAAGTGGTTTATTATGTTGATTAATTTATTTGACAATCTTGTAACTTTAATCATCATAATTGATTACATGTAATTTAAATTCTGATGGCCACCTTTCATACTGTTTTACAATGGTGTCAGTCTAGATATTGTCCTTGCCCTATCTCTCTGTTTTGACTCTTCAAGATGACACGTGCTATCGTGTAGGTCCAAAACATCGGCGTTGGCTTCTTTAAAATCGGGGAACAAAGTCAGTGCGCGGAGGCACGCAAGAGAACTAAAGTTGTCATCTGAACGTAGAGAAAAATGTGATGTACTTTTAAGGCGAGTAGAGGAAGTCCTCAGAGCCATAGCAGACGCTGAAGATTCAAAAGAGGTTTGTTTAATCTAGAAAAAAAAACGTCACCCACATTGTTGCCACCTCCACTCATACGCTACTTTTTATTGGCAGGTTTTTGAAGCTCTCAAAAGCGGTACAAAGGCAATGAAGGATAAGATGATTACCATAGAAGAAGTGCAGCAGTGTTTAGATGATCTTGATGAAACAATCACTTCACAAAAGCAAGTAGAAAAAGTCTTAGGTACTCCCATATTTGTTTCTGTATTAAGAATAACAAAATCATCATAGTCTTAGTATGTTCTAACCAACATGGCTTTCAGGTTCAGTTCCACCATATTACGAAGACTTTGATGAAGATATTGAAGACGAGTTAGATAAACTCATGGAAGAAAGTAGAAACACATCAGCAGATGGTGCCGCAAGGGAACATGAAACCACCTCGGGAACAGCTGAATCACTGAGTAACACCCTCTCGGCTCTTAAGCTTGCAGAGAATGACGTGACCGTAAAGGAACCAACAGAAGTGTCAAATGTATCAAAGGTTCTTGAGCTTGCACCGTCCTGATGATTGATGATTATCCTCCATTTATACAACTTACATGTACTGCAATCATACTTGCAAAAAAAAAAAAATGCCCTCGATGTAAAACGCGTGTAGTGTTTTAGCTTTAATGAGTTGTTAAAGAGTGTTTGGGATTGTCTATTAAAACTGTAGTGTGATAATAAGGCAAAACTCTTGTGATCTAAACTCAAGTCTGTGGACGTTTTTGCAGCAAAAAGGAACATGTTCTATCGTCTTGCCTGCACTCGGTCAATCAAATGTATGAGCTCTGGCCACCACTCGAGCAAAGTTCTAATACACCAACTGCTAAACAAGCTTCTACCTCCGGAGGCATGGAAGTGATTGGAGACCCTAATGTTTAATACAACGGTTAACCATATAGATAATCGCAGTATTACAGAATACCTTAACATGATAAGAAAAAGGATCACAAATTAAATTAAAGTAATAATAAAAAAAGAAAAGAAAAAACACATACGGCAACCTCAATAATTTAAATAGTAACCGTTTAAATTGACTTCACATGAGAACTTATGTAAAAGAGAATAATCAGAGAAATGACTAACCTCTATCTTGAAACTTCAAAACTGGCACCTCATTGCTATCTTCAGGCCATTGGTCGCTCATCTGCGCCGCAACTAAAACGTTCTCACCAAAGATCCGGTTTGGCGTCGCAGTCAGCTTTAAGTACCAATCAGCTCCCTTTGGAATCGGCAATTCCTCCTTCTCGATTGTGTCTGACGCCCGGAAAATCATCGCAATCGGAATAACTTCTTCCCTGATGAAGAAGAACTTCTGTTTCCAGTCATGGAAACTCTTCGGAGGGTTCAGAAGAATCTTCTTGGCAGATCCCCGGTTGCCGAAAGAGTAGAACCCCATGTTCCTAATCAGTTGATAGAATGCCCTAAACTTCTCCATTGTAGGCTCTATGTCATAGGATCGGCACAAAAACTCGAAATGCCGCACCCTCACCATACCGGGTGGACTCATTTGTGGGATATGAAACCCATAATAATGAAGAATATGGGCCATGAACGCCGTAGCCGGCAACCGGAAGTTGCCTTGTAAAAAGAAATCTTCAAAGAGGGTAAAATACCCCGGCGGCGCGTTGGCAGCTGTCTGGTTTTGACCGGGATATCGTGCATCCCACTCCGGTGGAAACCAGAATCCTCTGGTAATCTGCTCAAACAATCTCTGGTCCCATTTGAGGACACGGAGAGGCCCTTCGTCACCTGGGTTCTCTTCTTCAGCCATAGATGTGCAGTTAGAAGATTTGAATATTTTCTGGAAAACTCGAGTATTCAAGGAAAAACTTGAAGATCTGCAGGTGTTTCTTTGAAGGTTTGAAGATTCAAAGAAGATTCAAAGAAGAACAGAGAAAGGAGAGAAACAGAAGGTTTGTGATTTCCTCTCTCCTCTCGACGACTATATATACTCATCGCATTTAATGCGATGAGTAGACGTGCCGGATTCATCGCGCGCGTATCCAACCAGCAGCTGCCACGTACGTCGTAATTCCCGGAGCGACGGTTACCACGCGCGCATGGGCCTCACTCGACTGACGGAAAGCAGAACCGTCAGTGACAACTTGATGATGGCCGTGTCAGCAGTCAACTCAAACGTCGCCATCAACGACATTTCCCACCAACCTGTCAGAATTCAAAATTCGAGGTTTTTCCCGCTCAAATTTACTACAAACTTCATGTAGAAGTTACCCAGGCCGCGCAGCATTCACAATTCTCCAATGAACCTGCGCGCTTAAACTCAAAAGCAGAGGATTTTCAACAGACAAATCTGATAGTCGCGCCGTAGTAACTGACAGACAGTTACACGCGCGCGACTAACCAAGATCTAGCAGACATTTTTCTAACCCAGCACTTCCTTTTTTCTAAGTCCAGAGCTCCAACCACTCACTTCGCGCATGATGCAGCACTGGGCTGGGGGGACTTAAAGGGGTATGGTACCAAAAATGCCGTTCAGACCACTCAGGTCGCGCGTTGGACCATACTCCTTAATCAGTTTGGTAATCAATCTTAGACCCACGTGCGATGCTCAAGCAGCGTCTGACCTCGCGCGAGGTCCACAAAAGAGATAACATCAATTTCTATACTTGAAGAAACACAGAACTAATTAGGGGATAATCAGTTTGGTTTATGTTCCTTGCATAGTGGTTAATCTTCTTACGGATTCCTGAGCTCCTTAAAGACCGTGGTTTAACTGCAAAACAAAACACCGTTACTCGTTAAGAGGGGAATGTGGGGGTTTCCCTCTTAACCGGGCTCCGGCGTGAGAATAAGCGATTGTGCTTTGGAGATAATTAAGTATTAAGTGAGAGAGTAGAGGGAATGGAATGAATTAACCTGTGAAGTGAAGGTCTCTATTTATAGCCGGAGAGGTGTAAGAGGGTGTGGGCTGAAGGGCCTTGGGCCGGAAGGCGACAACATGGAGGATATGCTCCTTGTCTCACTGGTGTCGACCGTTAGTGACTTCTAGGAGCTTTGTGGAGTTGGCGCAATGTGATTGGAGCCACGTGTCACTGTTGTCGGCCTGGTCGCCCTTCTGCCATCAGCAGGTAAGTGGAGATCGTGGGGCAGTTGTCTCTGCCTTATGATTGGTGCCACATATGCGTCCTTCAGTACTTTTTGTCTCCTGCATGTCAGACGATCGTGGAGCACGATTGCGCAGGAACAGAAGGACCCTGATTGGCTCTTTTATTCTGCCACTTGTACCTTGTGTACTATCTGGAAAGGCCTCGCGCTGTAGTCACGCATGATTCTTGCTGAGCACGTTATTATCATGCGCGCGGCATGGGCTTTCAGATGTTCCTTTTAGAATGCTAAGTGTTGCTAACTGGAGTTTACTCTTATGTGGACCTCGCGCCGCGCTACACAGGTATGTTGTATCTCGCGCGAGGTTGGCGATCAAGAAAATTGCTGATTAAGGAGTATGGTCTCGCGCGACCTTGCAGGGGGTTGCGCGGCTTTTTGGGACCATACCCCTTCAATACTTAACGTTCTGAATAAGAGCCTTCACCTACTGCAACCCCGCGCGGGCTACTAACGTGCTCAGCAAAGGTCACGCGGGAGCCAAAGTGCAACGCCACTTCAGAAAGTACCAAAGGTACAAGTGGCACAAGAACAAGCCAATCAGCGTCCTCCAGGTTGTGCTCAATCGTGCTCCACGATCGTCTGACATGCAGGAGACAGAGAGTACGCAAGGACGCCTACGTGGCACCAATCGGGGGGCGGCGACACCTGCCCCATGATCTCCACTTACCTGCTGATGGCAGAGGGACAACAAGGCCGACAACAGAGACACGTGGCTCCAATCACGGTGCGCCAGCTCCTGGGATCTTCTAGAAGACACTAACGGTCTACACCAGTGAGACAAGGAGGATATTCCCTGTTGTCGCCTTCCGGCCCAAGGTCCATCAGCCCATCTCCTCTTACACCTCTCCGGCTATAAATAGAGATCTACATGCACAGGTTAAACATTTTATTCCCTCTACTTTCACTCTTAACACACACTTATTTCCTCAAAGCAGATACTTATTCTCACGCCGGAGTCTGGTTAAGAGGGAAACCCCCATATTCCCCTCTTAACGAGCTAACGGTGTTCTGTTTTGCAGGAAGATCGGATAAAATCGGAGTTCAGGAAAGTTTAAGAAGATTAACCATCATGTTTGAAACATAAACCAAACTAATTAACCTTAAAATTAGTTCCGTGTTTCTTCAGTAACAAGTTATGCTCATAGGTCACCAAGAAGGTTAGAATTATACTAGTTATCCACGTCAGCAAAAAAGCCACGTCAGATACCACATCAGTAAGAATTGCCACGTTAGATGTCACATCAGCAAAAACTGAGTTAGGGCTTAGTTAGTTTGAGAATTTGAGAGTGTTGTGATACAAACCGAAAATTAAGAGTGTTATCGACCAATTGATGAAAGCTGATATTATTTAAATCTAATATCCCTTTAGTTTGAGGGGTGTGATTGTGAATTTGAAAAATCTAACAAAAAAAAAAAGCCGAATTATTACTATATATTACTAAAGGAATTGAAATGAATAGTGATTTTAATGTTATAATAATATATAGCTTTTTTAATACTTTTATTATTTTAATATTATAATAATAGTTATTTTCTTTATTTTTTAAATTTAATCTTTTTTTAATATCAGAGGTTGGGATAAGCTTGGTGTTAACCGGTATCGAACCAGTACTCGTATCGAAAATATCGGTACGGTCCTGTTCGGTATCAGTACATGTAGGTAAAAACTGGTACTAATACAGAAAACGCCAAAAGTTGGTGCCGAATTGATACTGGAAATCTTTTGGTTCGGGAAATTCAGTGCGGCTACCCGGTACCATTTGCTCATCCTTGATCACGGTTACCGTACGAACAACGGTATCGTACAACTTTTTTTGTTTCAGGGGTAGGGATGAGCTCGATGCCAACCGATACAGAATCAGTACTGATACCGAATATACCGGTTACGGTACCGGTATATGAAGGTAAAAAACGGTAGTGAACCGGTACAAGGAACGCCAAAAGTCGGAACCGAAGGTATTTAAGATCTTTCGGTTCGGAAAATTTGGTATCGGTACTCAGAACAATTTGCTCATATCTGACCACGAGTTTCATACGAACAACATCGTTACCATACAACTTTTTTGGTTTATTTTCTTTCGGTTATCTTTTAGTGTTTTTTTCTACATTTTCTTTTTATTCTTGTCAGCAGTTTTGTTTGCAACACGCTCGTAGTGATTTCAAAACACATGTAATAACAAAAGAAATTTGCCGCAACGCGGCGAGCTTCTTTAAACCTATTGAATTAGGTTTGGGTGTGTTGTAAATTGAGACCATAGATAGATAGAGCCTTAATTTTGAATGATCCATCCATGGTAAATTGGATTTGTGAGAGAGAGAAAGCAAGCAAGCAAGCAAGCAAGAAGAAGGTTGATAGTATTAGTAAATACTCTTGGAAGGAAGAAAAGAAGGAGTGATGGCGGACGAGGGTTACCCTCCTCCGGTAACCAGGCTGATGAATTTTGTATCGCAGGAACAGGTAGGTCACAACACAATCCTCCGTTTGTTTGTTTATTCATTCATTCAATTGGAAACCTTTGTGATTGATTTATTTAACCAACAAACAAACAAACAGTTGGATGAAGCCAAGAAGACTCGAGGACCTAGAGTTGAAGACGGAACTGCCCAAAGAGATCGCCCCCTTTTCGAGGTACCATAATTCTTCTTCTTTGTCTTGCTTTTATTACTTTCATTCATTCACCAGCCAAAAATATTATCTTTCTTTTAATTGCAAGGCATTAGATAATTAGAAACAGGAATGTTTGCACAACCTGCCTGTTTAGGCATTTGGTTCTTCATGTCATGTTATACATCACATCATTGAGTTTCTTTGGGACATAATGCTCTACTGTTTCACCTAAATTTGGTTCTTGATGTTATACATCATAGTTGATTCTGTGATACTTATGCTATAGACATTTGCTGTGCATTAGTTTGTTAACTTTTTCAAGCTTGCTTGCTTTTTCAATACACATATAGTTGATTTGGCTTGTTTTCGTGCAGATTTTAAAGGAGAACAAGGACAAGAAAGATGCAGAGTTCAACGAACGCTTCAAGCATAGTCAGTGCCACTAATTCTCATTACATCTTTCAGTGCTCTCTCTCACTTGCCACTAATTTGTTATGCAGGACCTCCAAAAGCATTGGATGAAGATGAGACTGAGTTTCTTGATAACTTGGAGTTGGTAATTTTCTTTTTCCATATTGCTTGCTTGCTTCATTTCAATAGCACACATGTTTTTAAAATGTCCATTTGTATTATCATTATCAATTTATTTTGTTGTATAAGGCGTATATAGCTAATAAATCTGTGGATTTAAATCGTTGAAAATTCATTTGTTTGTCTAGTCAAGGAGAGAATATGAGCAGCAAATAGCAGACGAGGAAGCCAAACAGCTACGGAGTTTTCAGGTTCGTTATATATATTTCATACGAGCATGTGTTACATCTTAAAATACGACACCCTTTATATTGAACATTTGAACCGTTTTTAAGAATTAACAAGTGAATTATGCCTGTCATGATCTTGCTACCAACATTCTTTTTTTTTTTTTGGACTAACATAAATTCAGTATGATTTTATAAACTTTGTTTTCTTACATATTATGCAGGAACAAGTGGCTGCACAATCCGCCGTTCTACACGAGCTAAAGGAATCACCTGTGGCCCCTCCTAAACTTCAGGTTAGACTCAAGTGTTGTATGTTGTTAATAATCTTTTGTTATCAAAATGTTTCATTGGATAATCTTATACATATTTGGCTTGTAGGAGCAACAACCATCCGGAGAGAAAAAAACACGCGCTCGCCCACTGGGAGTAGTTATAAAAGTTAAACCTCAACCAAAAAAGGCAAAGATCAGCACGCCTGAAGAATCTAAACCTTCAGTTCCTGTCACCAATGTTGTTACCGGTGGACTTGTTTCATATAGCGACGAAAGTGATGATGATGATGATTAGATGTTTGTTTCATATAGCATTTTGACTTCATCCCAAATGACTTTGGATTTTGCTTAGATTTCATATAGCGACGAAAGTGATGATGATTAGATGTTTGTTTCTAGCATTTTGACTTCATCCCAAATGACTTTGGTTTTTGCTTAGATAAATTTTGTACACTATTTCATGGAATGGTAATATTCAACACAAATATCATCATTCGCTAATTTATGATTATTAATTTATTATAAATGTTTGCAAAAGCTTATAGATAAAATATCAGTTACATGTCTGAAAAAAAAGAACATTTTGTTGGTATAAAAACATATTCAATGAGCTGAGGTGGCAGTGAAGTCAGCAATTGCATCCATTTCCTGCTGCAGAAGAAGGGCATCAATGAAGTAATCCAAACTCTCTCCCTGCATCACATCACTGATGGAATGATGAGTGAAACCTATCCTGTGATCCGTAACGCGCCCTTGTGGAAAGTTGTAGGTGCGTATACGTTCAGATCTATCCCCGCTGCCGATCTGGTTTCATGTTAAATGTTGTTAATAAACACACTAATCGAATTTCTATTCGAATGTCTGTACAAAAAGCTAAAATGTTTGTCTAAATACACTAATAATACCTGGTCTGATCTTAGCTTTGATCTGCTGTTTTGTAGTCTGCATCTCTCCATCTCATACAGTCGTGCGCACAATACTTTTAGTGCTTTAGCTTTGTTCTAACAAACAAAAGGGAAACAAAAATCAGTATGCATGTTGTATGTTGCAGTACGTTTTTATTAAAATGATTTACCATATGTTGTGAGCGTTCATCTTGTATAGAAACTGTGAGGCCTGATGGAATATGTGTAATCCTAACGGCACTATTAGTAGTATTTGCATGCTGACCACCAGATCCTCCAGACCTGTATGTGTCGATTCTTAAGTCCTCATTTCTTAGTTGAACATCTACCTGCAAAATGCCACTTTGTTATGACTTATGTGAGTGATCACACCTTAAAAAAGTGTGTGCCTCGTATATTTAACAAATTAAAAGAATATAAAATGGCAACTATTTTAGTAAAGTCACCAATCACCTCATCTGCTTGGGGAAGGATAGCAACAGACACAGCACTTGTATGAACACGTCCTGATTTCTCCGTGATGGGAACTCGCTGCAAATTGCAAAAAAAAAAAAAAAAAAAAAAAAAGCTAAGAAAAATGTCTTTTGCGTTAGCAGCCAAATTCACCAAGTGAAATGGTGAAAAAAACCTGCACTCTATGAACTCCGCTCTCGAATTTTAGTTTTCCGTAAACATCTGCCCCGGATATTGCAGCACTCGCTTCCTGCCAAATAAAATACACTCGTCACGCATGACTCTTTGTTAAAAGATCAAATAAAATCCTCCCATTAGCCAAAATAAAATAAAAATAATAAGAAAAAGAAAATTGACCTTGAATCCTTTCATATTTGAATCTGTGACTTCCACCACCTCAAATCTCCAACCCTTTTTCTGTGAGTATCTCTCATACCTGGTGTGAATCACGTATCACCGGTTAGGAATCAAAAAAAAAAAAAAAGAGAGAGAGAGAGAGAAATGGCATTTTCGTCCCCGATTGTGACTTTCGTCCAAAAGTTTGTTTTTCCGCATCTGGATCCAAAAGGTTTGAAATACTGCTATTTTTATCCAGCTCGTTAACTCCATCCATTTTTCTTTGTTAAGTTAGAGGTATTTTAGTCTTTTTTTTATTTAGTAAGGGTATTTTGAATACTTGTACATTATAGTTATACTAAATGCCTGTACATAAAGTGAAAAAGACCGCATTGCCCTTTAAGTTAACAAAAAAAGACAAAAATACCCCTGACTTAACGGAGACAAATGGATGGAGTTAACGAGCCGGATGAAAATGGCAAGATTTCAAACTTTTTGGATCTAGATGCGAAAAAACAAACCTTTGGACGAAAGTCGCAAAACTGGCCAAACCTCAGGGACGAAAATGGCAGTTTACTCTAATAATAATAATAATATTTCAGTGAAAAATCTAAATTCACATTTTAAAGATGTCCATTGCAAACAGTGAAGCCTCTTCGCCTCCAGTCCCTGATGCAAAATCAAAACTATTAAATTTAATAAGCAAGATTTGGTGTTACGTTCAAGAACGCTGTAATCTTCAATGATTGTGTTACCTGCTCGAACTTCTAAAATGCAATCTCTTACATCTGCATCATCCTTAGGCAGTAAAGACTTAAGCAGCAGATTATGCAGTTTTTGTTCTTCTTTTAGGGCTTGCTCCAGTTCTTCGTATGCCATGGCTTGCATGTCTTTATCTTCTTCACAATCGCCCATTAGTGATTTTAAACTTTCAATTTCCTACGACACACAACATCAGTGTCAGATGCTACACATGACGGAAGAACTAATACTACCAAACTAATACTATAATATCATCCAGGATTCGTCATGACTTGATTTTTAGAGAACTAAGCAGTTAATGCGGTAAAAAATCGGATATCGGTCAAGGACTGATATTTGAGATATAGGTTATCGCGGTGGGATATCGGTAAATTTAATTTCATGCAGAATTTATATACATAGCAATTTAACACTAACAATTCAGTATACTCTCTAACCATTACAAATTAATCTTGTACAACTTGCAAAACACTAACAATTGTAGCAAGTTGGAACTGATTAAGACTTAAAACACTAACAATTAACAACTAAGACTTAAAATGTTGTGTGCAACACTCGTAAAACCTCCATGTAGAAAGTAGTAGTGGGTAGTTTCAATAGGTTAGTTCTTTGCATTTTCATGTTATATATATTCAGGTTGTACGTGTTTATTTTTTATGAATGAAGATATGAATTAAGTCTAAGTCTCTCTCTAAAGTTTTTCTTGCTTCTTGCTAATTTCTTAGGAGCTTGACCCACTCAACGGGTTATTACTTATCTAAATCTGATTGGTACATATCATAAAACACTAATTAACAACTAAAGACTTAAAACACTGATAGCAGCAATAAGAAGAAAGACAAATGGTAGAACTAAGAAGAAAGGTACTGATATCGGAAAAATCGGTGATATATCGGTCAATATCACCAATAATATCAGTACCGATATTTGACACCCATATTTTACATGGGGACCGATAACCGTCGCGATATCAACTGCATAGTTAGAAAAATAATAGTATTTAGGATACTTATGTGGGGCGGGCCCATAAACTATATGTACATACATAACAATAACAACCTATATTAAACCATATTATTGATTCTATCAATCTAACAGGTTGTTGAACATCAACTTAAAGTAATAATTATTCAAAGGCATAAAAACTCACCTTTTCTATTGCCCTCAACTTACATATGAGATCCATTTTATCACTCAGACTTTGAAGCTCCTTGTTTGCTCTTGAATACTCAGTTGGTGAGGTTTCTGGCTGTCTTTATTCAATATAAAAAATTAGAAACAGATATACAAATATCAGTATATAAACACAAACATACATACATGAGACTTGATGAGTCTTACCTGATTAATAATGCCTTGAAGATAAGCATTCCTGTGCTCAATAGCAGACAGTCTGTGCTCCATCATCTTGATCAGTTCAGCTGATGATTGAGGCTGCACCTCAGCCACTTTAAAAACAAAAATAAAATAAAATTAAGAGATATATTAGTGGATTAACCTAACAATAATTATATCAGCCAACAGATTTGACCCAATTACTGAAATCCCATAAAGATGACTACTTTTTCTGTTTTAATTTCATCTAACTAATAACTGACTTGTTAGCAAACATACCCACAAAAAAAAAAGAAAAAAGAAAAAAAAAATCAATGCATAATAAAAGAAAAGAAGAGATATATTAGTGGATTAACATAACAATAATCATATCAGCCAACAGATTTGACCCAATTACTGAAATCCCATAAAGATGACTACTTTTTCTGTTTTAATTTCATCCAACTAATAACTGACTTGTTAGCAAACATACCCACAAAAAAAAAAAAAATCAATGCATAATAAAAGAAAAGAAGAGATATATTAGTGGATTAATATAACAATAATCATATCAGCCAACAGATTTGACCCAATTACTGAAATCCCATAAAGATGACTACTTTTTCTGTTATAATTTCATGTAACTAATAACTGATTTGTTAGCAAACATACCCTCAAAAAAAAAAAAAAAAAAAATTCAATGCATAATAAAAGAAAAGAAGATAAATATGAAAAGAGAGATGAAGAAGAGACCAGTTGAGTATAAGGGTAGAGAGAAAGGATGGGTCTTTGTGCGAAGATGATGGTTTCCATTTGCTGAGAGTGTTCGAACCAAATTCTTGCATAAAACCCTAAACCCACCAACTCTCATATTCTTGAAAAAAATTAGGGTTTAATACAAGAGTCTCTTTGATTTAAGGAAGTGGAATTCAGTTACTTTGATTTGGGAATTGGAAACAAATAATGGATTTTGGTTCCCTAGTGTCATTTCTCAACGAAATCCGTGCATAAAATACAGTTTGACAGGGTCATGTGCGTTGCACGTGCTACCAAAATTGAAACCCTAAAAGATTTGAAGATTTGAGTTATATTATTTTCACGTCCCGCTTAGACCATGTGTAGTGGTAGTGGGTTATAATGCCCTCACCATGGGGCATTATCCGACACGTAGCGTCCTAGTCAGCGATGGGGCATTATAGCAAAAGTGTCGTAGTGGGGCGTTATGCCAATAGCGCCCATATTATTTTTAATGAAAAAAAAAAAGAAAGAAAAGGGATGTCAGGTTGAAAAGTGAAGTGGCATGTGGGTATCTCAAATTCATTGGTGGACAAGACCATTTTGTCAGAGACCATATTGCAACTTCAGCGTTTTAATGAAAACGCCCACAACCAATTTTTCCAAAAATAACGCCCCAAAACGCCGGGTGTAATGGGGTGGGGGGCGTTTTGGGGCGTTTTTTTTCAAAAATTTTTTTTAAAAACGCCCCACTACGGGTGGTCTTACGGTGTGCACATATAATGTATATATATGTGGGCTCTTGGGGGAGGGGGTAAAAGTGAAACTGCACTAATTTTAACGTTATTTTACTGATTTTGTGAAAATAACGTTAAAAACAGCGAACGGTTAATCATGTATCATGTAGTGGCGTTGATAGCCGAAAGAGAAATGAGTATATGCACTAATCGGCCTTTGTCCCGATTGTTGAGTGTTATGTGTCTTATGTCCAAGGCTTGATGTAAAAGTAAAACTACTATTGAGTCAGGGGTCTCACCGGAAACAACCTCTCTATTCTATATCTTACTCTCCTCAGACCATACCTTAGCTTTGCTATTGATGAGATTTACTAAGTATGATGATGCTGTCTTAATTGAAACCCTAAAAGATTTGAGTTATATTATCTGGGGGATTTCGTATGTGATATAGCTATGTAAATTTGCAAAATTATATATTTTCTTAAAGGGTAACTTTTTAATGCATTATATATAATGTTATTTAAGTATGAATTACGAAATTTGTAATTTTTTTAAGAGTTTAGAAGAAGATATATGAGCCCTAATTTTTTTTAAGTTCAATTAATGTATACTTGACATTGATATAGAACTAGTGGACTTCCTCCGCGCGTTGCGGCGTAAAGTCGATCGGTATCGGTTCGATTCAATAAGGTATCGGTACCGTAATCAGCACTTTGTATAGCGATCGAAAGATAAACCCCAAAAAGTTATGTTATGCCCAAAATGATATCGACAGATGTTTAAATTGATAGAAAAACTATAAAAATGAATATTGATAAGATTTTAAAAGTGCAAATATCGACACCGATCTTCGGCCAAAATCGACATGGTACCAATGTTGTTTGGACGGTATAGTTTTGTTTATCACCGACACTCGCTATAGCATATGATATAAAAAGGTACTCAATATCGCCACCAAAGTCGAAAAAAAGGTAATTGTTCGAACAATATCGGCTCAGTTAAACGAAACACAGATGTAATAAACATGTCGCAATAGTACATTCGAAGTTTTATAAAACATTGCACTATATTATTAGAATAAATAAAATGATAACGATGTTAATATATAAAATATCATATCTTAGCTATTAGAGAAAACAAAATAAATTAATTATAATAACAAAATATTAAAAAAAACTATATGTTACTATTATCCAAGTATGATATTATAATAATAAAATATTAAAGATTAAGAAAGTGTCAAAACAACATGATATCTGATCGAGATCTACAGAATTACAACGAATACCCAAACCACAATGATTTATTATCCAAAAAATATGACAAAAAACCGATTCAAGATATAAGCCAAACATCTCTAAAATAACTCTCAAAGAATACCACAACGATAATCTTTATATGACAATGATTAGATAAGAATCACTATAATCTGGTTCAATATGAACTCAGAACCTGTACAGAAACCCCTAATCGTCACACTCGAGAGAGAGAGAGAGAGATGTGAACTTCTAAAGAATATCTTAATGTGATCTTGACTGAATAATAATCTGTATTAGGCGAGAATACTCGTTTATATCAGACCCATTCCCAACTCGGTAGTAAGCCCAGTAGTTAGTCAGCAGCCCAGTAGAAGCTAGTAAGCCCAATATCCAATGAGTCCAGTAAGTCCAGTCAACAACATTTACATGTAACAAAAATAAACCAATGTTAGGTGAAACTAGAGGTGCACAAACCGGTTAATTTTAATAACCGGATCGGTTAACCGGTTATACCGGTTAATTTGACTTTTTGACTTTAACCGGTTAATGCTTTAACCGGTTATTACTTTAACCGGTTATTTTATTAACTGGTCCGGTTAATTACTTTAACCGGTTCGGTTATTTAACCGGTTATTTTCGGTTAAAAACCGGTTTTTTTGCCTTTTTTTTGAATTTTTCGGTTATTTTTTCGGTTAACCAGTCTATCGGTTAAAAAACCGGTTTAAAAAAACCGGTTAATAACCGGTTATTATACTAAAAACTTGTAACCGGTTACTAACCTACGGTTAAATAACCGGCTGGACCGGTTATTCCTAAATCGGTTATTAACCGGTTACGGTTTCGGTTAATAACCGGTTACGGTTAATTAACCGGTTATTTTGTGCACCTCTAGGTGAAACATATATATACTTATTAAACTGAGCCAAAGCATATACTTATTTTAACAGAAAGCTATAATAATATTTAAAAATTAGGTTATAATAATAAAATATTAAAGATTAAAAAAAGTTATAATAATATTTAAAATTTCGATTACTATTCATGGGCACTTTGTATTAATATAATAATAATAATATAATAATGGTAGGGGAAATGAACACTTGGAGAATTGACCATGAGTCAAGTGCACCTTGTCAACCTAAATGTGCCAACCAAAAGAAATAAAATACATGAAAAAAACTATTTTAACAAATATTTAGGCCCAATATTGAAAAAAGAAACTATTTAAACAAATATTTAGGCCCAACATGACTGACCAGATAAGACGTTAATAGTAGCTGCCGTGTCGTGACAATAGGTTTTAGTTTCCCTTCAAAGTTCAAACACTTGGAAACATGCATTATATATCATAACAAGAATGAATGTGAGGTAAATGACGGCATGGAGCCTGACTTCCAATGGAATACATGTATGTAATCTCAAGAAAGTTTTGCATTTTGAGATTTTTTTATAAAAAAATGTGTTTACATACAACTATTATTTCATAATTTAGATAACAGAATAACATTTAGACCAAGTTGTGCAGATAGAACTGAATATTGTATAACTAATAATCATATGATTGTACTTTGGATAATTATTGTACACTCAAAACACTAGAACAAAAGCGGATCTAAACAAAAAATATCAAAAAATACCAATCGAACTACTCTTAATTTTTAACTAAACAAACTAAGCTTCCGCAGGAGCTATAAACTCCATCATCTGCATCCCTCTTCCAGCAACTGCTATTTGATAACGGTTAATTCCGTATTTTCTAACATCAAGTGCTTCTGGTTCTGGTACACTAACAATCAAATGGCCATACTCACTTAATTTACCATCCGCTGACACGCCCCAACAACGCAAACGTTGATCAAGCCCTGTAGAAAAAACCCAACGCCCATCTGTCCATACACCTATCCACATAACATATCACACTTAGTTTTAGTCAAAATAATTGGATTTAGATGGTCAACACCACAATTAAAGAAACTTTTTTTATAATTAGAATAGATTTACAGAAAGTGAGAGTTTCACCTTTTACCGCAGAGCTATGAGCCGAGGCTATTTTGTCGGGATGTGAAAACATAATCTGGTAGTTTCCAGAAGTTTCGACTTGATGAGGAAAGTGCATTTCTGAAGTGCGTCTATCAGAACCCGTAACATTGAAACAAAAAGAGTGGAGTGCTTGATCATCACCACCGCTTACAACATTACAAGAAAAACAAGATTCGGAATCTTTAACATCTGAAACGTGAATACAATTCACCCCAGATTGGTGAACATTTTTCAAAACATGCAACGGCTGTATCGTATTTAATGATGTTTGGTCTTGCATATCATCCTCAGTGTTCTTGTTCTCTGAGGGTTTTGGTGATGTGGTAGATGGTTTTTTGTCTGAGTTGTCGAGTGACCGCCATTGTCGTCCACCTTGGCTTCCTCTTCCAGTGCGTGGTCTTCTTTGAAAGTTTCTGCAATCTTCCTTCTTTAGGTTTGATACTTTTTGCAAAAAAGTTTGAACTGTTTCAGTGACATCCCAAAGGGCGATACTTCCATCTGTTGACCCGCTAATAACCGTAAACACACTTTTTGTTTGACTTTTATCTGAAAAGAAACAAGGGTTTTCGGTATCAGTAATATATCAATAGAGATAGTAGGGAGGCAAGATATATACAAAACAATTATTATAAAATAATATCATAAAAAAGGAATTAAAAACCTTTACAATTTGGAAGTTCAGGAATAATGACATGTTGCAGTGATAGAACCGGTGAAGCTGAAGGAATCAATAGTGCAACGTCAAACCTGCAATGGTTAAAAGAGAATGAGAATAACGTCTTGTTTTAAGAGCAAATTACCTTATGTTATTTAATATATATTAAACAGAAATAGAAGTACAGCTGGCGGCCCATATGATATTGTTAAGTGGCTAAATGTTTACCAAAGGCGATGTGGTAATACTAGAGCCCTTAATGTAACTGTGGCATCTGAGCAAGAAACAACAATGAAACACACAGATGTCCTGCAATTAGACATAACAAGAATCGTCATTAACTTGTATCCATTAGGGATGGGAGCGGTACAGTACCCGTATCTGTACCAAAAATACCGGTACCGAATCTGAATAAAACTGGGTACCGAATACCGTACCAAATATTATGGTACGGGTACCTGGGGGTATTTTGGTACAGTGCCTGATTTGGTACTATTTTCTTTTTTTTCTATCTTTTAAGCACTACGGGTAGTATACAGGTAAAATCGATACGAGTACCATAATACCATAATACGAAAATAAAACATAATATCAAATTCGGTACCAGTACCATTTTTACCTGTACCCGTACCGAAAGTACAGAATACCGAAATCAATAAAACTGGGTAACGTTACATGTACCGAATACCCAACATCGGTACGGGTACGGGTATTTGGGAAAAAAATCTCATCCCTAATAGAATGTAGCAAGGAATATTAAAATAAAGAAAGTCACTTCTTAGATCTTAGACCACCTTGAACCCGAAATCTTCACAAGAAAAGCAGTCACCGCCAGGTACCGCCAATCATTTTCATTACCATCGTTGCAGCAAACTTCCGTATTTTCTGGAAGGGGTTTATCAATTGAAACATTATTGACGTTTCCATTGGTTTCCACCTTTTTTGACCCGCTCAAATTTGTACCACCTTTTCTGTTTGGCAAATCACTGGAAAGCCATTGGAACAACATTTCACTTTTAGGTGTTGATGTACTCTTGCGTTTCCAAGCCGTTACGACCCTTTTTGCACCAACTGAAATTAACAGAAACTGATCTTCCTGATCGTCTAAATCTGTTCCTTGCTTAATAACTGCGCCAGCTGTACTCATCGTATGATCTGTAAAAGTATGCACCTTCTGCACGTAGCAAAGTGATCTTACAGCAGAACCGCCAACATGCTCTCCAAGCAATTTTGAAGCAGACCAGTTGTCAACACCTGAAGAGTACCTGAGTGTATATTTACATCATTAGTTAAACATAATTTAGTTAAGGATAGTAAGATTAGTTTGTTTTAATTAGTTGTAGTGTTGTACAGTTGTACCTTGTTAACCTCACAGTTCCATCTTCACAGCCTGTTGCTATGAAACTTAGTTGAAAATTATTTGTATGATCGACAATGAAACATAATGAGTGCATCTCTCTGCCATGAAACTGCAGATTGAGATTCTGGGGATATATTTTGTCACTTGCAACTATCCAGTGCTTGTGCATATAAATCACTTCATCCTATGAGAAAATAATAAATAATAGAGTAAATTACAAGTTTTGTCCTTTATGTTTGCATCAAATTTCAGGCGCTGTCCTTTACCTTTAAAACTGACAGGCGGTGTCCTTTACGTTTCAAAATCTTGCAAGTTTTGTCCTTTAGGCCAAACTTAGTTAGATTTGTTAGTTAAATCTGGTATCAAGGGGCTATTTTGTAAAAAAAAAATTATTCAGGGACTGAATTGTACAAAACTCTCTCTCTACATTCCCTGCACAATGAGAAATCCCTCTCAGAATCACATCAGTTTCTCTCTCTACACTCTCTCTCTACATTCCCTGCACAATGAGAAATCCCTGAAACTTGAATAATCTTAAACCCAAATCAAACAATGATTTCTGCAGAATTCTCACCAACATTCTTCGCCTTCAACTCTCACCCAAAACACACTGCAGTTTCCCACTACCATTGCTCTGTTATTTTTCCGGCTACAATTTCCGGCCAAAACTCATCCACTTCGATCATCTTCCTCACTTTTCTGATCAATTTTTGATCTTCTTTCATCTCTATTTCTTCTGTTTTCTTAATCTTCTTGCTGATTTCATCAATGGCTACATCTTCGAATTCTAATTCTTCTTCAAACATGACTGATTTCACTTCAAATTCCACACAGACTTTACCAAATATCACAAGTTTCATGCCTGTAAAACTTGACAATGATAATTTCCTGAACTGGCAACATCAGGCTCTTAATATGTTGAGAACTCTAGGGCTTCTTCACTTTCTAAACAGAGAGATTGCTCCTCCTGATGAAACTGAGGCAAGAGAGATCTGGAACAGATCTGATGGATATGTTTCTGCGTTTCTAACATCTATTTTGTCACCAAATCTTCTTCATCTTGCAAGAGGAACCACTTCTGCTTCAGATTTATGGCACAAACTTGAAGAATCATTCACTCAACAAGTGTTTGCAAAACAAAATCTTCTTCGCACTCAATTTCATCTACTGAAACAAGAAGATAAGTCTATTTCTGATTACTGTGACTCTGCTCGTACTATATATGATTCACTTGTTGCAATCGGAGATTCGATTTCTGAACATTCACTGGTGCTTCAAATTCTGAACGGTTTGCATACTGATTACCAGATGTTCATTACAAAATATTGAGAATTCTGATTATAAACCGAATTATTCACAACTGCGAGCGGAGATGGAGTAGAGAGAGAGAGAGAATAGATACAGGAGAGAGAGGCAGTGGTGGTTGAGGGCGGAGTGGTGTGGCGTCGGAAATGGTGGTCGTAATGGTTGAGCGGCGGGTGTGGCAGTAATGGCGGTGGTGGTTGCAGACCTAATTTGGGGGCGGTGGTGAATGGGGGGATAAATGGGGAAGAAGACCTAATTAGGGGGTTTTATATTTTTAAGTTTTGTACAATTTAGTCCCTGAATATTTTTTTTTTACAAAATAGCCCCTTGATACCAGATTTAACTAACAAATCTAACTAAGTTTGGCCTAAAGGACAAAACTTGCAAGATTTTGAAACGTAAAGGACACCGCCTGTCAGTTTTAAAGGTAAAGGACAGCGCCTGAAATTTGATGCAAACATAAAGGACAAAACTTGTAATTTACTCTAAATAAAAAAACCCAAACTTTAGATTGAGTAAAATGCCATTTTTGTCCCTAAGGTTTGGCCAGTTTTACGACTTTCGTCCAAAGGTTAGTTTTTCCACATAGATCCAAAAGGTTTGAAATCTTGCCATTTTCATCCAACTCATTTACTCCATCCATTTTTCTTCGTTAATGAGGGGCATTTCCATCTTTTTAGACATATCTAAAAAGACGAAAATACCCATGACATAACGTTAAAAAATGGATGGACTTAACGAGTGAGATGAAAATGGCAAGATTTCAAACCTTTTGGATCCATATGTGGAAAAACAAACCTTTGGACTAAAGTCGCAAAAGTGGCCAAACCATAGGGTCGAAAATGGCATTTTACTCTTTTAGATTAGATAAACTATGTTGTGGACAAATTGCTTAAAATTTAGCCACAAACCTTCACAAACGCAAAGCAATTCTTCATTTCGGGAATATCACCAAGAAGAAAAGTATGAGGACGCCGCCATCCACCGCATGAAATTTCAGCTACCTACAGCAATAAAAAAAATGGGCAAGCATTATAAAAACCGTATAGTAGGCTAAAATAGTCGACAGACAGAGGAAGAAGCAATGTTTTGGAAAACAGTAGGACCGGGAACCGGGGGTCTGACCGGTCCGGTTCACCCTATCAGACCGGGTTTAAGTTGAACCGGCCGCTCGGACCAGAAAACCGAGTGGTTGAACCGGATTTTGATTAATTTTTTCAGTTTCACACCGTTTATTTTTATACCGGGTTTAAGTCGAACCGGCTGCTCGGACCAGAAATCCGAGTGGTCGAACCGGATTTTGATTATATTGTTTTCAGTTTCACCCTGTTTATTTTTATAATATTTATGGCATAACGCGGTTCTTACATCCGATCCAACCGGTTCGACCGGCCCGACAAGTGAACTGGTAAGGAGACCGGTTCGACGTCTGGTCCATTCTGAAAACATTGGGAAGAAGACTAGAAGAGGAAGAGAGAACCTTAGTCTCAGTTGACAAATTCCAGATTATAAAATCAGCTGACGCAAAGCCAATAGCATAGTCAGGATTGTCATTCGGAAAGAGAGATTTGACTAAACTCAGCTCTTTGACTTGTTTCATTCCAATGAAGTCCATTTTTTGTTCAAATTTATCATATTCCAGATAACATATGCACCCATCACCTCCGGTCTCAAGAAATAACCAATGGGTTAAATTAATTTCAAATCAAAGTTTTTCATTGATTTATGCAAAAACAAAAACATATGAACGTAGTAACGTACCGAGTGTAATTCAATGTTACTTGAACTTGAACCATGAATAGATACACTGGTCACACTTGATATGCCATGAACTCCTTTAAAGTAATTTAAAGGCGAAATTTGTGCAACCGAAGAAGCAGGTGTACTGAGCGACAAGTCTTGTAATAAAGGAAATAAAACCAGATTACCACGAAGATCTCCACACACCAACACTTCCTCATGAAACGATGCATCCAAACATAATATCCTTATAGGAAAGCATGATGTGAACTCTGCTACTAAACACTCAGAAAATGACTCGATACGCCATAGCTTCAGCTTTCCTCTAGGATCAGCTGTGAAGATAAAAGTGGGCCCCAGAGACTCGCACCAAAATGTTTCCAAAAGTTGTCTTTCAGCTTCAGCAGACCAAGTTAAGGAAACGTTGACTTCTGGTGTTGGGAGACCTACAACTCTCACAACAGTTAATCTCCCCTTACCATCTCCCAGAGCGATCCAGTTGTCTGCACAAGAAGCGGCACTTGGGAATACACTTATACAAACTATTGCGATATCCCCGCTAGCACGGAAAAGCTGAGTCCATGCCACGTCACCAGTTTCGGATATATTAGCGAGGTACAAGACACCATTGTTTGTGGCAACATAAAGTGCATTTTCACTTGCAAAATGCATGCAACGTACGTATTCACTTTTGCTGCACATGCAAGAAAACAATCCAATTGTGAAGATAATAGGTATAATAGAGTATAATGCCATATTTGTCCCTGAGGTTTGACCAGTTTTGCGACTGCCGACTTTCGTCCAAAGATTTGTTTTTCCGCATCCAGATCCAAAAGGTTTGAAATCTTGCCATTAACTCCATCCATTTTTCTCCGTTAAGTCAGAGGTATTTTCGTCTTTTTACCTATCTGATTTTTGTTTTTTTATTAAGGGTATTTGAATACTTGTACATAAAGTGAAAAAAGACCAAATTGCCCTTGGAGTTAACAAAAAACACGGAAATACCCGACTTAACGGAGAAAAATGGATGGAGTTAACGAGCCAGATGAAAATAGCAAGATTCAAACCTTTTGGATCCAGATGCAGAAAAACAAACCTTTGGACGAAAGCCTCAAAACTGGCCAAACTTCAGGGACGAAAATGGCATTTTACTCTGTATAATAAAAAGAATAGGACAAATTATAATATTTTTGGCACTGGACGTACCTGTCCATTCGTCCAGTATGATTTGTGTTTGGAATTTGTACGGTAAAGATTTGCTTTCTTTCATGATCTTCCACACCGTTGCATCTTGTTAAACCCATGGGTAAAGAAGAATGTAGCTGATGCACTTTTATGGCAGAATCAAATCCAGCAGTAACAAGAAGAGACGAACTTGGGTCGTACACGCATCGCCATACTCCCCTCCCTCTATACAACAAACATGCACAATTTTCATTTTTCAAAATTCTTTTTAAAATTTAGTTTTGTGGATTAATTTTTCATTTTGGGCAAATTACTTACATGTGCTCCTTGATTATTCTAAGTTGAGTTCCATCTAGTCCCCATACACGACATGTACAGTCCTCGCCCACAGTGACGATTAACTGAGATCACCATCATTCCCCATACAATAAAAACAGTTAGCAGGTGCAGGCTTACAAAGTTGGCTACTCTATTCATAATTTATGACAAAACGTAAGAGATGAGCGCGTTTATGGTAGGCTTACAGAGTCAGACATACAGCAATCCCAAACCCTAGCACTGTGACCAAATAACACAGGTCCACTGGAAGAAGAGACGGTCACCTCTGCAGAATCATTGGAGTCTTTTTTAGCATCAAGAACTTCCCATATACGAGCACTGCACTAAAAATAAATCAAATAAACAGTTAAACACGTTATATATACATTTATTTTTGCTGCTTCAAGAATAAAATAGTCAACAAAATCCATATCAGAATTGACCTGCGATCATCAGAGACTGACACTAGTTTTGATCCATCTAAAGACCATGTAATACGGAATATGGAACCTTTATGCCCAGCCAGTCTACAGACCGGAACAGCTTTGTACTTGCGATTGCAAACATGGTTATCACTTTCCTTTGAAGGACTGTTATCTAAACAAGGAGTATAACACCCACAAACGACTACCCAAACTATAATCTGCGAGAACACATTTAGAACATAAATCAGCTTCAAACGTTAAGCAATACTGACTTCAAAAACACGTGAGCAATCACAAAAGCGCATTCAGAATGAGAAACTTAAGTACCTCGTTAAAAATCGTACCAGACGCTACACGGATAGAATCAATTTTGTCACCCCACATTCGCATTGTATATAGAAGACATCTGTCTGTGAACGAACGATAACCGTATTAGAGCAGTTATTTGAGTACTGATGTAGTTACTTGTATAGCTATAGCTAGTTTCTGTTATACACTTCAGTTAGGTAAACCGTAAACCATACCTGGAGAGCTAACCTGATAGCTGACTGTAGATTTCAACATGTCCCAAAAATAAACAGAGTTATCAGTGCATCCAATAGCAATAAACTGCCTCCCTTCATCTACAGAATCCTACTACCGATCAACAAAGTAAATAACACAACTAAATAGGGCTATAAACGAACCGAACATTCACCAAACCATTCGTGACCAATCGGCGTTCGCTCGTTTAATAAATAAACGAACATGAACAGGGAATTTCGTTCAACTAATAAATGACCGAACACGAACAAAGGTAGCGCTCGTTCAATTGCGTTTGTGAACGTTCAGTAACATGTTCGTTTATGTTCATTCATGGTCGTTTGTTTTGTAACTTTTGTTTAGTTTATGTTCAGTCATTAGAAACTTAGATCCTTAAAACACTTATTGGGATAATTATGTTTATGCTTACTTGTGCCGTTGTTTTGGGATAATTATGATTATGATATATCAAGTGCTTAAGTCTAACTTTTGGGATTAAGAATGTTGTTTTTCTTTAAATTGTTATATATTCGTTTGTGTTTGTGAACAAGTTCAATTCCTTAATGAACGAACATGAACAGGCATTTCTGTTCCATATGTGTTCGTGAACTGCTCGTAAACAAGTTCAACGTGAAACGAACGAACATGAGCAACTGAACAACACTCCTTTTGGTTCGGTTTGTTTACATTCTCACAACTAAGCATGAAACAAACAATAGAGAAACTGACGAAAATAATTACACCTGTATGAAGCAGACATCCAAAATCCAGTGACCTAAATTAGGCAAACACTGAACAGAAACCAGATTAACAAGCGTTTTATCATCATGATCCGGCAACTGAATGTTGAATACAAACAATTTGAGTCTACGTTCACCAAACACAGCCACTCTGAAAGTACTTTCAGTATCCGGTGACGTCATACAACATATTCCGTGAACCCTAATTCCATCAAACACTTGATATGAAGCAATCATAGTGGAAGTAGCTAGGTCATAGAACAGAAGCTGCGAACCAGTTCCTGATTGACAATAAAAAGCAAGTGTTACTATTAATATTCTGGTAATAATGATAATTTGAAGATGAAGTAAAGTGAAGATAACCTGCAAGGAGATATGGAAGTGAAGGAGACGGTGGAGAGAGGTGGAGAAAACAGAGAGCTGAGATTTCACCGAGGTACTGTCCGGTTTCCATTTTTATTTGAACGGTGAGAGGTTGCTGAAAGCAGCGGCAGCGGCGACGGAGATGACGACGGACGACGGCGGCGACCGGCGGTGAGATGGTTGTTCACTTGTTTGAACACTAGGGACGTTAAGCAAAATTTGGGGTTGGCTGTGGGCCGTTGTGGTAGTATATGTTGGCCCAATAAGGGCATTTTTGGCTTAACTTATTTGCTCCTTTTGCAAAAGGACTTTTGGCAAAAAAAAGTCAGAAAATCCTGACTTTTGCCTTAGAAAAAGGACTTTTGCCCTAAAAAAGGAAAATCAAACATTTTTCAAAAGTCCTTTTGACCTAAAAAAGGACTTCTACCTTCAAAAAAAGAAAGCCAAACACCGTCTAAATGGGTTTGAGATTTACTTCAATATAGATTTAAGTATTCGTATGCCTAACTAGGTTATATAAGTTTGTGCTAAGAGTTATAAAATAAAAACAATAATACCAGAATTACCACACGCCGCGATAGGGATGAGCACGGTACCGAACCGATACCGATCCCGACAATCCCGATCCTGATTTTCCTCAAAAATTGATCCCGATCCCGAATACAAGCGGTATGGTATCGGTATGGTACCGGTATCGGTACCGGTTTTCCGGTATGATACCGAAAAATACCGAATTCTTAGTAGTGCTTGTTCATTTAAGTGTTGAACCATAAAATAATTGATTTATGTCCATTAAATGTTAAACTTGATGAATGTAATCAAGTTTTGGTTACTGCATTTCTTTTATTGCCGTTCATTTTGAATTTGTTTGGTTTTTTATCCCACATCGATAGCTTGAGCAGAAATTGTATTGACTCTCTATTGAAAGAAAATACAAATCAGTAATAAATAGTGGGTTGTTTTTTAGAGCTCTTACTTAACCAAGTTACAGTAGAAAGCCCATGTAAAAAAATTCATTTCAAGTAACTTACTTGACTAGAAGGTGGTCCATTCAAAGATGCCATTTGGATTCTTGCTATTAGACTCCGCTGAAGAAAAACACAATCATAAGGTATGTAAACACAATCGAAAGACATTAAGATATACACCTGTCATTTAACAGCCAGTATGACCAAGACCTAGCACAAAGTACCTAATCTAAGTTCTCTTTCAAGTGAGTAATTCTACATATTAACTCTTGTTCACTGTATAATTCAATTTTAGAAGCACAAAGTATGAACTGGATCCCAACATGGGAAAAATAATAATGTTTATTTTGACTTTTAATGTTTATACGATTTTAGAAGCATGGGAAAAATAATAATGTTTATACGATTTTAATGTTGATTTTGACTTTACCATGAAGGCATGAACTGGATCCCAACATTATATATATTAACGAGAGGATCACCTCACCTGATTTAATTCGGTAGTCGGTACTGCCATTTACTAAATGGTATATATTCCCTTTTAAATATGCTAACCTCACAATCGGTATTAATTCGGTATTACCGAAAAATACCGGTACCAATCCCGCAAAATCCCGATCCCGATAAATGGTAAAACGTAATACTGATACCGAATACAAGCGGTATGGTATCGGTACGGTACGGTATCGGGATGGTATCGGTATGGTATCGGTATCTGGTACCACATGCTCATCCCTACACCGCGATGCAATGGGTATTAGTTTAATACATATCATTTTAGACGAAAGTAAGTGTTTGTTTCAGTCATATTGCGTAATCTACTTGTAGTGACAAGTGAGTATACAAATTTCAATTGATACTTTATTCAATGACTAACCGGCCTTAAATAGCCAAACAAGAACAACGGTCACCTGAACTTTAGGGAGACCTAATCCTCCGGCGACCTAGAATAAAACTCGCTAACAACCCTAACGTTCAAAAAGACCAAGTAAAACAGAGACTCAAACAATTTTGGGCTACCGATTTATAAGCTACCAGGCCCAGAACAGACTCATGGGCTAACAAAGCCCTTATTATTATTAAAACACAAACCCAGCCCAATAATTCCTCCCCTTAAACAAGAACACCTGAAGTTTCTTGTTTAACTTCAGCAACTCCAATAGCTTCACGGATGTTCACAAAGCTTTCTTCTTTCAGAGGTTTCGTCATGCCATCTGCCAGTTGCTCATTTGTACCGCAAAATACCATGTTGATAGTTTCTTTGTTGACCAATTCTCTTATGTAATGGTACCTTACATCGATGTGTTTGGATCTGTGGTGCATGACTGGGTTCTTCGACAACTTGATTGCTGATGTGTTGTCACAGAATATTGTTACAGCTGCTGTCAGTTTTTCTTCCATGTCTTCCAGTAAGCCTTTGACCCATACGCAATGACACGCACACGCTGCAGCTGCGACATATTCTGCCTCCGTGGATGAAAGTGTCACAATGTCTTGTTTCCTCGAACACCAGCAAATAGCTGCACTGCTCAACAAGCACACATAACCAGAGGTACACCTGCGATCTTCTCTGTCCCGTGCATAGTTACTGTCTGTGTATACCTTGAGCTCACCTTCTGTTCCATTTACAAACTTCAAGCCATAATTGTATCTTCCTTTAACATACCTGAGTACTCTTTTTGCAGCAAGCAAGTGATCCTCCTTTGGATTTTTCATGAATCTGGAGATTAAGCTAACAGCATACAGCAGGTCCGGTCTTGTGACAGTCAAGTACATTAGACTGCCAACAAGACTCTTGTATAACAAACTGTCCACCTCCTCCCCTACTCCTGCTTTGGTTAGAACAGCTCTAGGTACAATTGGCACTTTGACTGGATTGGACTCCCACATGTGAAATCGCTCCAAGACACTTTTTGCATACTAACTTTGGCACATTGTTATGGATTCACTGTTCTGACAAATTTCTACACCCAAGAAGTACTTCATCTGGCCTAAGTCAGTCATATCGAACTCCTTTTTCATTGAATTCTTGAAGCCTTCACACAGCATCTTGTCACTTCCGGCATAAATAAGGTCATCTACATATAAACTTACAATTAGTATCTTATTCCATATTCTTTTGATGAACAAGGTGTGATCGTATTCACTTATTTTGAATCCTTCCCTCTTTAAATACATCTCTATGCGGTTGAACTAGGCCCTAGGGGCTTGTTTTAACCCATAGAGTGCTTTCTTTAGCCGGTACACTTTGGTCTCTTCTCCTGATTTAATGAATCCCTGGGGCTGTTCCACAAACACAGTTTCTTTGAGTTCTCCATTTAAGAATGCACTTTTTACATCGAGTTGAAACACCGTCCAGTTTCTCTTGGCTGCCACTGCAAGAAGTGTTCTAATCGTATCCCAACGAGCTACTGGAGCAAATACCTCGTTGTAATCCACACCCTTTTTCTGAGCATAACCTTTTACCACCAGTCTAGCCTTGTACTTCTCCATTTCTCCCTTTTCATTTAACTTAGTCTTGAACAACCATTTAACTCTAATAGGCTTAACTCCTGCGGGTGCCTCCATCAACTCCCATGTATTGTTGTACTTAATGGCAGTCATTTCAGACTCCATTGCTTTGACCCACTTATCTTCCTTCCTTGCCTATTCGTATGTTGATGGATCATCCAGTGAACTGAACATCGCAAACCCTGCCTCATCTTCTACTTCAGTGTCCCCGGTACAATAGTCTACCATCCACCCAGGGGGTCTTCGTAGTCTTGTTTGAGCTCTGAGTTCCACAGGTTGTTGTTCCTGTGTTACCTAAGCACCAGATTGAGCTGCACTGGGTGGTGTGATAGGTACACTAGGGTTTGATACTGCTGGTGTGGACTGATCTGCCCCTGCACTTGTTTCTGCCCCTGTTTCAGCTCCTTCATTTGTTACTGGAGTGTTCCCTGCTTCTAAGACCTCATTGCTGATTCTTGGGCCCGTAAGCTCATCATCTTCAATTATCAGTTCCTCAACCTCCACTGTATTCCAGTCCCACTTCCCTTCTTCATCAAACGTCACATCCCTGCTGATAACTATCTTTCCAGCAACAGGATCGTATAGTCAATACGCCTTAGACTCCATACTAACCCCAAGGAAAATACACTTGTGACTTCTATCATCAAGTTTGGTCCTTAGCTGCACTGGTATGTGGGTATAACCAATGGAACCAAAGACACGGAAGTGATCCACCTTTGGCTTAACACCAGACCAATATTCTTCAGGGACTTTGTTGTCTAGACTTCTACTAATGCACCTATTCAACACATGACACGCCCAGTTTGCCGCTTCAGTCCAGAAATATTTTGGCATACCCTTGTCTGCAAGTAGGCATCTTACCATGTTCATTAGTGTTCTATTCCTTCTCTCGGCCACTCCGTTTTGCTGAGGAGTGTAGGATGCTGTTAATTGACGCTTGATTCCAACCTGTTCACAATAGTCTTTGAATTCTTGTGAGGTAAACTCACCTCCTCTATCACTTCTTAGGCATTTGATCTTTTTACCTGCTTCATTTTGTACCAGAACTTTGAACCGTTTAAAACGCTCAAATGCCTCCCCCTTGTTCGATAACATATAGATCCAGGTTTTCCTTGTAAAGTCATCTATAAAAACCAAGACGTACCGTTTGTTACTCTTTGAAGCAGGTCTGATGGGACCACAGATGTCAGTGTGTACAAGCTGCAACTTGTCTGTTGCATGCCACCTACTGCTCTTAGGTATGGCATCTCTTTGTTGTTTACCTATGGCACAAACTTCACACACTCTAGTTCTTTCCACCACCTTAGGTAGCCCTTCTACCATCTTCTTATATTGCATTGACCTAAGGGCTCTGTAGTTCACATGAGCAAACCTTCTATGCCATATTTGAGTGTCTTGGTCATCTTTCACTTGTAAGCATTCATCTTTCACACGAGGGTATGTGGCTGGAATTAGATTTGGTGTGCCATAAATGGGGAACATTCGGTTCTTGGTCATAGTAAAGGTGAATATTAGTCCACCTTCAGGATGATACGCTTTGCAAACACCTTCTTTAATAATGAATGTAATACTCTTATCTTGCAATTGACCTACACTTATCAAGTTGGATGTCAATTTAGGAACATAGTATACATTAGTTATTACCTGAGTGAGACCATCCACTGTCATTCTGATGTCTCCCATTCCTTTAATCTCTAATCTCTTGTCATTACCCAACTTGACAGTGTGAGTGAAATCTCTGTTGAGACGTGTGAACCAACGCGTGCTTCCTGTCATGTGATTAGAACATGCAGAGTCGATAAACCACAAGCTTTCTCTTCCTACTTTCACGCCTTCAGTGGTTGCCATTAACACATTTCCTTCATTCTTGTACCTTTCCCATTCCACAGTTGCCATCAAGAGCAATTCCTCACTCTCGTCAAATTCAGCATAGTTTACAGCCATTTCATCATTGGGGCATTCATATTGGAAATGCCCCAATTTGTGGCATTTGTAACATTCAACAGTGGATTTGTCAAATGGGCCACGCCCACGACCACGTCCCCTTCCTCTATGGTTAGTGGACCTTCCTCTACCACGGCCACGACCATAAGATTGTTCCTGTTCGACTTTTAGGACTTGCTCCTCTATGGAATTTCGAACAAGTTTTTGCTCATGAACGAGCAAAGAACTTTGCAGTTCATCCACAGCGAGGGAATCCAGATCTTTGGATTCTTCAATAGTGCAAACAACAAAATTGAAATTAGTAGTCATGGTGCGTAGTACCTTTTCAACAATCTTAATATCAGGCATATCCTCTCCACAATTTCTCATGTCGTTTGCCGTCACCATGACCCTTTCAAGGTAGCTAGTAACAGTTTCCCTGGTCTTCATCTCTAGCATTTCAAATTCTCTTCTTAGGCATTGTAATTGGGCCTGCTTGACACAAGCACTGCCTTGATACTTAATCTTCATGGCGTCCCAAATTTGTTTCGCCGTTTCCTTCTGCGAAATTGTCTTCAAAATTGCCTTATCAATTGACTGGAACAAATAATTTCTAACCTTTAAGTCCTTCAATTTGTTCTCTTCATAGTTCTTTCTTTGAATCGGCATCGCCTGCTCTCCTTCTTTGATTTCAGCATACCCTTGATCCACCACACTCCAGAACTCTTTGGACCGGAAGAGATTTTCCATGACCATACTCCAATGGTCGTAATCTCCGTCAAACTTTGGTATGTTCGTGTTATGAAACTGTCCTGTTTCATCAGCCATTGCAGCGACTTCTTCCTCTTGCTCTCAACACTCTTAAGGATCTCACAAAGCTCTGATAGCACTTGTAGTGACAAGTGAGTATACAAATTTCAATCGATACTTTATTCAATGACTAACCGGCCTTAAATGGCCAAACAAGAACAATGGTCACCTGAACTTTAGGGAGACCTAATCCTCCGGCGACCTAGAATAAAACTCGCTAACAACCCTAACGTTCAAAAAGACCAAGTAAAACAGAGACTCAAACAACTTTGGGCTACCGATTTATAAGCTACCAGGCCCAGAACAGACTCATGGGCTAACAAAGCCCTTATTATTATTAAAACACAAACACAAACCCAACCCAACCCAATACTACTATCCTAAGTTGTACAAAATATTATTGAATTGATTTGTTTGCAACTTATCTTACTAGCACTAAGCGTGTGTTACTCCTATAGCGCTATACATGTTAAGGTATTACTTAACATAGACCCATCAACGGGCGGTGTGCTACTCCTATAGCGCTATATATGTTAAGGTAGGCCTGTATGAAGTTAATGACAAGTATAGTGCAAGAATGGCTTCTAGCATGCATGTATTCCTAAAGTATAAACGTATAAAACATGTATATTGGATTCGTTTGTATTAATAATGTATTTGCGTACGTGTGTTTGTGTGAGTTTAAATATGGTAATTTATATTGCACTCAAAAGTGTGAAAATGAAAAGAGGGTCATGTGTACTCACGGTTTGCAAAAGCGTCAAAAAACGTGAGCGGGGAGTCTTGTGAGTTTAGGGAAAACGCCGAGGTTATCCTACAAGGGTGAACGAGGCGTATGAGTTATGGAGTTCGGTATTGAGTTAGATTAGGGTTTCAAGATAGTATGAAAGTATGTATATTGCAAGAAAATACATCTTGTCTAGAAACACTCATTATGGACACTATTTTGCTTGTGTTTTCATGGGTACCTATTAACCCATTAGAATCCATAGTTTGAGGAACTTTGACCAAGACGGAAATGACCCTAATACATAACATTCAACCATGAGCTTGATTGGTGTTATGATTCGGTTCTAGACTATAATTCCATATATATTTACGAGTATTTAGTCTAAGTCATATAATGTCATGCATGGAGGTAGGATGAATTACATCCATTTAACCTCATTCTATGGATTCACCAGAGCACAAAATCATCAACTTAGTTGATGATTTCGGTTGGTCATGAATAACTAAAGAATGTACAAATAAATAATCATCTAAATCATCAAGTAGTAACCAAGTGAAACTTAAACTAGACTAGTGCATTCCAATCATGGAAAATGTTTGGAGACTTGGTGTAGTTTAGACACTTTATTACTAGAAAGTTCACTTGATGACTTAGGTTAAGAAGTTGGATTAACTAACTAAGTGAAGTAGTGGAATCATAGTTGGAAAACCAAGGCCTCCATTGTTCACACTTAACCAAAACTCAAGACTTTCAACCATAGTCACATGGTTCGCGGTACGCTCCGGTACGGGATCGCAATTCGCTAGGTCCCTAAAATCCAGTACGAAGGGGGGTAGGCTCATTTCGGATCATTTCGGTACGATGTACCATATCATGCGGTACGATGTACCAATCAAACTAAGTGCTATTATTTTGGATCATATTTCGTAAGTAACTTCAAACTTCAAATTTCAAAACAGATTACATAACTTGAAACCTTAAAAGCGATAAACGATAAAGTCACACAGAAGTTCTAAAAAAGACATGACAAAATAAAACTAAGAAATTAGTCCAGCCTTGGTTTTTTTTCCTTTGTCGTTGTTTTTATCTTCATCCTTCTCCAAATCTTCCCACAGTTCCATGTCTTTAAGCGTTGAGCATTCCAAGTTAGTTGATTCAGGATCCATATCCCACTTCTTGTGTGATCCTTCTTTATACGATTCAGAAAACCTTGAACTTAGGCGGATGTTAGAATGGACATAAACTAGCTTGTCCGCCCTTTTACAACCAAGCCGGTTCCTCTTCACACTATGGATATAAGAATAGGTGCTCCAATTTCTTTCAGCTGAAGAACTACTTATAGGTTGCGACAAGATCTTCTTCGCCACTTCAGCTAATTCTGGAGTTTCTGCACCATAAGTAGACCACCTCTCAATTGCTTCCATTGTTACCACGTCCAAATGAGCAGCAGGTAATGAAAAAAAGACCTTTCTTCATGGTAAAGGTAGCAAATTGTTGTCGTAACATCTGCTGCTCCACTTTGTTTTCAGCAATGCGATTAAAAGCTTCCACTATGCCTGCTACAACTTCTTTGTCTTTGTTAGGTGCTTTTCTTTGCATGCCACGTGGTGCTAATGTTTCAAGGTAACGCGTGTCATAAAATCGAGGAGTTAAAGCGAATCCCAAACAATGTAGAGGTATGCTCATTTTCTCCCATCGTCTCAATAGAATTTGCTCCACTTGAGGGAAATACGAGGCATATATACTCTCCTTCATCACATCTTTAATTTCTCCCAACATGTTATCCATCTTCTCGTATATTTCCCCCATTTTTGTGCCTTCACTATCGCAAAATTTTATCAACAAGAAAATAGGCTTGGTGATTTTTAAGATGTTTTCAACTTCATCCCAAAAGTCATCATCCCTAATAGTGTCAACAACAAGTTGTGCGATCGCTCGAGTGTGTTCATCGCCTTGTTTTGCCCAATCTCTCCACGAATTTAGAGCAATTGTTGTAGAAAGGGCCTCTCTACAAAGGGTTAACCTCTTCAACAAAATGTAATGAGAGGCAAATCGGGTTTTTGCAACCTTTAAAAGCTCCAACTTTGAATTCTCTCTAAACATGGCTAAATCTTGCCCATGGTTCAAAAAATACTTCACAATCATTTTTCGTTTTTTGTATGTGCCATTTAGCCAAAAAAACTCATTTGCAAAGTCTTTAAAAATGAGATTTAATGTATGCACACAACACAGTGGCCAAAAATATGCTAGTATACCTTTTCGATCTCTTTTCCCGCTGCTTTACAATTGGCTGCATTGTCTGTCACGACGCTAAGAACATTACTTGACCCGACAGATTCAATCGCTTTGGTCAGAAATTCTGCAATTGCCAGTCCACTTTTCTCCTCCCCCGAAAAGTCTTCGGCATACATGAACATAGATCCACGGCTGTTAACGGCAAGAACATTGATAAGCGGTTTATGCTTGACGTTTGTCCACCCATCTGATACGATAGAAAGACCTCGCGAGAACCATGTATCTTTAAATGGTGTTAGATCCTTCTCCACATCTCTAACACATTTGTCTAGTAGAACAGTTCTTGCTTTCTCACTAGATGGCGCTTTATAACTTTCCGGTGCCTTTTTTATTGCGCTTATCATTTCTTGAAACAGTGGATTTCGTAAAACATTAAACGGAATTCCGTTTGCACATAATGCCCTCACAATCTTTAAATCAACCACACTTCTCTCCAATATAGAAAACGATTGCTCTATCGGTGTCACACCCCGACTTTCCACACTTGACCGGTGGGCCCGGTAGGGGAGTATCGTGACGTGGTTGGCAACATCATAGTCAAACAACACAATATATAAATGCACAGCGGAAGCAAAAGATTAATATATTACAATCCGAATATAAAGTAATATTGAGTATTACAACGGAAAGTAAAGGATCCACAGGCGGATCGAAAATAACATGAAACATTGTTCAACAGATTTTGACATCTAGAGCTTGCGAGACTTGAGTAATGATGCCTGGAGTAGCCAGCCTATTTCGTCTAGTACCTGCACTTAGCCTTTTGGAAAATACGTCAGTTTACACTGGTAAATACAACTTAACTGACTCATTTTGAAAAGAGTTTAAAAATTGATTTGAATGCACTTCGGCAAAATATCTTTATAACTTGGGACAATTATTAAAATAATCTTGTATACAGTTTTACTCATTTGTCGTCCATTAGTACCGGTTAGAAGAGCCGTCTTAAGTTAAGCGACACGCCACAGGTATAATACCCACAAGGTTGATTCCTTTAAGTGGATTACCAGTTTTTACATATGCAACTGTCAGCTGTACGCCTACACCCCGTGCTTAGGTCGTGGCCATTTCGTAAAATGATGCCAAGGATATCCGGGACATGGTCATTTAACCCCCAAGGGCCATACACCAAATAATACAGAATAAAGCGAGTTATGTAAATACATTAATCACAATCCGATTTAAATGACTACATACCCGACCATGCGGACTTTTATAGTACCGTATCCCAAGCCCGTATAGGGAAAATAAGTTAAGAGTATTTACCTGAGCAAAGTATCAATCAAATACAGCAAATGCAAGTACTTTTACTGGTCTCCTAATCTGGAACGAAGGTCTATAATAACCTATTAGATTTCTAACGGGTCTTTAATTAAGCTTAAGCTTAGACCGGTTAGTTTTTAAAAGGAAGACTCGGTTCAACGCATATTAAGGCGAAGACCGGTTTAGAATGTGGTTTTGACCCGACAATCTTGTATGCTTGTTTAATATGGGTAACTTAATAACACTCTGGATTTTGAGATAGAAACGATATGGTTTGACCCGTTTCAGCTAATATATGCAAACTAGTCACATAAGTCGATCCGAACACGACAAGTGCGTAACGAGTAACCAAAAGAGTCATCTACAGGTTTCCTAAGTTAATATGCCTTAAATATGTTGTGATATCAGTAGGATACCTTCCATTATGCCCAAAACGAGTTTAATCACAATTTAAGCCCCGTAGGGGTATTTTGGTCATTTTAAAGATTATAAAAGAGATTATTTAAGTTTCTGAGATTCGGGTCTGAATACATCAGTAAAATATCTTATTTTAACATGTTATATCAGTTGGTAATAAGTCTTGTATGCCAAAATAGTTTTAAACCCATACTAGGTGTTTAATACGCGTTAAAAAGCCGTTTTAAGCGATTTCCGGTAGGGGTGAGCATTTTCAAAAACCCGACCCGGACCGAAAACCGAGATGATAGTAAAATAAAGACCAAAGATAGGACCTACAAGCAGGTGGTCGGTTCGGCCTTGGTTCGGTTTTTTCTCTCGGGTTAGATTCCACTTTGGTCAAAGAACCGTTTGACAAGTTTTATTTGACCATCTTCAAACCTTCAATTCAATCCTTCAACTGTTATTCACATAACCTCTTCAAAGTTGTTTTGTAAGCTCACATTCTTTTGTGAAACCAACTTCATTTCTTCATCAACTGAACTCTTCCGTTAACTCTTTTACTCTCTAAAAGATAAGAAAACCCACCAACTTTAATTTAAAATTGATGATCTCATTGGGTGGTTATTTTGATTGATTAAGTTTGAAGAATTGAAGCTCACTATGGAAACCGATGAACTCTCTCTCTCTCTCTCTCAAGTAATGGTGCATTTTGTGCCTCAAAAAAAGTTGAAGTATATTTTAAAAATAAATATATCATAAAGTTTATATTGGAAAAATAAAAATATCAGAAAGTTGTTGATAAAGCAACTGTGCCTTACAATCTCGGGCCCCAAAATTCTTGAAAACTACAAATATTAAATTTTCTAAAATCTCATTTGAAGAATAAATAAAAATAATACTTTTGTTTCACATCTCTCTCGACCTTATAAAAGTTGTATTCCATTGTGAATTAGGTTTATCTTTTATCTTATATTCAAAGTTTTAACAGTTCTATTTCATTTTCTATCTCCGGCCAACAAGCATAGTTATCGACGTCTTCTTTACTTCGTCACCGGCTCTTCGACCTTCGTCCATTTCCCGTTATTTCTACGTCTCAGCACATCTCCAACTCTAAACAACTCTTTAACTGATATGGATGGCTGAGCAACATCATATGGGTTTTTATTCTGTTTATGCAACAAATCGGGCCGATTCGGGTTTCATGTAAAAGTCTCAGGTTTGGACCGAACCCGACCCGAAACCGAAATTTGTATACATAGATAACCGATACATAACCGAATTATATAGGGTTAGAACTTGTAAACTGTCCACCACAATGTTTACACACCCACGTTTTAGAACCGCCTGGATTTTTACCACCACCAGAACCTATAAACCTAACTTCATCCAACAGAGGCGTATCATTTACAGCATCTTGTTGTTGCCGTGTACCTAATTCAAACTATAGAATGTCACAAAAAGGGCCGTGTACCTAATTCAGACTATAGAATGTCACAAAAAGCTGAAACTAATAACTTTCTGATCTAAAACACATACGTAATATAAAACTAATAAATTGTAATCTTATCACTTTATCAATTAACAACTAATATAAAACTAATAAAACTCATCCCCAACATACATCAGACTCTGAACTAATATAAAACTAATAAAACTCATCCCCAACATAGTAAAACTTATATAAACTTATAAAGTATAAACAGAATACCTTGTGACTCAGTAGCATTCTGGTTCTGGTTGTTGTCTTCCTCCTCCCCAAGATCAATAAAATCATTATGCAATGCCTCTGATTGCTGTCCAATATCATCTCTAACACTTCGTTTTTTTCCGAACACCATGATTGAATATAAAAGTAGAGAAAAGAAATTGGATTCTAGAATGGATTTGAGGAGAGTATTGATTGAGGGTAGCCTATATATAGGATTGAGGGTAGCCAATATTTAGGCGTAATTGGTAGCATGTGAATTCAGAATCAAGATTAGGGGGATTTTTTTAAAAATAGAGACTTTCCAAATTCTGTCTAACTTTCCATCTTCTTTTTGGTTCGACGTTCCTTGTTATTTGTATACACGTTCTGAATTCACGCAAATCACGATCCCAATAGCAAAAAATACGATTGAATCTATGAGTTGGGAACGCAAATTATAACTTTGAAATCGTGATCCGGGATCGCGAACGTACCGGATTTGGGATCGATCGAACTAGATCGGAGATCATGGGTGATCTGGCGAATTATGTGACTATGCTTTCAACATTGAAGGTTGAAAGCTTGGATGGTTCCAACACGTTGTAGGTCACTTGGGACCTTTAGGGCATAAAGTTTTGGAGGTTATAGACCTCATAACTTCTGGAAATTTGTTATAATATAAGCCCCACAACATGAGTTTAGTTGGGGACAAGGCTTGACACAAGATTCCCATAAGATGAATTGAAGCATTGAAGCTCATTGGGTGGTTATTTTGATTGATTAAGTTTGAAGAATTGAAGCTCACTATGGAAACCGATGAACTCTCTCTCTCTCTCTCAAGTAATGGTGCATTTTGTGCCTAAAAAAAAGTTGAAGTATATTTTAAAAATAAATATATCATAAAGTTTATATTGGAAAAATAAAAATATCAGAAAGTTGTTGATAAAGCAACTGTGCCTTACAATCTCGGGCCCCAAAATTCTTGAAAACTACAAATATTAAATTTTCTAAAATCTCATTTGAAGAATAAATAAAAATAATACTTTTGTTTCACATCTCTCTCGACCTTATAAAAGTTGTATTCCATTGTGAATTAGGTTTATCTTTTATCTTATATTCAAAGTTTTAACAGTTCTATTTCATTTTCTATCTCCGGCCAACAAGCATAGTTATCGACGTCTTCTTTACTTCGTCACCGGCTCTTCGTCCATTTCCCGTTATTTCTACGTCTCAGCACATCTCCAACTCTAAACAACTCTTTAACTGATATGGATGGCTGAGCAACATCATATGGGTTTTTATTCTGTTTATGCAACAAATCGGGCCGGTTCGGGTTTCATGTAAAAGTCTCGGGGTTGGACCGAACCCGACCCGAAACCGAAATTTGTATACATAGATAACCGATACATAACCGAATTATATAGGGTAAGGTACGGTTCCGGGTTTTCTCGGGTCGGTTTTCGGGTTTTTCTCGGGTAGGACCGATATTTGCTCACCCCTAATTTCCAGGTTATACCGGAAATCTGAGTTTTCTGGTCAGGTTAATAAGTTCAAAATACTTTATTTATTATATAAAATCAGTAGCAATTGGATTGGTGTCAAAATAATATGTAGAACTCATTTTATGACCGAAAAGGGTATAATCGGTATTTACCGAATCAACGCATTATCCTTAGGTTATGAGCAGGTTAAAAATAATTAAAAATCTTTAAAAATCCCAAACTATTATATTACATCAGTAGGTAAAAGGTTTGGTGTTGAAAATTGGGTTTAGATAGGCTTTATGCTAATGACGTCGCTTAATTACTAAAAAGCGTTATAATTACGCTATTGAGCATAACTCCTAATCTAGACCTCAAATTGATGTGAAAATTTAGGGACATGTTTATAAATCAGTAACAAAGATTATTGTCCTTTCACATATTCGAAAATCTCGTTTTATGGTCAAAAGGGCATTATGGTCAACATTAAGCAATTAACGGAAACATGTAAACGAATCGGACAACCAATGAACCAACCACAGAGGGTTATACCAACATGTAGTCTGGTCCTAAGGAAGTCCTAAGGCATTTCCAAACCTATCTAAAACGGGTCAGAACTGAAGTCAAAGCAAAAGTCAAAGTTTTGCGACTTTCGGTTCCGAACCTGGTCTAAACAGAAAATTGTCGGGTCGAACATGCTTAGACATGTTCTTACATTAATTACTAAGTTATAAAAGTAATAAAACAGGTTGCAAAGCTTCTACATTGCTAATTATGCATAAATTAGAAATTAAGCATCCTGTTGACTTTTTATTAACAACTTTGACCTCACAAAAGTCCTAGTTAGAGTGGGAATCAGAGGGTGCCCTTTTAAGGGTTTATTGCCCACATAATTACCAACTTATAACTACTTTCAATTCGATTAATCACTGGACCAATAATTATTAATCGCTAAGTCAGCCGTTAATTACGACGGTTTGACTTTTAAGCTAAAACTAAGTAAAAACTCAACTAAGAAAGGTTAAGCATACTTACTGAAGTCCTATGCACGATTAGGAAGACTTAGGGTCTGCTCTTATGCTCCAAGAAGCTCCCCAAATGCAGATGGAATGGTGTGATCACAATGTTGCAACTATGAGGCCCTTTTATAGTGTTCTTGAATCAATTTGATGATGACAACTAAGTCTAAGGGGTGTTCCAGATCATTGACAAGTGCCCCTAAGTCCTAGGAACTATTAGGGGTCGCCCATGTATGAGGAAAATCATTTTTAAGTCGGTTGCAACGTTTTAAACAGCCAACAGCCAACTTTCTGTCGCTGGGCAATCCCTTGCGCACCGTAAGGGTATGGCTTACGGTGCGCAAGCCTTCTGCAGCAGCCCACAATTCTTGCAACTTTTGTATCTTGGCTCTTGGTCTTTCGAAAGGTCAACCAAACTTATTCTCTTGTATTTTGAGCCCCTCAATTTTACTTATAAGGGCTTCAAGACTTGTTTAAACATTGGCAAGTCCTTGGTTAACTTTGCGCTTACCCGAAAAGTCATAATTTCCAACGTTGACGCTTTAACCCCTCTTATACGAATTTGATCATAACTTTCTCATACGATAACGAAACTTTATGAAATTTTTATCATGCATTCCAGTGAGCATAATTAATCGTTACTAAGATTCGGGTTTGCTAAAAGGTCACTCAGAGGTATAACTTAAACATGTTGACACATTTAACCCCTGTAGTTTGAAATCTCTCACTTTCTTTCACAATTAGCTTCGCATGATCCATGATTTATTCGTGTAAGGGTATGAGCATCATGTAGGGTTACTGTAAATTATATCTATCCCTTGTTGACATTTTGAACCCTTATATTCACATACTTTCCATGTTTGTCAACTTTAGTCCCTCTAGAGTATACTTTCACACGTTCAAGCTTATGACACGTGTCAATACATTATAGGACGTAAATTTTCGAGGTGTTACATCCTCACCCCCTTAAAAGAAATCTCGACCTCGAGATTTACTGAAATAAATAAGGGTACTTTTCTTTAATTGTGGATTCAACCTCCCATGTGTATTCGGGACCTCTGCGGGCATCCCATTTGACCTTTACAATAAGTACATGCTTCCTTCGAAGCTTCTTTACCTGTCGATCCTCAATCGACAATGGTTTTTCCACAAACTTCAAGCTCTCATCTATATGCACATCCGTATGTGGTATGACTAGCGATTCGTCAGCTAGGCATTTCTTCAGATTGCAGACGTGGAATACGTTATGAATACCACTGAGCTCTTCAGGTAAGTTTAACTTGTAAGCCACTGACCCAACACATTCGATAATCTCGAATGGTCCTATATACCTCGGGCTCAACTTACCTTTCTTACCAAACCGCATCACTCCCTTCCAGGGTGATACTTTAAGTAAAACTTTATCACCAACCTCAAACTTTAGATGTTTACGTTTTGGATCCGCGTAGCTTTTCTGCCTATCTCTGGCATCTTTCAGGCGATCGCGAATCTGGACAATCTTGTCCGTTGTTTCAAAGACCAAATCAGGTCCTGATAATTGAACTTCCCCTGCTTCCGCCCAACAAACAGGCGTTCTGGATTTTCTACCATATAATGCCTCAAAAGGCGCAGCCTTAATGCTCGTATGGTAGCTATTGTTATAGGAGAATTCGATCAATGGCAGGTGGTTATCCCAACTACCACCTAAATCAATTACACATGCACGAAGCATGTCTTCCAACGTTTGGATTGTACGCTCACTCTGTCCGTCCGTCTGAGGATGGTAAGCCGTACTGAAATTTAAGCACGTGCCCAAAGATTGTTGGAAGCTTTTCCAAAAATGGGATGCGTATCTAGTATCTCTGTCAGAGATAATAGACACAGGTACGCCATGTAAAGCTACAATCTTATCTACGTACAATTGGGCTAACATGTCGGAGCTGTAGGTCTCCTTAATGGGTAGGAAATGTGCTGACTTAGTCAGTCTGTCTACGATCACCCAAATGGTGTCATTTCCTTTCCTTATCTTTGGTAACTTGGTGATAAAATCCATAGTCACCATTTCCCACTTCCACGTGGGAAGTTCAGGCTGTTGTAGTAAACCTGACGGTTTCTGATGTTCTGCTTTGACTTGCGCACACGTCAAGCATTTAGCTACATAGGTAGCTATAGACTTCTTCAAGCCTATCCACCAAAAATTTGCCCTTAGATCCTGGTACATCTTATCAGCTCCAGGATGAATGGAATATTTAGAACTATGGGCTTCCTGGAGGATAACATCCCGAAGTCCTCCATAAACTGGAACCCATATTCGTCCATTCAATCTCAGGATTCCGTCCTTGCCATAGGATAACTGCTCCTCAGTTACCCCTAACTTTTCATTAGGATAGTTAGCTTCCAACACAGCTTCCTTCTGTGCAGCTAACAACCTTTCATTCAGACTGTTCTTTATCTCAATGCTCTTGGCATTGATTCGGATAGGTTTGACCTTTTCCTTTCTGCTCAAGGCATCGGCGACTACATTCGCCTTGCCAGGATGGTATCTGATTTCACAATCGTAATCATTCAACGTCTCCATCCATCGGCGCTGCCTCATGTTTAAGCCCTTCTGGTTAAAGAGGTGCTGGAGGCTCTTGTGATCAGAATAGATCACACACTTGATACCATATAGATAGTGCCTCCATAGCTTCAGTGCAAATACAACGGCACCCAACTCCAAGTCATGGGTGGTGTAATTCTTTTCGTGCACCTTTAACTGGCGTGAAGCATAGGCAATGACCTTGCCTCTTTGCATAAGCACACATCCCATCCCGGTGTGTGATGCATCACAATAAACTACGAATTCTTCTATTCCATCAGGTAATGTCAACACAGGAGCATTGCTCAATTTCTGTTTCAGAATATCAAATGATTCCTGCTGCTTAGGACCCCAGTCAAATTTAATCTTCTTACGCGTCAGCGAAGTCAGGGGTGCAGCAATCCTTGAGAAGTTTTCAATAAATCGCCTATAATATCCTGCCAAACCTAGAAAACTACGAATCTCTGTAGGCGTCTTTGGCTCTTGCCAATTCATGACAGCTTCAACCTTAGCGGGATCCACTTGGATACCACGCTCACTAACAACGTGTCCAAGAAATTGGACTTCTCGAAGCCAGAATTCACACTTCGAGAACTTGGCATAGAGCTTCTCTTGATGAAGTAGCTTCAGAATGCAACGGAGATGCTTCTCGTGATCAGCTTGGCTTTTCGAGTAGATGAGGATGTCGTCAATGAAGACGATGACAAATTTGTCCAAGTAAGGCTTGCAGACGCGATTCATGAGATCCATGAATGCGGCAGGTGCATTAGTGAGCCCAAAAGGCATCACTAGGAACTCGTAATGACCATAACGAGTCCTAAATGCAGTCTTGTGTACATCTTCATCTTTAACCTTCAATTGGTGATAGCCTGACCTCAGATCGATCTTAGAGAAGTAGCTTGCCCCTTGCAGTTGATTGAACAGATCGTCTATCCTGGGCAGTGGATATCTATTCTTGATAGTGACTTTATTAAGCTCACGATAATCGATGCACAGGCGCATCGATCCATCCTTCTTCTTGACAAACAAGATCGGCGCTCCCCATGGAGACGAACTAGGTCTAATGAAACCTTTAGCTAGAAAATCATCTAGTTGCGTCCTTAATTCCTTCATCTCTGTTGGTGCCAACCTATAAGGGGCTCTCGCAACAGGTGCTGCTCCGGGGATGATGTCAATTCTGAATTCTACTTGCCTATCTGGTGGTAAACCAGGTAGATCTTCAGGAAAAACTTCAGGGTATTCAGTAATGACGGGGATATCCTCAATCTTGGGCTTCGGCTCATCCATAGTCACTTGTGCCATGTAAATGACACAGCCCTTCTTTAAACACTTAGAGGCCTTGAGCATAGACACTTGCTCAGGCAGTCCATATTGAGTATCTCCCTGAATGGTGAGTGATTCACCAGACGGAGTCTTGATCACCACTTGTTTCTTATTGCAGACAATCTGGGCCTGGTTATGAGATAACCAGTCCATGCCTAATACTATGTCGAAACCGGCTAACTTCAAAGGAAGTAAGGTTAATGGAAAAGAGTGGTTCTTAATGGATATGAAACATCCATCTAATATGGTTAAGGCGGTTTCTAAGGTTCCATCTGCTAATTCCACCTCATACTTCACACTTAAGGTTTTAACAGGCAATTTCAATAGTTCACAAAACTTATTATCTACGAACGACTTATCAGCGCCTGAATCAAAAAGTACTCTTGCATATACATCATTTATGAGGAAGGTACATGTGATAACGTTGTCATCCTGGACGGCTTCCCTTGCATCCATCCTGAAGACCCTTGCATTGGTCTTCTTGACCTCTTCAGGCTTCTTGGCGTACTTAGGGCAGTTGGTCTTAATGTGCCCCTTCTCATTGCAATTGTAGCATGTAGCATCTTTAATCTTCTTGCAGTCAACAGTCTTATGCTCCTTAGACTTGCATATCCCACATGCAGGTGATCCTGACTTAGAATTGGACTCAAGTCTGCACTTTCCAAAGTGGCGTTTTTGACAAGTCGTGCACTTTGGCTTTTCCTCTGTTCACTGACTATTCCTTCCAGACCCAAACTTCTTAGAATCAGTGTTTCCCTTGTGCTTCTTCTCTGACCCTCGTGAGTTATCATCCTCACGCTTCCTCTTACTTTCTTCAGAATTCTTTAGCGATCTCAACCTGACCGCATCTAAAGTAAGGGACAAAGAGAGATCAGCTGCTGACCTAAACGTAGCAGGTCTTGAAGCCTTAACACTGGCTTTGATTTCTGGGGCTAAACCCCCAATGAAGCGAGCAATTCGCTTGGGTTCTGGTGTTACAAGGTAAGGAACTAGTCTGGACAGGGTATTAAAACTGGTGAGGTAAGCTTGACAATCTAAGTTTGTCATCACCAAAGATAAGAAATCTGATTCAATTCTTTCAACCTCGTGTTGAGGGCAGTAGTTCTCCATAATGAGAGCAACAAATTGTTCCCATGACATGTTGTAGAGCGGGATCTTCCCAGCAGCTTGGATGAGAGACTTCCACCATGCTAGTGCCTCTCCCTTGAACGATTGGGATACATACTTCACCACATCCCTTTCAGCACAACCGCTGATATCGACAACTGTGTCCATTTCATCCAACCAGATCATACAATCAATTGCCCCCTTCTCCCCGGTGAAATCCCGGGGTTTGCAGGAAACAAAGTATTTATAGGTACAGGACTTGATACGCGGTTCATTATCGAACACTAACCTCTTGGATGGAACACTGTGTTGATTAGATGAACGTCGATCATCATCTTTCTTTGACTCATCTTTCTTTGAGGGTGGCTTGCTATGAGCCTCAGAATGAGTTTTAGGGACAGGCTTAGAGTGGGGTACAGATGAGGCTTTACTATGAGTCCCACTATACTCCTTAAATTGCTCCTCTACAGCTTTAGATACAGCTGTATCAATCAGTGTACGAAGTTCTCCTCTGGTTATATTAATCTTATCATCATCGCGGTTTTCCAGAGGATGACTTTTTATCTCGTCAGAGTCAGCCATGTAGGTAGTTTTAATTGCTACAAAAAGAAGATAAGGGCAAGGTTTATTTAGAAGCCCATACAGTACTATCGTTTTAAACGATTTATTAACCATGTTTTTAATACACATTTTAGTTAATTTGCTAAATATATAATTGTTCAGGATCTTTATCATAATCCTAAATTATAAGTTAATAATAGCACAAAAGGCCTAGTCACGTAGACAAGTTTAATTTATAAGCCTTGATTTCACAGAATTGAGGCATTAAGGTTTGAATCAAAGTTCATTACCTTTTCTTGACAGGGAGTTGTAGGTTACCACTGTCTTTAGTCCCAGAGGACGTTAATTATAGCCCGTGGGCACTTCATCCTCAAGGGATGATTATAAAAATAAGGGAATTTTAGAATAACCCAATTAAAATGACTTATGTGATTTTATTGTATCACACTTTGTCAAGCATGTTAATATGCTTTCAGATGTTTAATAAGGATTTGAATCTCTTGAATAGGTTCTACCATCTTGGCCTTGTCTGCAGTGACATTTAGGCTAGGTTTTACCTTTAAGATTCTTTTTAATATCTAACGCAGAACAATCCTAAATTGAAATGTTAACAAGGATCTGAATCTAATTGTGGAACTACCATCTTGGCCCTGTCTTAAGGTGATATATGGCTAGGTCTTGTCCTTTTTAGATTTTGCCATTTTATTATAATGGTAGATCTTATAATATAGGGGTGATATTTTTAATATAATCATTCCTTTAAAATTTAAACAAGTATATGGTTGCCCTAAACGGGACTTCTTAAGAAAATGACTTGCCCATGCAAGGGCTAATAAGAAAATAACAAAAGAAGCAATCAAAAGACAATGAAACGAATTAGGATTAGTCCTATGTTCTTGTCTAGACTCAAGAATGTGCATCTGTGTAACTGAGATTAAACACAAAAGGCTAGTGTTTAATTCACTCAGTGTTGGCTCTGATACCAACCTGTCACACCCCGACTTTCCACACTTGACCGGTGGGCCCGGTAGGGGAGTATCGTGACGTGGTTGGCAACATCATAGTCAAACAACACAATATATAAATGCACAGCGGAAGCAAAAGATTAATATATTACAATCCGAATATAAAGTAATATTGAGTATTACAACGGAAAGTAAAGGATCCACAGGCGGATCGAAAATAACATGAAACATTGTTCAACAGACTTTGACATCTAGAGCTTGCTAGACTTGAGTAATGATGCCTGGAGTAGCCAGCCTATTTCGTCTAGTACCTGCACTTAGCCTTTTGGAAAATACGTCAGTTTACACTGGTAAATACAACTTAACTGACTCAGTTTGAAAAGAGTTTAAAAATTGATTTGAATGCACTTCGGCAAAATATCTTTATAACTTGGGACAATTATTAAAATAATCTTGTATACAGTTTTACTCATTTGTCGTCCATTAGTACCGGTTAGAAGAGCCGGCTTAAGTTAAGCGACACGCCACAGGTATAATACCCACAAGGTTGATTCCTTTAAGTGGATTACCAGTTTTTACATATGCAACTGTCAGGTGTACGCCCACACCCCGTGCTTAGGTCGTGGCCATTTCGTAAAATGATGCCAAGGATATCCGGGACATGGTCATTTAACCCCCAAGGGCCATACACCAAATAATACAGAATAAAGCGAGTTATGTAAATACATTAATCACAATCCGTTTTAAATGACTACATACCCGACCAAGCGGTACTTTTATAGTACCGTATCCCAAGCCCGTATAGGGAAAATAAGTTAAGAGTATTTACCTGAGCAAAGTATCAATCAAATACAGCAAATGCAAGTACTTTTACTGGGCTCCTAATCTAGAACGAATGTCTATAATAACCTATTAGATTTCTAACGGGTCTTTAATTAAGCTTAAGCTTAGACCGGTTAGTTTTTAAAAGGAAGACTCGGTTCAACGCATATTAAGGCGAAGACCGGTTTAGAATGTGGTTTTGACCCGACAATCTTGTATGCTTGTTTAATATGGGTAACTTAATCACACTCTGGATTTTGAGATAGAAACGATATGGTTTGACCCGTTTCAGCTAATATATGCAAACTAGTCACATAAGCCGATCCGAACGCGACAAGTGCGTAACGAGTAACCAAAAGAGTCATCTACAGGTTTCCTAAGTTAATATGCCTTAAATATGTTGTGATATCAGTAGGATACCTTCCATTATGCCCAAAACGAGTTTAATCACAATTTAAGCCCCGTAGGGGTATTTTGGTCATTTTAAAGATTATAAAAGAGATTATTTAAGTTTCTGAGATTCGGGTCTGAATACATCAGTAAAATATCTTATTTTAACATGTTATATCAGTTGGTAATAAGTCTTGTATGCCAAAATAGTTTTAAACCCATACTAGGTGTTTAATACGCGTTAAAAAGCCGTTTTAAGCGATTTCCGGTAGGGGTGAGCATTTTCAAAAACCCGACCCGGACCGAAAACCGAGATGATAGTAAAATAAAGACCGAAGATAGGACCTACAAGCAGGTGGTCGGTTCGGCCTCGGTTCGGTTTTTTCTCTCGGGTTAGATTCCACTTTGGTCAAAGAACCGTTTGACAAGTTTTATTTGACCATCTTCAAACCTTCAATTCAATCCTTCAACTGTTATTCACATAACCTCTTCAAAGTTGTTTCGTAAGCTCACATTCTTTTGTGAAACCAACTTCATTTCTTCATCAACTGAACTCTTCCGTTAACTCTTTTACTCTCTAAAAGATAAGAAAACCCACCAACTTTAATTTAAAATTGATGATCTCATTGGGTGGTTATTTTGATTGATTAAGTTTGAAGAATTGAAGCTCACTATGGAAACCGATGAACTCTCTCTCTCTCTCAAGTAATGGTGCATTTTGTGCCTCAAAAAAAGTTGAAGTATATTTTAAAAATAAATATATCATAAAGTTTATATTGGAAAAATAAAAATATCAGAAAGTTGTTGATAAAGCAACTGTGCCTTACAATCTCGGGCCCCAAAATTCTTGAAAACTACAAATATTAAATTTTCTAAAATCTCATTTGAAGAATAAATAAAAATAATACTTTTGTTTCACATCTCTCTCCACCTTATAAAAGTTGTATTCCATTGTGAATTAGGTTTATCTTTTATCTTATATTCAAAGTTTTAACAGTTCTATTTCATTTTCTATCTCCGGCCAACAAGCATAGTTATCGACGTCTTCTTTACTTCGTCACCGGCTCTTCGTCCATTTCTCGTTATTTCTACGTCTCAGCACATCTCCAACTCTAAACAACTCTTTAACTGATATGGATGGCTGAGCAACATCATATGGGTTTTTATTCTGTTTATGCAACAAATCGGGCCGATTCGGGTTTCATGTAAAAGTCTCGGGTTTGGACCGAACCCGACCCGAAACCGAAATTTGTATACATAGATAACCGATACATAACCGAATTATATAGGGTAAGAACTTGTAAACTGTCCACCACAATGTTTACACACCCACGTTTTAGCACCGCCTGGATTTTTACCACCACCAGAACCTATAAACCTAACTTCATCCAACAGAGGCGTATCATTTACAGCATCTTGTTGTTGCCGTGTACCTAATTCAGACTATAGAATGTCACAAAAAGGGCCGTGTACCTAATTCAGACTATAGAATGTCACAAAAAGCTGAAACTAATAACTTTCTGATCTAAAACACATACGTAATATAAAACTAATAAAACTCATCCCCAACATACATCAGACTCTGAACTAATATAAAACTAATAAAACTCATCCCCAACATAGTAAAACTTATATAAACTTATAAAGTATAAACAGAATACCTTGTGACTCAGTAGCATTCTGGTTCTGGTTGTTGTCTTCCTCCTCCCCAAGATCAATAAAATCACCATGCAATGCCTCTGATTGCTGTCCAATATCATCTCTAACACTTCGTTTTTTTCCGAACACCATGATTGAATATAAAAGTAGAGAAAAGAAATTGGATTCTAGAATGGATTTGAGGAGAGTATTGATTGAGGGTAGCCTATATATAGGATTGAGGGTAGCCAATATTTAGGCGTAATTGGTAGCATGTGAATCCAGAATCAAGATTGGGGGGATTTTTTTAAAAATAGAGACTTTCCAAATTCTGTCTAACTTTCCATCTTCTTTTTGGTTCGACGTTCCATGTTATTTGTATACACGTTCTGAATTCACGCAAATCACGATCCCAATAGCAAAAAATACGATTGAATCTATGAGTTGGGAACGCAAATTATAGCTTTGAAATCGTGATCCGGGATCGCGAACGTACCGTATTTGGGATCGATCGAACTAGATCGGAGATCGTGGGTGATCTGGCGAATTATGTGACTATGCTTTCAACATTGAAGGTTGAAAGCTTGGATGGTTCCAACACGTTGTAGGTCACTTGGGACCTTTAGGGCATAAAGTTTTGGAGGTTATAGACCTCATAACTTCTGGAAATTTGTTATAATATAAGCCCCACAACATGAGTTTAGTTGGGGACAAGGCTTGACACAAGATTCCCACAAGATGAATGTAAACAAGAACAAGTTGTAAAGTTTAATCCAAAACAAAATTTTGAACCCACTTTGGAGCCTCATATAAGTGATGTACCACCTTGTTACAACTTGGTGAACATTGGTTAACATCCTTACATGTTATCCAAGGAGTTATAAAGCAATAAATGAGAAGAAAGGGTTGAAGAAATAAGTTAAAACTCACAAGTTTTAACTTGTAGTAATCTGCCAAAAGTTTAGGTTTTCTTGAAATTCTTGGAGTGTTTGAGAGTGAAATGAGGTTGTGGAAAGTAGAAATATGTTAGAGAAGGCTTGGATTTATAGGGGAGGATTAGGGTTAAGTCATAATTGAGTTTGAAGATGATTGGAAGAGAAGGGATGTGGGAAAATGTGGTTTAAAAGGTGGATTTTAGAGTTAATTTGCGAGCTGGCAACAATTTTTTGCCCGTCAGAAGCTCTTGCGGACTGTAAGACCCTATGTCTTGTGGTTCGTAAGATATATCAAAAGTGAAAACTTTTCATTTTTGGCCCTTAATGTTTGCTTGTTTGTCCAAATATGAAATTTCTTCAACATGTTAAGTGTTTTAAGGCATGTATGAGTTTGTGTATTGTATGAATGCGTATGAATATTACCCCGAACATAAAATAAACATCCGGTATGATTCGGTTTTGTATGTAAAATGCGTATTTGTGAATGAGCATGTATCATGTATGTATGTATAAATTAAACAACAATGTATTTCCATTATGATCAAAGTCTCGAGATTACAAAGATTGAAACGAAATACGAATACAAACTTTCTAAAAATAGAAATGTTAGGGGTTAATTTTTAATCCTTGTGGGACGATGATAGATTCCTAGTTGTGGTGGTGGTGATGGCAGGCGGTGGTGTGTAAGCTTATTTTTTTGAATGACAAAGAATCTCACGTATAAACCCACCCTGCTTGGGGCTATGTCCAAGGTCGACTCCTCAACCGCCATGAGACCAAACCCCCTGATGTACGTGAATCACATGGAATCCTTAAACCCTCGCCCCTGTCAAGTTCGAACCCGGGATTAAAGCCTCGATTCGTCCCTTCACCCAGATGTCTCTCAAAAATGGCTCAAGCGGGAATCGAGCTTGCGTCTCCACTAGTGTATTCTTTACCTTAAAAAATTACAGAAAAATACTTTATGTTTAGAAACCCTTGTATGTCTTGTCCTTTGACCTAAACGGCGTTTACATTAAACTAGGTTACGTGGACCCACATGAGGGCATAATCATTCTTTTCCCTCCCCTTTTAGTTTCCCATAGTTGTGCAAGCTTATTTAACTAAGGAACTTAAAAGGAGAGGGAAAAGGACGATTATGCCTTCATGTGGATCCACGTAACCTAGCTTAACTTAAAAATAATCGAGGTTTCGGACAAAGGACAAGACATGCAAAGGTTTCCAAACATAAAGTACGTTTCTTGTAATTTTTTAAGGTAAAAACACACTTTGAAAACTTATATAAACATAAAGGACTCTTTATGTAATTTACTCATATATTTAAAAACATACAACATTTAACAAACACATAGAAAATAAAAATTAAAAAGCATGCAACATTTGATAAATGAATACACGTGACCTACATTTACTCTTGCTCTTTAAGCGACCAAATGTGCTTGACTAAATTGTGTCAAAGCATATGTTGTCTAGTTTCTTCGTCACTCAAGCTGAAGTGTCCTTGAACAAGGATCTTATTATTGGCATAGCCGAGCAATGCTTGCTAATGCCATGTCATTATGCCAACTCATCCTTATGGGACCATTATGCTTTCATATACGAAATCTAATTGGTTATAATAACTTATAAACCAAGATTAGCTGGCACACCATATTGAGGCAACCAGCTTCCACCATTCAAAAACGAGCCAAGTGTATAGTCAAGTGCATCTCTCTCATTTGTGATTGGCCTATAACCCGCCCATGTCACCCGACCCGCTTGGTTTGACCCGGGTCCAGTGTTTCCATACTCTCTAAACATGCATGTCAAATGGTTGTTTGCACCCTCTGGCGACTGCCATGTCATCCATCCTTCCGGCTTGATCACATCACCAATATCACATTTCAAGATCACCGACGTCGCGGACGCCTTCCACGGTCGTCCGAGGTAGCTGGGGAAGCTCGCTTGCACCGGGGCCAACTCCGGGGCCGCTTGGATTCGGCAGTTATGTAGTACCACCCCTCCCGCTTCTTCCATTTTCATCCTTCCATCAGCTGTACACATGTTGCCTTGTGAGGCATCCGGTTTTCGGACAATTATATCCGAGTCTTGGATATAAGCCCGGCCCGTTCCGAATATAAAGTCAACGGTTCCGTAGATGGCACAGTTTTTGTAAAACTGGTCGTGTGCATGGTAGTACAATGTGTCTTGGTAACCTTCAAAGCCGCAGTCTACCATAACCGTGTGCGGGGATTGAGAGCGGAACGCAACCGCTTGGTGTCCCGCTGGGCCGATTGAGTTTCGGAATGTGATTCCCCTAGCCATGAAGCGTTCTCCGATAGCAATAACCGTTGCGGTTTGTGAAGTTCCAATGTTCATAATGGCAAAGTTTAAGTTACCAGTAATGATGGTCTTGTCCTTACCATCACCGTACATGAACACGTTGTCTTGGCCGCGGTCTACGGTGATTTGTCCTTCGTTGTATGTCCCGGCTTTGATGTAGATTATGTATCTTCCTGATGGGCCGGGTGCGTAAGCGGCTACCGCTTGTTTAATGCTGTTAAACTTCCCGCTTCCGTCTTGAGCTACAACCGCATCTGGTGTCGGGTTTGCTGGAACTGGTGGTGGGGTTCGGGTTTTGAACAGGGCTTCGTTATCAGGCGTGAATTGTAGAAGCTTCCGGTCGGTTTTCGGTACCCATGATGGGAAACCATTGCGGTCAATCTCATCCAGCTCCGCAAGAAGCTTACGGTTTCCGATAGGAGGGAGTTTAAACGCATCCAAACTGACTCCAGCATCCTTAAGAACGTTGTGCACGTTGTACACAATCTTTTGTGCATTATAAGTTAACTCATTGGATGTTTGCAACGCTTCTTGCATATCAGCTTTCATTTTCTTGTCTTGGATCTCGTCCACACATGTTGTCTGGTACGAACGAACCGCGGTCAGCCAGTCTAGCAGCGGGTCTGCTTGTTGCGCTAGCGTGGTTGCTTTCGTCTCAGCAATGACTTTAAGCACCTGTTTGAGCTCATCGGTCGCATAACCGATCATTTTCTCACACGTTTCAAGCTGAGCCTGGGTATGGTTCGAGCAATCTTTCTTGGCCGCAGTGGCCTTCTCAAGAGACTTATTAAGTTCATCCGCTGTAGCGCGAATGACCGCAATGATGTAATCTTGAGGGGTGGCGGAGGAGTTTTTCGCAACCTCATCTACCGCGTTCAAGCAAGTATCTTGGTACTCGGTTTGTTTGCATATCGTCTCGGCTGTTTTGCTGTTAGAGCTAACCTTATGATCATGGGAATCATCATGGGATTTATTGGTGTTTGCGAGTACTAGACAGATCCCGACCACAACACCGATCACGATGATCGCGGATGCAACGGACATGACTACCTTGTTAGCCATGATTCTTATGTTTGTTGTTCAAGTGAGAGATGAATATGTTTGGAGTGAGTATGCATGTATTTATAGTGAACGTAAGTAATATCAATGAATGATGATCCTATAGTTTTGCATCACTTAATGGTTGTGAATTAAACCAATGATTTTCCGCTATAATTTCGGATTCATTAAGCATCATTTGTTTTTTTTTCTGTTTTTATAAATAAGTTTGCAAAGAATTGAATTGTAATCTAATTTATTTAGGTTAATGGGTCTCTTTTAAGCAATAGTAAACAAAATCAAACATATGTTGACCCTCGTGAATTTAGATCTTTTTAAACAGCGAAATATTACAAACGGATATACAAAAGCTAACACATGACTAAACAAATTTAAACATAAGAATAGATTAAAAATGCTTCCGTTTTTATCGATCCTTAGGAGTAGGGTGGTGATCACTCATCACTCACAACATCCAATCAATTTCCGCCATGTCATCAACCATTATTTCATCACTCACAACTTTTTTTAGTGGAAATGGTCATTACTCACCACCACACCCAACAATTTCCCCCCCCCCCACCAACAATTTCCCTCACAACAATCAAAACAATCACGCATTAAAAATATAACGCGTTTTATGTTTGACCCGTGATCCATTTAAGTGGGTGATGTTTTGTACAAGAGCACGCTTGATGTATGTTTATCACGGACCAAAACGCTACCACCCCGGGTGACCTTACTGCCAATAATTGTGTCTTTACAAGACCTTCAGATGATCTACCAAAAATAAGATCCTCTGTAGCTACTCGTAGATTAGACGAATTATCCGAAGAAGATCGTTTAACGGTAGCAAGAGCGCGAATAGAAAGTTTTAATTAAAAAGGAAATATGTTGAACGTATTTAATAGGTAAAATGTCATCAAGGTATATTTTTAGTGCAAAAAGATTTTGTTGCTATTGTAAAAATACACTCTTTGTGTTAAAGATTGTGTTATTGTAAAGATTCAGATAGTTGGGACAAGGTGGATACTACGGTGTCTAAGGTAAATATTGTGTGTTGGCGTATGATGATGGATCGAGGTATTGATATCTCAAGTGTGCTTTGTTGGTTTTTGATTCGACGGAGGAGACTGTAGATCTTTTATTTCAGTGTGACACGAATGTGGGCGTTGATCTTAGTTGGCTTTAGAGTTCAGATTCCTTCCCCGTCCTCAGTTAAGCGTGGATCTTATTTCTTGGTTGGATTCCTTAGGGTTTTTCTAAGTAGATGAAGTTCCTGGCTTGTTGGTGCATGGAATAGGGGCGAAGGTTAGAAGGGGTCGCAGGTGTGGGGGGGGACCTTTCGAACTTTTCGTTCAGTAGTGTTATGTATGTGACTTTCGTATAGAAATTTTTGAGTATATACGTTTTCGACCCCCATCGGAAATCTAAAGATTCGCCACTGCATAGAATCAATCTGATAATTTTATGGGTCATTTGGTGGTCTCGTAATTACACGTTTTTTGGCAATAAGAATGAGCGAAAGAAAGCAATTTTTATTGTTTTCTTTTAAGTTAAGTGTAAATATATAGAAATAGAAAAATTAACTTTAGTTGAACGAGCTGGTTACAAAATCCACTCTTATTTGCAATGTTTTAAAAACCGGTATGAACCGGCCAGTTATACCGGTTAAACCGGATATCAGACACGAGTCCGGTACGATAAAGGCCGGTAAAACCCGAATACGGTCTGTCCTATGTACCGGCAGTAAATCCGGTTCTACCGGTTCAAACCATTGAACCGGTTTGCATTATCTTAAGATTTGATTTCTTAATTTAAAAAAAAAATACAATATTAAGGTAACACTGATCTTCCATATTTCTGGTAATTAACCTAGTGTCTTCTATTCCAATATTCCGTTGTCGTTGAAATTGTCACTCCCCTCGTACAATGCAATATTGCTTACAACGAATAGAATATTCTTAAAATGTTTAATAGTTTACAATAAAATAGTTGTTTTTAGATAAAACTATGACCGGTTACATAAATCCTAGTTGAGATTGGATTGTTTTTTGAGATAAATTTGTATTTTATGGAATTTATAGGGTTAACTAGTAACCCGGTTTAATCGTTCGATACAACCCGATTTAACCGGTTAAACCATTTTAAAGCACAACCCGGTATGAGTTAAAACATTGCTTATGTTACTTATATGTTTTAAAACATTGCTTAACTATTTTTAAAACATTGCTTATTTGTATAATTTGTTTGGTTAATTATATGTTACTTTTGGCTAGCCTTTTATATATTTAGCTATTAAAAAAATCAAAGTCAAGTTTTTCACAAAGAAGCTATTAAACGTCAAAAGTCTAAGATATGTTTTTCACAAAGAAGTTATTAAACGTCAAAAGTCAAAGATAAGAGACCCATTAATGATTAAATTAAACTAGTTATTATAGGTCAATGCAAACTTTCTTATAAAAAAAAAAACGAATGATCCCAAATGAATCCCAAATTATAGGAATACAGATTATACCTCTCTCCTTTAACGAAGGTGACAGTAATAACTAAAATTCGGATCATCATTGGTTTAATTCACAACCATTAAGTCATGCAAAACTATAGGATCATCATCCATTGATGTTACGTACATACACTATAAATACATGCATACTCACTCCAAACATTTTCATCTCTCACTTGAACATCAAACCTAAGCATCATGGCTAACAAGGTAGTCGTGTCCGTTGCATCGGTGATCATCGTGCTTGGTGTTGTGGTCGGGATCTGTCTGCTACTCTCAAACAGCAATAAATCGCATGGTTCCGATGATCATAAGGTTAGCTCTAACAGTAAAACAGCCGAGATGATATGCAAACAAACCGAGTTCAAAGATAGTTGCTTCAACGCGGTTGATGAGGTGGCGAAAAACTCCTCAGCTACCCCTCAAGATTACATCATTGCTATCATTCGCTCTACGGCGGATGAACTGAATAAGTCTCTTGAGAAGGCCACTGCGGCCAAGAAAGATTGCACGAACCAAACCAAGGCTCAGCTTGAAACGTGTGAGAAAATGATCGGTTATGCGACCGATGAGCTCAAACAGGTGCTTAAAGTTATTGCCCAGACGAAAGCAACCACGCTATCGCAACAAGTAGACCCGCTGCTAGTCTGGCTGACTGCGGTTCGTTCGTACCAGACAACATGTGTGGACGAGATCCAAGACAAGAAAGTGAAAGCTGATATGCAAGAAGCGTTGCAAACATCCAATGAGTTAACTTATAACGCACAAAAGATTGTGTACAACGTGCACAACGTTCTTAAGGATGCTGGAGTCAGTTTGGATGCTTTTAAACTCCCTCCTATCGGAAACCGTAAGCTTCTTGCGGAGCTGGACGAGATTGACCGCAATGGTTTCCCATCATGGGTACCGAAAAACGACCGGAAGCTTCTACAATTCACGCCTGATAACGAAGCGCTGTTCAAAACCCGAACCCCACCTCCGGTTCCAGCAAACCCGACACCCGACGCGGTTGTAGCTCAAGACGGAAGCGGGAAGTTTAACAGCATCAAACAAGCGGTAGCCGCTTACGCACCCGGCCCATCAGGAAGATACATAATCTACATCAAAGCCGGGACATACAACGAAGGACAAATCACGGTAGACCGCGGCCAAGACAACGTGTTCATGTACGGTGATGGTAAGGACAAGACCATCATTACTGGTAACTTAAACTTTGCCATTATGAACATTGGAACTTCACAAACCGCAACGGTTATTGCTATTGGAGAACGCTTCATGGCTAGAGGAATAACTTTCCGAAACTCAATCGGCCCAGCGGGACACCAAGCGGTCGCGTTCCGCTCTCAATCCCCGCACACGGTTATGGTAGACTGCGGCTTTGAAGGTTACCAAGACACATTGTACTACCATGCACACGACCAGTTTTACAAAAACTGTGCCATCTACGGAACCGTTGACTTCATATTCGGCACGGGCCGGGCTTATATCCAAGACTCGGATATAATTGTCCGAAAACCGGATGCCTCACAAGGCAACATGTGTACAGCTGATGGAAGGATGAAAATGGAAGAAGCGGGAGGGGTGGTACTACATAACTGCCGAATCCAAGCGGCCCCGGAGTTGGCCCCGGTGCAAGCGAGCTTCCCCAGCTACCTCGGACGACCGTGGAAGGCGTCCGCGACGTCGGTGATCTTGAAATGTGATATTGGTGATGTGATCAAGCCGGAAGGATGGATGACATGGCAGTCGCCAGAGGGTGCAAACAACCATTTGACATGCATGTTTAGAGAGTATGGAAACACTGGACCCGGGTCAAACCAAGCGGGTCGGGTGACATGGGCGGGTTATAGGCCAATCACAAATGAGAGAGATGCACTTGACTATACACTTGGCTCGTTTTTGAATGGTGGAAGTTGGTTGCCACAATATGGTGTGCCAGCTAATCTTGGGTTATAAGTTATTGTAACCAATTAGATTTGAATGTGAGAGCATAATGGGGCCCATAAGGATGAGTTGGCATATGACGTGGCATCCGTAAGCAATGCTCGGGTATGTCAAGAATAAAATCCTTGTTCAAGGACACGTCAGGATGTGTTTGGTGGGTCCTTTCGATTTTATTAAAAAAACAAATGTAATAAAATGTTTATTGTAGCTGTGTAATTTGTTGTTTTAATAAAAATCAATTTTGCTATTGTTTGTGGTTTGCTCTACATTCTATATTCATTCTTTGAAGATACTTCCTATGTAATTCAACTCCCAAATATATATCTATCTATACAATTCAACTCTTAGACATAATCTATATCACACAACTTCATAAATACATAACATATCATATCATTAAACATAAAACTTTAATCCATTAATATAAATTTCATTTCCTATCCCGAAATTCATTTATTAGCATAACATTTTTTTAATAGTTAGCTTTTATGTTAAATATTCCCTAATTTTGTTCAACATTCTATTATTTATCAGTTTTATTTAAATATTGTTGAATTCATTTCATTATATACTATGTTGCAAATATAATTTAAGCATTAACATATAAGTTATAATACATATAAATAAAATTAGTTAGAGGAATAAACAAGTTGAGTCCGAACTTATAAAAATTTAGGTGTAATTCTTATTACAAAAATTGTGTCACAAATATAATTTTATAATTGTTTAAACGTTTCATTTTTTTACAACTTAATAGCAAATACAAAATCTAATTTATATATTACGTTTATTGTTAGAAATGTTTTTTTCTTGATTCTTGAACACTATTTCATAACTTCGATACTAGTTGTTATTATTTATAAAAGTTTTATGGTGTACACAGATCTTCGATACTAGCTGTTATTTCCCCTATATTAATTATCAAGTTTTGTCCTCCTCAGAGTTTTACTGTTCAATTTTTTATGTATATGATTGCTTGTCACTCGACTATCTCAGTTTTCGTGGTTTTAATTGGTCATCACACACACTCGTCCCCAATGTTTTTAAAACCGGGCCGGCCGGTCAGACCGGGAGCCGGCGGTCCGGGCCGGTTCAGCCCATAAAACCGTTCTAACAACAGGCCGGCGGTCGGGCCGGGAGCCGGCGGTCGGGCCGGCGGGTCTCTCTTATGGTCGGGCCGGTTTGAATAGAAATTTATTATTCGGTGGATAAAAGTCAGATTTTGATAAGGAAGAAGATGGAGCTCAAACTGAGACGAAAGGAATGACAAGAAAATGGGAATGGAAGCGAAATTAGATCTGAATTTACCTTTGGTGGAGCTAAGCAGGCGGTAAGAAGAAAGTGAGAAAGAGGGAAAGATAAAAGGGTGTTCACCGGAATTTTCCAGAGAAGACCAGCGAGCAAGCTTGATTGTCTGTGCGTGGAAACTAGGGAAAGGATGGGTTGCATTTGATATTTATTTAGATTTAAGATTTTTAATATTTTAATAAATTATTATGTCTATCATAGGCCATAGCCCTAACCTACTTACTGATAAAGGCTGTCAATAGTTTCGACAGAGCAGCTACTTTTCTTCATTTCAAATTTTTTGAGTTATTTCAAATATAAAACACAAAAAAGATAATGGTATATAAAGGTTAATTAAGTTTTATTTATTTACTTGCGTTTTTTATTACATTATATATTTATAAATTATATATTGGCATCCGGTTCGTAAATCCGGTTCGACCGGTTCAACTGGTTTCGACCAGTGAACCAGTAAGACGACCGGTTCTTTGTCCGGTCCGGTTTTAAAAACATTGCCCGTCCCCTCTCTCAATATATGTGTGCCGATAACACTGCAACAATCACCGTAGACAATGAGGTGCCAGCGATGACAATGGGGTAGTTGCAACGACTCAACGTAGATGGCAAGGATAATGGCGTGGCGGCGGCGATTCCAAATCTCAGACCACGACGGTGGCGAGGTGGTGTGGCGGCGGTGGCTTGGTGGTGTAGATGGTAGAGAACTCGGAGAGGAGAGAAGGCCGATTTCCGGTTGTGGTGGTGGTTTCAGCGGCGATGCATTTTTTCAATTCTCAGGCCACGGCGATGGTGTATTGGTGTGGCGGCGCTGACCGCTTAGTAATCCGATGAGGGATGTATGGTGGCGGCCACTATCGGAGATGCAGCGTCGCCGTCAAAGAAGGCCACCCAAACCACCGCTCAACTTTCTCTCTCTACCGCATGTGTATAAGATTCAAAGGTTTCAGACTTTCAGTAAAATGGGTAGGTAATGAAGGTTTTGAATAAAGTAGGTAAAGAAGTCAGTGGTTTTATAATGGTTTTTAAGAAGAGTGTACCTATCCACACACTCATCTCACTATCTACACACTCAAAAAGGTGATTTTTGTCTTTACATGCACATCTACAGTGTCGAACTGTGGTCAAAATGAGGCGTTTTGGTCCGATTAACCAGACAAAGACTGACGGGTGTCTGACGGGTCTGTTGACCGGACCAAAACGCTGAGCTTTGGCCGCGATTTGGTCCTGTCAACCAGACAAAAGACTGATACCCCGTCTGGTTGACAGGACCAAAACGCGGCCAAAGCTCGGCGTTTTGGTCCGGACAACAAACCCGTCAGACACCCGTCAGTCTTTGTCTGGTTAATCAGACCAAAACGCCCCGTTTTGGCCACAGTTCGACACGGCAGGGTGTGCATGTAAAGACAAAAATCACCTTTTAGGTGTGTAGATAGGCAAAATTGGTGTGTGGATAGTTTCGCCCTAAAACCCACTAACTTCTTTACCTACTTTATTCAAAACCTTCATTACCTACCCATTTTACTGAAAGTCTGAAACCTTTGAATCTTATACACAAGTGGTATTCAAACATTTTGGTGGATTCTCATTTTTAACATATCTCCATAAAACTAAATTATTAAATATTCGATGAATGTTATAAATTAATTAATTTGAATCAGTATACATACTTTGAAAATTGCTTAAATTATGTATTTTATTTGAAGATTGTAACATAAGCTAAATTTGATATGTATTATTTATAGTAATGAACTCTTACTAAGAATTATTTGCTTAGTTTTGTATACTAAGAAATTTTAATGTCGTGATGTATTGAAACATGAATGTGAAGAAAAGCTTTATAAAATTCTTTTTTTTCTTTTCTCTTTCGGTACAATTACCATAACAGTGTTGATTTGGTTATTTTTTACGATATTATTTTACGTATCGGTCTAAATTTGACGATTTAACATACCGTAACACACGTGCATGGTTCAATGTTTGTACGTCTAAAATTTTGTTTGGTTAACGATCCCACCGCAGCGCGTGGGTCCAAAAACTCGTTATTTATAAAAGTTTTAACTTTTATGGTGTTTCATTCTAAGCTCTAAATATATTATATATTTTCATGGAAGGTTAAATTAAACACTTAGAGCATTCACATTCTATCCATTAAAATATGTGAGGGGGAGTTTTTATATTATAAAGGGTATAAAAAGTGGTTGTGAGTGGAGGAGAGAGAAAATGTTACTGTTCATCTGTATATTTGGGGGGACACTGTTCACCCAGTATAATCTATTATCTCCCTATATAATAAATGAAAGTTATTTGGGCCACGTGTCACTTGATTAGGGCATCCTCAGTTTTCTTTTCCCGCCCAACAGTGCCATCCCATTTTCCTTATATAACCTCTCTTCTCACTTCTGATCTTTCTTTACAAACGCCTAGGGTTCTTTCTCTCTCTATATTCAGGCAATTCAAATTCAAATTTCACAAACCCTGCAAATTATTGAGATAATTCTTTCCATCCAAACCTTAATCTTCTTCAGACGCCACCATAAAATCTTCTTTTGTTCATCGATTACTTCATCAAAAGGTTTATTCTTTTTTTTAGTTGAAATACTTTCATGATTTCCTCTTATTTACACTAATCCTAATTTCTACTCGTAATCTAATCATATGGTTCCAGGGTTGTTGTCATCAAAGTTGAAATCCGCTTAGCTGCGGATAAGAGAACTGCCATAAGCTGGTATGTTTGAATATGTTTTGAAATTAGCGTTTTTTTCTAGATGGTGATGATATGAGTATAACATCTGTTGATTATTGATGTTTGAGTATGTTCAGCCATTATTCTTTCTGAAATTAGAGTTTCATTGGTATTATCTGTTTGTAACAGCAGTGGATCAGCATCTACAGTGGATTCAACATCAGGTGTTTGCTATTATTGTTTGATGTTGTTTGCTATTATTGACTGATGTTGTTTGCTATTGTTGTTTGATGTTGTTTGCTATTGTTGTTTGCAGTTGAAGATATCTTAATTAAGGTAATAATTGTATTACATCCTGTTGAAAATTAGAATTGATAAATTTAGGGAAAGTGAGGTTGAAAGTTAATAACCCAACAGTGGAGCATTTCATTCTACAGGTTCCATAAATTAAGGGTATTCTCATGTAATGATGATGATTGTTCCACGGTTGTTTCCAGTATTATTGTTCCAACATCGTTTAAAGTATGTGTTTTTTGCTACTCTGATTTTCAATTTTGAGATTTTTTATTTTGAAGTGATATACTCTAATTCTCGGTTTAAATTTCAGTCTAATCACAGTTGTTTGAAATTCATACAATCTGCAGCGGGTTATTATAGGTTTGTATTCAAAGAAGCATAAAGTTTAATTAAACACAAAGAAAGATTATTAAATTTATAGTTAAAATAATTTTTGCTTATGTCTAAATGATGATGATGATTATAATTGACTTGTGCAGAAGATGATGATGTAGAACCCACAGTAGTTCCTACTAAACGCAAGAAAGGATCTGCTATTGTTGTAAGATAAGATTTTATGTTACTAGAGAGTCTAGAGTAATGGTGTTTCCCACCTTTTTTGTATTAAAAGAAGCATAAAGTTTATTTCAAAGGAGCTCTTTATGAACAAAGACTGATGAGGCCTATCCACTGTTGAAGACAAGGTCCTGTTAAAGACAAGCACTTTATGTACCTAGAGTTTGATTAATCAAAGGAAAACGACTGTTTAGTATCAGCAGTGGTTCAGCATCTACAACGGATTCAAATTTAGTATTTAATTATCAGTGGTTCTTATGTAACTTTAGTATTTCATTATGAGTTTGTTTCATGTTGTAAGAATCAGTGAATTCTCAGATAATAGATTGCTTTCCGGATTAGATTATGTGTTAAATTATAGTTCTTTAAGTGATTGTTTCGTTTTCTTGAATTCTATGTAATTTTGTAAAGAAGTACAATAACAAACAGTGGTTTTAACATCTGTTTGCAATTTGGTCAATAGTTAATGGAAACCCCTGTTAGGTTGAACAGTAGATGTTATTAACTTAAACATCTGTTCAGGAAAACGACTGTTTGCACTTTATGTACCTAGAGTTTGATTAATCAAAGGAAAACGACTGTTTAGTATCAGCAGTGGTTTAGCATCTACAACGGATTCAAATTTAGTATTTAATTATCAGTGGTTCTTATGTAACTTTAGTATTTCATTATGAGTTTGTTTCATGTTGTAAGAATCAGTGAATTCTTAGATAATAGATTGCTTTGCCCGATTAGATTATGTGTTAAATTATAGTTCTTTAAGTGTTTGTTTCGTTTTCTTGAATTCTATGTAATTTTGTAAAGAAGTACAATAACAAACAGTGGTTTTAACATCTGTTTGCAATTTGGTCAATAGTTAATGGAAACCCCTGTTAGGTTGAACAGTAGATGTTATTAACTTAAACATCTGTTCAGGGTTAAACAGATGTTTGGGGTTTAACAGATGTTCGGCTCTAAACCAAACATCTGTTTAAGGTCAACATCTATTTGAGTATTGGTCCTGTTGTGAAATTTGTTTGACCCAACAGTGGTTTTAAACCACCAGATAAACATCTCTTTATGTGCAAACGCCTGTTTATGGTCAAACTTTTGTTTATGGGCAAACTTCTGTTTAAGGCGAAACATATGTTTCTTCAAAATCTGTTGACCATTGACTGACCAAACATCAGTGTTTAAAAACTGTTGGGTATCCACTGATAGGAAAAATAGCCACTGCTCACTTTTTTTATTGTTGGCATCTATTGATATTGACCATCAGTTGTTTTCCTAAAAAACAGCCACTGCTCACTTTTTTGTTATTGATGGTGTTAATTAGTGATAGATTGAAATTATCAAATAAAAACTAAAATTACAATGAAATTACCATTTTAGGAAGTCTTTACATACCAATGAGGTAAGATTTCCTCCAACATTGTTTTGATCATACAATTTAAAAAATTCTTTATAACTATTTGTTGGAAATCAAATCAGTAATTAATGCTAATTTCTTGAGATTTGGACATTTAAAACATGCAAAATGTGAATTTCAAACTCACGGTTTAAAAATTAGAAAAGTCATCATGACAATGACAGTTGCTTTCAAATCATCATCAGTAATTACTGATAATATCAGTAATTACAGAAAAGTCATAATAACAATTGACGTTCGGTATCTACTGATAGGAAAAAATAGCCACTGGTCACTTTTTTATTCTTGACATCCATTGATATTTACCATCCATGGTGTTAATTAGTGATATATTGAAATTATCAAATAAAAACTACAATTAAAATGAAATTACCATTTTACCTAATCGTTACATTGCAATGAGATAAGAGTTCCTCCAATATTGTTTTCCTGATGAAATTTAATGTTAAATTAAAAAATATAAAAAATACTTGATGGGTATTTGTTGCAAATCAAATCACTAATTAATGGTAATTTCTTCAGCTTTGGACTTTTAAAATATGCAAAATATGAATTTCAAACTGACGGTTATTATCTCTTAATTAAAGTTAAAATAAATATTAGAAAAGTCAACATCACAATTGCTTTCAAATCAGATCACTGATAATATCAGTAATTTTGAAATTTTGAAATTAAATTTATGCAAGATGGTAATTTAGAATTGACGTTCTCTCTTTTTTTTCCCTACTTTGCATATGATTACTAATATTTATTTACTTTAGGAGGGATATAAAGATATACACTACTTACCTTTCAGTTCCCAATAAACATCAGTTCCCAATAAACATCATCACAATTGCGGTCAAATCAAATCATATATATTTTTATCCTTAATGTTAAATTAAAAAATAAAAAAATACTTTTTGACTATTTGTTGCAAATCTAATCTAATCAATAATAATTAATTGTAATTTCTTGAGCTTTGAACTTTTAAAATATGCAAAACTAGAATTTCAAACTGACGGTTATTATCTCTCAGTGATTTTGAAATAAAAAATATGTAAAAGGTAATTTAAAATTGACGTTCTTTTTTTTTTCCTACTTTGCATATTTCAGTTCCCAAAAAACATCATAACAATTGCTTTCAAATCAAATCAGTAATTACTAATTAATATAAGTAATTTTGAAATTCAAATTTCAAACCATATATATTTTTATTATTCTATAAATAAGATACAATTATCTGGTTTCACATTCAAATCTCGCTCGCTCATATATGTGACCGTATCTTTCTCTCTCAAATGCATCTTTCTTGTGATTTAGCAGCTAATTTCCCATTACACTTCTTTGTTCGAATGTTTGTTGATAATGTTTACATGTTATCGTTCCTGTATCATTGTTCCAACATCGTTGTTTCAATGTAAATTCGCATCCCACATCAACCTTTCAACATCGATGCTGCAGTATAATTGTTGCAACATCGTGAAAAGTTGCATGTGTTACCTTTTTTGATGGCAGAGATGCAACTTTAAAGTTACATGTGCCATTTTTTTTATTTCCGTTAAATCCAAAGTCACGTTTTCTTGCTCCAGGAAGATTTTCTTCTTTTAAAGAAAGTATACATTCGTCCAAAGCTCGTGAAAACTCAGATGTGCAATAAAAATGAAAAAGACACGTTGGAATTTTAGATTAGTTTCTTATTCTTATTTGTGTTGTCAGTAATATGGAGTGTGGTGATAGAGACGTGCAGTTTATGGCGATGCTGAAGGACATACATCAAGAGGTTCAGCAATAGATGTAGTGGAAACTAAAGTTTATTAGTTCTTGCTGTTATTCTTAGATTTGAACTTGAATATTGTTCAGTATGTCATGTAATTGTTGGACTTTTAGTTTTAAGGTCCTGAATAAATGATTAAATATAATTTTATGAATCTTTGTTGTGTTTTATTTTTACTTATTATTTATTGTTTCAGTAATATTTAGATTATGTTGATGTTGAATTGTGTCTTAAGATCTGTTTGGTAAGTCAACAGAGGATTAATAGTGTCAAGGATTTGTTTAATGGTCCAACTCTGAAAGGGTGGTGTGGTTATAACAGCTGATCATGCTAAGGACTGTTATAATTAATTCCTGCTCCATATAAAGACTGATGGGTTTATTGTCTCATGAGGGCTATGCACTGTTGAAGGCAAAGTCCTGTTAAAGACTAGCACTTATGGTGTAGTTATAACAACTTCTACAGCGGATTCAACTTTAGTATTTATGTATCAGTTTTTCTTATGTAACAGTGTTTAGGACAAACATTGGTTCTCTATACTTTATCTCTCGAGACAAACCTATACAAACTCAAAGATTAACCATTGCCCAACAACAAAAGTGGTTCATCATCAACAGTAGATATTCTATCTTTGTTTTTGTTAACAGTATTTATATGTCCAAACTATTAATATTATATCTCTGTTTATGTTAACAGTATTTATTTAATTTCAAACATCTGTTTATGTTCAAACAGATGTTTCAGGTCGAATATTTATTTAATTTCAAAATTTTGTTTATGTCCAGATTAGATGTTTAACAGTATTTAATTTAAAACATTGTTTTAATGATAAAATGGCAAGTTAAATTACAAAATAAAAAATATTCTTGATGACTATTTGTTGCAAATTAAATCAATATCTATCCACTGTTAGATAAAAAACAACTACTGCTCACATTTTGGAGGTTGACATCCACTGAATAAAAGTGAAGTACACTTGGATGATTATTAAGCTCCTCATTTTGATTGTTTGGGTATAGTATTCTTCAAATTGGTCTTTTCTTGCAAACAGTTTTTAATGTCAAACATTTGTTTAAGCGCAAACATGTGATTGTTAAATGTTATCCACTGCTGAAGGCCATCCTCTGTTTCTTCATAAACAACTGTTGACCACTGACTGACCAAACATCTGTGTTACATTTTGTTGGGTATCCACGGATAGTTAAAAAATAGTCACTGCTCCCCTTTTATTGTTGACATGCACTGAAATTTACAATCATTGGTTTTTTTAAAAATCATCCACTGCTCACATTTTTATTGTTAATGTGGTTAATTAATTATAGAATGATATTATTAACTGAATACTAGAATTACAATGATAGGTTAACTATATTATCTAATCGTTACATTCCAAAGAGATAAGAGTTCCTCGAATATTGTTTTGGTGATAAAAATTAAAGTTAAAATAAAAAATAAAAAAAACTGTTGTATAAAATCAGTGTTTTAACACACTGATGGCTATCCACTGCTAGCAAAAACTTACTCACTGCTCTCATTTGTGACTGTTGCAAACCACTGTTATTGTTCCATCAGTGGTTTCCTACCAACTGTCCTCCATTATCATCAGAGGTTGGCACGTGGACAGTACATAGCGGTAAGATCTATTAGTAACCGATGCCACGTCAGCATTCACTATTTCACCAAAAAAAAAAACCTGATCAAAACCCCCAAACAGTGTTTTTACTGTCGAATCGAATTCTAAATTCTTTTCTCAAAGCAGTTATCATCCATTTCTCTCAAAATCACTCATCCTCTTCATTGTCTTCTTCCTCTCGCAATCATAATCAAATCACGATGTCTCTCCCACGCAAATCCACACATAACTACTTAGGTCTACTTGAAAAACCCAGTCACACCAAAACCTTCAATTCCATCATTGATGTTCTGTCTTCTTCAAAGTACAAAACTTTGTTGACTTGTGATGCTCCGATCTACATGGATACCCAACAAGAATTCTAGAAAAATGCTAAGTTGGAAACTAAGGATAAAAAGCCCTTAGCCATCAATTCTTCTATAAAGGACGTTCCAGTCACAATAACACCTCAAACCATTTCGGAAGTTTTTGAACTCGATGATCTTAAAGGTAAAACATCTTTCCCTAAAGAAGAGTATCAAACGTTTTTCATTCAAATGGGTTATGAAGAGGAAATCAAAAAAGACACTTTAGAAAAAGGCATTTTTCCTCCTGCCACAAGGTTTTTGTTTCATACCCTACTGATGTGTGTCTCAAACAAGACCACTGCTTTCAATGAAATCCCATTAAAGATTCAATATCTAGGTTATGCTATATTACATGGTGAAAATTTTAACTATTCCCAGGTAATCTTCAATTATCTTGTTAGAAATGTTAATAAAAAGGCGTTTTTGCTCTTTCCAAGGTTTTTAAGTTACTATTTTAAAAAGAAATTTTCAGAAGATAATGCCCATGTGCTTATCCAGGGTAATCCTTTTTCAATTAAGAGCCTCACTACTGAAACCTTTACAAGGATGTCAAAACTTTCCAAAACACAAGCAGAGGTTCCTGAGCAGACTTCAGCAGCTACCACTGCTCCTCAGGCACCTGCTGTTGAGCCCACTGCTCAAGGTGATGATAGCAATAAAACAACTGCTGTTAAACCCCCACCTAAAACCACCAAAAGACCAAAACAGAAAAAATCACAAAAGCCCCCCAAACCCAAAACAAAGGTAACTCTGGAAGATGAAATCCTAGAGCAACTACCAGTGACAACACAAAAGTCACCAATAACCACTGCTGCTACTACCTCACAGCAGTTGGAAGAAAGATCTCAACCTGAGCCTCAAACTCCTCCTGCTTCTTCTAAAAAAGAGCAGGTTGTAATAATAGGGACACCAAATTATGATGCTCTGGAATCACTTGATTCCATCATCCACAGCCCACTGCCCGGGGCAAATTCGCTTTCTACACCTATCCTCACTTCTCAAATCCCCCCAGAAACAAAACTTTTGTTGGATGCAGTTGATTTAGCCCGGACACAAACCAGTTCTTCTCAAACACCTGTTAATGAGGATATGCCTCAACAAGTGATTGGGTCTGGTGTCTCAATCATTGCTAACCCACCAACAACTGAGGAGGTTACACTGCAGGAAATACAAGTACTTCTTGTCAGTAGTTCAATTGGAGCAGCAACTACAGGTGTTGGATCCACTGATCTACACCTGGCCAGTTGTTTCATCAATAAGACTCCTCTGAAGGTAATTTCCTCTCCAGCAACTGTGATATCCGCTGCTGTCTTTGTTTCAACCCCTGGTTCTATTAAAAGGATCCCAATTGCTGAGGAAAGAAGTCCCCATTACCAAGAAAAAGGGGCATCTGTGGATGACTTTTGGGAAACTTTCCCTAAGTCAACTGCTGATACAACCACTGCCAGTGGGAAATCAGATGATCCCATTAACTTGGGTGATGGTTTAATGTACAAGGAATTGAGGGAGAGGGTTAAGAAATTGGAAACTTCTGTTACAAAAATTGGAAACTTCTGTTGCCAAAACAGTATCAAAACTGGATTCAACAGTTTAATTATCCAATTGGAAATACAAATATCCGAACCACAGCTGGAAATGTTTTTAAAGTCAAGATCTATCCCCTAAGCAATGGCAGATATTATTTTTATAATGGTTGGTGTCAATTGGTAGACAGTTTGAAAATACCTTCAGATTCATGGTTGATATTTCATTATGAAGAAGCTTTACAAAGTTTCAGAATATTGTATTTTTATCAAGACATTGCTCTTTCTCCTTGTGAAGAGTTTTACTACAAACCATCTGGTAATGAAGATTTTGTGGTATGTAACTTCGAATATTATTCATCATGTAATTTTATTGGAGATACAATTGTTTATTTGTTGTGTTTTATTTTTTTACTTAATTTTCTGATATATTTTTACTAATGTACTATATAATGTGTTTTATTCTGATTGTAGAGTATTAATCGTTCTTTTGTTCATCACAAGATGTTAAACACTATTCCTTCATATCCGGTCGTTATTAAAGGATCTGAAAACAAGAACTGGTCTGTAGGGGTGGAAGATATCAACAATGAACTTTACATAATTACCGGTCAGATTTTAAAGATGTGTTAATTCTTTGTTTATTGAATTGTTCGTTGTTTGTTATAGCACCTTTTTAAAAAACAGGCCGAAGATCTTGGACTGAATCGTAAGATGGGTTTGAAGATTGTGGACGTGGCAGGTGATGTTTGGAATATTCAAGCTGCTATAGGTTCATCTCGAGGTCAACCAAGATATTATCTGCAAGGAATGAGAAAGTTTGTGAGAGATAAAGGCATGGTTTCAGGTCAAGCATTTACACTAAACTTTGTGAAAGGTAAAAAGTTTTTTATATTCAGATGAATGTTTGTGGTTTGAAGAAGGCAAATGCAGAAGCATACATTGAACTAAATTTTCGGGTTGTAGTTGTTTGCTTTTCGAAACTGATACTAGACTTGTTTGTTTAGTTTTGAAGTTGTGATTCTAAAACTATATATGTACATGTAAATTATTAGCTCCATGTCTAACGGAAACAATGTGGAGTTGTGAACTAAAAACAATATACTCCGTTTTACTTTTGGTCAACATCTGATTGACTTTTGGTCGTATTAATAACAGTATAAGATGGTTGATGTAATGCGGTCGTATTAATAACCAATGGTAATTAATTAATCTAAATAACTTTCCCGAGCCCGGGAAGCAATCCCGGGTAAAAACCTAGTTTTTTTAATATATATTGAAAGTGGTTGTGAGTGAAGGAGAGAGAAAAATGTGATGATAATATTATTTAATTGAAAAGGAGGGAGAAAAAGTATTTGTTTTTAGTGGAAATATATTGATATAGGAGTTGTTTTTTAGTGGAATGTATGTATAATTTGATGGTTTGGATGTGAATGCTCTTAGTTTTCATTTTTATCCAAACAAACGTGCACACCATTACAAAACTCAAGAATCCTCTTTCAGTGGCTAAGCTTCCATGATAGGCCTTATCCATACATAGGTATATGTAGTGATAATGGTTACTAAATAAAAAAGCGACCACTAGGGCTGCAGCCCAACTGGTATTTGTGTTCCCATTTTCATCTTTGATTTCAAAGACATTATGGACATTCAAAATTTCTCTCAGTTTGGCAAGAAAGCGAAGAAGGTAATTCATGGTTTAGTGATCATTACGTGTTGGTGTATTTAGAAAGGAAGGAACGAGTTGGTTTTCAATCAAGTTAAACGAAGTCCGCAAGATATCTTAGGGGAGATTAAGTCAAGGGGTTTTGGTTGGGTTAGAAATAGATCGTCTTGTAAATACATTAGATGGGAGAAATTGTGTAAATCTTTGTTGTATATGTTGTAATTGTTTGCCCTTTGTCCGTTTGGGTCGGGGGTTTTGGTGTGTTTGGCCTTTTGCAAGTTTGGGTCTGAAGAAACACTGGTTCGAATGACCGGAATAAATCGGACCAGGGGTTTAGTTCTGCATAAAGGGGTGAGTCCTCTCGTTCGATTCGGGGTTTGACTGGGTTTATTCTCCGAATGATATCTGCAAAACGAACAGCCGTTAGACTCGCCACAGGGAGAATGGGGGTTCTCTCCGTGACCACCCTCTGGCGTGAGAATAAGTACATATCTCAATGAATAAGAAGAAGTAGTAGTGAAAGTGAAGTGAGAGTAACATGAGAGATTGTACCTGAATTGTCTTATTTATAACCGGATTTGGGCGGGAAAGTTTGTTGACGGAGGAAATAACGGAAAGTACTTTCCGTAAGCATTTATCTTTTTTGCCGTTAATCGCTAACGTGACGTTCATGCACACAGATCGTGGGCATGATCAGCGGTTGAGGAGATGCCACGTGGAAAATGGGTGTGTGTGGATCCTTCTCCAATTTAGTGCCATCATCGTGACCTTGACGAGCGTTTAGGATGATGCCACGTCATCATTCTGTTATAACCGAATGGTTGTGCACGATGGGGCCTTCTAGAAGGTTTACAGCTGTAAGCCTCCATGCCTTTGCCTCATGTTAATTCTGTTGTAACAGAAAGATCACTTTCTGTTCAAGTCTGGGTTGTAATTGCTCGGAGATGTTTCAGGGTTTTGCTCCCAACTTAACTATTCCGTTGCATGAGCCCGCGCAAGGATGTGTTATTAGTTCTATCTCGGTGCGCGGATGTTGAAGATTGCTTTCTTTTAAGTTTTCTTCTTTAGAACCGGTGCGCAGCCGCGCAAGGTTCTCTTTAAAGAAGGTTTATTGTGATAAAGTTATGGTATGGTCCAATGTTCCTGCGCAAAATTTTTGGGACCATACCCCTTCAAGTCCCCTCAGTCCAGTGTTGCTCTTATGCAAGTAAGTGGAGCACTGGACTATATAAGAGAAGTGGGATTTGTGCTTTTGTGAAGTTTTGGCGCGAAATGTGTGGAATCTTCTTGGAGAAGATACTCTTTTAAGTTAAATTGCTCATGATTTCAAATTTTGAAAAATGTGATCCTTGGCAGGTGAGAAATATGATGTTGACTGTTGACGTGTGACGTTTTGATGACAGGCTGTCAATTGTCAGATGTGCGTCGTCAACCGTGGCCTACACGCACGCGTAAGGGTGTTTGTTGCTTCTCACTCGCCCCTGATGCTTCGATAACCGTGTTTTTCCGAAAAAGGAGCTATTACGGTTTTCTAGGGCATTTATGGCGGTGAGTATATAAACCTCTTTTAGTGCCTCATTTTTGATTGTTTGCTCTTGATTTTCTTTCGTCTTCCCCACTATTCTCTGCAAATTTTCCTTTATGTCTACCAGAGAACATCACAAAGATTCTTTTGAAGAGATGTCTACCAGCCTTCCACCACTGAAGTGGTCTCGGGAGACGTTCGACAGTATGGTTCGAAATTTTAGGTTCCCCGACAGTTGGGATGCTCGATATCCCGATGAGGGTCAGACGGCGGCAGATGCTCCGGCCGGGTACATTACCCTATTTTGGGATTACTCTGCTAAGGGTAATTTTCGATTTCCTGTAACGAAGTTTTTCCTTGAAATCCTTGCATATTAAAAATTTCATCTTTCTCAGATGCACCCCATTGGTATGGTCCGGATTCGTCACTTCGAATTCCTTTGTCGGTCGATGTATATTGAGCCGACGGTTAACCGTTTCCGAGTGTTGTATCAAATGCACTGTTCTCAAGGTTTTTACTCTTTCGACCAACGTGCTTCGGCAAAGAAGATCTTGTTGAAACCCTAAAATCCTTTCATGATTGGAAACCGAAATTTTTCTTTATCAAAGCCGGAGTGATTCCGATGAAGATGACTTTCAAGGGCAAGGAAGATATTGTGACGAAAACCATACAGACTCCTTTCTCGGAGACTTGGTACCAAGATTTGAAAGATGTACCGTCGATTGAACTTCCAGAGAAAGCCTTAGTTGCTGCTGGTATGAGTCTCTACTGGCGGATGGAGCGGGAAGACAAGGCAGTATATATGGAGGGTGAAAAAAGTAAGATTTTGGGTTTTCTTATCCTGTCTCTCTTTCTCTTCCTTCCTCTTTTTTTTACTTGCTCCTATTTTCCCCTTTTGTAGTTGTCTCTCAATACGTTGTTGCGTACAAGAGGGAACACGGAAAGATGACCACTGTTCCAAAAAGGGCTGATGAGGAACTCTGGTACCTGCAGATAGTCAAGAATTTTGCCCTACCGTGGGATGAAAATATGTCTGTACAACCTCCGGCTGGTGCTGGCAAGCGTATTTCTGGTTTTGATTGATATCGCAATATTACTCTTTGCTGTCTTTGCGCGTGGGGTAATATTGCAATATTTTTCTTTTTCAAGTAGGTGAGTTAACTAACTTGGGCATAGGCCCTGAGAAGAAAAACCGTGCGCCAGCTGTTAACATTGCGCTAAAAAAGACTGACGAGGCGAAAGCCCAATCGTCAAAAGTCAAATATGTCAAGGGAGAGAAGTTAAAAAATGAAGGGGTATGGTCCCAAAAACCTTGCGCGGGAACATTGGACCATACCATAACTTCATCACAATAAACCTTCTTTAAAGAGAACCCTGCGCGGCTGCGCACCTGTCACACCCTGCTAGAAGCGGAAGCGTATTGTGTGTGACATAAGAACGGTAATCATTGCATCCAAATGTGTAAACATACTAAACAACAACGATGCCATAGATATATTGTTTTCTAAACAAAGTTTACAAGTTTCCAACATTGTTTCAAGTTCACCAACGTTCACAACGTTAAACATGACATAGTTTAAATAATGTTACACAACACAAAAGTTTGTTTTTAACATAAACATAGTGAGGTTTTGTCCCCTATATGCCCATTATAGGGCTGTAAACGAACCGAACGTTCAGCGAACAGTTCGTGAACCGTTCGGCGGGAAGTTCGTCTATGTTCGTTCGTTTAATAAACGAACGAACATGAACAAGAAATTTCGTTCGATTAGTTAAATGAACGAACATGAACAGAGGTCGCGTTCGTTCGATTGTGTTCGTGAACGTTCGGTAAGGTGTTCGTGAACATTCATTGATTTGCGTTCGTTTATGTTCGTATGTTCGTGTTTTAATTGAAGATCTTTGTACTTTCTTATAATTTATTTATACTTTTTATATTATTAAACTTTTATTTATTTTTTCTCCCTAACAATTAAACTAGGAAACCCACTTTTACCTTGTTTATGCATCATTTCCCTTTCATTTCTCATTATTTAAATCCACGAATACAATCGACCTCCGTTCCACAATAAGGGATTCAAGTTCGAGTGCTACTCTCTGGGCCATCTATCTTTATCCTTCGTCGCGTTCGCCAAATTTATTTGTGTTCGATTGTGTTCGTGAACCGTTCGCGAACACGCTCATTTCCTTAATGAACGAACACGAACATAAAATCTCGTTCGGTAAGTGTTCATGAACCGTTCGTGAACACATTCATTTCCTTAACGAACGAACACGAACAAGGCCTTGTTCGTGTTCGTTCGGTTCGTTTACAGCCCTATGCCCATACGAAGTTGGGATATAAAAGACAAACCCTCCAAAAGCGGCTATCGTTGTCATTGACTTTCCCGTTTCCCGTAGTGTATCACCGGCTCAAGACTTGTTTCCTGAAATACATATAGTTTTAAAAAGTCAACAAAAGTTGAGTGAGTTCATGCAGTTATTGTTATCATATGAAATCTTTGTATTCTTGTAATGAAATCCCGGTATGTTAATAGCATATGGAGTTTAAGGATCCATCAGTGGGTAGCGAGCCCCCTGATATTATGTACCATAAGTACGTAACCAACCCGAGACAACTTTGACATCTTTGGGATCACAAAAGAACTCCATGGTATACCATCCAGGAGTGGAGCGTGTCTCAAGCTCAATAGATCTACACCTTTTGCACCTTGGTCACTAAGTGATTAATGCTTACTATGTCATCATCGTACTTATGTACATTGATCATGTTATCATCTAAACCCATAGCTAACATACCCATAGTTTTGACATGTATTTCCCCTCGACTGTTTTAAAATAAAACATTGAAATCATTGAAAGGAGGGACATGAACTCACAAATTTGTGTTCCGTATTATGTAATACCGTAGGTGAGCGTCCGTACGCGGGAATAACCTACATGTGCACTAACTTGATTAGACACTAGGTCTTATCGGACCTCATACAAGTTGTTCATCTTGAATTCTTTATTATGTTATCGCTTGTCGTCTTTGGAACAACTTTGTATTTTTAGAGCGTTGGTAGCTTACTCGCTCGATTGTTATATGTATTGAATTCACAAGTGTATACATGTATTCCATGTGTATTGAATTATGTGCGAACGGGCTTCGCCCTTCACATGTCCTCGTGCCGTGCACGCATGTCATTGAGCCTTTGCTCATGTCATTGGGCCGAGCCCATGTCATTGGGCCGAGCCCATGTCATCTATGTTATTGGGCCTAACCCATGTTTTAATGTTATTGGGCCGAGCCCATGTCTTTTATGTCATTGGGCCGAGCCCATGTCATCTATGTTATTGGGTCTAACCCATGTTTTAATGTTATTGGGCCGAGCCCAAGTCTTTTATGTCATTGGGCCGAGCCCATGTTTTCTTGTCATTGGGCATTCGCCCATGTATCTTCATGAGTCCATTTTTAATAGTCTTGCATTTTTGTATTTTTCAACTTTTCGAATTTTGTTATCGGTAGTATATATATTAATTCGGTGTCTATATATATATATATATGTGTGTGTGTGTGTATATATTTCTTGTGTCAATGAAACGCCCAAGTGTCGTAGTAATCTTCTCGTGATGACGCTATGCCCCCTTTGTCATCAGTGACGATATATATTCTTTTATTTACCGAAATAAATTATGTATCTTACTTTTCGGCTTGAATTATACATTATTTCGTAAGAATATATTTTTGTGGATTCGTCCGTGTATCCGTTCAAGAATATGTTATAGATACGATCTATGTATATCCATTTTTGTAGCATTTCTTTGATACCTAGTGGACTTTGGTGTATATGTATACATGTGTTATTTTCTACTTGTTTTCTTTAAGTGTCTTCATGATATGTATTTGTGTATTTTCACTTGTATATTGTATTTAGTGTTTTGACATGTATTACTCTAATATTAATACATACAACTAATATACAAGTATCATACATCAAAGAGTACTTTTAAATATATAATTTTTACCAAAAATTATATTTGCACATGTTTATATTTTTCATCCATTTATATTTGTAAAAATATATATATGAGTTTATAAAATCTCTTGGATGATTAGAGTTTTACCCTTTGTATCAAGACTTCCTTAATGAAGATTAAGACCACTAATCATGTTTAACATTGTTAATCACCCATTAATCCCCTTTTTAATCGCGATTAGATTTTTAGAAAATTCGCCATAGTTTCCCCTAAAACTATGACGTTTTCCACGTTATAAAAACGTGTTTAAACCATGTTTAAACCCATAATCATAATCAATTTCCAAATCAAGTTTCATTACACCAACTTTGCATGCATGATTCATGCTCTTTTGCTCTTTATTTTCATGAACTTTTATAAGTATATTTTTAACAACTTGGTTAAAAATAATGAAATCTTCACATATTTATTAGGACCTTAAAGACACCATTTTCATTATATTTTCTAATCAAAATCTCCTCTTTAAACCACTTATTATATTTTATAATCAAAATCTCCTCTTTAAACCACTTTATTTACTAAACTTTTAGGATGATCATAATAAGAATCATGGTGGTTATTCCTTATAAAAGTCACTTATGTGTAATAAATCATTTTTAAGTTGTAGTAAAGTTCATGGATCAAGAGGTTGATGGTCTTGTTTAGATTTAAACATTACCATGTTTAAATCATCATTCATATTATTAATCATACAAGATCACCCACTTAAAACAACTTACTTTAACATAATCAACATAAATTATGCTAACTAGCTATCACAAATCTAATAAATCAACACATAATATAGTAATATTTAGTGTTTATTAGCTTTGAGGTTAGGGTTTTTGGTGTGATTTTTATTAATCTTTTTGATGGTCAACTTGTACTTCCATAATCTACTAGTAATATGAACCTTAAAAATGGTGATTAGAACACTTACAATATTGCACCATCTAGACAAGAAAATAAGATGTTTAAGCTCCAAAATGCTCCTAATAAAGCTCCATGTTTAACCCATGTGTGTATAATCTTGTAATGGCTAGATTATGTGAAAAATGAGGAGTTTGTTGATTGAAAATGGTGGGTTCTTGTGGTGATACATGGCTGCCGAAAATTTAGAGGTTGAGAAGGAGGTTTCTTGCTTTGTAAAATGTGGTGAAATGATGTTTAGATGATGTCTTGAAATGTTATAAAAAGTTTGGTGTATGTACACTTTTTCAACAACAATCTTCTACAACCATACCTCATATCTTCGCATTTTTCAACATTAAATGGCGGTGGTATGTTGTTGTAATAAAGTTAGATTTCGAGGGGCATTTTGGTAATTCTTATGCCCATTCATTTAATTCCAACTGACCTCCAACTTCTGTTCTTTGCACTCCCATTTCTCTAAATTTTACTGATTGCACTCCTTTTTCAAGTTTTTAAAAAATTACAATCAAACTTTTTATTTTGTATATTTTTAAATTGCATCTACTTGAAGTTTTTACACAATTCAAAAAAGAAATAATTAAATTATATAACCAAATCTTATCTAAAATATTATTTAAATTGAATTTGTATCAATTATCTATGTGTATAACTATTTTTAAATTTTTAATTTATCTGTATTCTCTTATCTCGACCACGGCTGATGAGATTATTGCTCACCTATAGTGTACTCTACAGTGTACTCTTGGGTTATATGCATATCTAAATTTAAGTCTTTAGACTAGATATACATTGCATTAGGTCCTTGCTGATTTTTTTTTTTTTTTTTTTTTTTTTTTTTTTTTTTTTTTTGTAATTTCGGTGGCTTTTGGGCTTTTCTCGTTATCTCCTCTTTTGTTTGTTCCTCCAGCAGTGCATTGGTTTTGTTTAATGAATGAAATTGCTGTTAATATAATAATCACTCTAATAATTATGAAAAAGGCACTGTTACAGTTATATATTACCTCATTCAAAAGATTTTTGTTTAATGAAATTGCTGTTAAAATAATATTCATTCTAATATTTTATTACTATAAAGAAGCAACAAATATAGGCATTAAGAGTTGTAACTTGTGCTTAGGGCATTTTTCAAAAAAAAAAAAAAACTTGAATTTTTACTTTTAACCCAAAAGGTTTTTACCTTTTTCATTTTAACCTTACATAATTTGTTTTTTTAACTTTAACCCAAAACTTTTCATTATTTGCGATTTAACTTCATAACTTTTGTTACTTATACTTTTCATCTTTCACAAATTTTCGTTTTGCGTATAGTTCTAAATTTTTCGAGTTAATACGACGCAACGTGCATGTGTGGTTCAACGTTTTTACCTCTATTTTTCCATGTTTGACAGGTTCGTCGCAACACTCATATCCTAGGTCGAGTCAGTGTTGGTGGTCGATGATGGTTTTTGACACCGTTTTACGCCCCGCCGCAACGCGGGGTGTGCTTTGGGGGTTTTTCAAAGAAAAAATGGTTATGCATATGATTGTCGTAACGTTGGCTTTGGGGGTTTTAAAAAAAATTTGATTTTTTTACCTTTTACCAAAAAGTATTTCATAAATTACTTTTAACCCAAAACTATTTGTTTGTTTACTTTTAACCCAAAACTTTTTATCTTTTGCAATCTATCCTCATAACTTTTTTTACTTTCAACTTTGGTCCTTTATAATTTTCATTTTACGCAAATTTTTCGCTATATGCTTGGTTCTAAATTTTGTGACTTAACACATCGCAATGTGCGTCTTTGGTTTAACGTTTTTACTTTTCGTTCTAAATTTTGCGAGTTAACATGACGCAACGTGTGTGTGTAGGTGAACGTTTTTACATCGTCTTTTTTTCCCCGTTTAACAGGTTTAACATAACGTGCGGTTCCTAGATCGACTTAGTTATAACCAAAGAATCCCCGCCGCATTGCGGCGGGTCTCAATCCTAGTTTATGAAAAAAAGGCACTTTTACACTTATATATTACCTCATTAAATAGATTAAATATCTATCGGGTATAGCTCAATGATGTTAATGAATTAGTTAAGATATAGGATAATAGGAGGTTGGGTTCAATACTCATGGTACGTAAGTTTAGCCATTTAAAAAAAAAGATTAAATCGATATGTAAAAGGAATGGCCGAAACTAAGACTATCTACTATCACAAGCCAACTCAACCCAACATTTTATTAAAAAAATAGTTTCTCTCTCTTCCACCTATACAATTCAACCCCATCCAACTTATCACTCTCATTTAGGGATGGCAAAAAAGCCCAAGCCCAACGGGTATACCCGAAACCCGAAACATATGGGCCGGGTATACCTGAAGCCCAATGGGTATGGGTCGGGTAGGGGCTTAATAAAAGAAAAAACCGGGTACGGGTACGGGTATGGGATTTAGTGATACCCGCCCGATACCCGGCCCATTTACCCGAATAATACCCGAATGTATCATATTATATATTTCCATATATATAAACTTAGTACATGTACTTATTACCTTCTCTATAGTCATATGTGCATATGTATTTGGTAGGTGCTAAGCGAACAAATAATTTATTTTTTAGCATGTATATTGGATATGGAAGCTATCACACTTTATTGTGTGGTTGTTTATGCAATTTGGTGGTCATGATACAATTACTTAATTAAGTAATCGTTTTGATTTAGTTTGGTATATGTGGTCTGAATATGATATGTAAGTATTAATCATATTTTCATTTGTTATAGTCATTAAAATAGTAAATTATATAAACATCAAAGTAAAAAATTGAACATTTGTCCCAACGGGTATTTTTATGAAATTAACGGGTATACCCGATACCCGTGGGTATGCCCGATACCCGACGGGTAATTACCCGATAAATACCCGACGGGTAACGGGCCGGGTATGGGACAAAGAATTACAACCGGGTACGGGCCTGGGATTACCAATACCCGGCCCAAGCCCGGCCCATTGCCATTCCTACTCTCATTCACAACCCAATCTAAACAAATATTTTATTATATAAATATGATAATAAATATTGTTTATTATACAAAAAAAATGTTTAATTATAAAAAGAAAAAGAAAAACTATTATAATAATCACTTGTAGATTGCAACCAACGTTTGCAGCAACACGACCTGGTTGAGTAACTATTCCATATTTTTACATTTTAAAAATTAAAAAGTTATTTATCTTATATACAAGTGGCAACCGGTTGCAAAAATAAATCATGATAGTGGATAGTCTAATGGAGGGCTAAAAAGGATGGCTGATGTGCCACAAAATTTTTTAATATATCTTTATAATTGAGAAAGTATCGTATGTAAGTTTTAAACATTTAAAAAAATTAATTAAAATATATAACAAGGTCTTATCCAAAATCTTTAAAAAATTCAAATGAATTTATTAAATTATGTAACCAAGTCTTAATCAAATATTTGTATGGATTATATGCGTATCTATTATTTATGTATCACACTAAAAATAGGAATTTTTATTTGGGTGAAATTTGTAAACTTTAAAACTATTATTTTTAGTAACGGGGTATGAAAAGTAAAAAAGAGAGTGCATTTAGCCAACCCCTTTATTATTTTGTTCATAATTTCTTTACAATGACCAAACCCACCATCTAAAAGTTGCATTTAATTTCTTTTGATAATTACTCTCGAACTAATCTGCCACAAATATATTGGTTTTTTTTAGAGTTCGTTTATAAGGCATCTCATTTAATTCACATATTATATGTATTAATAGTTATAAATCTATCATCACATAATATTATAACACTACCTACATTTTGTTAATATATATTTTTATATAATTTGATCGTTTTAGCTCGTTATCTCTTAAAATCATCAAACGATGCATGAAGTGATTTCGAGTCCCAAAATAAGCTTAACTAGTTCGCCATGTCTTCCGTTTAGTTGTTTTGGCGACCAAAATATGGTTAACTAGCTTGTCAGTCCCATAACGGACAAGTTATGGGGGTTGCGGCGTAGCGCCGAAAGCTTATTTTTCGGACACCCCATTAATATTCTCATATTGTTTTCATGTGTTTGTTATCATTCGTCATCCTTCCAGAGTCTCGAAAATGCTAACTTATTAGTTCGGACGAGTTAGAATTGTTTTATTTTTTTGTCTAACGGACTATTTTGTATATAGGGCATTGTACCGGAAAGTCCTAAATTTTTGCAAGATATGTTTTCTCATTAGTGTTTTCTTTTGTAAATGGACTCAGTTATGTTATCCGTGTGTCGTTTTTCATTGTTTCGTTCTGTTTTCACGGTTTTGCTGGCATGAATAGTGTGACCGTGAATAGTGCGCGCAACACTTTCTACCAACACTTTTAGGACATTGTTTGATTCGTTTCGAAATACGACGAAAACCAACATATGTTTTAGCATTGTTTTCTTGTTCTAACACTGTTATCTAATAAACGACACAGTTACGTAATTAAGTTACGCTAAATGCATGAGATTATGTAAATAAGATAGTGATTAGTTTGTACGGAATCCCTGGTTATTTGCCATTTGTCACATTCTCCCCCTGTTAAAAAGAATTCCGTCCCGAAATTCACGTTGAGTTATCCTTTGCAGGAAAATTCTCAAACAGGTGGGGATACTTTGTCTTGATTTGATCTTCACGTTCCCATGTATACTCGGGTCCGTGACGTAGTTCCAGCGGATCTTTACTAGTTTAATACGACTTCTCCTTGTCTTATGGGTTTTCCAGTCCATAACCACAACAGGTTCTTTAGTAAACTGAGTTTGTCGTCTACATGAATTTCATCCGCTGGGATGATAACTGTTTTCGTTGGTTGGACTTTTCTTTAAGATTCGACACACGAAATGTGTCGTGTATGTTATTGAGTTCTTCTGGTAGCTTTAGCTTGTAACCAACAGTACCAACCTTTGCCAGGATTTCAAAAGGCCCAATGAGTTGTTTGTCTCCGACTTCCACCCAACACAACGGTGATTGGCACTTCCGTTCGTATAGTGCTTCGTATGGGGGCGGCTTTAATGCTTGTGTGATAACTGTTATTATATGAGAACTTTACCAGAGGTAAATAAATATCCTAGTTACCGCCTAATTCCATCACACATGCACGAAGCATGCCTTCCAACGTTTGGATGGTTCGTTCGCTTTGTCCATCGGTTTGCGGATGAAATGTTGTGCTTAGATCCAAACGAGATCCAAGCGATTCTTGGAATGACTGCCAAATCCTTGACACAAAGCGACCGTCCCGATCTGTGATTATCGAAATAGGCACTCCATGACGTGCCGTAATCTCGTTGAGGTAAATTTCAGCTAACTTCGCGGTACCGACTTAGTTAATCGATCCACGATAACCCATATCATGTCATGACCTCGAGAGGTCCGTGGAAGTCTTGTAATGAAGTCCATTGGTATATGTTCCCATTTCAGACGGGAATCTCGGGTTGCGGTAATAATCCATATGGCTTTTGATATTCGGCCTTGACCTTTGCACAAGTTAGGCATTTCCCAACATAGGTCGCAATATCTCCCTTGAGTTTAGGCCACCAATAGTATTCTTTTAAATCCTGATACATCTTATCGGATCTTGGATGTATTGAATATCTTGACTTGTGTGCTTCGTAGATCGCCAAAACATGGAATCCAGATCCTTCCCATGAAACATAAAGTGTCATCTTTGTTCGTTTCCATTTGTTTCTCTAAGCCTCGCAAGGATTCTGCTTGAGTGTCCTCCAGCTTTAGAGCTTTTTGTTGTGCATCGTGCACTCGAGTAGTATTGTTCGTTTGAATTGTTAACTATAAAGCTCGTACTCGTAGTGTTTTGACTCGTTCTTTCTTCCTTAAAGCATCCGCTACAACGTTTGCTTTGCCTGGATGGTACTTGGTTTCACAGTCATAGCAATTCAACAATTCCACCCAACGTCGTTGGCGTATGTTTAATTCCTTTTGATTGAATATATGTTGAAGACTCTTGTGATCGGTGAATATGGTACACCTAGTACCATAAAGATAATGACGCCAGGTCTTTAAAGCAAACACCACTGCGCCTAGTTCCAGGAGATGAGTGGTATAGTTCTTTTCGTGGACTTTTAATTGTCGTTACGCGTACGCGATGACTTTTTCACGTTGCATTAACACACAACCCAAGCCTTGGTGCGATGCATCACAATACACCACAAAGTCATCTGTACCATCCGGGAGTGGTAAGATTGGTGCTTGGCATAACTTATTTTTTAGTGTTTGAAATGCCATTTCTTGTTTTTCACTCCAATTGAAATTTTTATCCTTTTGTGTGAGAGAGGTTAGCGGTTGAGAAATTTTAGAAAAATTCTCAAAGAATCTCCGACAGTATCCCGCTAAACTCAGAAATTGTCTTACCTCCGTTGGGGTCTTTGGGGCATTCCAGTTCTTTATGGCTTCCGTGTCAACATCGTGTCAGATCTACAGTTGGCGAATTAGCAAGCCTACGCCCTATCATCCTATGTCGCGGGCCGCGTAAGCCCCAGCTTAATCTTACGCGGGTCGCGAGGGACTTGAATTCAGGCCCTATATAAAGAGGGCATCGGCTGTTCAGTCGACTCGCTCACAATCTTTTCTTTCTCTCGAATTCTCACATAATTGAAGTAATTTCCGAGTATAATACCTGTCACGGCCCCCGACCCGGTTTGACCCGTTTCAGGAGCCGCGGGACAGAAATACTGCGGTATTGATTTAATTGAGTTTAACAGCGGAAACAGGATCGCTTAAAGCTAAAAACTTTTTCCCCGATTATTTTATTTCACAATTCGGGATAAAAACCCTGATAATTTACAATAGTATATTTTTACTATAAAAGCGTGATATTACAAAATCATTTATTTATTTTATATTGAGCCACTATCTTAAGCTTGAAATGCTTCCCAGCACTTTTCCTGAATTACAACAGATCACCTGAAACATGTTTGAAAAAGGTTTTGTCAGCGGGAAATACTGAGTGAATCATTCTATTTACTAAAATGACACATTTGTTATAATTTACAGTATTAAGAACGATTACAATGTTTCTGATATCAAGCCAACTACCCACGGTAATTGTCACTCGACCCATTGGCCCATTCGTCCAATGGTGTCTGTGGCTATGGTCATATCCCCCATTGGCTGCCCCAATGGTGATGATTTATCAAGTAATGTATACAAAACCCCACATACCGGCTGTAACTTGGTGATTACAAAGACTTAATCCCCGTAATTATAACTTTGAAAATAACATGCTTTTATAAACAATTTTGATAAAAAGAGAGAATGACTCACATTGCTGATTTAATATGGTCAAAGTCTAATCTATGATTTAGCCTTGTTAACCTAATATAAATAATGCACACAAAACTGGGTTAGTAATCAATCCAGCAATTACGATAATTTATGAAATCAAATTATCACAATGAATGTCAAAATGCAATACTTTGTCCATCGAATTAACGATGATTCGTTGAATTAACAACGAATGACAATGTATAATACTTTACCCATCGAATTAACGATGATCCGTTGAATTAACAACGAACGATAAAGTATAATACTTTACCTATCGAATTAACGACAATCCGTCAAATTAATGACGAACGATAAAGTATAACCCTAATGTGGGCGGCATTTAAACATGCATTGGATATCTTGATCGTCGAATAAATGAATCGTAGCAGCGATTATGCTAATACCCGGTATTGTGGCAGAATTTCGATACCCGTGTGTGAATTTAGAGTAATTTGAACGTAACTCAGTGAATATTTCGAAATTTTACGTCGTTTCTGTACCAGAATTCAAGTCCCAAACCCCACTATTTATAGGTGAAATTTCACCCTCAGGCGGCCCGCGTAAGAATACGCTTAACCTGAAGCGGGCCGCGTGAGACCTATATTTTAGCTATAGGTTGCCACGGTTGGCACTAGCCTTGCTGAATCGACAGTTTTCGTTAATTCCTTGTTGCCAACGTTTTATATGGATAATCGTCCATAGGGTTTAACCCCCCTGAGTTTTAGGGGCCCTAATCCTGATTCTGAAAATTATGAAAATTTTAGGGTTTGTTCAGAATCACTTGGGTGTCTTAATTAGGGTTTCCTTTTTGACTAATTAATATATTAAATAGTACTTTTGATGAGAGTTGTTACATTCTACCCACCTTAAGAAAATCTCGTCCTCGAGATTTACTGGAATAAGTGTGGATACTTTTTCTTCATTTCCGACTCCAGTTCCCAAGTGTATTCAGCTCCTCTCTTTGAATCCCACTTTACTTTGACTAAAACTAGTCGTTTGTGTTTGAGAAACTTGATCTTTCGATCCTCAATTTGAAGAGGTTTCTCAACAAATTTCAATTTTTCATTTACCTCTATATCTTGAAGAGGTACTACCAGAGATTCATCTGATAAGCATTTCTTGAGATTGGATACATGAAATACATTATGTACTCCAGATAATTCTTCTGGTAATTGTAAACGATAAGCTACTGGTCCTATACGTTGGATCACTGAAAATGGTCCTACGTACCTTGGACTTAGCTTTCCTTTCTTTCCAAATCTGACTACTCCTTTCCAAGGAGAAACTTTCAATAGTACTCTGTCTCCAACTTGGAATTCTAACGGCTTGCTTCTATTATCTGCATAACTCTTCTGGCGATCTCGAGCCGTCTTCAGCCTTTCCTTGATTTGAGTAATCTTATCAGTTGTTTCTTGCACTATTTCAGGTCCTGATAACTGACTTTCTCCTATTTCTGCCCAACAAACGGGAGTTCTGCACTTTCTTCCATACAGTGCCTCGAATGGAGCAGTTTCAATGCTTGAGTGATAACTATTGTTATAGGAGAATTCAATTAATGGTAAGTGATCATCCCAACTTCCACCAAAATCTATTACACATGCTCGGAGCATGTCTTCTAGAGTTTGGATCGTCCTTTCACTTTGTCCGTCTGTTTGTGGATGATATGCAGTGCTTAGGTTTAGTCGAGTTCCCATAGCTTGCTGAAAACTTTTCCAAAAATGGGAAGTAAAACGACTATCTCTATCCGAAACAATGGAGAGTGGAACTCCATGTAAGGATACAACTTCATCTACATACAATTTAGCCAGTCTTTCCATACTAAAGGTTTCTTTCATAGGTAGAAAGTGAGCTGATTTGGTTAATCGATCCACAATTACCCAAATTGCATCATTACCTTTTCTGGTTTTGGGTAACTTAGTAACAAAGTCCATTGTTATAAGTTCCCATTTCCATACTGGCATCTCTAATTGTTGTAGTAGTCCTGAAGGTTTCTGATGTTCTGCCTTAACTTGTGAACAAGTAAGACATTTAGAAACATAGCTGGCTATGTCCCTTTTCATTCCTATCCACCAGAAATTCTTCCTTAAATCTTGGTACATCTTATTGTTTCCTGGATGCATAGTGTACCTAGATTTATGAGCTTCTTCTAAAATTTTAGGTCTTAAGTCTCCCTGCTTAGGTACCCAAATTCTATTTTTATGGAATCTCCAAATTCCATCTGCTCCTTGTTCTAATTCCTTGATTCGTCCCTTCATTCCTTCAGCATCATCCTTGATTGCTGTAGTTTGAACATTCTTCAATTGTTCCATTAAATCTATTTGTAGATTTAATCTGAGAGCACGAACCCTTCGTTGTTTCTCATAATACTTACGACTTAAGGCATCTGCAACTACATTTGCCTTTCCTTCGTGATACTGAATATCACAGTCGTAGTCACTTAAGATCTCCATCCATCTCCTTTGCCTCATGTTTAACTCTTTTTGCCCAAATATATATTTTAAACTCTTATGATCTGTATAGATAGTAAACTTACTTCCGTACAGATAATGTCTCCAAATCTTAAGGGCAAAAATTACGGCTCCTAATTCCAAATCATGAGTTGTATAGTTCTCTTCGTGCTTTTTCAATTGCCTTGATGCATATGCAATTACCTTCTTGCGTTGCATAAGCACACAACCATATCCTAATTTTGAAGCATCACAATACACTTCAAAATCTTCAGTTCCTTCTGGCAAGGCTAAGATTGGTGCATGAGTTAGTTTCTGTTTCAAAATCCTAAAGGCTTCTTCCTGTTTAGGTCCCCATTCAAACTTAGTGGCTTTACAGGTTAACTTAGTTAATGGTACGGCTATTTTGGAAAAATCCTTAATAAACCGTCTATAATACCCAGCTAAACCTATAAAACTTCTTATTTCCATTGCTGTTTGTGGAACCTTCCACTTGGTAATTGCCTCTATCTTAGCAGGATCTACATGAATACCTTCATGGTTCACCATGTGTCCTAAAAATTGCACTTCCTTTAGCCAAAATTCGCACTTCGAGAATTTGGCGTACAACTTTTCTTTTCTTAACAAAGTTAAGAGTGCATGAAGATGTTCACAATGCTCGGTCTAACTTTTGGAATAAATAAGTATATCGTCTATGAAAACGATTACAAATTTATCCAAATACGGTTTACAGATCCTATTCATCATGTCCATGAATGCTGCAGGTGCATTCGTTAACCCGAAGGGCATGACTGTAAACTCGTAATGACCATACCTAGTTCTGAAAGCAGTCTTAGGTATGTCTTCTTCTTGTACCTTCAATTGATGATATCCAGAGCGTAAATCTATCTTAGAAAAATATCTAGCCCCTTGAAGTTGATCAAAAAGATCATCAATCCTAGGTAATGGATATCGATTCTTAATTGTAACCTTATTCAATTCTCTATAATCGATACACATTCTCATTGAACCATCCTTTTTCTTCACAAACAACACTGGCGCTCCCCAAGGGGATGAGCTAGGTTGTATGAATCCTTTACTTAGTAATTCATCTAATTGCTTTTTCAATTCTAACATTTCTGTGGGTGCTAACCGATAAGGTGCCTTGGCTATCGGTGTAGTTAGTGGAATTAAATGAATCCTAAATTCTACTTCCCTATCTGGAGGTAATCCTGGTAAATCTTCTGGAAATATATCAGAATATTCTGATACTACTGGTATTTCCTTAAGATCTTTTCCTTTAGTGCTAATGATTACTGAAATCATATACACTATTCCTTGTTTTCGTTCATAATTAGCAACTTTCATTACTGATATGAACTTCATGGGTTTCTGTGGTTTATCTCCTGTAATCCTAATCACTTCTCCGGTAGGTGATTGAATTTCTATGGAATTCTGATCACAAAGGATTCTAGCATGGTTGGCTACTAACCAATCCATTCCTAATACAACATCAAATTCAGCTAAATTCATCGGCAATAGTCTTGCAGAGAATTTATGTCCTAAAAGTTCTATGTTTACTTCTTGCAAAACCTTATCTATTTTAACTGAATTTCCGTCTGCGGTTTCAACTGTAAAAATCTGCCTAATATTGGATAAAGGTAAACTAAGAGCTTGACAGAATGAAGTATTTATAAAACTTTGGTTTGCACCAGAGTCAAATAATACTTTTGCATACACGTTGTGAACTAGGAACGTACCCGCTATCACATCTGGAATGAGTTCTGCTTCTTGGGTGGTCAGCTGAAATGCCCTGGCATTCTTCTTTGTAGTTCCTTCGGTTGTCTTGGGTTTGTTATCTACTGGCTTGACCAATTTAGGACATTCTGTTTTGTAATGCCCCGCTTCACCACAATTAAAACAGATTACTGCTTTCTTTTTGCAGTTTTCTTCACGATGTCCTACAGCTTTGCAAAAATTGCAAGTGATATCGCATCTTCCATAATGCTTCTTTTTGCATTTCCTGCAGAATGACGGACCTGGAGATTGTCCTGTCCCTTTTCTCTTGAAACTGTTATTATTACCCACACGAAATCCTTGGGTAATTTTCTGAGCTATTGCCTTCTTCCTATCTTCGTCTCTTGTACGTACCAATTCATCGGTTAGAGTGTTGGCTAATTCTACCGCATCATCAATAGTGCGAGGTCTCGCAGCTTTAACGATATTGCGGATTTCGCTTATTAGCCCCCAAATATAGCGAGAAATAAGTACCGGTTCTGGCGAAGCCAATGTTGGTACTACTCTTGCATATTCGAAGAATGTCGAGGTATAACCGCGACAGTCCACACTCATCATCCGATGATTTAGAAATTTATTCGCCATCTGTTCCTTCTCATACTCAGGACAGAATTTTCTTTCCACCAAACCTTTAAATTCTTCCCAAGTCATAGCATAAGCTATTGCTCTTCCTTTTGATTGTAACACAGTATTCCACCATTCGAGTGCTCCTTCTTTGAACAGATTGGATGAATACATGACCTGGTCATCTTTACCACATTTACTTATTGCAATGACTGCTTTGGTTTTCTCTAACCAACGCAGTGATGCAGTTGCTCCTTCATTGCCTGCAAATTCAGTGGGTTTACAAGCAAGGAATTCTTTGAAAGTGCAACCAGGCGTTGCAGTTTTCATTTTCTTGGTTAATGGAGCTTGATGTGGTTCCTTATTCTGGTTAACATGATTATTGCCTCCATTTACACTATTACTGAAATTATCTTCAGTAATCTGTTTACTAGGAACAATTTGTTGCGGTTCGGGTGGATTCTTGATAGCAGCAACGAATGCTGGAATAGCATTGGCTATCCCTTGAGCAACAATATTTTCGATATCTTGCCGAGTCATATATTGATCTCTTGAATGTTGTTCAGAATGATTAACTTCATTAATAGGTTCATTACCACTGTTTGCCATCTGATAATGTATATATATAAATTTTATTAGTAACTGACAAATAATAATTATATACAAATAATCAGAAAATTTTATAATATAGATATAGTCAAAACAATCGATCTCTCGATTTCATTTATATATCTATTATAATATGCATCATTACTCACAGATATCATACAGAGTTTTATTGATTATTTACAGACTAACTTTATTAGTACTATTATACAACTATCATTTTATCTCTCGTCCCTTGCTGTTAAAAACGCATTTCCCTCTCGTCGTATTTCCAAGCAATCTGTCCACCTATCTCCCTCATTCTATTCCCCATATCAAACAACTCTTCGCCAAAGTGGCGAAGTTCGGACATGTTTTCAGTACTCATGGGTGGATTAGGTAATGGTTCTGGATCGAATTGTGGAAGAAAAGTGTAAGGATCGTTGACAATATTTTGAAATTGCCAATCGTTTGTCCACCATTCGTCCATTCCTATGGGTTGGGAGTGGACTATTGGATCTGGAATTGCTGCTGGTTCCCAATTCATAGGAAATTGGTTTTCAATAGGATAGGTAAAAAGATTGGTCTGAACAGGCTGAATCGTCTCACAGTTTTCCAACAGAAAATCTATCTCCTCCTGAAAAGTTCTTTCCTGGGTTGGATTGGAACTCTCCCCGATTTCTCTCTGAGCTGGTATAGACCCTTGCCCAACTTCCATTATTACTTCTTTAGTAATTTCCTCCATTTGTATTTCTACCTCCTTATCCTTCTTTTTGTCTCCAGTTTCCATTTCTTGTGGTTTGATGATAACTTCTTTTCCCTTTTTCAAAGGATTATTTATTTTGGGCAGTTTCTTAGCTGGCTTCTTCTTACGGATTTTCCTCCATCCTACATAAGTTCTTTTCTTTTGTTTCGGCTTGCTCAAAGGTGGAACCTTGAATTCTACTGGTTGTTCAACATCGGGATAGTAGCTAATATATTCTTTGGAAGCTTCGACAGTTACGGGATAAAGATTAAGATTCTGGAAATCTTCGGTTATCTCACTCATGCTGATGTAGCATATATGCAAAATGCATAAAATACTGAGTTAAACTTTACAATTAACTTTGTAATTTATTACATACTGTGTACTAGTTGATTACAAAGATAACTAACAACATTCTCAAGTTTTAAATTTTATTTATCACACAGAGTTTCTAGATTGTGAGAGTAGGGTGCTAAACTTTAAAGATTTATATTTTCTGCTACAGTAGCTAGCATATATAAATTTGCCCATTTTTCATCTAGTTTATCTTCCCAAGGTGATTTATCAATTAATTCCTGAGTTTCCTGTTTAATCCTCTTTTCTCGGATTTTCTCTTTACTTTTCTTAATAATCATTTCCCTCCTTTGAGGAGAAAGTGATTCCTCGTATTGTGCTTTTCGCACGAATATTCCTTCTTCAGGAATTTCAGACTGACTTGAGGATTTGGTTCGGGATGAACTTCCTTTTTCATTAGATGATTTCTCTAATTTAAGATAGATGCTTGACAGCTTTTTCTTACCCATTCTGTAACTAACAAATAATCAGTTAATAATACAAATAATCACATAACAGTAATCAGGAAAAATTAAGTATTTCTAAATACTTAATTAGCTTAACCCAGTGGCTCTGATACCACCTTTTTCTGTCACGGCCCCCGACCCGGTTTGACCCGTTTCAGGAGCCGCGGGACAGAAATACTGCGGTATTGATTTAATTGAGTTTAACAGCGGAAACAGGATCGCTTAAAGCTAAAAACTTTTTCCCCGATTATTTTATTTCACAATTCGGGATAAAAACCCTGATAATTTACAATAGTATATTTTTACTATAAAAGCGTGATATTACAAAATCATTTATTTATTTTATATTGAGCCACTATCTTAAGCTTGAAATGCTTCCCAGCACTTTTCCTGAATTACAACAGATCACCTGAAACATGTTTGAAAAAGGTTTTGTCAGCGGGAAATACTGAGTGAATCATTCTATTTACTAAAATGACACATTTGTTATAATTTACAGTATTAAGAACGATTACAATGTTTCTGATATCAAGCCAACTACCCACGGTAATTGTCACTCGACCCATTGGCCCATTCGTCCAATGGTGTCTGTGGCTATGGTCATATCCCCCATTGGCTGCCCCAATGGTGACGATTTATCAAGTAATGTATACAAAACCCCACATACCGGCTGTAACTTGGTGATTACAAAGACTTAATCCCCGTAATTATAACTTTGAAAATAACATGCTTTTATAAACAATTTTGATAAAAAGAGAGAATGACTCACATTGCTGATTTAATATGGTCAAAGTCTAATCTATGATTTAGCCTTGTTAACCTAATATAAATAATGCACACAAAACTGGGTTAGTAATCAATCCAGCAATTACGATAATTTATGAAATCAAATTATCACAATGAATGTCAAAATGCAATACTTTGTCCATCGAATTAACGATGATTCGTTGAATTAACAACGAATGACAATGTATAATACTTTACCCATCGAATTAACGATGATCCGTTGAATTAACAACGAACGATAAAGTATAATACTTTACCTATCGAATTAACGACAATCCGTCAAATTAATGACGAACGATAAAGTATAACCCTAATGTGGGCGGCATTTAAACATGCATTGGATATCTTGATCGTCGAATAAATGAATCGTAGCAGCGATTATGCTAATACCCGGTATTGTGGCAGAATTTCGATACCCGTGTGTGAATTTAGAGTAATTTGAACGTAACTCAGTGAATATTTCGAAATTTTACGTCGTTTCTGTACCAGAATTCAAGTCCCAAACCCCACTATTTATAGGTGAAATTTCACCCTCAGGCGGCCCGCGTAAGAATACGCTTAACCTGAAGCGGGCCGCGTGAGACCTATATTTTAGCTATAGGTTGCCACGGTTGGCACTAGCCTTGCTGAATCGATAGTTTTCGTTAATTCCTTGTTGCCAACGTTTTATATGGATAATCGTCCATAGGGTTTAACCCCCCCTGAGTTTTAGGGGCCCTAATCCTGATTCTGAAAATTATGAAAATTTTAGGGTTTGTTCAGAATCACTTGGGTGTCTTAATTAGGGTTTCCTTTTTGACTAATTAATATATTAAATAGTACTTTTGATGAGAGTTGTTACAATACCCCCCTAATTAACAAAGTTCTGCCCCGTTGTAAGTATCATAACCCCGGTTACGTATTAGATACGCTGCCCGATTGATCCAGGGTTTCGTAACGGCTGTCGAGGTTCTGCCCGACGTAGTCATTGGAATGCCGTCTCGGGGAGGGTCTTACGAATGTAAATATTGGGTTATTATACTAACGCGTGTGCATTTGTGTATTTAATAGATAATCACCAGGAAACCCTAAAGGAAAACCTAAGACAGCAATGTGAGTAATCTCCTTTTTGCAAACTGTTTTTACAAAACCTCACTTAATTAATAATACATTAAACAGTGATTGAGTATTTGTATTCTACAATTATCGTCGGTATGTTGGGATTTTGTATACAAAATTTGTTACTACCTTGCGAGGAGTAACATGACCACAAGTCGGGTTGACAGTACCGTGGGTGGTAATTAAGTAGATGGAAACAAATGTAATTGCGCGACCGCCCTCAATACTGTGCAACGGTTTTTACTTAAACTTGATTAAACTGGGATTCACTCACCAGTATTTCCCACTGACAAAATGTTTTTAAACGCGTTTCAGGTAACAAAATGTGAAAGCCAAATAGAAGCCAGCAGGACAACACTGAAGACTTGGAAAAGTGGCAATAAAGTTACCTAAAATAAAGAGATGTTTTATTTAAAATAAAATAAGGGTTTTCCCTATGAAAATGTGTGTACTTAAAACTTGGGATTATTCCCACGTGTTTAATATTAAGAAAGTGTGGTATTTTACTCTGATAATATATTTCCTAACTACGGTCCTGATGTGATTCCGCTGCCAAAATGATAAACACCGATACCACCAAAACTGGCCGTGGCCGCCCGTTCCCGGATTGTCAGGGGACGGGGGTTACGACAGAAGGTGGTATCAGAGCTAAGCCACTGATTCAGCCACAGAAGTGTTCCGCTGACACCAAGATATTGTTCAAATCGTTAGGAAATTAATTAGGAAATACGTGCATATCTGTATTTTATTGTTATGTGTTATTTGAATATTTGTTAGTTTACAGTATGAGCGATCAAGGACCCTCCGACGCTTATCGTCAGTTGTCCGGCTCACCTAGGAGCGAAGGCACCTCTTCACAGCCTGCCCTCTCAGGGTATTCAGCTGACAATGAAGATGGGATATTCGTGTTTAAGGCTAAGTCTGAAGAGCCATTCCCTCCTAAAAATAGAGGATGGTTCAGTAGGGGAGCACATGAGCGTAGGAAGAGAATGAAAAAGTTACAACAGCAGCGAGTTCTAGCAGCCGCTAAGAGAGAAACAGATGCCCACTCCCAAGACATGCTCAATAGGAGTTTAGCAAACTTCCATATCTTAGCAACCATAGCTACCGACCCAAACCTGGAGCAACTCATAGCCCCTCAACCATTACCTTTGTTTCCCACACAGCCAATGGAGATTGAAAACAACCCAGAAAATCAAATCCAAATGCATGATTTTAACCTAGAAGAGGTACCCAGGATACCAACACCCAATCCCTTAGACCCAGACTATGATCCATGGTTCGATGATCATAGGGATTATGTACAATGCTACCACCTAACAGACGAACCATGCCAAACCTAGCAGCTTACCCAGGTCTGGACCCTCTAGATCCCTACTATGATAATGATGAATACATTAGGGAAATCCTAGAGAATCCATACCCCCAGGAAGAACCCATGGCACAATACCCAGATCCAGTACCAGCACCTACACCCCCAATGAGTGCAGAAAATGTGAAAGAGCTCCGAACCTTCAGTGAGGAGATTTTAGAAAATAGTGACAGGATGAGGTAGATCGGAGAACGACTCGTCTGGAAGTACGATGAGCGTAATATGGAGTTCTGGATGAACCCATACCAGTGAAGGTGATGGTGGAGGTAGTAATATTAATAATATAGTAATATATATATATAATATGTGTGTATGAAAAAAAAAACAAATTTATAATAATAATAATATATCTATCGTAGTATAGACCACTTTGTGGTTAGTGATGCATACTAGTATTATAATTTTAGATTCCAGTTCCAGTTTGTATTAGATGCATATTATAAGAAAGAGTAAGTCGCAATGTTCGACGTTTTTGACCAATATGTGTGTTGTGTGATTGGTTGCCTTAAATATTATTTTGTGATATTAATAAGTGGCAAATGTTTAAAAATTCAGATGGACAACGAAGTGAACCAGGAAAACCAGAATAATGATAACCAGAATGACCATAACCTTGATAATGATAACCAGAACAACAACAATAATGGAAACCAAGTGGATAACAGTGCCATCCAACACATAGTGGCACAAGGGATAATAGATGCAATGTCATATATTATCAAAACAGTTAGGGAAGCGGATAATAAAAGTAACCATAGCAGCAAACGTCCCACTAAACCTGAACACAACGTAAACAATAGACCCGTACTTCAAGCTCCCATTCCTAAAAGAAGAAGAACCATGTCTTATGGTTGTTCTTATAAGGAATTCTGGTCTTGTAAACCAATGGAATTCTCGGTCAATGAAGGGGCCGTTGCATCTCTACGCTGGATAGAAAAGACTGAGGTTGTCTTAAAAATAAGCAAGTGTGCGGAAGAGGATAAGATAACGTTTACTTCCAATCTGTTTAAGAATTCAGCACTAGAATGGTGGAACACTATCCTCCAGTCTAGGGGAAGTGATAGAGTTTACAACATGGAATGGGAAGAATTTAAGTGACGAGGTATTGTACTGGACCCGACCCGAATGGTCGGACTTTCCTGCTATTTATCACTTTTATATTAATATTAATATTATTATTATTGCGTACTAACCCGCAATGCCCAGCGCGTTGTATTTTATACTACACTAGGCTGTGGGCTCGTAGAGACAACCCCTAACTGGGTCTGGCCCATTGAGGTTAGGGTTTTCCTATATCTCCTATATAAGAAGGTCTCCACCTCCTTATTAGGGCATGAGATATAGGGCAACACACTTTTGTAGCTGGAAATAGGGGATTCTTCCTCTACCGGCCGTCTCTACTTTCCCCACGTTCTTTTCTTCTTATCTGCAGGTCTAGGATTTGGGCGAAGAAGACGAGGTGTGGCCATATTCGTATCCATTACCGTAGAAGAACCGACCCGCTCGGGCCATGCTTCTTCATTGGCGCCATCCGTGGGACCGGTAACAAACCACATCTCTCGTTCTGCCTTAAAAGTCCAAGATCTAAAGCTCCACAGATCTATGTTCAAAGGGAAATCTATAAACGATTTCTCATTCAACGAAAAGTGTTCCAGATCTGGTATGTTTTTTCTTTCATTGAAACACATGGAAACCACGCCAGATCAACACGAAAAAACATTCGTAGATCTGATCAATTTATACTAGACATTCAACATACCCAAAATTTCCAAAGATATTCTTATTCCTTACATGATTCGTTCTTCGAAACATGAATCTCCTAACAAGTGACGGAAATTATATCTTTGGGGCACAAATCTGACTTTCCTAATTAATTCAAAGGAAAAAAGGAAAGAGGTGTGGGATATGCCAGACTCTCTACTCCTATTTAAAAAGAATACGTACATATTCTAAAGCATGGGGTACTATAGGAGGGTTATGATATCCCCTAATTGATACCCTCATAGAAGGGTTTTCATGCTAAAAAAAAGTATTACATATTGTTCACTAATAAAGTGATGATTAGAACGTGAATAATTTTGATGAGATGTAAAAGTACAATCTTTGTTAGACAAGGTGCTAACAATTTATGCATATGTTATGTGATGCGGTGTGGCGTATCACCATCTTGACCGGACTCTGCTTGATTGTCGCGCACTATCTTTCTGGCGCCTCTTACCCTTGCGTGGCCGGGACATCACCTGCGGACACTCTTGCTTACACGCCTCCCTTGCGTGGCCGGGACATGGCCTTCGTGCCGCCATCATCCACAACGCCCGCACCCGCGTACACTCTTCCTTCACGTTGACATTCGCACTAGCCCGCCTCCGCGCATCAGTACATCCTTTACGCAATTCCCTTTACAAATCTTGAAAGTAACAGGGTGCTCTATAAATTTGGTACACAACTTCCTTTACAAACTATTTTTGTAAACTCATCATATAGCGTGTCTCCAAACCATAAAAAGCCATCTGATGGGTTTGTGCGAACCGGTTTCAATTTCATAATAAGTTTTATAATACAAGAGACCTAAAATCAAGTGCACATTTACGCACATACAAGGTCTTCAAGCAATAGACGTCACTCCTTTTGTTTTTTTGAAATTTGTTGACAAGCACAGAAGTACCCATGTACACACACGAAAGCACGCGGTGGTGTCTAAAGGTGTGTCGTTTACAGTATTACTGTTATGGCGCGTCACTCCCAGCATTCTCGGCGACTTTATCTATGGCGCGCCCCTAACCGGTGGGTGATTTCGTATGCCGCTCCATTACCGACGGACAATATTCTTAAATGCGGGTGATTGTCTCAAATTTAACCGCACGTCGTGCGCTCTTGACAAACTTACCCGCGCCTATGCATGTTGGAAGGTCCTATCTGCCCACCATACTTTCAGGCGCCGTCCCTACGTCAGATGACTTTTGTTCACACTCAATTTTTAGTGGGCCACTGTGTAAACTTCACCGGGAACAGTCTTTTCGCCCGCGCCGCTTCTGGCGGACGCCTTATACCACCCGACCACATATGGTGGGTGTTTTTCCTTTGCCATACCACCATTGGCGGAAGCCTTCAATCATACTCCGCTACACCATGACATCAAATGCACGCCGCCGCATAATCTGGCGGGCTACTCATGCGCTTGCCCGTGAATGAATGTAACTCCGGCGAAAAGCCATTATACCACCACTACTTTTGAAATCTACCCAAGCGGAGGTTTCCACACTCGTGCGCGTCCTAATGTAATGGTGGCGGGTGACCTCCGCTGCACACCCAGAGCATTATGCCCATTTTAACTAGTGGCCTCATTTACTACTAAGGCATCAAATTCTTGGCAGACAACATCTACGAAAGGCTATTACCGGAGAAACCATACAAATCGGAAATCTAATGTTTTAACCACTTCACCCGTATTCCCGAGAACGGAAAACAAAAAATATAGGTAAAAAATACACACATTATTTGGTGAATAAATATCACAGCTAGCATATTTCATGGTAACATATTGAAACCGTGGGACTTACATTGACAGTGCTGCTACCACCAAAATCGTTAGCTATAAGTTAGCATGAGACCCCAGCTAACCATGCGCCATAGGTCAAGTCAAGCAACCGCCGGGAAGCCGTTCCTAGTGAACATTCTTTTACGCCTGTTGAATTTACCTATGGCGGGAGCCTTCATGGTTGCGCTGCCTCTAGCATACAATTCTTTTAACCACCAGCCTCTACGCAGCTTGTCTTTGCGCCACTGGCCTTTCACATGGTTACAACTACGAATAGGTACAACCCAGTGTTACATGTGTTACAACTTACTTTTGCCTTATGTCGCATTCCATATGGCACAACCTACTTTAGCTTTGTTTTCTTTTCTTTTTCTTTTTAAATGCATACGCAATATTGCATGAAGACAAGTACTAAAATGAAAGATCATGTTACTGCCATTTGTGTCATTACATGCATGCTCGTGAGTACACATCTTATCGCACTTCTTTTGCCATTTTTGGCCTGATAATCCCCCTCAAGCATGGGTTGAAACTCGAAACGCCTTACTATATGGCACTCTCCAGCGTGATTCGTCGTTTAACCAGCACACTCTTAGACGCCTTACCGGTTGGGTTGCGTGGTCGTTCTCGCCCGTGCCACTACCGGCGGAAGCTTTTATTCAACCCGCCACCACCTGTCACACCCCAACCGATGGCGGAATCATCGGGGCGCGACACTAGGCGAATCAGATTGCTCAAGAGAATCCATAACAACTATATTGCGATAATATTTAATACATTCGTTATCCCATACTAACAAATAACATGATCACATAAGTTATCACAGATTTCTTGTCCTCTCGAACAATACAAATCCGACAACCTAGATTTTATTTGAGTTTCTAGACCTCCTAGCTTGATTTGATATGGTCTGCGATCTTACCTGCAACATACGTTAAAAGTATTTGTCAATACAAAAGTATTGGCGAGTATACAGGTTTGATAAGTATGGCATAATAGAATAAAAGTGTGGCGAATTTCCATATGCATAAACGTAATACACGACATATATACTCACAAAACTGATACTACCAACTAAGTCCTCGATGCTCGAATGTACGATGGCATAACTAGACCCCGTCGGGCGCAATAGTACTATACTAGTCGTGGTGCGACGTCGCGAGTATAAGCCCTAGCACATATGCAACTAGCATCACGTATATCTATGCATAACAGTTATTCGCAAGTGATAATTCGATTGATTGAATATTTCGTTTGATGAGTTCGATTTGTTAGAAACGTATGTTACACCCAAAATTAAATTAAAAAGGGGTTCAAGTATACTCACAGTGCGTATTTAGCGGAATTACAACTTGTTTGAGTCGGTTGCGAGTATGTCTGTATTGATCCTTGAAGAATAGAGTAAACGATATACGGTTAAGCAAGATTGCCTTGAAAAGTTACCCATTTGGTTGATTGGTCCTCATCCGTGCGGTTAGACATGTTATCCGTCCGGATGACAAGTCATCCGTCCGGATGGCATGTCATCCGTCCGGATACAGATGATCCGTGCGGATGAAGGTGGTACGTGCGGATGAAGGTGATACGTGCGAACTGACTTTGTTTGTGCGTGCGGATGAGTGGTGCGTGCGGGTGACAAGTCATCCGTGCGGACATGTGCCATCCGTGCGGACTGACATGTCATCCGTGCGGGCTGACATGTCATCCGTGCGGGCTGACATGTCATCCGTGCGGGCTGACATGTCATCCGTGCGGGCTGACATGTCATCCGTGCGGGCTGACATGTCATCCGTGCGGGCTGACATGTCATCCGTGCGGATTGCCATGTCTGTTTCGCACTCTGAACACTGTTTCCGAGTGTTTAACGGAAGGAATACGTTCGTTCTTACTAGGGTAGTGTAATTTCGCACTAACACTTGAAGTTCCGTCAGTTTCGACTCGTTCTAACAGCCGGGAATCACCCCGTTCCATCAGATCTGGCCGTTCGTGATGGTTCTTCATGGTTTACTCGAAATCGCACAGATTTAGGTGAGATTTGTCATTAAAATATGTGGAAATCACCCGGATCTGAGTCGTTTATAGTGAAATGAGACCCCAACTTGAAGTTCATAAGAACTCTTGGTGACATCACCTCAAAACGCCTCAAATCCGCAGATTTCACGGTTAGAATTGGAGTTTTGAAAGATAGAATGATGTAGAATCGAGTGTAGATTGTAGAAGTACAAGTTTTAGGTTGAAATCTTACCGGAATCGCGAGGAAATCGAGAGAAAAGGGTCTTGGAGCGTGTTTGGTTGAATAGGAGCTGTCACATCACTGTTCAAGTGATGTGACATGGTATTTATAGGCAACAGAGGAGAGGGAAGGAGATCTGGCCCGGATAGCCCATCCGTGCGGATGGCCCATCCGTGCGGATGGCCCATGCGTGCGGATGGCCCATCCGTGCGCATGCCCATCCGTCCGGATGGCCATCCGTCCGGATAGCTATCCTGACGCATTGGACTTCTCCGTTTTTGATCGTTTTGATAGTTTTCGAAGCGCGTACTTTTCATAATTAATTTATATTAATATATTATTATTATTATATATATATATATATCACTAGGGGTCGTATTTACGTATCCATAATCCAAAGTTTCGATAATTAACCATCGATTCCTGATTCAAGTATGCGATTGTTAGCGACGTTTCACGGCCATCAATGAGAGTAGTATAGGTCCTTTCTTGATGTTATCACGAACGTTATTTCGTGTAGTGCCACAAAGACTGACGGGGTACCGTTTACTCGTATTGCCGTCATCGTCATGACGACTGGAGCTACAGCACTCACCCGAGGGTCCTTGTTAGCGTTAATTGTTTACGTTCGACACATCACGGCCACTGAGGAGGGTAGAATAGGTCCTCACTCAATGCCTCCGTGATAATAATGTAGTATAGTGATATTTGTATTTCGAAAATATGCGATTATCCTTCGAATAGCGATATATATATATATACGATATGGTTACATTATGATCCGAATCTCTGGTGCTAGGCGTAACGGGTATAACGAGTAGTAACAACGCACAAAGGTGCGGGTTGTTACAGTGTCCCCTACTTTAGGAAATTTCGTCCCGAAATTAATCCAATAGGTAGACTTCTAAGAGTTGATCTTGTATAAGTAGCGATACAGCGAGTGATTTGACCGTAAGTTGACAGCGCGAACGTTTCGAATAAGAGAGATCGACTGTGATAGTGAGAAGGCGACGTAAAGACGAAAGTATTCATCCCACGAGTTGGCATTTCCAAGTGCCTTGTTTTGTGTAGAATTCGCTAGTTCGATGCGATTGAAATTTGAAAGGCTTCTCATGACGTAGAGTTAACTGAGTCGATCGTTAACCAATGTTACAAGAAGCGTTCGTTTTAGATATTAAAAGAGATTTAGGATGAAAATCTTTGAAAATTTTCCTTTTAACGTGCAGTCAACGGAGTCGATGTTAACCGAGGTTGCAAGGAAGTCTAAGTTTCTAACATTTTAAGGAATTCGAAGATGAAAACAAGGGTTACGAAAACTCTCCTATGATATGGGTTCCCTTTGAAAGTTTTGTTTTTGATCTTGAAAAAGGTTTTAAGGAAAAATTGAACTCATGAAGCTCCCTTTGAATATGGGGTTAAGCTGATTCGATGTTACCTCCACATTGTGAGGAATTTCACTTGTTCCATGGTTTTAATAAAAGTTTTATAAAAATCAGTTTTAACCTTTTGAAAAGAATGATTTAGCATCAAGCCCCACTTGGCACCTTCCCACGGAAGTTCGTTAATATGTTTAAAACACTTATATATAGGAATTACCAGCGGCGTATCCACCATGTTTTGCCCATATTACTTCCGTTTCGTGAGGCAGTGTCAGGTGTGCCGATATGACTCGGATAGAATTACATTTACTCGGCCCAATCGATAGAAAGTCGGACCGTGCATAGGGTAGGATCGAATAGATTAATCCAGCGAGTTGATAAGCGAAAAGCGAATAGCGCGTTTTTGATTAGATTCCACATTACCCCCACATGGCACGTTTCCACGGGGGTTTGCTATCATGGCGAAACACCATGCTTGACCAGGTTAGCTTTGCCTCGTGGAGCGGTGTCATGTGTTCTTAATACTATACAGACTGTAATGAACACCAAGCGAGCGATAAGTGGTTGATTATACGTGATAGGCGATCAGCGGTTAGGTGATTAAATGAATGACACAAACATGACACTAGCAATGATGGTGATGATAATCGAATTTCGATAAGCGGCAGTTGTTGCGTGCAAGCGATGAAGGTATGCGGTTCGATTTACGCGGTTCGGTTGGATTGATTAACACCTCAGAATTTAGCTAATATCAGACCCCACATGGCCCGTTTCCACGAAAGGCCGCTGATATAACTAAAACACCTTGTTTTAACCATATGAGCTTCCTCTCGTGGGGCGAGGTCATGCGTTCTAACTTAGCACAAATATCACGGATAACGGTATAGCGATAGGTTGATACACTGCAGGCGATAGAGATTCACATAATAAGCGATAGAGGTTTCGAGATACACATAATGTATGATTGCGACTTGTCGAGTTTTGTTTCGAGTAAGCTTAACGTCACGTTGCGACGCATTACGGCTATCGAGGAGGGTAGAATAGGTCCTCACCCGATAATATCGTGAGCGTTAGTGTGTTTGATGAGATTGCTCGTTATAGACTTACGACCAGTCTTGCGTTGATGCAATTGTCCTGCGAGGTAGACTCCCCAGAGTCCATCGATGAGGCGATTGCATTGCGTTTGCAGACTTACGACAAGTCTTGCGATGATGCAATTTCAGTTGTTACGCCTTGCGATTGAGTGTAGTGTGCCGAGAATAATCACAATAGTATATAGGTCTAATAACGTTCAACTCCACGTGGCACTTTCTTCACGGAACTTCAGTAGTATGATAAGGCACACCTTGCCCGACCCCTACTACTTTCATCCCGTGTTTTGGTGTCACCTTTTGTCAAAACGCTATGGCACCTTTAGAATTCACTACGATCACCGTGCACTGACCCAAATAATCCCGTGTGCACCCGTGATTATTTGTTCCTTGCACGTTTATCGTACCTCGTTCTAAAAGTGTAGTGAGGGTAAAACACATTATTTCGTGATTTAGTATATAGTATATAGTATGTGTGTGAATTTAGTCTAAGTGCGACGATTAGAGAGTGAAAGAGAATACGAGGGCAACATCGAGTAATAGAGTAGGTCCAAAACTTTAGAAATTAACGTTGAAAATCGTATCATTACAGCTTTATCCTACGCTTGCTAGATGTCTGACGCTGAAAACTTTTGCTGGAGCTGTTGTTGTTGTACTCAAGTTCACGGTTCGATGCGGCAGTTGTGGGTGAAGTGACCGTAACGGTCGCAGTTATTGCAATAGCGACAGTCAGCCCCAACTGGATGATGATAGGTGCATGAGTAACACTGAGGATGAGCTCCAGTGTAGGCTCGTTTCGGAAACATCGAAACGGTTCGAAGAGGTTCCGGTTGCAGTAGTTCGGTGGTTGATGAGCTTGGGTTTGAAGTCTTTCGTTTGTGGCTGGGTTTGTCGGTGTCTTGCGAAGGGATGTCGTTGTCGGAGGATTCGCCTGAAGACTCGCTTGCGGAGTCTTTGGCTGATTTGTCGGAAGGTCCGTCGGCAGATTTGCCAGAAGAATCGGCAGCAGATCCGTCCGAAGAATCGTTAGCAGATCCGTTAGAAGAATCGTTAGCTGATTCATTAGAAGAATCGCCAGTAGATTTGTCAGAAGATTCGTCAGTAGATTCATTAGAAGATTCGTCAACATGTTCGCCTGAAGGATTACCAGCGATTGCTTGATGAGCTTGCTTGACAGGATTCCTTGAGAATAATCCTTCCATGAGTCGTTTGTTATTGATTTCTGCGGCTAAGCGGTAGGTCTCTTCGATAGTAGCAGGTCTTGCAGCTTCGACAAAATCACCCACACACTCAGGCAAGCCGCGAATATACTTCGAAATGGCTTTTTCTGAGGTGTTGACTTGGCTTGGGCAGATTATGCTAAGCTGTTTGAACCTTGCGGTGTAGCCAACATTGTCACCTTTGTTTTGCTTGATTTCCCAAAATTCGCTTTCTAGCTTCTGGATCTCGTGGGGAGGGCAGTACTCTTTCTTCATAAGCTCTTTCAGCTCATCCCAAGAGAGAGCGTAAGCTGCGGAGATCCCACGTTTGTTACGTTCGGTGGTCCACCAGTCGAGTGCTCGTGATTGAAATACTCCGGTAGCGCAAGTAGTACGGAAACTATCGGGACACCCGCTTTTACGAAGGGTAACTTCGATAGAATCGAACCACTGGAGTAGTTGAGTCGCACCTCCTTCACCCGTGAACTCCATCGGTTCACAGGCTTTGAAGTGCTTGTAGAGAAAAGTAGATTAGGGAGCTTCCGTCTTGGAGTCTTCCAAGGCTCGAGAGTTGCTGAGAGAGTGCACTTGAGCGGCAATTCGAGGAATAAGCTTACTCACTTCCTTAGTCACAAGTGATGCGATCCTCTTATTGACACTTCGTTCGGCTCTCCTCCTAGCTACTCGTCTCGAGGTAGAGTTGTTGGAAGGCATCTAGACAGAAAGAGACTAGGAATGAGATTCGATCATAATGGTTTTGAGTTTTGCGATGCGATTGAGCGCGTTCAAAACTTGATGCGATAGTATAGTAGTAATACGAGTCACATAGGAGCCACATAGGAGACACGAAATTCCTAAGTTCTCACGCAATGACTTGTTTGTTTATACGTATATATATATATATATATATATTTATATTTATATATTTGCAATTTGTAATCATACACATACAGGTTGATTTAGAATAAGCGAGGACGCGTTGAAGTGAGAAAACGAGAGCGAATGCGATAGATTATGCATTAGTTTTGTTGCGAACATTCGGATTTCGTTTTAGATTGCGATGGCTGTGCGAGTTGTGTGTTTATAAAGTAGGGAGTGAAAATCGTTAAATCGAGAAATCGATAAAGCGTAAAGTTTCAAAACGTAAATAAGTTCCAATCATTGTAAAATTGGCGGGTCGTATGATAGAGTGCCTTGGGTGTTTTAGGCGTGGACTTCCCAAGGTAACCCAACTATATCTCACAAGTTCGAGCATGCGCGTTGACCTAGAGGACTTCATGCTTCCACTGGGATGCAGCTCATGGCATTCGTCTTCCTAGTCATCGCGTGGCTCGAGTTATTGTGATAGTCGAGTCCTTGGTGAGAGCTTTTGAAAACCAGTTTATAGAGAGTGGGACGACTTATTAAGGTACGGGTTTCACCCCTGACTTAACAGTTTCGTTCCTAATTGTGGCTATGCTCTTCGAATAAATTCGTGAGTTCCACTAGATTTAGAAATGGAGACTTTCGTCGAAATGTGGATGTCACTCCTAACTCGATGAAAGGTTCTCGTGCTAGAAAAATGCGCTGAGTGAGCAATCCTATCGAGAGTTCTTGGTTTTCACACCTAATCTCGACTGGGTCGCTCGGGTTCGTTAAGCAAGTATTTTTCGAAAACATGTGTATTGTGTCGGCCTTAGGAAAGGCTAGGTAGTATTTCAGCCTTAGGAAAGGCTTCTTCGTGTGAAGTTGTAGTATGCGGGGTTCACACAAAGTTGTATCTTTCGGCAATTTCGATCTAGAGTATCAAGTAGGCCTGATACAAACCCTACTGGGTTCGTACAAGTCGGCCTGTTGGTACTTAGACTATAGACTAGGTCAATTTCTAAGACGTCGACCCGGACTAGGTCGAGTCTGACCTAATTCCCTATAGTTATGGCTCTGATACCAATCTGTCACACCCCAACCGATGGCGGAATCATCGGGGCGCGGCACTAGGCGAATCAGATTGCTCAAGAGAATCCATAACAACTATATTGCGATAATATTTAATACATTCGTTATCCCATACTAACAAATAACATGATCACATAAGTTATCACAGATTTCTTGTCCTCTCGAACAATACAAATCCGACAACCTAGATTTTATTTGAGTTTCTAGACCTCCTAGCTTGATTTGATATGGTCTGCGATCTAACCTGCAACATACGTTAAAAGTATTTGTCAATACAAAAGTATTGGCGAGTATACAGTTTTGATAAGTATGGCATAATAGAATAAAAGTGTGGCGAATTTCCATATGCATAAACGTAATACACGACATATATACTCACAAAACTGATACTACCAACTAAGTCCTCGATGCTCGAATGTACGATGGCATAACTAGACCCCGTCGGGCGCAATAGTACTATACTAGTCGTGGTGGGACGTCGCGAGTATAAGCCCTAGCACATATGCAACTAGCATCACGTATATCTATGCATAACAGTTATTCGCAAGTGATAATTCGATTGATTGAATATTTCGTTTGATGAGTTCGATTTGTTAGAAACGTATGTTACACCCAAAATTCGATTAAAAAGGGGTTCAAGTATACTCACAGTGCGTATTTAGCGGAATTACAACTTGTTTGAGTCGGTTGCGAGTATGTCTGTATTGATCCTTGAAGAATAGAGTAAACGATATACGGTTAAGCAAGATTGCCTTGAAAAGTTACTCATTTGGTTGATTGGTCCTCATCCGTGCGGTTAGACATGTTATCCGTCCGGATGACAAGTCATCCGTCCGGATGGCATGTCATCCGTCCGGATACAGATGATCCGTGCGGATGAAGGTGGTACGTGCGGATGAAGGTGATACGTGCGGACTGACTTTGTTTGTGCGTGCGGATGAGTGGTGCGTGCGGGTGACAAGTCATCCGTGCGGACATGTACCATCCGTGCGGACTGACATGTCATCCGTGCGGGCTGACATGTCATCGGTGCGGGCTGACATGTCATCCGTGCGGATTGCCATGTCTGTTTCGCACTCTGAACACTGTTTCCGAGTGTTTAATGGAAGGAATACGTTCGTTCTTACTAGGGTAGTGTAATTTCGCACTAACACTTGAAGTTCCGTCAGTTCCGACTCGTTCTAACAGCCGGGAATCACCCCGTTCCATCAGATCTGGCCGTTCGTGATGGTTCTTCATGGTTAACTCGAAATCGCACAGATTTAGGTGAGATTTGTCATTAAAATATGTGGAAATCACCCGGATCTGAGTCGTTTATAGTGAAATGAGACCCCAACTTGAAGTTCATAAGAACTCTTGGTGACATCACCTCAAAACGCCTCAAATCCGCAGATTTCACGGTTAGAATTGGAGTTTTGAAAGATAGAATGATGTAGAATCGAGTGTAGATTGTAGAAGTACAAGTTTTAGGTTGAAATCTTACCGGAATCGCAAGGAAATCGAGAGAAAAAGGTCTTGGAGCGTGTTTGGTTGAATAGGAGCTGTCACATCACTGTTCAAGTGATGTGACATGGTATTTATAGGCAACAGAGGAGAGGGAAGGAGATCTGGCCCGGATAGCCCATCCGTGCGGATGGCCCATCCGTACGGATGGCCCATGCGTGCGGATGGCCCATCCGTGCGCATGCCCATCCGTCCGGATAGCTATCCTGACGCGTTGGACTTCTCCGTTTTTGATCGTTTTGATAGTTTTCGAAGCGCGTACTTTTCATAATTAATTTATATTAATATATTGTTATTATTATATATATATATATATATCACTAGGGGTCGTATTTACGTATCCATAATCCAAAGTTTCGATAATTAACCATCGATTCCTGATTCAAGTATGCGATTGTTAGCGACGTTTCACGGCCATCAATGAGAGTAGTATAGGTCCTTTCTTGATGTTATCGCGAACGTTATTTCGTGTAGTGCCACAAAGACTGACGGGGTACCGTTTACTCGTATTGTCGTCATCGTCATGACGACTGGAGCTACAGCACTCACCCGAGGGTCCTTGTTAGCGTTAATTGTTTACGTTCGACACATCACGGCCACTGAGGAGGGTAGAATAGGTCCTCACTCAATGCCTCCGTGATAATAATGTAGTATAGTGATATTTGTATTTCGAAAATATGCGATTATCCTTCGAATAGCGATATATATATACGATATGGTTACATTATGATCCGAATCTCTGGTGCTAGGCGTAACGGGTATAACGAGTAGTAACAACGCACAAAAGTGCGGGTTGTTACACCACCGGCGGAAGCTTTTATTCACCCAGGAACGTTTCTAACAGACGTTTTTATCCACTTGCACCGCTTCCCGCCGATAACTTAATCACTCCGCCACCTATGGCGGACGCTTCGATCCACCACGTTACTCCCGGCGAACATTTTTATCCACTTCGCTACCTCTGGCGGATACTCTCGGTTCACACGTGCCACTTTAGCGAATGCTTTTATCCACCCCGCAATTCAGGAGGTCGCTTTTCATCCGCCCACATCCCTAGCGGACAACTTTATTCGTCGCGCCACCCCTAAGCGGACAACCTCCTAGGTCACGCCATCTTCGGCATACACCTTTCCTGGTCGCGTCACCTCTGGCAGATACCTTTGTTCATTGCGCCCCCCCTAGCGGACAGTTTTCATTCTGCCCGCCACTCCGGCGGATTTTTTCGCTCACTCCCACCATCTCCGGTGGGATGCCTTCAGGCTCCGACTATCTCCGGTGGGTGACTGTGTTGGTCACGCCATTACCGCACCTTAAATACATTACGTGGAACAGACTCTGCCATCTGCACAACGTGCCAGATCTCCTTCACCCTTCGCATACGACGCGCCAGCAGACACATCTCCATCACCGCGTGCAGCATGTTATGTCTCCAACCACCACTCGCAACTAATCTTGCTCTGCTACTTCATATTGCTCTGCCCTCTCTCTGGCAGACTACTGTCCAGGTCCGCCACATCAGGCGGATCATCAACATGTAGCCCCGGCGGACTATCGTTCGTTTCCCACAAGTAAAATGGTCGTAGGTTATTTCCCGGGAGCACAATAGCAGAAGTGGTGGTTGGACTTTAGCAACCCTCATGATGTCTTTATCTGACATTCCCATGGACGAAAACTGTTGAAAGAAAAAAAAAGCATGATCATAAGACTTCGTTGTCACTAAACAAATATATGTTCGTTTTGTTTGAGCAATCGCAGTGATATACCCGATACATGCGGTATATTAATATACATATGTTGCTTATTCACAAACCAATACTTTAGTTCAATGTTGCTAACTTTAGCAGCAATAAACTTGAGGACTATCGTGGCACAACCCTCACCACAATATAGAACAGTGATCTATTTCAAAAATACATATGCTTAATGTTCCACCGGGAGACTACGATACATTCAATTGGCAAAACGCAATGAATGATCTTCACGTACACCTGAAAACCCTTCTTCAACAACGAGATTTCGGTTGGATAACCTCTTGTCAAGCCTTCTTACTGCTAGACATATACGCACAAGACTCACGGGTGACAGGTTCGTAATCTCGTCCTTAAATATGGTGCTCTCACATAACTTGATAGCTTGACGGAATACGCCATAAGTTATATAGTGGCTTTTAAAAATGACTTGACAATTCTTTCATACATAAAAAAAGTACCTATTAGAATTGCCTACTAAACAAAAAGTGCCGATAAAGGTTTCACCTTTATTTTACGTACACTTCTTTACAATACGTTCAAGTTGATTAATAAGCATGTCAGAGTCTTCTTAGCATGTTATACTTCATACTTACTTGACGATTTCTTTTTAGTACCTATCAAGTTTAAACCTACTAACATACTTTAGCAGCATTGAACTGGGGGACTAGCAGGGTATAGCGTCATTACGCCTTAAAAGTGATAATCTTCTCTCAGGCTGCCCCTAAAATGTTATCCACGGCACATTATCCCGCATCGGTTCTTATATAATGTGGGTGTTTCAATACGCCAGACGATATTTACACTTCTCACATCATTTGGCTTACAGCTATACCACTCGACACAACATATGCAATTTGGTAGTCAAGACAAATGCACAACAAAACCAATTTACTTGATTATTCGAATAAGTATTCCACACGCTATGCGACAGGAAAAATACTTATTTGGATGTGTATTCTCCATGCCAATAGGCGACATGAATAAACGAAATACCCACACGTCGTAGACGACAGGGATTATTCGCACGAGACAATTTAAACAAACGTGCTACCTACTATAAGTGTTCCACACGCCAATGTGTGTCCCAGAAAAACACATAATAGTTTACATAAAGTGCTCATTCACGCCTAGCGCGTATAAAGTATTTTATTATCTCAATGAGTGTTCACTCACGCCAAGCGCGTAGAAATCACTCTGTTATTCAAGTGTTCATTAACGCCACACGCATTATAAGGCACTTTCTGATATTTACAAGTGTTCATATAAACATTTGTGAACACGACATACCACCGCATTTAAACTGCATATTACGGTACAAAATATTACCACCGCATTCGAACTGCATATCACGGTAAAAAACAACTCTGACACGAAATACTTTTTCATAATAACAAAGTTAGATGAACAAATTATACAACGCTAAAAGTGGGCATATTGGTAATAGATGTATTCAACCACTACTATTCCAGTGGGTATCTTGGTAATAGATGCACAACCACTGATGAAAAACCAAGTACTTGTCCCACAATTATACAAGCATTGTGGGGAACATAAATAACGCTCTAAGAACCCTTCCGCGGTCACTGAGCATAGCAAGCACTTCTGCAGGGGTGCATTGTATATCATTCTTTCCGACTGCAATGATAATTGCTATAACCGGATCATCAATAACAACAACTGGTACAACCACCAGCGGTTTCACATTCGCCTAAGGTGGCATAACATCCGCATATGCGTCTATGACCACCAATGGCTGTACATTACGACGACGGGGATCCCGGTGACACGGACGCGTGGTAGGGATTGTCGTCACATCAACATCGACTCTTTCAATGGATTGAACGCCTCTAGCGCACCATATGTTAACCAACAAAAGTCACACCACAAGGTGGATATTCTACAGCAGTCCACACGACTGTGTGCGTACCACTAAGGCAGGGCCACACCTGTAAAAGTCATCCAAGGGTGAGACACTAAACTACCAAAACTCAGCCTGTTCCAAGGCTCATACGCGGGACCTAACCGCGTACGTACAACCTTAAGAAGATCATGGTAATTCAAACGATAATTGTCTATAACCAATTAGAGTGCGTCAGGTTTACCCAACCAATTTCCACGATGAGCAATCGTATACTATTCATTGCTCCATTATCTCTACTCACAGCCGACGACAACTACAATAAACGTGGCCAGCGACTTTCTCGCACCCGGACGACATGTAAGCCTAAAATTAGTAATCTTCACTCCCGAGCTCCTAATAAGTCTAAGTGCTCCTCCCACGCTTGCACGCGGGAGCAACACTTGACTGGGGGACATGACGAGGTATGGTACTGGACCCGACCCGAATGGTCGGACTTTCCTGCTATTTATCACTTTTATATTAATATTAATATTATTATTATTGCGTACTAACCCGCGAAGCCTAGCGTGTTGTAGTTTATAAGAAGGTCTCCACCTCCTTATTAGGGCATGAGATATAGGGCAACACACTTTTGTAGCTGGAAATATGGGATTCTTCCTCTACCGGCCGTCTCTACTTTCCCCACGTTCTTTTCTTCTTATATGCAGGTCTAGGATTTGGGCGAAGAAGACGAGGTGTGGCCATATCCGTATCCATCACCGCAGAAGTACCGACCCGCTCGGGTTTATGCTTCTTCATTAAGAATATGGTAGAAAGAAAATTATGCCCTCCCAATGAAAAGGAACAGATAGCAAATAAGTTCCTAAACCTTAGGATGACTGGAGTGGATAGTAAGGGTTATACTACTTTATTCTTCGAATATGCTAGAATAGTGCCAACCCTTGCATCACCTGAACTAGTATTAATCTCCCGTTACATCTGGGGATTAATTAGTGAAATTAGGCATGTAGTCAAGACAGCTAGACCTCAAACCATAGAAGAAGCTGTAGAACTAGCAAACACCTTGACTGATGAATTAGTACGTACACGAGAAGAGGATCAGAGGAGAAACCTAGCTCAGAAACTTACCCAGGAATTCCGTTACGGTAATTCCACTCGTGGGAGAAATGTAGGTTCTACCTCTACACCGTACTGTACTGCAAGGCTTGCAAGAATAAGCATTCGGAAAAATGCTCTACCTACTGCAATTTCTGCAAGATACCAGGGCACAAGGAAGAAGATTGCTGGAAGAAACCAAATAATGGAATGTGCTTCAACTGTGGAGAAAAAGGTCACATCAAGCCAAACTGTCCAAAACTAGCTCCAGCTACCAACACCAGGAATACTAAAAATGCTAGGGCATTTGTTCTGACTGCAGAAGAAGTAAAGATGATCCCGGACGTGATCGCCGGTACATTTTTAGTTAATGATGTTTTTGCTAAAGTATTATTTGATTCTGGTGCAAACCAAAGTTTTATTAATACTTCATTTTGCAAACTTCTCAATTAACCATTAACTAAGCTCCCACAAGAATGTCTAGTAGAGACAGCAAATGGAGAAACCATTAAGATTTCTGAAATCTTGCAGGGAACAAGAATAGAATTTTTAAATCAAGAATTTATTGCAAACCTTTACCCAATGAATCTGGCAGGATTTGATGTTGTATTAGGAATAGATTGGTTAATCGCCAATAAAGCCAGTATTTTATGTGATCAAAAGTCAATCCAAGTAAATTCACCAAGGGGTGAAAAGATCACAATTAAAGGAGATAAACCATCTAGATCCACGAAATTCATCACTGTGATGAAAACAACAAGTTATATAAGAAAATGATCATTAGTGTATTTGATTTCCATAATCACTAACACTAAAGGAAAAGAACTAAAAGACATTTCAGTAGTATCTCAGTTTTCAGATGTATTTCCAGAAGAATTATCGGGACAACCTCCGGACAGAGAAGTTGAATTCAGGATTCATCTATTACCAGGAACAGCACCGATTGCTAAAGCACCCTACCGTTTGGCACCTGCAGAAATGCAGGAACTGAAGAAACAACTAGATGAACTGTTGGAGAAAGGATTCATACAGCCAAGTTCATCGCCATGGGGAGCACCAATCTTATTCGTTAAAAAGAAGGACGGATCAATGCGTATGTGCATTGACTACCGTGAATTGAACAAAGTCACGATTAAGAATCGGTATCCATTACCAAGAATAGATGATCTGTTCGACCAGTTGCAAGGAGCACGATTTTTCTCGAAAATCGATTTACGATCAGGATATCATCAATTAAAGGTACAGGAAGAGGACATTCCTAAGACCGCTTTTAGAACAAGGTATGACCATTATGAATTTACTGTCATGCCATTTGGTTTAACCAATGCCGCAACAGCATTTATGGACATGATGAACCGAATATGTAAGCCACATTTGGATAAATTCATAATTGTCTTTATAGATGATATTCTTATTTATTATAAAAGCAAAGAGAAACATGTAAAGCATTTGCACGCACTTTTAAGTTTATTGAGAAAAGAAAGGCTTTATGCAAAATTTTCAAAGTGCGAGTTTTGGATAGAACAGGTACAGTTTCTTGGACATTTAGTTAATCATGAAGGAATTCATGTGGATCCCACCAAGATCGAGGCAATTACCAAATGGAAAACCCCTGAGTCACCAACCGAGGTTAGAAGTTTCTTAGGATTGGCTGGTTATTATAGAAGATTTATTCGAGATTTTTCTAGAATAGTCATTCCCTTAACTAAGCTAACCTGTAAATCTGTTAAGTTTGAATGGGGACCAAAACAAGAAGAAGCCTTTAGAATTCTTAAGCAAAGACTAACCAATGAACCCATACTAGCGTTACCAGAAGGAACTGCAGATTTTATAGTCTATTGTGACGCTTCTAAATTAGGTTATGGATGTGTGTTGATGCAACGTCAAAAGGTTATAGCCTATGCATCTAGACAACTTAAGAATCATGAAGAGAATTATTCAACCCATGATCTAGAATTAGGAGCTATAATTTTTGCCCTTAAGATTTGGAGACATTACCTTTACGGTAGTAAGTTTACCATTTTCACCGACCATAAGAGTTTAAGGTATGTTTTTGGGCAAAAGGAGTTGAATATGAGACAAAGACGCTGGATGGAGATACTTAGTGATTATGATTGCAATATCCAGTACCATGCAGGAAAGGCAAATGTAGTAGCTGATGCTTTAAGTCGAAAGTATCATGAAAAGCCAAAAAGGGCACGTTTTCTTAAATTAAATCTACAAATAGATTTAAATGAACAGATTAGAAAAGCACAAGAATCAGTAAACAAGGATGATACTAAAAAATTGAAAGGAATGATTAAGGAATTAGAACAAGGGACAGATGGAATTTGGAGAATCCATAAGAAAAGAATGTGGATACCTAAATTAGGAAACCTACGCCACCGTATATTAGAAGAAGCCCATAAATCTAAGTATATTATACATCCTGGAAGTGATAAGATGTATCAGGACTTAAGAAAGAATTTCTGGTGGATAGGGAATTAATAACAATGGATTTTGTTACCAAACTACCCAAAACAAGAAAAGGTAATGATACAATCTGGGTGATTGTAGACAGGCTAACTATGTCAGCCCATTTTCTACCAATGAAGGAAACTTTCAGTATGGAACAATTAGCTAGGTTGTATGTAAATGAAATAGTTTCATTACATGGAATTCCTTTATCAATTGTTTCTGACAGAGATAGCCGTTTTACCTCTCATTTTTGGACAAGTTTCCAAAAAGCAATGGGAACCAAGTTAAATCTAAGCACTGCTTATCATCCTCAAACGGACGGACAAAGCGAAAGAATAATTCAGACACTGGAGGACATGCTTAGATCTTCGTAATTGATTTCGGAGGTAATTGGGACGATCACTTACCCTTGATAGAATTTTCTTATAATAACAGTTATCACACAAGTATCAATGCGGCACCATTCGAAGCACTTTATGGACGAAAGTGCCGAACTCCAGTCTGTTGGGCAGAGATTGGGGAAAAGCAACTATCAGGACCTGAAATAGTGCAGGAAACAACCGACAAAATCATTCAAGTCAAGGAACGACTGAAAGCAGCACGTGATCGACCTAAGAGTTATGCAGATAATAGACGAAAGCCGTTGGAATTTCAGGAAGGAGATAAAGTGTTATTGAAAGTCTCTCTTTGGAAAGGAGTGGTAAGATTCATAAAAAGGGGAAAGCTAAGCCCCAGGTATGTTGGAGCTTTTGAGATTATTAGAAGAATAGGACCTGTAGCTTATCAGCTACAACTGCCAGAGGAAATGACAGGAATACATGATGTATTTCATGTATCTAATCTCAAGAAATGCTTAGCTGATGAATCACTCGTAGTACCTCTTAAGGATATAGAGGTAAATGAACAATTAAAATTTGTAGAAAAGCCTCTGCAGATTGAAGACAGAAAAGTTAAGAACCTCAAGCACAAGAGATTAGTTCTGGTCAAAGTGAAATGGGACTCCAAAAGAGGACAAGAGTATACATGGGAGCTTGAATCAGAAATGCAAAAGAAATATCCACACCTGTTCCAATAGATCTCGAGGACGAGCTCTAAAACAAGGTGGGGAGGATATAACAACCCTCCAAAAATATTTCCGACACCCCTAATATATTTAGAATGCCCTAATATACACTTATATATACATGTTTGAAGATAACTAATCATAGATATGCCAACAAATCTAACATAAAATTTAAAGTCATGTACTTCTTTAACTCCATAAATGTAATAACTCTCCCGGAACCTTTAACGTAGCCCTAGACGCTTCTAAATACACCCCGAACACGAAAACGGGCCCCGAATACCTTTATTTTTATTAAAATAAATTAAAAAACAATTTTTAGGGGTCTCTGGAGGGCCGCGTAAGACCACATCAGGGTCTACACGGGGCGCGACAGCCCAAAATCAGGGCGACACCCTAGTGTGCCACGTGTCAACATCGTGTCAGATCTACAGTAGGCGAATCAGCAAGCCTACGCCCTATCACCCTATGTCGCGGGCCACGTAAGCCCCAGCTTAATCTTACGCGGGCCGCGAGGGACTTGAATTCAGGCCCTATATAAAGAGGGCATCGGTTGTTCAGTCGACTCGCTCACAATCTTTTCTTTCTCTCGAATTCTCACATAATTGAAGTAATTTCCAAGTATAATACCCCCCTAATTAACAAAGTTCTGCCCCGTTGTAAGTATCATAACCCCGGTTACGTATTAGATACGCTGCCCGATTGATCCAGGGTTCCGTAACGGCTGTCGAGGTTCTGCCTGACGTAGTTGTTGGAATGCCGTCTCGGGGAGGATCTTACTAATGTAAATATTGGGTTATTATACTAACGCGTGTGCATTTGTGTATTTAATAGATAATCACCAGGAAACCCTAAAGGAAAACCTAAGACAACAATGTGAGTAATCTCCTTTTTGCAAACTGTTTTTACAAAACCTCACTTAATTAATAATACATTAAACAGTGATTGAGTATTTGTATTCTACAGTTATCGTCGGTATGTTGGGGTTTTTTATACAAAATTTGTTACTACCTTGCGAGGAGTAACATGACCACAAGTCGGGTTGACAGTACTGTGGGTGGTAATTAAGTAGATGGAAACAAATGTAATTGCGCGACCGCCCTCAATACTGTATAACGGTTTTTACTTAAACTTGATTAAACTGGGATTCACTCACCAGTATTTCCCACTGACAAAATGATTTTAAACACGTTTCAGGTAACAAAATGTGAAAGCCAAATAGAAGCATCACTGAAGGCTTTGTTACTTTCTTAGTGCATTGTTTATCTCGGTGCTTCAAACGACTTGATTTTTGTTAATTGGAAATTTAAACACCCGAATTGAAGCACCGTTTTCGTCGTTTGGGGCAGTAGTATTTCGAGGTAAATTTTATACCAATCAACTCGTATCCTCGTTCTGATCAAAATCCATAAAACACCGGTTTGTAATTCGGAAAAAAGCTTAACTCCGTTAAGCTATTTTTAACGGCGGACTATTATCGGCCAAAAGTGGACCAGTTCGGATTATTATCGGCCAATAACTGAGTTGGGATTATTATCTGCCAAATTGAGCAAGTTGGGATTATTTAAATCCAATTTGCCTAATTAAAATAAAACTTAACGTTAGGTTAGTTAATGATTGCATGGCTATTAATCATTCTTTATTAATATGTTTTACCATTAGGCCATATATATGTATAAAAAATGGTCATCTTCTCTAAAATTTTAAGTAGGGGTGCAAACGAGTCGAGTCGAGCCCGAGCTCGACCAGGCTCAAGCTCGGCTCGATTCGAGCTTTATTTCTAAAGCTCGAGCTCGGGTCGAAGGTAATTTTTCAAGCTCGAGCTCGAGCTCGGCTCGTTTAGTATTTATGAATTAATTTATATTAATTATAATTATTATTATTATACATTTAATTAAGTTGTTTTTTTTTATTTTTGTATAAATGGTAATTATTATTATATAAATATATGTTTAATATATTAATAAAAAATATATAAACAGAAAGCTCGTTTAGGCTCGCGAGCCGGCTCGAGCTCGATAAGCGAAGCTCGGGCTCGGGCTCGTTTACCAAACGAGCTTGTTTTTTAGGCTCGGGCTCAAGCTCGAGCTCGTTTAAGCTCGGCTCGTTCGAGCTTTTTTTCGAGCCGAGCTCGAGAGTAGCTCGGCTCGTTTGCACCCCTAATTTTAAGCAAGTCGTTGGAGTTTTTCCTGATTTCGATTTATGGTTCGTTAGTTAAGTCTGTGTGTATATAATTATGAAATAAGCATGTATATAAAAAAATGTAAGGCTATAATATTACCTTAGTTTTGAGATAAACAATATATCGGAATTAACGGAAGGTTGCCGAAAGGGGTCCGGTGTGCTACGATACGAACATTGATATTAGTGGTTCAAAGGTGGTATGTAGAGGGTTACAAGTTGGAGGTAAATTTATTGGATACTTTAACATAGGAAGGTGTGAGATTCAACCTTTGCAGACCCTATCCCACTTTCTTGGTAAAGAAGGTAAACAAGGGCAGATTGGTAATTCATGGAGGTGACACTTACTCAAAACTCCAAGGTCCACGTACATATCCTAATTTTCTTCCACTTTCTTTTGATTGTTTGGTAGTCTTTTATTGTTTATCCATTCCCCTTTTTTTTTTTTTAGAATTTAGACTTGTCTAAAGTTTATTGCTCAACTTCCATGTTTGTGATTATTTATATTTTTACCTTTACAATTTCATTAGTATATTACATATGTATTTATATTAACTTGTATATATATATATATATTTTCGGCATATCCTAAAGACAACACTTGTCTTATATAATTATATTATTTTACTTTCAAACTTTTATATTATTAATATAATCTGTTTTGCTTTGTGTTAAATGTATATTAAAAGTTTTAAAAACATCAAGTAATATTATTTATTTTTTTATATTATTATTATTATTGTTATATGTATTATTATTATTATGAATTTTGTGGGTATTTTAGTTTATGTCTCTAATAAATCTCTAATTAAGTACTAGACTCTTCATATGGAACATAAACTCTTAAGTAGAGTTTTTATGTCAATTTATTAGTTTTTTATTAGAGTTTATCTCTCTAATTAAGTGAAATTTTTCTTTACCCTATGTCTTTTGTATTAAAAGTAGGCTATGTGCCTAACTTGATGGGTTTTCATATATAAAACTACAAGAGTAAGAATACAAGAAGGTGACAAAAAGTTATGCATGAAGAGTCCTTGAAGAAGAAGAAGTACTTGATGACTCATTTGTTGAGAACATATAGAGATAAGTTTCTCTACATGATTCAACTACAATTCTATTCTTAATTTCCAAAAGGTCTAACACTTTGTTTCTATCCGGTGTAACCTCAGATGTGGCCTTCTCCGGCAGTACAAACTGCTTCGACTGTTGTACCCTGGGAGACAGACGCGTCGTCTTTAGTAGATGCGCGAAATCTGTTTTAAGGGAAGCGTGTTGAACACGTGCCTCAGCCACAACCGTCAACATTTGTTTGTTCTTTTTGTAGGAAATTATTGTACATGAATACGTGGTTCAAGAACTCGTTGAAGCCTACACAACGGACTGAAAACACAACGAACCATACAAGTAGACGCGGTTAAAGATTAAGTTGAAGACTTTATCTTTTAAAGATATTGATTTGAATCGATTGTTTTATTAAATATGTTGTAGTTCATATTTATTTTCGTTTGAATTTGTATACGGTTGGTTCATGTATTACAATTTCCCAAATATTTAAAAAAAACTATCTTTATTTTTTTATTAATTTTATTAATAAAATTGTCACAATTTCCTGCACAAAAGCCTTTAATTGTTTCTCTTTTATTAATAAAATTGTCACAATTTTGTTACGAACCTAATCGTTAACCAATTGATCCAAAGAAAATAGATCGAAGCTTGAAAGAAATTTAGAGAGAAACCAAGACTTAATTCATATTTCATTCATAAAACAAACAAACAAACAAACTACCTACATGGATAATAAATAGAAACAAAGATTTAAACTACCCACTACTCATGTTCTCCTAAAATTATGCAGAAACTACTAACAACTTTGACTTAACACCTTCTAAATAAAATAACAAGTAAAATAAATTATTATGTAGAATTAAATATTGCAAATCTCATGCACCATGATGCCATCCAGATCGTTCATTCTAATGCACGTAACAATCCCCACCGCTTGAACTATCCTTGTCCTCAAGGATGAACTCCGAATGTGACACATGAGACACCACGACAGTCGCCAGTCGGTTCGTCCGGTGATATACGAACGGGTCTTGACGCAATGCCATGGTGGTCGCCACTCAACTCGTACGGTAGCATTCGTAGCCGTTTCCATCCTGTGCCACGGTGGACGCCAATCATGTTCCGAGGTTACACCTTTAGCTAATGCTCCCTTGTTAACCGGCATGTATAAGTAAGTGAACGAAGCTCTTTTTATTGAAAACTCTTCTAGTAATATGGCTTGTTTTGGAGTCATTGTTGGCGTCGATGCGGGTTTACACGGCGCGCTCGATAGTGATTGGTTTGGGACTGATTTCTGAAAAACATAATATAAATGGGGGGTATTTTGGTGGGGGTATCTCTGTTTAGGGGTTGGTTCAACAGGAGGTGGTGAATGTGAAGGGGTTGGTTTCGGTGCAGATTTTGGTGGTAGTGTAATGGTTGATGGAGGTGGTTGGATGACAACGGTTGGTGGTGGTGTGGCGGCAATGGCTGGTGGTGGTGTTGTGGTGGCGGCAAGGGCTAGGAACCAAGGTCGGTTCTTGAGAAAATCCATTAACTCAACAATCAACGACTCGATTCGATCCAAAGACTTGTTCCATTCTTGAGCGTCCATAGGAGTGGATCAAGACCACTCTGATACCAATTGTTACGGACCTAATTGTTAACCAATTGATCCAAAGAAAATAGATCGAAGCTTGAAAGAAATCTAGAGAGAAACCAAGACTTAATTCATATCTATATCTCTAATAAAGCAAACCATTGGGGGACACATGTCACCCAATGGTTGAAGCCTGTTGGGATTGAACCCTATCAGAGGAACAGATAATTAAAGCCAAAACTGGATCAGAGCAGTGGATCCAGAATAAGCAGACAATTACAGTTGGTTCATACAAATCTCTCCCCTTGAAAGTGGTTTCATATCTGCTGACCTCCTATCTGCTGATCTTACTAAGTGCTGACCTACAACTGCTGCCTTGCATCTACTGCCAAATGTCAAAGACTGATGGAAGAACAAAGCTCTAGTGAGTCAATCTACTGCCTTGAGTCAAGTACTGCTGATCCGGACAAGCACTGCTGGGTTCACAGCAGTGGAAGGATGCAGCAGCTGTTTAAGTGTCTTTTATAATGAATTGTAATAGCAGTAGTTAGTACATCAGTGTTTGTATAGATCAGAGGTTAGAGTTTGTTAGGAGGTTAGATGTCACTTTCATGGTGACGTCAGCTAAGATGCTCAGTGGTTTGCAAGTGCCTATAAATAGTTCAGTACTTTGTACTGTTCTATTAGCTCTTTCACAACATTGTCTTCTTTGCACGAACAAACTACTGAGCTCTGGCTGAGGGGGAGTTTGCATTCATTCATCAATCATTGTAATCGTTGTTGAAACAAATTCAATCTTTCAATTCATTGTGTAAAGATGTTTGATTAAAGTATTACTCTCGTTTGATTGTATGCAAAGTTTGTTTTCATCTTAATTCCGCTGCACAACTCTTTCATTTCCATCTTAATTTCAAACGAAAATACAATAAAAAACAAACTCAGATCCAACAATTGGTATCAGAGCTTGGACAGTCAAATTTGATTTAACAATCATTTTGACGTAAATAGTTCGGCTCATAACAGTTGATACTGATCGTTTGTTCGTCCGTTGAAAAACAGAGCAAGGATTAATCACCATTAAAGTTGATTTCTCAGTGTCTGTAAAACAACAAGAATGACGTCACAATCTCAGGATGATAAAAACAACATCGGCTCACTTTTTAAACCACCTATGCTAAAAAGAAATGAGTACAACATCTGGCAGAGAAGGATGGGTCACATCCTTGCTCAACAAAGCACAGGTTGTTGGAGGTCTGTCATTTATGGTCCCCATGTTCCTTCAGTGCCAAGCGCTGAAGATGCTAAAAAGTTCGTTCCAAAACCAGTTGAAAATTATACCGAAACCGACTTTCAAAAGATCGAACTAGATGCTAAAGCTTTTAGCATCATAGCATCAGCGCTGCCCAATGAGATATATGCTGGACTGTTACATTGTAACAGTGCCAAAGAGTTATGGGACGCACTTAAGGAACAGTTTGGGGGAACTGAAGAAGTCATAGAAAACAACAGGGAAATCCTGAACCAACAGTATGAAACATTTTGCTACGTTAAAGGTGAATCACTAACGCAACAATTTGAGCGTTTCAGTTGTCTCATCAGTGAACTGAGGCTTGTTAACACCACTTTTACAAACTCAACTCAAAATAGCAGGTTCCTCAGGTCACTGCCAGAAAAATGGGACACCATAGCTTTTGTCACTCGAAACTCACCTGAATTCAAGGATCTGACCTTGACCCAACTCCACGGTCGACTCCTGACCTACGAAAGGGAGTTGAACCAGAAAAGGAGGTTACAAGAGTCAGGAAAAGTTACCGATGATTACACTTTCGGTAATACTGCTCTTCTGGGTCAAGAAGAATCTGGGAGCAGTGGTAAGGATCAGGGTTATGATCACTTCATTGACATAACTGCTGGTGCAAATTTTAACAACCCTGATCCTCACTCTGCTGGTTATGCATTCACTGCAAACGAAAACCAGATGTCAGACAATTTAAGCTTTGAACTAAATGACTTGCAACATTTTGATCCCACTGATTTAGAGGAAATGGACATCCTGCACCAACTGGCTTTGCTAAGTGTTAGAACTAGCAAATTTTACAAAAGAACAGGGCGAAAATTCCTAGGTTTGCATGGGAATCTAAGGGTTGGGTTGGATAAATCGAAAATCAAGTGCTATAAGTGTAATAGGTTGGGACATTTCGCTAGGGAATGTAGGAGTCAAACTACTGGTCCCATAATTACTCATCCTAGCTCAAATCCTAGACCTCAAAACCAAAGCACTGTGCACTATGCCCAGTATACCCCAGCAGCTCAAGTGAACACTGCTCACTATGCTGCTGCCCCTGTGCCAGTACACTATGTCCAAACTACTGTTCCACAAATCCAATATGTTCAAACCCCTGCTCCACAGGTACAAGTGCAACCTGTTGCACCTCAAACCACTGCTCCAGCAGCAGCACAACCAGATCAACAAAGTTTTTTCACTCAAGGGTTTGTTGACTGGAGCAGTATGCCTGAAGATCTTAGTGATGAAAATTTTGCACTCTATGCTTCTAATGATTCTTCACATGATGAGTTTTGTTTGATGGCATTAGAGTCAATACAGGAGGGGGTTGAAACTGAGGAGGAACAGCTGACCTCTGAAATAGTGGATGAGGTAACTGAAGCAGTGGTTACTGCTATGGCTGGTGAACTACTGTTGGGAGAAAGTTCAGGTACCCTGATTGAACCAATGACAGATCTATGGTCCGAAGAGGACAAAGAAGAAGAGAAAGAAGAAAAGGTTGGTGAAAAGAAGGTGAAAGCTGATGATGAAGAAGATCATCAATGTGATTGTGCAATGATGGCAGCTGCCAAGGTATCTCCTCAAGTTCTTGAAAAACTGTGTTCTGACAATTGCATAATTGCTTTTGCTAACATCAAAGAGGTGAATGAAAACCTTCGGGATAAAATCTTGACTGATGAGGTCAAATTTGAAAAGTCTTTAAAAGAACTTAAAAACAAATTGACTGAAAAGGAAAAAGAAATCAGCTGTCTAAAAGAAGAGCAAAGCATCACCAAAACCCAACTTCAAACTATGGTAGAAAAATACCAAGTTTGCAAAAAGGAGTTGGAATCCACCCAGATTACTTGTGAAAGATGGGTGGAATCCTGCAGAGGATATGAGGTGATGCTTGCTAAACAGATTGAAAGTAATGTGAAATTTGGGGTTGGGTATAGAAAATATGATGATGAACACATTGCTTGTGAAAAATCTGTTCAAAACACTGATGTAACCACTGAGTTCATCCCCACAAACAAGAATGGCCAAGAAGTGAAAATCACTGACAAACTTGGTAACAAAATCACACTTGGCAGAACAAGGAGTTCCTCAACTTTTGAAGAACTTGAAAAATATCAGTTTAAACCTACCTGGTCTAACGAGTGTGATATTCTTGAAAATTTCAAGCCAATGGACTTTACATCACCTGATGGTGTTAAAGCTCCAAAAGCTAAAGTCATACCTCTCAAAGACATCCCAGCAGTGGTTAAAACCTCTGCTGCAAAGGAGTCTGAAAAGAGAAAGAAGAAAGAAAAAATTGACAACTTGTTTTGTGAATTCTGTGAGAAAAGGAATCATCTAACAAAAGACTGTTTCCACTTGAAAGCTTATGATTTAAACAGAACAAGTGTCATTGTTTCAGCAGAAAGTTGCATTGTTTGTGGTAAAACAAACCACAAAACTCAAGCATGTGTGTACCTCAAAAACTTTGATGTGAAAAAGAATGAGTACATGGCTAAAACATCCTTGAGTCCATCATCATCATCATCTGCCAAGTTCACCAAGAAACAACCACTGTTTGTGCCAGTTCAAACAGCTGTTACAAAACAGCTGAACCAAACATCTGTTAAAAGAGATGTTCAGGTTACTGATGCACCCCCTGCTAATCAATTCAGAAAAGGCAGAGAAAAACAGTCTTACCAAAGGATTCCACATGTTTATGAGGCCTACAAAAGGCCCTCTAAACCCAAAGTGAACAGGCATCCTTTTTGTTACCAGCAGATGATTGGTCAGGACCCACAACAGTGGTTAAAGAAACACTGTCCTAAAACAGTTCAAACCCCTGACCTAACCACTGTCCATCATTCTGCATCCATCCCAGACACTGTTGAGACCCCATCCAAAGCCTTGTTGGCTTTGGAGACCTTAATGAACTAATCCTTTTACTTCATGTGCAAGGAGCTTCTGCATGCTTTGATAGTCTTTGGTATGTAGATAGTGGAGGCTCCAGGCACATGACAGGATGTAAAGCCCTCCTCAAAGACTTTAAAATCCATGGAGGGGGTGATATATCCTTTGGGAATAATAGTAAAGGGAAAGTTTTGGGGTCTGGTACAGTGCAATCTGGAAAAGTAAAATTTGAAAATGTCAATCTAATAGACAATCTAAAATTCAACCTTCTGAGTGTGTCCCAAATGAGTGACAAGGGATTTGGGTCATTCTTCACAAAAGACTGTTGTAGGATTGTTGGACCAGAAATGGTCAAAAAGATTGAAGCAATAATCAAAACTGGTCAAACTAAACTTGTTGCTCAAAGAAGTGGCAATGTTTATGTTGTTGACATGTCAAAAGAGTGTCCCAGAGCTGATGCCTGTCTGTTCTCAGCTGCCTCTAACAAAGAGACAGAACTTTGGCACAGAAGACTGGGGCACACAAATCTTAAGACTATCACAGAAATTTCAAAAAATGGTTTGGTGAGAGGCCTACCACAAAAATTGTTTTCATGTCCTGAACATTGCATTTCCTGTTTAAAAGGAAAACAGCATAAAAGTTCTTACAAGTCCATTGAAGAGTCCAAAACAACCCAGTGTTTGCAAATGCTACACATGGATTTGTTTGGCCCAGTTCAAGTCATGAGCCTCAAAAAGAAAAGATATTGTTTGGTTATTGTTGATGACTTTTCTAGGTTTACATGGACTTTCTTTTTACACTCAAAAGATGAGACTGCAGGCATTTTGCAAGACTTTGTAACACAGGTTGAAAAGCAATTTGACCTTCCAGTGAAAAGCTTCAGGAGTGACAATGGCACAGAATTTAAAAATAAGGAGTTGGATGCCTTCTGTGTGAAGAAAGGGATTGTAAGGCAGTACAATATCCCTAGAACACCAGAGCAGAATGGGGTAGTGGAAAGGAAGAACAGAACTTTGATTGAGGCTGCCAGAACCATGCTAGCAGATTCAGGTTTGCCATTAACTTTCTGGACAGAGGCAGTAAACACTGCGTGCTATGTTCAGAACAGAGTTTTAATAAACCCCAGGCACAAAAAGACTGCTTATGAAATTCTGTATAAAATCAAACCACTGATCTCATATTTCAAAGTGTTTGGCTGCCCATGCTTTATTTTGAACTTAAAAGATTCCATTTCAAAATTTGCAGCCAAAATTGATTGTGGTTATCATTTGGGATACTCAACCACTGCCAAGGCCTACAAAGTGTTCAATACACGGACCAAGGCAGTGGAGGAGACTTTGAATGTAAAGTTCAATGAACTTTCATCAATGAAAATCCCAGCAAACCCTGCAGATCTGTTTGATCTTGAAAATTTTACTTTTGAAAATACTGCTGTCAAGACTAACAGTGCAGGTCCATCAGAGGATACAACACCAGACTATGGGTATGAAATCATCATCCCTCAAAGGTCTGCCACAAAGGGAAAAGCACCAGCTGTTCAAAACAGCTGTCAAAGCTCAACCACTGCTACCTCAACAGTTGTTGACCAAAGTAGCCCTTCAACCACTGCTTCCACATCCTCAAACACTGCTGATAAAAGTCCTCAAACAATGGATAAAAGTCAGCAGTTGTCCACTTCATTACCTCCTATTCCACCACCTTTTGAAGCCACTGCTGGATCATCAAAGTCCCCAACAGTGGTTAGCTCAGATGATACACATATGCAGCCTTCACCAACAAATGCCATCATACCATACCAAGGAGATTTAATCTTCTTGAGATCTCATCCACCTGATCAAATCATTGGCAACATAAATGAAGGGGTGCTCACAAGAAGCCAAACCCAAAACATTTGTCTTTTTGCTGGTTTTCTATCACTCCATCAGCCAGTCAAGTACCAACAGGCACTGAAAGACAACAGCTGGGTAGAAGCCATGCAAGAGGAGCTCCAACAGTTTAAAAGACAACAAGTATGGGAGCTTGTACCACTGCCAGAAGAGGTTAGTCCCATTGGCACAAAGTGGGTCTTCAAGAACAAAACTGATGAAAGGGGTATTGTTGTCAAGAATAAAGCCAGGCTTGTGGTTCAAGGTTACAGACAGGAAGAGGGGATTGATTATGATGAAACATTTGCCCCTGTTGTAAGATTGGAAGCCATTAGACTGTTCCTGGCCTTTGCTGTCAACCACAATATGAAGGTGTTTCAAATGGATATCAAAAGTGCTTTCCTCTATGGTACAATTCAAGAAGAGGTGTATGTTTGTCAACCTCCAGGTTTTGAGGATCCATTTTATCCAGATCATGTCTACAGGCTAAACAAAGCCTTGTATGGCCTGAAACAAGCACCAAGGGCCTGGTATGAAACTCTTTCCAACTTCCTACTCTCAAATGGTTTCAAAAGAGGTACCATTGATAAAACACTGTTTTTAAAATGGAGAGGGAAGGATTTAATGATTGTCCAGATTTATGTGGATGACATTATTTTTGGAAGCACATGTAACTCAATGTGTGAAGAGTTTAGAGAACTCATGACAGCTGAGTTTGAAATGAGTGCAATGGGTGAGCTGCAATGCTTTCTTGGTCTCCAAGTACAGCAAATGCAAAATGGAACTTTCATTCATCAAAGCAAATATGCTAAAGAACTTTTAACCAAATTTGATATGAATGACTGTAAACCATGCAGCACACCCATGGCAACAAATAAGCTGGTCATGTCTGATGAAAAGGATGAGCTGATTGACCAAACACTTTATAGAAGCATGATTGGGTCTTTATTGTACCTAACTGCATCTAGACCAGACATCATGTTTGCAACATGTGTCTGTGCAAGAAGTCAATCAGCTCCCAGAAAATCAAATCTCATTGCTGTAAAAAGGATCTTCAGATACATAAAAGGTGCTCCCACACTTGGTATCTGGTATCCAGCTAATGGGAACATCAAGCTTTCAGGTTTCTCAGACAGTGACTTTGCTGGATGTAACACCACACGGAAGTCCACATCAGGAGGGTGCCAGTTTCTAGGTGATTGCTTAGTTTCCTAGCAAAGCAAAAAGCAAGCAGCTGTTTCAACATCCACTGCTGAAGCTGAATACATTGCTGCTGCAAGCTGTACAGCCCAACTCCTGTGGCTTCAAAATCAGTTGCTGGATTTTGGTATCACTGCCTTAAAGACACCACTCATGTTGGACAGCCAGGCAGCAGAAAATATCATCAAAAATCCAGTTTCCCATTCAACCACCAAACACATCGACATCAGATATCACTTTGTGAGGGATTGCTATGAAAAAGGTTTGATTTCTCTGCATCATGTCCCAACTAAAGACCAGCTGGCTGATGTGCTCACAAAAGCACTTGATACTGCCACCTTTGAAAGCTTGGTCTCTAGGATTGGGATGCTGAACATGGAATAGCAAGCAACATCTTGCTTTTCTATGAATAAAAGCAACAAAATGTTTTCAGAAAATCAAAACTCCATCCTTAAAAATAGCTAAAAATGAAATTTTTCATTAAAATCCTTAAAAGTCTGCCATTAACCACTGATTGTTCAAAAGTCTGCTTTACTTCAAAAGTCTGTCCACTGCTGAAAGTCAACCCCTGTTCTCTCATTCCATTTGATAAACTCTGTTGTTCAAAAGCAGTGTCTTATCCACTGATATGCTATCCACTGATAGTGAAAATCATCCACTGCTTTCATACCACTGCCTTCATCAGTCACTTTCACAAAAGTACTGTCCTTCACTTTCACCAGGGGTTGTCACGTGGGCAGTACATATTGGTCAGACCTTTTGTAACGGCTGCCACGTCAGCATTCACTTTCCTCCCTATAAAATCCCTCATTCACCACCAAAACAGGGTTTTACTGTCGAATTGAATTCTTAAAAATTCTCTTCTCAAAGCAGTTTTTCATCTCATTTCCTCACAAATTTCTTCGATCATCATCTTCAAAATGACAAAATCGAAGTCATCCTCAAAACCCTCATCCAAATCATCATCGAAAACAGCCTCTCAAAAGGCAATCTCCACTGAAATTCCACATAAACCATCTCACAATCTCCTGGGTCTTCTCACAAAACCAGGAACCACAAAGGTTTTCGATTCCATCATTGATATCATGACAAAATCAAAGTATAAAACTTTGTTCACCGCCGATGCACCAATCTATTTGGCGACCCAAAGGGAGTTCTGGAAGAATACAACCCTTGAAAAACAAGGAGACACTGCAACCACCATAAACTCTTCTATAAAGGGTAAAGCTGTCCAAATCACGCCACAATCCATTTCAGAGGTCTTTCAACTCGGTGATCAGGAAGGTAAAATTTCTTTCACTAAAAACGAGTTGCAAACTGACTTCATTGAGAGAGGGTATGAAGCCACAATGATGAAGAAAATTACCTTAGAAAAAGGTTATTTTCCTTCTGCAACCAGATTTTTATTTCATACCCTCCTACTATGTGTTTCAAACAAAACCACTTCTTTCAATGAAATCCCTTTAAAGATTCAAAATCTGGGATATGCTATTCTTCAAGGAGAAAATTTTAACTATTCTCGGGAAATTTTTAAAGATTTGGTTAATAATGTTGAAACAAAATCATTCTTATTGTTTCCAAGGTTTTTAAGTTACTATTTTTCAAAGAAATTCAGTAAGGATGATTTAGCTATAATAAACCAAGGTGATTCTACTCAAATAAACAGTTTAACAACTGAAACTTTTTCAAGAATGTTAGCACCTTGCAAAACACAAGCAGAGGTGCCTGAGCAGATTTTAGCAGTTACAACTGCTCCTCAGGTATCTGCTGCTGAGCCCACTGCTCAAGGTGATCAAAGCAGCAGCACAACTGTTTTGAAACCCACACCTAAAATCACCAAAAAGCCAACAAAAAGAAAAACACAAAAACCCCCTAAAACCATCAAAAAGGCATCTCTGGAAGATGAGATACCAGAGCTTCTGCCAGTGACAACACAAAAGTCACAAGAAACCACTGCTGCTACTTCCTCACAGCAGTTGGTACAAATATCTCAATCCATAACCGAAACTCCTCCCGCTTCTTCACAAAAAGAACAGGTTGTACAAATAGGGTCTCCACATCATGATACTCTGGAAACACTCGTTTCTATCATCCACAGCTCAATACCCGGGGCAAATCCACTTTCTACACCACCCTTCACATCCACAATTCCCCCACCAACTAAACTGCTGTTGGATGCAATTGATTTGAACCAGGCATTAACCAGTCCTTCTCAATCACCTATCAATGAGAATATGCCTCAACCACTGACTGGGTCTACTGTATCAATCTTTGCTAACCCCCCAACACAACCTGAGGAGGTTAGACCCCTTGAGTTACAAGTAACTCTTGGTGGTTATCCAAGTGAAGCAGCCACTACAATTGTTACACCCACTGGGTTACATTTGGACAGTGGTTACATTAATAAGACTTCCTTGGAGGCAATTCCTTTTATAGCACCTCTGCCAACCACCAGTGGATTTATTTATCCTACTGGCAACATCAAAAGGTTGTCAAGTGTTGAAGGAAGAAGACCCCAGTACCAAGAAAAAGGGGCATCAGTGGTTAATGTTTGGAGTATACTCCCTACATCTACCACTGATAAAACCACTGCTAGTGGGAAATCAGATGATCTCATTCACGTGGGTGATGATTTAAAGTACCAGAAATTGACGGATCGCATTGAAAAACTTGATAACTCTGTTGCAGAACTCAAAGATATGTTACAATAGGTGTTACAAGTACAAAAGGTACAATCAACTGCTATTCCACCTCAAGCACCTGCTCCACAAAGGGCACCTGCTACAAATGAGCTCTGGGATTTATTTCAACCTTTTCTCCATCAACAAGCAAAATTAGCAGATCAGCAACATGAGAAACATGTCCAACAGCTGAGAAATGCAATGGAGTCAAGGTTCAAAAACACTCAAGCTGATTTAAAGGCTCTCAAAACTCAGATCCTGTAAACCACTGACACTGCTCCTCCAACAGTACTTTTCATTGATCAACTCCCAGACGATAATGCCAAAAAGGGGGAGAAAATTCAGGAGTGGAAGAAGATAGGAATAGATGATGGTCTATACATTGAACCTGAAAAGGATGCTATGACCAGAAAAATTCCTGTGCCATATGGTAGTAAGAAGGTTGATGCTACTCAAGAAGCACTTGATGAAGGAGTAGCAAGTGTAAAAAGAGATAGAATGGCAAAGGATGTTTCAAGGTGGAATGAGGAGAAAAGAGCTTTCATGGAGCTGTATGAGCAGGGTTGTTCTGGTTCTAAAGATTCTAAAAATCTGAAGACAAAAAGAAAACCTAAGTCCATCCCATCCAGATTTCCAAAGCCTCCAAAACCACCATCCAAAAGCCATCAGCATAAAACCTCCACTCAAACAGTTGTTGTAACTCCTGCTGTATCAACTACTGCTGGTACTTCAGTGGTTTCAACATCTGTTCCCACTTCAACACACACCACTTCAACACACACTACTTCAACACACACCAAAATTACTACATTACCATCACCACTGTCACCACCAAAACCAATCTCACCACCACTTCCACCTGCTGACAAAAAGCAGAAGACAACAGATGTTATAACATCTGTTGTAATGACAACAGTGGTTGAAGCACCAGTTGTTTCAATAACTGTTAGTCAGACACAAACCACTGCCACTCAATCTACTACCACTGTTCCATCTCAGACATCATCAGTCTCTCCTAAACCAAAAAGGAGAAGGCTAATTTTAAAAGATGATGACACATCTCCATCACCAACATCTTCAAAATCCCTGTCACTTGTCACTATTCCAAAACCCATACCTCTCTCTTCAGCTCAAATTTTAAAGCCATTACCTCCTGCTGGTGTCTCATTTCCTCTGGAACTCATTGCAGTCAGAGAAGAAATCAAATCTTTTTATTATGAAGATAACCCAGCCAAAAGGAGTTTGCCATCAATTGCAGAATATCCCAGGCCTAACAATATTGAAGAATACTTGAAACTCAAGGCCAAACAAGCAGAGGATACTGCAATCAAAAACATAAAAGGGAAATCTGATAGAGAGTTTCAACAAAACTATCAGTTTTTACTTTCACAGGTCAATGCTATGGAGCGTTTTGCTAAAAATGTATGTCAGCAAATTTCAGAAAGGGCAGATGAGTCCTTGAGAAAAGACTACATTGAGAACATCATGACCTACAAGAAATACAAGGGGGAGAAACACATGTACAAGAACTGGACCATTCCTGAGCTTGAAAAAGAAGCAGTCAGGATTCAAGACATGATAAAAAATAAGGTCAAGCAGACTCCTCCTGAAAAGTTTAAACAATTTGAAGCTGAGAAGATGTTAGAGTTAAGGAGAATGAAAGAGGAGCTGATTGCAGCTGATTATGGGTCAAAGAACTCTGTGACAAAGTGGGGAGAAGATAGAGTCAGGGCAACCTATAAAAGCTTAGAGGAACTTAGAAAGAAAGATCCAAGAGTTCCACAAAAGCCTGACTATTCCAAAGCAGAGGTCTCAAAAAGACCACCAAAGCTGCAAATCAAAAGAACCACTGCTCCAGCTGGTGCTGCCATCTACAAAAGAAGGAGCAAAAACCAGTTGAGTATGGAAACAATTCAAGATCTATTAGCTGGAGATGCCATTGTAAAAGCAGGCACGGAAGTAATGATAAAAGAAGATCTGGAATTAGAACAATCTGCAAGTGCTGCTCAGCCAGCTATGAATAGGCCAGCCTCACCAAATACTTCTGCAAATAAACATCTCCCAAGAAACCCAAGTGGGAAACTGACAAACAGACCTGCGTATTGACTTTGCTCAGGTCTGGTGGAGAAGTGGAGAAAATATCAAGGGAACAAGCTCTTGGCCTGAGTCTTGAAGATTTGAAGGATCTCCTTGATCTTCCACTTAGCAGGGATGATGAAGATACAGATGCCCTAGACTTTGAATTACAATTTAAAGGTCAGATAAGGGAACTGTTGATGAGGCAATAAAGATTTCCACAAATAATGAAGAGTTTTGGCATTATCTGTTCCAGGGGGAGATTGTTGGGATTGAACCCTATCAGAGGAACAGATAATTAAAGCCAAAACTGGATCAGAGCAGTGGATCCAGAATAAGCAGACAATTACAGTTGGTTCATACAAATCTCTCCCCTTGAAAGTGGTTTCATATCTGCTGACCTCCTATCTGCTGATCTTACTAAGTGCTGACCTACAACTGCTGCCTTGCATCTACTGCCAAATGTCAAAGACTGATGGAAGAACAAAGCTCTGCTGAGTCAATCTACTGCCTTGAGTCAAGTACTGCTGATCCGGACAAGCACTGCTGGGTTCACAGCAGTGGAAGGATGCAGCAGCTGTTTAAGTGTCTTTTATAATGAATTGTAATAGCAGTAGTTAGTACATCAGTGTTTGTATAGATCAGAGGTTAGAGTTTGTTAGGAGGTTAGATGTCACTTTCATGGTGACGTCAGCTAAGATGCTCAGTGGTTTGCAAGTGCCTATAAATAGTTCAGTACTTTGTACTGTTCTATTAGCTCTTTCACAACATTGTCTTCTTTGCACGAACAAACTACTGAGCTCTGGCTGAGGGGGAGTTTGCATTCATTCATCAATCATTGTAATCGTTGTTGAAACAAATTCAATCTTTCGATTCATTGTGTAAAGATGTTTGATTAAAGTATTACTCTCGTTTGATTGTATGCAAAGTTTGTTTTCATCTTAATTCCGCTGCACAACTCTTTCATTTCCATCTTAATTTCAAACGAAAATACAATCAAAAACAAACTCAGATCCAACAAAGCCAACTAAGCAGCCACATAGGCAATGATGTGGCATATGTCAAATATTTGGACAAGTGGCATTCCTCATAGGCCAGGATTGGAGAACTTCTTTCGTACGCTTTCTTTATCATTCTCTCTCATCTCTCATCGTTCAATTCCTTTACCCTCTCTCTCTCAATCTTCAATCGCCATCTAAATGAAACCCTAGATCAAAATTCGTCTGCCTCTTTATCACTCTCAATCCTGTCCGACAACCTTCAAGGCTTCAATCGATCTTCAAGACGCAATACTCTACCACTGACGGTAATGTTTGATTCCGTTCATCATCTTATTGTTCGATTCAGTTTGAATGGTTTGCTGTACTTTGTACTTTGATTAACAGGTGCAAGATCGATGGACGATGTACTACTGTAACTGATGCTAGGTTTTGTTCATCATTCCCGATTTTGTTTATACAATCCGTTTTCGTATGGATAATCTTACTTAATTTTGTTCGATTCATATGTTAAATGGTTTCTTATATGGTTTGGATCCGTATCAAGATTTGCTCCCTATCACCTTCTTCGTTCTGATTTCAACCCAAATAGCAGGTACCCATCTTTAATTTCGGTAAATTGGTTACAGTTTTTTCTTCAATAATGTTTTCTTTCATTTTGATGTCTGAATGAATGTTCAATTGTTTGGTGTTTTATGTTTGGTGTTTTATGTTGTAGTGATTTAGGGTTTTGTTCGTTCAGAAAGTTGTTCAGGTCTCAAGGTTTGCTCTAATTTCATTAAATTATTCAATTGAATATGATGTGATTTGTTTTTTTAATTGTTTATTTTTTTAGGTTTTGATTGTGATTGTGACATTTCATGCATGATTCGTGTTCCATTGTCACACCCCAATATATCCACGTGTCACCGGTGGGCCCGGTAGGGGAGTATCGTGACGTAGTTGATATCATTATAGTCAAACAACACAATATATAGATGCACAGCGGAAGCAAAAGATAAATATATTACAATCCAAACATAAAGTAATATCCAGTATTACAATGGAAAGTAAAGGATCCACAGGCGGATCGAAAATAAAATGAAACATTGTTCAACAGACTTTGGACGCCTAGAACTTGCAAGATTCCTTATTAATGCCCTGAGCAGCTTCCAGCCTATTACGTACTTGTACCTGTCACTTAGACTTTGGAAAATACGTCAGTTTTCACTGGTAAATACACTCAACCGACTCATTTGAAAATGTTTATGAAAATTGGTTTAGGTGCACAAGGCACGAAAATATTTCGACACTTTGATTAAAATGCACAAGGCAAAATTAATCTTTTATACTTGGGATAAACTATATTTCATGTTATCAGTTTTACATGACTTGCTCTACATACGGGGCCCGGTTCTATGCCGGTTCAAGATTTAACCGACACACCACTATTCCCTTATTGGGAATCCCTTATTGGCTATAATTAATAAACATATGGCATCTGTCAGGTGTATGCCTACACCCCGTGCTTAGGTCGTGGCCATTGCAATTAATGAGTCAAGTATATCCAGGACACGGTCGCATTAATCCCCAATGTTTCAGTCAAGCAATACGAATTAAAACAGGTTATTTGGATTTCCCGACTCATTGGTCTTTGAATCCCATACCTGACCATGCGGTATTTATATTACCGTATCCCAAGCCCGTAATAGGGAAAATAAGTTAAGAGTATTTACCTGAGCTAGCTCCTGTCTTAAATAGCAAGAATTATAATAACTCAGCCGTATTCACTTAAGTAAGCGTAGGTACAATTTACCGGAAGGCTCTAGTCTGGAATGATGGTATAAATAACCAATTAGAATGCTAACGGGTCTTTAATTAAGCCTAAGCTTAGACCGGTTAATTATACGGTTCAAACGCACGATTAGGCGAAGACCGGAATAGAATGTGTTTTAGACCCGACAAGATTGAAGACTTGCCTTATATGGGTAATCTAGGCACATTCTGAATTTTGGGGTAAAACCGATAAGGTTTGACCCGTTTCGGCTAATTTATGTAAACTAGTTACATAAGCCGAACCGAACGCGAAAGAGGTGTAACGGGTAATCATAAGGGTACTAACCAGGTTTCCTAAGTTAATATGCCTCAAATATGTTGTGATATCAGTAGGGTACCTTCCATTATGCCCAAAACAAATTTAAACACAAACTATGCCTCGTAGGGGTAGTTTGGTCATTTATAATGTTATAAAAGAGTTTAAGTATTAACCTGAGTTATAGGTCTGATATAATCATCAAAAATACACAATTTGATAAGTTATAACAGTAGGGCATAGTATATACGTGAAATCTATCAATTATAACCAAACTATGCACCGAAGGGGCATTTTGGTAATTTCACATAAGTCGAAAAGCTCAAAACTGAAGTCTGAGTTTAACGACTTTTGCTTACTGTTAAAATATTATAATTTACCTAAAATATCAGTATGTATCAACCCTTGTATGTTTAAAATAGTTCTAGTACATACTATGCGTTAAAAACGCTTAAAAAGGCGATTAGAAGCCATTTCCGGGTTCTATACATAAAGCTGATATTTTTATTTTTCCAGAAGGCTTAAAATAATTTGTTTATCATATCTAATCAGTAGCAAAAGGTTTGGAGTCGATTAGATATGTAAAACTCATTTTATAGCCCGTAAGGGAAAAACCGACAATTACCGGATTAAGCCTATGACTATAAGTTATGCTCAGCCTAAAATTAATTAAAAATCTTCAAAAATCCCAAAATAATATATTACATCAGTGGGTAATGATTTTGATATCAAAAAGTATGTTTAAATAGGCTATACGTTAATTATGTCGTTTAATTAACATAAAGCTTTCAATTTACGCTAATGAGCATAACTCTCATTCTACACCTCAAACTGATGTCAAACTTTGGGTGTAAGTTTATATTTCAGTAACTAAGGTTTCTACTCTTTTACATTTTCAATAATCACGTTTTAAGGTGAAAAGGGCATAATGGTCCACATATGAGCAATTAACGGAATCATGCATATTAATTGGTTAACTAATGAACCATGGTGTATAACCACAGAGGGTTATACTAGCATGTAACCTGGTCCTATTAAAGCTCTAAGGTATTTCTAAAACATACAAAAACAGGTCAGAACTGAAGTCAAAGCAAAAGTCAAAGTTTTGCGACTTTCGGTTCCGAACCGGGTCTAAACAGTAAATTGTCGGGTTAAACATGTTTAGACATGTCCTTATACTAATTACCAAGTTATATTAATGATTAAACAGGTTGTATGTGTTCTACAATGCTAATCATGCATAAATTAGAAAATAAGTATCCTGTTGACTTTTTAATAACAAGTTTGACCGGACATTAGACCTAGTTAGAGTGGAAATCAGGGGGAACCCTTTTAAGGGTTTATTACCCACATAATTACCAACTTATAACTACTTTCAATTCGACTAATCACTGGACCATTAGTGATTAATCTTGAAGTCAACCATTAATTACGATGGTTTGACTTTTAAGCTAAAACTAAGCAAAAACTTAACTAAGGAAGGATAAGCAAACTTATTGAAGTCCTATGCATGATTTGTGAAGCTTAGAGAGAAGTCTTTAGCTCCAGAAATGCTCCAAGGTGCAGATGGAAGGTGTGAGAAAAATGGTTGCACATCATGGCCTTTTATAGTGTTCATAACCCCATAGATTGTTGACAACAAGAGCTATAACTGATGTTTGATCACTAACAAGTGTCCCTAAGAGTCTAGGGGTTGTTTAGGGGTCGTCCAAGATGTGAAAAATCGTTTTAAGGTCGGTTAAAGGGCTGGACAGGAGGCTGTCTGATGTTTCTGTATCTGGGCGGGCCAGGCGGCCCGCGTAAGATGTTGATGATATCTACGCGGCCCGCTTGGGCTTCGTATTCAGATTCCACATTTTCTGGTTTTTGCATATTTGTCTCTTGGCCTTTCGAAAGGTCAACCAAGCTTCTATTTTGCACTTTGAACCCTCCATATTGACACATAAGGGCCTCAAGACTTATACCACTTTTGTTAAGTCCTTGGCCACTCGGTTATAACCCGAAAAGTCATAATTTTCAACGTTGACGCTTTAACCCCTCGCATACGAATTTGATCGTAACTTTCTCATACGATAACGAAACTTTATGAAATTTATATCGTGCATTCTAGTGAGCAAAATTAACCATTACAAAGCTTCGGGTTTGTCAAAAGGTCACTCAGAGGTATAACTTAAACATGTTGACACATTTAACCCCTGTAGTTTGTAATCTCTCACTTTCTTTCACAATTAGCTTCGCATGATCCATGATTTATTCGTGTAAGGGTATGAGCATCATGTAGGGTTACTGTAAATTATATCTATCCCTTGTTGACATTTTGAACCCTTATATTCACATACTTTCCATGTTTGTCAACTTTAGTCCCTCTAGAGTATACTTTCACACGTTCAAGTTTATGGCACGTGTCAATACATTATAGGACGTGAATTTTCGAGGTGTTACATCCTCACCCCCTTAAAAGAAATCTCGACCTCAAGATTTGTTAAAGTAAAGGAAGTATTTTCTACCTTATATTAGGCTTAATCTTCCCCAGTACCTTTGAGCCTCTAAGGCACCCCAATTGACCTTTATAATAGGTACATGTATCTTTTTGGAGCTTCTAATCCTGTCGATTCTTAATCGACATAGGTTGCTCATACAATCATAGATCTGCATATCATTATGTGATAGTGCTTTTCGGCTTATTGGCGAAACACATCCTTCAGTCACTAGTGTGTAATATATTGCGAGCTCCGCCAAGCTCCTTAAATAGGTTTTAGCTTATAAGCTACTTGATCTTGATACATTCGATTTTCTTCGAATGATTCTATATATTCAGAGCTTAACTAGCCTGATAATTTAACAAATTTGGCACACCCTTCCTGGGTGATTTCTTTTGTTGAACCTTATTCTTTAACAAGAACTTACGAGGGTTGCTATTTTCATAAATTCTTAATTTTCTGCCGTATACTGGCAACTTACAATCGACTATGGATTTGTATGATCTTATTTGTTGTTTCCTAGGCAACTTTCTCATCCTGATAATTGGACTTATCAATTCTCTATTTAACAATAGATGTTTAACATTCCACCCATAAAAGGTCTCCAAAGGAGTAGCCTTGATACTTACATAATAATTGCTATAGGAAAAACTTATTTTATGGTGAGAAGGTTATTCCAACCACTGCTTAACTAATCTCAAAGAATAGCTAATCCTTACAGCTAGTCGAACCAATCGACGATCCTGGGCAGGTAATAGCGATTCTTAATTATTGCCTAAATAGGGTTGCGGTAATCAATGCATAAGCAAGATGATCCGTCTTTCTCATTTATATAAATCGGAGTTCTTAGAACTTCGAATTTTGGCTTTATGAAATCTTCTCTAAAAAAACTTATCGATTTGGCTCTTAGTTCTTCCTATTCCGTTGGTACTAACCGATATAAGGCTTTTACAATAATTGCAGCCCTAAGCGGGATGTTTGTCCTAACATCCACTTGCCTCTCAGAAGGTAAACATGGTAATTCTTATAAAGAAGATAATTATAACACACAGAGATGTTAGAGATGTCTGTATTCTCAGGCTTTGGTTCATCTATCGATGTCGGTGTCAGATAAATGACACATTCTCCTTACAAATGCAAGGATGCCCTAAGTAGAGATACTTATAAGGACATTTTATATTGGATATCTTCTTTGAATACTACTAGTCGACTTTAGCACAATATGACCGTTGGGATATCTCAGGGGTTCCATGCATTAAACCTCCATACTGATCAGGCATGGAAGCAATCTATGGGACACACTAGGATACGCCAATCCTCATATAGCACTTTTATCAAACATAGTTTGGCATTCACAGGCGATAGAAAACAAAGAGAAAAATAGCAAAATAAAATAAGGCAATATATATTGTCGTACTCTTTTTGGGGAAAGGTACTCCAGATTCTTATAAGAGGATTAACTTTGAGGATGGGAGGGATGGTCATTATAGATTCCATTGGTAAGTTGTATCTTACATTTAATATCCGAAGTTCTTATGAATGTAATCAAGAGTTTACTAGGCTTATGGTTTACTAAAGGTTTATTATCCCTTGCATTAACGTAAGATACTTAGCAGAAACTATCAATGTTAAATGGTACGGGACGTACCTGATGCTATTATTGATATGTACTGTCTCTGTCATTCAATCGGTAGTTCAGGCGTTTCCTTCCTTATCCTTCCCAGACTTAGCTGCTCCTTCCTTGGCGGCCTCAGGGCAATTAGTACTGATGTGGCCCTTTTCGCCACAGCTGAAACAGTTTGCATTCTTTATGTCCCTACATTCGTGGGACTGGTGACCAGTTCTTTTGCAGATGCCACATTGCTTTATCTTTTGGGTTGATCGACACTGTCCCCAGTGTCTTCTTTGGCAGGTTTTGCATGTAGGCTTCTTGTTGGAATCCTGTTGGTTATTGTTGAACTCGGATTTGCTCTTCTTAGGATTCTGGGAGTTATCCTCCTCCCTTTTACGCTTCCCATCTTCAGAGGCCTTGGCAGCCTTGTTTCTAACCACATCGAGTGTGAGAGATAGCGACAGATCTGCCGCTGACCTGAATGTAGTAGGTCTCGATGCTTTCACACTTGCCTTTATTTCTGGGGCTAGACCCCCAATAAAGCGAGCTATTCGCTTTGGTTCCGGTGTGATCAAATAAGGAACCAATCGAGACTTGGTATTGAAACTTGTAAGGTATGCTTGACAATCTAAGTTCTCCATGACTAATGTCAAGAATTCAGTCTCGATCTTCTCAACTTCATGTTGAGGACAGTAATTTTCTTTGATAAGAGCAACGAACTGATCCCAAGTCATGTTGTACAAAGGGATCTTCCCGGTGGCTTGAATCAACGATCTCCACCAGGCTAAGGCCTCACCCTTAAATGATTGTGACACAAACTTGACCACATCCCTCTCAGCGCATCCGCTGATATCCACAACTGTATCCATCTCATCTGACCACGTCATACAATCTACAGCTCCTTCCTCCCCAGTGAAATCCCGGGGTTTACATGAAACAAAGTACTTGTAGGAGCAACCCTTATCACGGGGTCCTTGATTCAGTATGATCTGTTGAGACGGATCACTGTGATGATTAGAAGAGTGACGCTCGTCATCTTCCTTCTTGGGTTCATCCTTCTTGGAAGGAGGCTTCGAATGCGGTGTAGATAGGGTCCTACTCCGAGTCCCACTATACTTTTCGTACTGCCGCTCTAAGGCCTTTGTAACTGCGTCGTCTACTAACGCTTTTAGTTCAGCACCCGTTAAATTAATTCGGGCGTTATCATTGTTCTCCACTGGGTGGCTATTAATTTCATCTGAGCCAGCCATTTAATTGAAGTGTTACATAAAACAAGGACAATAGTTTACTTGGGAGTTTATTATGGAATTGTCTTTTATGGCAATTCATTAACCATAGTAACGGAGACCATATTTGGTTAATTTATTAATCATATTTATTTAGGATTTATATTATAACTTATCCTAATTATAAAAACAATAACAGTTTTACTAGTGGCACGAAATGCCTAGTCACATGGACAAGTTTAATTTATAAGCCATGATTTCAGAGAATCGAGGCATTACGGTTTGAATCAAAGTTCATTACCTTTCCTTGACAGGGAGTTGTAGGCTACCATTGTCTTTAGTCTCAGAGGACATTAACTATAGCCCGTAGGCACTTCCCTTCTAAGGGGTGTTTATAATATGATCATCTTATAGGATGATATAAACCATGATTTTAGAGAATCGAGGCATTAAGGTTTGAATCAAAGTCCATTACCCTTTTCTGGGCAGAGAGTCAAAGACTACTACTGTCTTTAGTTCCTTAGGACAATAAGTATGGCCCGTAGGCATTTCATCACTAATGGATGTTTATTTCAAATAAGGGAATTTAGATTAACCCCCTTTTTAAAGATGGCATGTGTGACTTTAACGATTCACAGTTTACCAAAAATGTTAACATAATTACAGATGTTAACAGGGTTTGGAATCTTTTAGATAAGTTTTACCGTCTTGGCCATGTCTGCAAATGACATTTAGGCTAGGTTTTACCTTTAAGATTCTTTCTAATATTTAATGCTGAACAATCCTAATTTGAGGTGTTAACAAGGATCTGAATCTAATTGTGGAACTACCGTCTTGGCCCTGTCTTAAAATGACACATGAGCTAGGTCTTATCCTTTTTAGATATTGCCATTTTATTATAATGGTAGATCTTATAATATAGGAATGATATTTTAAATATAATCGTTCCATTAAACTTTAAACAAGTATATGGTTGCCCTAAACGGGACTTCTACAGAAAATGACTTGCCCATGCAAGAGCTAATCAGAAAATAACAAAAGAATCAAATAAGGGCAAAATGAAACGAATTAGAATTTGTCCTATGTTCTTGTCTAGACTCAAGAATGTGCAACTGTGTAACTGAGATTAAACACAAAAGGCTAGCGTTTAATTCACTCAGTGTTGGCTCTGATACCAACCTGTCACACCCCAATATTTCCACGTGTCACCGGTGGGCCCGGTAGGGGAGCATCGTGACGTAGTTGATATCATTATAGTCAAACAACACAATATATAGATGCACAGCGGAAGCAAAAGATAAATATATTACAATCCGAACATAAAGTAATATCCAATATTACAATGGAAAGTAAAGGATCCACAGGCGGATCGAAAATAAAATGAAACATTGTTCAACAGACTTTGGACGCCTAGAACTTGCAAGATTCCTTATTAACGCCCTGAGCAGCTTCCAGCCTATTACGTACTTGTACCTGTCACTTAGACTTTGGAAAATACGTCAGTTTTCACTGGTAAATACACTCAACCGACTAATTTGAAAATGTTTATGAAAATTGGTTTAGGTGCACAAGGCACAAAAATATTTCGACACTTTGATTAAAATGCACAAGGCAAAATTAATCTTTTATACTTGGGACAAACTATATTTCATGTTATCAGTTTTACATGACTTGCTCTACATACGGGGCCCGGTTCTATGCCGGTTCAAGATTTAACCGACACACCACTATTCCCTTATTGGGAATCCCTTATTGGGTATAATTAATAAACATATGGCATCTGTCAGGTGTATGCCTACACCCTGTGCTTAGGTCGTGGCCATTGCAATTAATGAGTCAAGGATATCCAGGACACGGTCGCATTAATCCCCAATGTTTCAGTCAAGCAATACGAATTAAAATAGGTTATTTGGATTTCCCGACTCATTGGTCTTTGAATCCCATACCTGACCATGCGGTATTTATATTACCGTATCCCAAGCCCGTAATAGGGAAAATAAGTTAAGAGTATTTACCTGAGCTAGCTCCTGTCTTAAATAGCAAGAATTATAATAACTCAGCCGTATTCACTTAAGTAAGCGTAGGTACAATTTACCGGAAGGCTCTAGTCTGGAATGATGGTATAAATAACCAATTAGAATGCTAACGGGTCTTTAATTAAGCCTAAGCTTAGACCGGTTAATTATACGGTTCAAACGCACGATTAGGCGAAGACCGGAATAGAATGTGTTTTAGACCCGACAAGATTGAAGACTTGCCTTATATGGGTAATCTAGGCACATTCTGAATTTTGGGGTAAAACCGATAAGGTTTGACCCGTTTCGGCTAATTTGTGTAAACTAGTTACATAAGCCGAACCGAACACGAAAGAGGCGTAACGGGTAATCATAAGGGTCCTAACCAGGTTTCCTAAGTTAATATGCCTCAAATATGTTGTGATATCAGCAGGGTACCTTCCATTATGCCCAAAACGAATTTAAACACAAACTATGCCTCGTAGGGGTAGTTTGGTCATTTATAATGTTATAAAAGAGTTTAAGTATTAACCTGAGTTATAGTTCTAATATAATCATCAAAAATACACAATTTGATAAGTTATAACAGTAGGGCATAGTATATACGTGAAATCTATCAATTATAACCAAACTATGCACCGAAGGGGCATTTTGGTAATTTCACATAAGTCGAAAAGCTCAAAACTGAAGTCTGAGTTTAACGACTTTTGCTTACTGTTAAAATATTATAATTTACCTAAAATATCAGTATGTATCAACCCTTGTATGTTTAAAATAGTTCTAGTACATACTATGCGTTAAAAACGCTTAAAAAGGCGATTAGAAGCTATTTCCGGGTTCTATACATAAAGCTGATATTTTTATTTTTCCAGAAGGCTTAAAATAATTTGTTTATCATATCTAATCAGTAGCAAAAGGTTTGGAGTCGATTAGATATGTAAAACTCATTTTATAGCCCGTTAGGGCAAAACCGACAATTACCGGATTAAGCCTATGACTATAAGTTATTCTCATCCTAAAATTAATTAAAAATCTTCAAAAATCCCAAAATAATATATTACATCAGTGGGTAATGAGTTTGATATCAAAAAGTATGTTTAAATAGGCTATACGTTAATTATGTCGTTTAATTAACATAAAGCTTTTAATTTACGCTAATGAGCATAACTCTCATTCTACACCTCAAACTGATGTCAAACTTTGGGTGTAAGTTTATATTTCAGTAACTAAGGTTTCTACTCTTTTACATTTTCAATAATCACATTTTAAGGTGAAAAGGGCATAATGGTCCACATATGAGCAATTAACGGAATCATGCATATTAATTGGTTTACTAATGAACCATGTGTATAACCACAGAGGGTTATACTAGCATGTAACCTGGTCCTATTAAAGCTCTAAAGTATTTCTAAAACATACCAAAACGGGTCAGAACTGAAGTCAAAGCAAAAATCAAAGCTTTGCGACTTTCGGTTCCGAACCGGGTCTAAACAGTAAATTGTCGGGTTGAACATGTTTAGACATGTCCTTATACTAATTACCAAGTTATATTAATGATTAAACAGGTTGTATGTGTTCTACAATGCTAATCATGCATAAATTAGAAAATAAGTATCCTGTTGACTTTTTAATAACAAGTTTGACCCGACATTAGACCTAGTTAGAGTGGAAATCAGGGGGAACCCTTTTAAGGGTTTATTACCCACACAATTACCAACTTATAACTACTTTAAATTCGACTAATCACTGGACCATTAGTGATTAATCTTGAAGTCAACCGTTAATTACGACGGTTTGACTTTTAAGCTAAAACTAAGCATAAAGTTAACTAAGGAAGGATAAGCAAACTTACTGAAGTCCTATGCACGATTTGTGAAGCTTAGAGAGAAGTCTTTAGCTCCAGAAATGCTCCAAGGTGCAGATGGAAGGTGTGAGAAAAATGGTTGCACATCATGGCCTTTTATAGTGTTCATAACCCCATAGATTGTTGACAACAAGAGCTATAACTGATGTTTGATCACTAACAAGTGTCCCTAAGAGTCTAGGGGTCGTCCAAGATGTGAAAAATCGTTTTAAGGTCGGTTAAAGGGCTGGACAGGAGGCTATCTGATGTTTTTGTATCTGGGCAGGCCAGGCGGCCCGCGTAAGATGTTGATGATGTCTACGCGGCCCGATTGGGCTTCGTATTCAGATTCCACATTTTCTGGTTTTTGCATATTTGTCTCTTGGCCTTTCGAAAGGTCAACCAAGCTTCTATTTTGCACTTTGAACCCTCCATATTGACACATAAGGGCCTCAAGACTTATACCACTTTTGCTAAGTCCTTGGCCACTCGGTTATAACCCGAAAAGTCATAATTTTCAACGTTGACGCTTTAACCCCTCGCATACGAATTTGATCGTAACTTTCTCATACGATAACGAAACTTTATGAAATTTATATCGTGCATTCTAGTGAGCAAAATTAACCGTTACAATGCTTCGGGTTTGTCAAAAGGTCACTCAGAGGTAATACTTAAACATGTTGACACATTTAACCCCTGTAGTTTGTAATCTCTCACTTTCTTTCACAATTAGCTTCGCATGATCCATGATTTATTCGTGTAAGGGTATGAGCATCATGTAGGGTTACTGTAAATTATATCTATCCCTTGTTGACATTTTGAACCCTTATATTCACATACTTTCCATGTTTGTCAACTTTAGTCCCTCTAGAGTATACTTTCACACGTTCAAGTTTATGACACGTGTCAATACATTATAGGACGTAAATTTTCGAGGTGTTACATCTGTGGTTTTAGCAATTCACATATTATTATTATAAGTTATAAATGCTGGTTGTTTATGAGTGATTTATGATTTGTGAACTGAGTTGTTGGAATGAATCTGTTTATTAGTTTATTGTATTATGTTTCTTGTGGAAGATTTGATTCACACTCACACTCACACGTATATGTGTTTCGTATAAGTAGATTTAAGATTTTAATTGTTTATGTGTTACATTGCGATTGTGTCGCCATATCGGTCCAGGGTTTCGGTGATTGATTGCGTTTGGAGGCTGTAGACTTATGATTTGATTAGTAGGTTTTTGTTGGGATTTTTAGGTGTTTATCACTTATCATAGCCTAACTGGTGAGTTTAAACTAAAAGCTTTCAGCATTTACACAGTTTCTTTCTGTTATTTCACTGGTCAATAAAGGCATGTCTCGGTTATTTTCTTCGCTTTTTTTCGGGAACATGGGTTTTTTGCTTCCTTACTTTTCTCAATTTCTATGTGTTTTTTTTTTGTTTCATCATGATTTTTATTACTGTTAGTTATCAGTTAAGGCTCTATAATTTTGGCCTGAAACTTTCACCATGATATGACCATAACTTAAATTTGCAGAATATTTGTATTTACAAATCTTAGCTGCACAATGCCGTCTGAGACATCCGATCAGGTCCGAGAACCATTTGTTGAGGTTGATCCATCAGGACGATTTGGGCGGTACAGCGACCTGTTAGGTGCTGGTGCCGTAAAAAAGGTCTACAGAGGGTTCGATCAAGAAGAAGGCCGAGATGTGGCCTGGAACCAAGTCAAACTATGAAATTTCAATGGTGATCCATCCGTCCTCAAAAGACTGTTATCCGAAGTTGAACTGCTACAAACTCTAGAGAACGAAAACATCATTGGTCTTTACAGTTTCTGGAGGGATGTTGAAAACAACACCTTGAATTTTATCACTAAGGCGTGCGCTTCGGGTAATTTGAGGGATTACAGGAAGAAACATAGACGCGTGTCGCTTAAGGCTATGAAGAACTAGTCAAGACAGATTTTGAGGGGGTTGGAGTATTTGCATACTCATGAACCATGTATTATTCACAGGGATCTTAATTGCAGCAATATCTTCATCAATGGAAACATTGGAAAGGTAAACATGTTTCTCTAACTCCATTCCATATGATTTAATTTAGGGAGTAGGGGTGTTAAATGGGTCATGTTTATGTGTTGGCGGGTCAAAGATAACAAGAAGACTTACCTTTGACACGGACCTGAATATCGTGTCTGACACATGACATGAGTTTTCATGGGTTGACATAAACACAACCTGTTTAAAACAAAATTTTATTTGTTTATTTACATACAGTTGTCGTCTTTCCAAATTATGCCCTACCGGTATGTATAAGTTAATACTCTCTTTAATGATTTTCTCATCCGTCTTTAGATATATGTATTTTTTCATATGGTTTGATATCCGATTTGATGTTGTTTTGTTAAATGGTTTTGATTTCCACACTTCTCATCATATTATCATATATTGAGAAATATATTAATCTTATAGGAACTATTGAATCTATAAGAACTCTTCCTTTATCAACAAAACTTGCACTTATTGATTATATTTGCATTTTCTAGACTTTTGGAGATAATATGTAAGCGTTTGATTATAATTTTTTTTTTGCAGATGGGATTCACCTCTGGTGCAGAATGGATCAGGGAATGCTCAAAACGGACATCACCAGGTGAGCGTGGTTGTAAATCGTCTACACCCAGTGATCTTCGTTCCCACTGTTCTCATCGGTATCAGTACTTTGAGAAATCAGTTACAGTCCTATTGATTAAGGTGAAACATTACCAGACATTTTTCAATTGTATTATAGATGTATAGTTATATCCATCAGGCCTATTTCTGTGTTACAGATGAACCTGTACGTTCAGTTGTAGATGCAACACCCTTATCCATATAAAGATGATGGTGTTGGTGGTTATGGTTCAGGATGGCGGTAACTTGGTTCATGCTTGGGTTCTGGTGGCTACAAATGAATTCGACAGTGGTGGTCCAACATCAACATCGGTTTAGGCCAAGTTCCGGTCACGCCAAGAAGTCCGGCAGAAGCTGAAATGTATGAGGTAATGCTTTCCAAGAAACCTGAGTGTGCAAAGGTAGCATCTGATAAAGCTTTGTCTGTTGTGAATAATGCAGAGGACACTGGAAGGATTAAAACTTTCACGCCAGCGACGAAAAGAATAAGGTTATGCATTCTAATAGTTTTCATAAAATTCTGTTTATTATACATGTACTTTGCATTAATTTAAGTATAAGATTGGTTTATAGCACTCAAGCTGATTTTTCTTCCTGCTATAACTTGAATCTAGAGTTCCGTTAATCGGGTTGCTTAGCATGAAGAGGCTTCAATTTTTGAAAGTATGAGATTGGCTCAAGTGAATTTGCCAGCATTTATGATATTTGAAGATAAGATAAGAAGTTTGTGCAAAATTTTAATTGGTCTTAATTGGATTTCTATTGAGGTTTTGAAACCTTATAGTCCATGTATATACATATTGATTTTCTGGTTTTATTAGAGTGAGTGAGACAGAGAGATGATGAATCTGAAATAAAGTATGCTAAATGTTCGGAATGAATCAATATTATATGTCTAAAGTTGGAAGACACTGAAACAAAGGTACTTTATATAATTTGAATACTATGACGTATTAGTAAATGTACACATCTGGAGTGAATTTGTTGCAAATGAACACACGTGTGAGTGTGATATTGGTCAAAACACAAGTTATGTGATTTATAGTCTAAATTGTTTCGTCTTAAATAAATAGACATGATTCATCAAAATATTAACTTACTTTTTTTTTGCTGGTAGAATTTGAAGACCAAATTCTTGGAAAGGAAAAAGAATATCTAATGGAAGCATTGTCTACTTGGAAAAAATCGCAGTTTCTATGGACAATACATAAAAGATGCAAAGTTTAACTACAGAAGTGGAAAACAAGGTAATGATAGTTTTGTATATAATCTATCGTCTCTCCCCATCCCTAGATTTTAATTAATGTAATTAGAGGTGGCAAAATGGGTGGCTGGACTACTTGGAGGTGCATCTGGAACATTTGAAGTTTGTAATGCTCAAATTAATGGTTGTTTTGTGCTTCATCTGGGTAAATTTAGTGGGTAGTCAGCCCAATTTCATGTGAGTGATGAAATAATTTGTAATGTAAACTGCTCACATATGTATATGATCATATATTAGTGGTGACAACTTACGATCACATATTAGTGGTGACAACTTACGAATGGGTTGATCTGGAAAAGTCAGCTGACCTCACTGATTAGCGGACAAAATTGAAAGCCAAAAGGCCCATTTTATTTGGTAAAGAATGGGTATTAGTCACCAGTTTCATCTTTCTAATGCTAAGTGTAGTTTATGAAATGTGTACCAGTAGATATTCAATAGGAATGTATAATTATTGAATTTGACTTTTTTTTTCCAGGTGCTTGATGATGCAAATCAAATACTTTATATGGGATTTGAAATAGAAGTTTGTTTCGTTTCTAGCAAAACAAGCTTTGGCACTTCAAATTTTAATTTGAAATGTAAAAAAATGTTGCCAACTTTTTGACAAGTCTTGGTAGTTTAGATGACTGTCATCATTTTTAGTTATGTTGTTGATGTAATCTTTTTATTTTAGCTTTCATTAAATTATATTGGGTTAGAAAATTCTTACCCACAGTTTGTGTGTCATGTTATAAAAGGCATTTCTGGAAATTTTTATGTTCATCTATTGTCATCAATTTGTATTTTTTATTTGAAGTTGTAACTTTGTAATTGTTTGTTGTTTAAAATGGATAATATACATGCTACTACATTTGAAGGTAATCTATTATATAGAATAAACAAGAAGATTTGGGCTGATGTGGCATTAGATTAGAGCCTCTAGAATTGAGTTTTGGCGGGAAACTGAATATGCAGCCAAAAAAAATCACGCGGATCTTTCTTTTTTGTAACCCGTTTTATATTCCGATGATATAAATTCCTCTAAAAAACACGCTTTCTTTTTCTAAACCCTAGATCTTCATCTTCTTCCTTCTGATGTACGCTTCCTCTTCTCTTCTGATCCAGATGATTCAAGCTTCAATAATCAGGTAAAGAAATCTTCTTTTGCTAATTGTTAATCCTTTTGTTCATGTCTGATGATATAAATTCCTCTAAAAAACACGCTTTCTTTTTCTAAACCCTAGATCTTCATCTTCTTCCTTATGATGTATGCTTCCTCTTCTCTTCTGATCCAGATGATTCAAGCTTCAATAATCAGGTAAAGAAATCTTATTTTGCTAATTGTTAATCCTTTTGTTCATGTCTGATGATATAAATTCCTCTAAAAAACACGCTTTCTTTTTCTAAACCCTAGATCTTCATCTTCTTCCTTATGATGTATGCTTCCTCTTCTCTTCTGATCCAGATGATTCAAGCTTCAATAATCAGGTAAAGAAATCTTCTTTTGCTAATTGTTAATCCTTTTGTTCATGTTCGAATTTATATCTTTCTTTCTGTCTTTGTTTTTTCTCTCCAAACCCTAGGTCGTCTCAAGAATTCCAGCCGTCACTCTCATCGGGATTTCTCATCTCTCCGTCTTTCTTTGTTTATTTTGATCTGTTGCAAGTGAGTTTTGTTCAAAGTTTCTTTTACCCTGATTAGATATTTGGAAAAAAGTTTAGTTCTTTGCTATTTGGGGATTTTGATTTTACTTTCTTTTTTCTCAAGAAACAATCTTCATTTTTCTTTTACTTTTGGGCTTTTGTTGCAGGTTGTTTATTAATCTGATGTACTTGTGTTTTGTTTACCCCGATTAGATACTTGAAAAAAGTCTGATTCTTTACTAATTTGGGATTATGGTTTGATTCTCATGTTATTGACTAATTTTTTTTTTGTTTTGACCCTTTTAGTTCTTGCTGGGTTGAAGGAGAAATTTGCAGAGGCTATGAGGAGAGATGATGTACCGCTTTCGAATGACAGTTGTCTACAATACAAGATGATGACACTAAAAAAACATGATTCCAGGCTTGGCTTCTTTATAAGTACACTAAAAATACAAGATTTTTTACCCAAAATACAGCCTTGGTCGGATTCTTATTTCTACGCTTCTCTTTGATTTCAACCGAATATTCAAAAAATCGAATAACAATTACGACTTAGGCCTCCAATTTTAGTTACGTGCTTTTATTTTCAGATTTCTTGTAGGCTTGGAGACGGACTCTGGGTCTCGGCTAAAGTGTGTTTGCTTTTCATCTCCTCAACAATATCACCGTAAGTTTTTTTCTTTTTACCTTCAGATTAAATTTATTTACCTTTGATGTATAGTGGGTTTGCCAAATTTCTAAAATGAGTTGTTGCATGTTGCACTACAAATAAATTAAAAGAAACATCTATTCTTAGAAACAGCTATTGCCCTTTGATGTACAGTGGGCTTGATAATTTGACATCCTTTTTCAATATGCATGTATATATGTGAGGTTGAGGAAGATTGACAACCCTATATTTAATTGTTTGAAAATAGCTTCAAAATCAATTAAAAAGTCTTTCGTATGCATCATATTCTTAATTTGTTTATAGATTGGGTCATATGAGAACTGACACTTCATTAATTTAAAGCAAAGTCCATCTATCCAATTTACAATGAAGTATTATTAATTAATATTATTATCTATGCTCGACATATATATATATGATAATTTTCACAAACTCAACAAAATTTAATGAAGGACATGAGAGAAACTTCTGTTTAGTAGAGTCAAAATAGATCAAAGTGGAATCAACTAAACTGGCAAAAATTGGAGTCAAAGATCTAGGAGGTCTATGGTTCAACTTACATTATTGTGTTGTTCTTGACCCATCTGCCCCTTCTATCTATTTTTTTATTTTAATTAGTTGAACAGTTAGAAATAAAACAAACCCGACATCGACCCATTGTTTTCCGGGTTTTGGATTTTTCGGGTCGTGTAGTTCAGGTTTTTGGCTGGGAAAAAGTGACCCAATAACCGACCCATTTAAAGTTTGGGTTGGTCGGGTTTGGGTATTCGGGTTAGTTCGTGCCAGGTTGGTCGGCTTTGGGGTTTAAATGTAAAATAAAAATATAGCTTTCTAATGTTGAAATTGAATCCAGAAAGGGAATCCCCTTAAATGCCTACCTCATATTGTAAGTTCTTTTTATTACATGTTACATAAGTACTTGATTTTGAACGAGTATGTTCTTTTATGAAATAATGAAGTTTTGATTTTGAATGTTACAGGGGAGTTGACTCAACTGCTTCTGCAACAGATAGTAAAAAAGCATATAGGAAAGCTGCACTCAAACATCATCCCGATAAGGTTGTACCCAACTTCTGAACCTTGTAGAGGGTCAACTGAATTGAAATACTATGAAAGAGTAGCATGCCAAAATTGCCCCTTGGTGTGGGCACTTTTGTCTGTTATATCCAAAATAACATTTTTTTTGTTGCTATTTCCATCCATATCACTAACTCAGTTAAAATGTATCGTCAACTCAGGGACGATTTTGGCAACTTCGTTAAATCAATGACGATTGGCAATTTCGTGAACCAAGTTGGTGATTTGGATGGAAATGGCAACAAAAATGAAATGTGAGGGTCCAATTACAAAAAAAAGAATCTTATTTAGGATGTAACATAAAGTGCCCAAACTTCAGGGATGATTTTGACATTTAACTCTACTATGAAATTTTGGGTTAACTTTTTCTAATAAATCATGTTTTGCTTATCTAGGCAGGCCAGCTACTCGGTAGAGGTGACTATGGAGATGACGGACTATGGAAGAAAATTGCAGTGTAAAAGTTGATTTTTATGCTTTATATAGTTTCACTATATGGTTAATGGTTTTGGGTGGTTGATCAATGATTGTTAAAGTACCAAAAAACTTTAACATTTTATGAGAAAAAGTATAAACTTTTAAGGCCTAGGTGCTTTAAACCTTGAAACCTCAATTTTTTTTATAACCGGAGGTTATTGATTACTATTATTACATTTTTTTTCTGTGGGCATGCAGTGGGTCAGGTGGAGGCGAGGACGACAATGGATGACGGCGAAGAGATAGGCTGCGATTGGTGGGATTGTGTGATTTTGTTGGGAGATTATTGTAGCCAAGTTGTTTGATGAAATGACTCTGTGAAGGAAGGCATGCTAATGAGTTTGGTTGTGTTGGTTTTAGTGTGAAATCATAGGGAACTTCCTCTGTTTGGTTTAAGTAGATCAATCTACTGTTGCTATAAAGGAAAATTTTGGGAAGTTTGATGATGTTCTTGAGCCGGGCTGTCATTGCGTGCCATGGATATTCGGAAATCGGCTTGCTGGACATCTTACTCTTAGGTTTCAGCAGTTGGATGTCAAGTGCGAGACCAAAACAAAGGTTTTTCTTTCTCTTTGAATCTTGAGTGTTTGTATGTATTTGAAAAGATAATTCATCGATTTTGATCGTGAGTTAAATTTGATTGTCCTCTTCATCTCCAATGAGTTGTGCTTAGCTTAATTTTTTGATGTTCATATTGGAAACCAAGCATCACTATCTATTACCTGGTTGATGATTTTACAAAGTATGTAAATAAAGTTTATAGTTTTCAACATAATTTTTTTATTCGAAAATGGTTTCTATGTTGACATGGAATATCTTTTAACTGCTGTCCAGGTACTCGCAAAGTGCTATTCCGCCTAAAATAGCTTCTTGTGTCCTTTTCCGCAGTCGGTTCTACAAGAGGGTGAAGTTGATGAACCAGATGCGTATCAAGGCTTCTACATATGAGCATCCCAAATTCATAAAATCAAAGAATAACTTGATTATCCAAATCTGGTATAATATATTACTATTAGTATTCAATGAATTATATGTAATAGTATCCATTTTATGGAGTAGATTGTTAGCTGACTTATTATGAATGATATCATGGTTCAGACTGATGATGCTATTGCTAAATGCTTCTACCCCTAGCTGATATGGATCTGACTTTTTGCAGTCTTAAGGTATTTTTACTTTCATTGCTATGTCTTCTTTAATTATTGAATGGAGAGTATATAATTTGGATGGGGGTTCATTTCAGTTAATTGGTTCGTCTCTTTCTGCTGATCAAGCTACATATCAGCACGAAAGGTGGTGTTCGCTTAGGGGTGCTGATGACAGTGGGAGCTTTGGAACACTCCATTCAATGATTATGCTAACTATAATATGGTGATTCATCTTCATATCAGGCCAAGTTCATTTTATAAAAGATTAGTTTACCGACTTAATGATCATCAAAAGGATTGCACGGATCACATTGCAGATACGATTCTACAAGTTTTATAACTTATAAAATGGTTTACCAATAGATAGTACGTTTGTTCTACAAAAATCAAACTTAAACCTAAAATAAAATAATTGAATTTAATCTTTGATTTAGTGCTATGTCTCATTAACCAGTTAAAGGATATTTAAATGGGACAATATGTACGTTTATATCATAAAACATATGTTTTGAGGTTTTTGCAGTTTACTACAAACCAAGACATGATACCCAGATGACTTGAAAGCAAGTGAATATTTCACTTTTTTTTATAAAATCTTATATATGGTGACTCTTTTTTTCAGGCCAAGCCAGTTCTTCATATGGTTAAACGAGTATGCCCAAACTATAAACAATGTTGTTGCTGTTGGTATGAGATTTAAAATGGAGTTTAGGGTGAGGACTCTCCTAAAAAAGGTAAATGATTTGTTTTTAGGCCTTTTTTGGTTTTTGACTTTCAACATTGGATGCTTATGAATAATTAGATGTTCTTGCAATCTCTTTAATTTGTATCCTATGAAATTGAAGTTTGTGGCTATAAGAAAAAGAGATCATTTTGATATGGCAGCTTAGAAATTAAACAAACTAGGTATTTAACAATCGCCGTGTTGCGGCGAACTTCTTTTGTTATTTAGTTTGTGTTTAGATGTGTTTTGAAATCAATGTGAGCGCGTTGCGCACGGAACCGCTGGCAAGAATAAAAAGAAAATATAGAAAAAAATACTAAAAGATAACCGAAAGAAAATCAACCAAAAAAGTTGTATGGTAATCTATGTTGTCAAAAGCGCAAAAAGCGCGCGCCTAGGTGCCCGGGCGCAGCGAGGCGCACCAACAGCGCCTGGTGGTAGCCTAGGCGCAAAAATGGGCTTTTTTTGAAAAAACGGTTCTGAGGCGCAAAAAGCGCGCGCCTAGGCGCAAAAACGTTGACTGAGGCGCTGGGAAAAAAGGTAAAACAGAACTGATTGCGTGCAAAATGACTGGGAAAAAAAGGTAAAACAGAACTGATTGCGTGCAAAATGACTGGGAAAAAAAGGTAAAACAGAACCGAAAGATCTTAAGTACCAATTCGATACTGACTTTTGGCGTTCCTGGTACCGGTTCACTACTGGTTTTTACATTCACATACAGGTAGCGTAACCGGTATTTTAGGTACCAGTACTTGATATAGATGGCTTTTGAAACAACACTTGATATAGATGGCTTTTGAACTAAGCATATTTGACTCTAAAAACAAATTTGATATTAATTTTGGAAGATGGGTTATGATTATACTTTGAATATAGTAAATATCTTCCATTCTAAATGTCACGAATACATTGAAACTTTTGAAATACATACTGCTGATTTTTTAGTGACTTTCAATTATTTTCTAAGTGTGTAATCAACATTCTTTGATTGTGTGCCATTTAAGGTGTTCAATTTTTTTTTCAAATACTAGAGGCAAATGATGAACTGGTATTAAAGATATTCATTTGAACTTTCCATGTTCATTTACATTATTATACATTATAATTCCTCATTGGTAAAAAATGCAGGTGTTACCAACTTCGTATGTGAAGAACAATGCACTAATTTAGTTCTGTGAAGGTAAAGTAGTTATGATGTTTACCGGTTCACTAATTTAGTGTTTGGGTACTACATATTAGGAATTAGTTTTGACTAACTATGGCTTGATTAGATGTTTTTGATTCTGGAAGTCTCAATACCCTCCTATAATAGTGATCTATGTTATAGAAAACTATTACTTGATTTCTGGTTTAACTTTCTTTTTTCTTTATAACATATAGGCATCATTGTTCGAGACTACTACTGAATTTGTGCTGGACAAATTAAGTGTTTCTTTGACAAGTGAAGAGGTTGATACTTTGTAGAAACTTTATCATCGAGCATTAATACTCGGGTTGCGTTTAATCTTAACACTTTTGCTAAAAAGGTAACACGTCAAACGGGTCAAACAAGTTAAAGTTGCTCGAAATTCATTTATTTAATAATACATGACGTTAACTATTATAAAAGTGAAGTGGTTTGCGGGTTGGACGGTCTTGACATGAGTTTGTTTTGACATGTTACCCAACTGCCCATCTTGCCACCACTAATATCAAAGTAATCAGATAATTATAAAACTGCAGTAGGCCCTAGATCAAGTATTTTTTATGGTGGTTTTGCAGTTAAGGAGTTTGATTTCAAGGGATTGAAGACGACACTTGAACAACTATCAAAATTTGAGAGAAGGGCAAACATGAAAGTGATCGAATCGAATGTACTCAAGGGTTTGAATCTTGAAGATGATAAACGTACTGGTGAACGCTGTATTCTTCATGATGGTTGCATTGATTTTCTTCAAAGCATCATCACCAACCAAAATTTAAATGTGAATTTTCACGTTCTAACATAGTGTTCGTGTGCTGATCTTATTAGTTTTTTTTCTCTTCATGTATGATCATTCTGACTTCTAATAATTTATGTATCCATCATGGTCAGTGGTAAAGGACTCTAAACCGTCTCTGATGCTATAACAATCATTATGGTATTTACCGGTGTTTAACACGTAAATATCGGTATCGTACTGGTACCGAAAAACGAGAAATGGGTACCAGCATCGAATAAACCCGATATGGTATCGGTACCAAATGCTCATCCCTACAGAAAGATTAATCAACGTCGAGTAAAAGTTTAATGAAATAATATGTTACATTTTAATAAAAAAAAACATGTTTACTAACTAATAAAAATAAACAACACGGGAAGCATTCCCGGGTGATAACCTAGTATATATATATATACATATTTAAATGGCATGGAGAAAATGCATATGAGTGGGCCATTTGTTAAAGACCCTTAATGGGCAAAAGTGTCCTTCACGAAGTATTTGTAAGGCCGGAGGGTATGGGGGCGCCACCAAGGCCACCTCAGCCTCTATGGCGCTGGTGGGGCTCCATCACCCATACCGCCATTTTTAAGAAGGGGGTGACAAGATGGTAACGGAAGAAAGGGGGCTCCATCGATTCTGATTGGCTTTAAAGGGGGGCGCTATAGAGCTCCTAGCCACACCCTCCACACCCTTCAAGTTAAAGGAGGGGGTTTTAAAGCCCTTGTGTGACGTGGCGGTGAGGTGGCGATGATAAAGCCCCTATCCCACCCTCAAGCCTAATATGGTAGTTGCCACAGTGTAACGTTCACACAAATATTTGGGAGGCAAATTAGACAAAGTCATCACACAACTTGATAGTTGCATAATTTGTACACAACATTTCATTTCAAAGTAAATAATATGGTTTTGGTTGAAGCCCGCGTATTACGCGGGCATTAACCTAGATTCATTCATAAAACAAATAAACTACCTACATGAATAATAAATAGAAACAAAGATTTAAGGGTAAATTACTTTTTGAGTCCCTGTGTTTTATGGGTTTTAACCAGTTGAGTCCAAAAGCAAAAAGTTTAACGACCTAAGTCCCCATAAGCATTTTCTTTAACCATTTGAGTCCAAATTTCTAACCCAGTTAGAATTTTTTGGTTAAGTATTGTTAAATGACTAAAATACCCTTATATTTAAAAAATAAAAAAACTCTCTCCCTCTTTCTTTTCTCTTTCTTCACCTTTCCTTCTTTCCTTTTCCTCTTTCCTTTTCAAATCTTGTCACTGAAACTTGACAACAAGATTTCTCACAGTTAACAAGATTTCTACCATGATGAAGATTTAATTGTGAGAATTTAAGCCACTGAAACTTGACAACAAATTTAGGAAGAAAAACAAAACTCACTCCTAAAAACAAGAAAAAAGTCCCAACCGATTAACCGAAGACAACAAAGATTGGTGATTGAACAATTCCCTATCTCTACCTTAATGAGTCAACCACCGAGCTTACACTACACGAAAATGTCAACTAATCTAATCTAATGTAGCATGTTATGATAATAAATAGCACTATAATCAAAGCAAAGGAGAAATCCAAGATACATAAGGATCATTCCCCTTCCAATTATCTGCAAAAATCCGCAGATACCCAATCGATTTCACAACTGCAAGCAACTTATTAACCCGATCATCACACCCAACACCTAGATCGGGCAAACAAAAACTATTCGTACCAGATAAATTGTAGGAACCGTTCGCATAAATAAATAAAATAAAACAAATTTTATTAATACGATTACAATACAGAAATGAGAAAGCTAAAAATACTAGTACGAATACAACTGGAATAAACCAAAATACAAGAAATGTAGAAGAAGAGTGGCTGAGTCACGTGTTCAACACGCTTCCCTTAAAACAAATTCCGAGTCTCCCAAGAGAACTCGTTTTGTTTCCCAGGGTACAACAGCCGGAGCAGTGGTACTGCCGGAATTCGCCTATAACCCGAAGGTTACCTTGAACTTGCAAGAGAAAGATCAGAGAATTTGTAGAGAGAAAGTTGATGTTGCTGTTGTGTAGCTGGTCATCTCTACTGCTGGGTATGGAGCTGTATTTATACAGCTCCTAAGTCGAAACAGTCAAAAACGAATTAAAGAGAGGTTTAAATTGCATTAAACGTCTTCAATGCAATTTAATACGTCATTTAATTCTCAGTCAAAGCCAGTTAACTCGTCAGTTATGAAGCTGGACTGAAACTGCTCTATTATTCAATGCTGGAAGCTTTCTGCGCGCGCGCGCGCCCAGGTGTGCACGCATGCGCGGTGCGGCCTCTTGGCTCACAGCCATGCGCGCATGCGCCACATCACCTACCACTTGGTCCTTGCAACCCTTGTGCTCCACTACGCGCACGTGGTCAAAAATACAAAGGCGGCTCTCAAGCGGCTCGCGGCGATGCGAAGTGCAAAGTGCGCCATCAAAGCGCCACATTGCGCCTCATCGCCCACGCCACGCGCGCGCGCGCGAGCGTGTGCGAGTGCGAGTTAGGGTGCTCCGCACCCTTCGCGAGGACACTAGTGTGTGCTTCCATGAAACAATAAGGATGGAGAGTTCCCACTTAAATACCCCTTTAAGTTCCATCTCTCATCCGATGTGGGACAAGGTGCTACTTTCCCTTTTGTTTCAGCATTGAATGTTCCAAACACCCAACTTTGAGCATCGATATCTCATTCATCTTAGCTCCGTTTTGGACGTGGTTTAGTTCGTTGCGAAGCTCTTGCAACATAGAACACAAACCCACAAATAAATATATAAAACCCGCTCATTTTATTATATTTATTTCTAGTCCAAAATAGGAAAAATCATTTTCCTATATTTGTGAAAAATGCTATTTTCACCTATTTTTCCAACAATCCCCCACATGAAAAATGCTATTTTCATCAAATTTCCAACAATCCCCCACATGTATGGAAATGGATCTTTTCCTTACACTTTTCAACGATAAACTTCGACAGTTGAGTATTGCAAGATAGGTAGGTTTTAACCTTTGAACCTTCTTTTGTGAAGCGCACTTAGCTTACTAGGGGTGTGTAGACGCGATGTCCTTGAACATACCCCCATTTGTGTAAACGACAATACACTTCACACAATACTCTCCCTGGTTTGGCCAACTCCTCATTGTCGTGTCCTATTATGGTCCTGGAACACTAGCCTGGTTCTGCGAGAGCTCTAGGATTTGCGCACCCCACAAATCCATTTGAAGCGACCCTACTTCTCTCTAACATAGGTGATTCCCATGAATCATTAAAAGCATCATGGTTATTTGATTTCCCGAAATCGTTAACCTTAATATGCTTAGCCTTACTTCAATGTCACTGATTGGAATGGACTAGGAAGTATATAACTCCCTTTTTATTTAGTTTGGGGTACTCCCCCACAGTGACTCCGCTTTGGTAATATGATTAAGTTTGCCTATTGAACTTAGTTCTTGGGATCTCCAGTCAGCTAAGTTAGGTTTCCCTCATATTCCCAATTACCACGGGCTTTAGTCCCATTCCTCTTGACGACGTTTCCACTAACTCTCTGCTTAAGCCTTTTGTAAACGGGTCCGCAATGTTATCCTTTGATCTCACATAATCAATTGTGATAACACCCGTTGAGAGTAGTTGTCGTACCGTGTTATGTCTACGTCGCATATGCCTTGATCTGCCATTATACATTAAGCTTTGAGCTCTACCAATTGCTGATTGGCTATCACAATGTATACAAATGGCTGGCAAAGGCTTTGGCCATCTTGGAATATCTTCCACGAATTGACGTAGCCATTCCGCCTCCTCACCTGACTTATCCAAGGCGATGAATTCGGATTCCATTGTGGATCTAGCTATGATAGCTTGCTTAGAAGACTTCCAAGCAATAGCCGCTCCTCCAAGTGTAAACACGTAACCACTTGTTGATTTGGAATCCTTGTTGTCCGATATCCAGTTTGCGTCAGTGTATCCTTCGATCACTGCTGGTTGTCGGTCATAATGCAGTCCATAATCTTTCGTGTATCTTATGTATCTAAGCACCCTCGTGATAGCTTTCCAATGATCCGCGCTCGGATTGCTGGTGTATCTACTTAGCCTACTCACCGCGTAAGCCAAGTCGGGTCTAGTACATGTCATTAGATACATTAGACTGCCAATAATTCTTGAATACTCTAACTGAGCAACTCCCTCTCCTTTATTCTTCTTAAGATGTTGGGAGGTATCAACTGGAGTTCGAGCTACACTCGTATCTCCCGAGTTGAATTTTTCAAGAATTTTATCCACATAGTGAGATTGACTTAACACAAGACCATCTTGGGTTCTTATGATCTTTACTCCAAGAATCACATCAGCTAAACCCATGTCTTTCATGTCAAATCTCGCTTTCAACATGCTTTTAGTAGCTTTGATAATTTTATCATTACTCCCAATGATAAGCATATCGTCTACATAAAGGCATAATATCACATAACCTTCATTTGTGTCTTTGAAATAAACACATTTGTCGCACTCATTTATTTTGAAACTATTGTCAATCATGACATGATCAAACTTTTGGTGCCATTGTTTTGGTGCTTGCTTCAAGCCATACAAAGACTTGACGAGTTTACATACTTTACCCTCTTGACCTGGGGCGGAGAAACCTTCAGGTTGCTCCATGTAAATCTCTTCTTCTAAATCGCCAATTAGAAATGCTGTTTTAACATCCATTTGGTGAACTTCCAAATTTCTTAAAGCCGCTATAGCAAGAACCAATCTAATCGAGGTTATGCGAGTCACAGGCGAGTAGGTATCAAAGTAATCTAGACCTTCCTTTTGTCTAAATCCTTTAATCACCAACCTAGCCTTGTATTTATCAATACTTCCATCAGTTTTCATCTTCCTTTTGAATATCCAACGATATCCAAGTGGTTTACAACCAGGTGGAAGATCTACTAACTCCCAAGTATGATTTTGCAATATAGAATCAATCTCGTTCTTTATTGCTTCTTTCCATTGAGGTCCTTCCGAAGAAGAAACTGCTTCGCGATAAGTATTGGGCTCGCCCTCAACCATATAGCTAACGAAGTCAGGACCGAAGGATTTTTCAACCCTTGGGCTTTTGCTTCGCCTACGGTCACTTTCTTCAACCTCAGGTTGTTCATGTGTCTTATCATGAACTACCTCATCATCTCGTCTAGATGAGCTTTCACCTACTTCAAAATTAGGTGTTGATGACGTTGCATTTGTTTGTCTTCTCAAAGGAAACACATTTTCAAAGTAAGACACAACGTTAGGATTCACCTCCATGATAGTGTTTACTTGTACATCAGGATTCTTGGACTCATGTACAAGAAAGCGATGTGCACTACTCTGATGCGCATACCCAATAAATATGCAATCAACAGTTTTGGGTCCTATCCTAAGAGCCTTAGGAGGTGGCACAGTCACCTTTGCTAGGCACCCCCACACTTTCAAGTATTTGTAGGAAGGTTTTTTCCTTTTCCATAACTCATATGGAGTTTCGTCTCTCTTTTTGAGTGGTATCTTATTCAAAAGATAGTTAGCCGAGAGAATGGCTTCCCCCCACATGTCATGGCTCACCCCAGAACTTATCAACATGGCGTTCATCATTTCTTTCAATGTGCGGTTCTTTCGTTCCGCCACGCCATTTGATTGTGGAGAATAAGGAGGTGTACACTCATGTACTATGCCACTTTTTGCGCATAACTCGGCAAAAGGTGCAACATATTCGCCTCCTTGATCGCTTCGCAAAGCTTTTATCTTCTTTTGAAGTTGATTCTCAACTTCATTTTTATACAAGATAAATTTAGTTATTGCTTCATCTTTACTTTTTAGTAAATACACATAGCAATATTTAGTACGTCAATAAACGTGATAAAGTACTTATTTCCACCTCTTGTGGGTACCGCTTTTAAATCACAAATATCGGTGTGAATTAAATCAAGGGGTTCGGTTATTCGTTCAACCGATTTGGATGATGTTCTTGTAAGTTTGGATTCTACACAAGTTTCACATTTATAGTGTGAATCAATATGGAATGTTGGTATACAATTTAAATTGATTAAACGTCGTATTGAATTAAAATTAACATGACCTAATCTACCATGCCATTTATTTGAATCAGAAAACTCAAGCATATAAGTAGAAGTAGTAGCAATTTTATTCATCTTTTTGACAGCCATTACATTCAATTTAAACATGTCGTTATGGGCGTAGCCCTTACCAACATACATTCCTCGTTTAGTAAGTACAAATTGATCGCTCTCAAATACTAAACGAAATCCAAACTTGTTAAGCAACCATCCCGAGACTAGATTCTTTCGCAAGTCCGGGACATACAACACGTTGCTTAGAGTGAGCTCCTTTCCTGAGGTCCACTTCAAGATCACCGTTCCTTCACCCATGATGTCGGCGGTGGCTGCATTGCCTATATACAGCTTCTCATCTCCTTCAAGCGCCTTGAAGGTGGTAAAGAGGGTTTTGTCTGCACAAACATGACGAGTCGCTCCCGTATCAACCCACCAACCTTTTGGAGTATTGGTCACCGTATTGACCTCTTCCATCATTGCACTTTTGTCGGAAATCATTGCCACCAAAGGCATTCCGTCTTCATCCACCATGTGCGCACGCTCACGCTTTGGTTTCTTGCATTGGTTAGCCTGATGCCCCGGCTCGTCACAGTTGTAACAAGTCCCTTGGAACGTTGGAGGTTTCTTTTTCACAACCCCTTTCTTCGGTCCAAGTTTGCTAGCCTTTGCTTTCCCTTTGTCCTTTTTCCCCTTACCCTTTGCGCCTTTAGAGGATTGCCCATGCTCAACCACGTTTGCACTAGCACTAGGCTGCACAAGGCTGTTTTTTAGGGCGATCCTATTCTCCTCTTCTATACGAAGACGAAGAACAAGGTCCTCCACCGACATTTCCTTCCGCTTGTGTTTAAGATAATTCTTAAAATCCAACCAAGCAGGAGGTAATTTCTCAATCATGGCTGCCACTTGAAATGTCTCGCTAAGTACCATTCCCTCGGCATGGATGTCATTTAGTATAATTTGCAACTCTTGGACTTGGTTCATAACCGGCTTGTTATCAACCATTTTGAAGTCCAAGAAACGGGCGACAACAAATTTCTTTGTTCCCGCATCCTCCGTTTTGTACTTTTTCTCCAAGGACTCCCATAACTCTTTGGAAGTCTTGATATTATAGTACACATTATACAGGGCATCCGAGAGACCGTTGAGTACATAGCCTCGACATATGAAATCCGAATGCTTCCACGCATCTACCGCGCTCAGAGCCTGAGCGTCGGTCTCCCCTTCCGCAGGTTGGGGAGCGATTTCCGTCAAGAACCTCGCAAGGTTCATGGTGGTCAAGTAGAAGAACATCTTCTGTTGCCACCGCTTGAAGTGTAGACCCGAGAACTTCTCAGGTCTTTCAGCATGATTTGCCACTGTGGACGCTCCCACAGTGTTGGCAGGGGTTCCAACTACAACATTCGTATTGTTGTTGTTTGAGGTCGACATTCTGAAAAAATTAAAATTAAAATTTTTAGTCAAAAAATTCTGATTTACGCACAAACCAGAAGGAAACTACTAAATTTTAATTTTACCACAATTTACTGTTTCGGCTTCTAAGTCCAACTTTGAAGACCAAAAACAGAAAATTTATAATATTTAAAACTTACTAATTGGCTTCTAAGTCCAACTTTGAAGACCAAATCAGAAAGTTTAGCAAATTTTTAGGACAAATTCTGAATGTAACCAGAATGGTTTTCAACCAAAGACGCTCATTTGAAGATGAAAACCAAAAAAAAATATGTTTTTAAAACACAAACTGAGTGAAAACAAAACTGGTTTGAATCACAAACAGAATGGTTTTGATACACGAACGGTTTTAAAAATTTGTTTTAAGATTGTAGGAACCGTTCGCATAAATAAATAAAATAAAACAAATTTTATTAATACGATTACAATACAGAAATGAGAAAGCTAAAAATACTAGTACGAATACAACTGAAATAAACCAAAATACAAGAAATGTAGAAGAAGAGTGGCTGAGTCACGTGTTCAACACGCTTCCCTTAAAACAAATTCCGAGTCTCCCAAGAGAACTCGTTTTGTTTCCCAGGGTACAACAGCCGGAGCAGTGGTACTGCCGGAATTCGCCTATAACCCGAAGGTTACCTTGAACTTGCAAGAGAAAGATCAGAGAATTTGTAGAGAGAAAGTTGATGTTGCTGTTGTGTAGCTGGTCATCTCTACTGCTGGGTATGGAGCTGTATTTATACAGCTCCTAAGTCGAAACAGTCAAAAACGAATTAAAGAGAGGTTTAAATTGCATTAAACGTCTTCAATGCAATTTAATACGTCATTTAATTCTCAGTCAAAGCCAGTTAACTCGTCAGTTATGAAGCTGGACTGAAACTGCTCTATTATTCAATGCTGGAAGCTTTCTGCGCGCGCGCGCGCCCAGGTGTGCACGCATGCGCGGTGCGGCCTCTTGGCTCACAGCCATGCGCGCATGCGCCACATCACCTACCACTTGGTCCTTGCAACCCTTGTGCTCCACTACGCGCACGTGGTCAAAAATACAAAGGCGGCTCTCAAGCGGCTCGCGGCGATGCGAAGTGCAAAGTGCGCCATCAAAGCGCCACATTGCGCCTCATCGCCCACGCCACGCGCGCGCGCGCGAGCGTGTGCGAGTGCGAGTTAGGGTGCTCCGCACCCTTCGCGAGGACACTAGTGTGTGCTTCCATGAAACAATAAGGATGGAGAGTTCCCACTTAAATACCCCTTTAAGTTCCATCTCTCATCCGATGTGGGACAAGGTGCTACTTTCCCTTTTGTTTCAGCATTGAATGTTCCAAACACCCAACTTTGAGCATCGATATCTCATTCATCTTAGCTCCGTTTTGGACGTGGTTTAGTTCGTTGCGAAGCTCTTGCAACATAGAACACAAACCCACAAATAAATATATAAAACCCGCTCATTTTATTATATTTATTTCTAGTCCAAAATAGGAAAAATCATTTTCCTATATTTGTGAAAAATGCTATTTTCACCTATTTTTCCAACATAAATCGACCTCAATCGACTTACCAAAACTCGGTTTCGGTCCCTGGAACAAAAAATATTCGTACCAGATAATTTGACCGGCTGTTTTGACCGTTTAACCACAAGCTTTGAATAGAAGAACCCCTAAACGAGTCGGGTAACCCACCTTCAAGCGAGTTAAAAGCTAAATGCAGAGTAGTGAGGCCAGAGAAAGAGTCGCCGCCAAAGAAATCTGGGATGGTTTCGGTGATGTTTGCTGACGTGGCGGAGAAATCTGTGGTGGTGGTGCGACGGTGACTGTGTTGGAGGTTTGTGGTTGAGGTGGTGGTTGGTGACGGAGGTGGAGGTGGTTGTGGCTGTGGTGGTGACGGTGGTGGTGTGGTGGTGGTGTTGATGGTGGTGGAGGATGTAGGTGATCTAGAGAGATTGAAAGAAAGATGAGGGGATGAAGGGTCAGTATAGAGAGAGAAAGAGATGGGTGTGGCTGATCTTGTGAAGAACATGTAGTTTTTTTTTTTTTTGTTTTTTTTAATTATAGGGGTAATTTGGTCATTTAACAAAACTTAACAATAAAATTCTAACTGGGTTAGAAATTTGGATTCAAATGGTTAAAGAAAATGCTTATGGGGACTCAGGTCGTTAAACTTTTTGATTTTGGACTCAACTGATTAAAACTCATAAAACACAGGGACTCAAAAAGTAATTTACCCAAGATTTAAACTACCACTCCTCATGTTCTTCTAAAATTATGCAGAAACTACTAACAACTTTGACTTAACACCTTCTAAATAAAATAACAAGTAAAATAAATTATTATGTAGAACTAAATATTGCAAATCTCATTCATTCAAATGCAGTAACAAATTTACGGCACAAAAGCCTTTAATTGTTCCTCTCTCGAGATAGTAAAAAGAGAATACAATAAACTAAAAATGCCAGCAGAATCATCATAATAACCATGAACAAGGGCCCACCTCCACCAACCCCACAACCAAACCCCCCTCCACTTCCTCCGCCATTTCCTCCACCGTAACCGGCGCCGTATCCGGCGCCGTATCCGGCGCCGTATCCGGTGTCTCTGTCTCCACGATAACCTTTCCCACCCCCCCCCACCACCACCGTCAATAGTACCTTTGCCATAGCCACCCCCAACACCACCACCACCTGTTCCACCCGATTGAACTCGTTCCCACTTTTTACCATCAAAGAAACCATCAAGGGCGGCCAAGAGGGAGAGAAGATTATGGACGCTGGCGATGGGACCGAGGGGGGCGGCGTGGGGTGACGATGGGGACGTGGCATCGCCGAGAGAGGACGGGGCTGAGGACGCTGCCATACCGTGCAAATTGATAAAAGTGTGAATGATTTAGGCAGAAGGGGTATGGCCATAGGCTGATATTTATAGAGGTGACTGGTGAGGGGTAAAAGTGTAAGTGCAAAAAAAATGACGGTGTAAATGGTATCCAATGTTTTTAAAACTTAGGATAGAAGTTAAATGGGCTAATATAATAGGCTTAATTAATTAAAGACATTTGGGCCATATACTCACAACTTATTGATAAAAATTTTCTATATTATATATATATCTATACTCCTTTATAATACATATCCAAAGGACTTCTTAAAGTCCAAAAAAATTCCCTTAAAACACCTCTAAAGCATAATGTACAAGTCTTTTAAGCACCATAAAACATCACTTTCCACTTATATCCTTTTACTCAAATAAACACGGATTAAGATCTACGCCGTCCATTTTCAAAGAAACACATCACACGGATTGTGATCTTCACCGTCCATTCAACTTTCAATTCCCGCTCATCCTAATTCCCCATTAACCCCTCATCCTAATTCCCCATTAACCCCTGTTTCCTTTTCATTTTCATTTGCAGATAGGGGGGAGAGAGAGCGTACGAAGAGAGAATTCTAGAAAGGGAAACACAAGGCTCCCAAATATCCCAAATAGCTTCTTCGTCTCCAAAACCCTAACTTCCCAAACAACTCTCCAAGGCTCCCACAGGAAGTAAACCGAGTCCTCTACGTCCGCAACCTGCCATTCAACATCACATCGGAGGAGATGTACGATATATTCGGAAAATACGGTGCAATTCGTCAAATACGAATCGGAACCAACAAGGATACTCGCGGCACTGCCTTCGTCGTATACGAAGACATATACGATGCGAAAACTGCTGTGGATCATCTCTCTGGGTTCAACGTTGCGAATCGGTACCTGATTGTGTTGTATTATCAGCACGCGAAGATGAGTAAGAAGTTTGATCAGAAGAAGAAGGAAGAGGAGCTTACCAAGCTTCAGGAGAACTATGGTGTTACTGCTAAGGATTTGAAGTGACTTTGAATGTTTTAGGGCTTCTAATTGTGAGTTTTATATTAACTTTTCGTGATTATGTTTGTAAGATTATGAATAGTATGAATTTAATGCTTCAATCTTCTTATAAATGTAAGGTTTATTGTTGTTGATTGATTTGTTTTTTTTCCTGTATGTTTGTGATAGTTTGTTGTTGGTGAGACTGGATTTAAGATGGAGATTTGATGTCCTGATAGGTTTAGTGCATGTTTGGGATTCCTTTTAAAAAGGACTTTTGGAGGCTTTTTGACTTATTAACTTCTAAAAAGTTAGAAGAAATACCAAACACTTTTTTGGAAAAGTCCTTTTATGCCTTTGGAAAAGTCCTTTTATGCCTTAAAAGCCTTAAAAGAAAGGAGAAGTTGAGAAGTTAGAAATTCTAACTTCTCACTTTTGAGAAGGACTTTTGATAAGTTAGAGGTTAAAAAGGAATCCCAAACACCCCCTTAGAATTTAGTATTTAAGGACATATTTTCAGTGACACTCTTTTCATTTTTGGGAGTGAAGAACAAGCAGATCCGGTATCCTGTATGTTCGTAGACCTCATATCACCCCTGTATGTATTTGGTATTTTTGTAGATCTAGGGTTTTTTTTTGTATTTTTCAGATCCTTAAAATGATGTTTTTGTATTTTTCAGATCCTTAAAATGATTCCTGCAAGTAAGCTTCTTTTTTTTAGTAAATTTTTGTTTTTATTTTCCATTATCATGTGCAATTAAGTCTGCTTTTGATCCGATCGGGTTGCCAGTCGATTGTGGTGACAATGTGTGAGGGAACGGATGGCTGTCCAATCGGATGGCTATCCGATCGGATTGCCACTTGATTCAAGTGTAGTTATTGATAAGTGTCTTGGTTGCTTTGATCGGATGGCTGTTCGATCGGATGGCTATCCGATCGGATTGCCATTCGATCAAGGGTTCCAAAGTTTCAAGTTTCTGAAAAAGTTTCCAAGTGTTGAAATGTTGAGAGACAAGTGTCACCTGATCGAGTGGCTGCTCGATCGGATGGCTATCCGATCGGATTGCCACTCGATCGAGTGGTCCTCGTCTCGTTTATAGTTTTGTAAAGTTTCTAAGTTTCTGGTTTAACGACGATGGCACGGTACGTATTGAGACAATGGTAAACTCGTCAACATGTAGCTGTTCTGATCGGATGGGAATCACCCCCGTCCGGTCAGTCGTATGTTCATAACGAGTTTATGTCAGAATCCGTATTCCGGCCATCTTTTCCGGCAACAACCCGTTTCTAAACCAACTTCAGACTATCCATCCAGTCTACAGTCCACTTGGACCCGGATTCTACCATTTTAAGTGAAAGATTGAAGAAAAGATGAAGATAACTTAAGTTTTATTATGAAAAATCCTAGATCTAGCTTAGATTTTGTGAAAAACACATGGAATTCCTCATATCTGAGCTAGATCTTACCAGGAATGACATCATATGGTAGTTTGTACAAACCACCATGATGACATCATACTCAAGAACTCAGATCTAAGAGATTTCACGGTGAAAAGTGTGATTTCAAAGGAGAATCACGTAGAGAATGAAGTGTACATCAAGAAAGTACAAGAATCTAGTGTAAAACGTACCGGAATCGCCGAGAAATCGAAGAAATGTGGTGTGCGTGCGTCTGGGTCAAGTGAGGCTGTCACATCAGTGAAGGACTGATGTGACAGGCCTATTTATAGTGTGGGAGAGAGAGACTAGGGCGGTGTGCATTGGATTGGATGGCGGGTCGATCGAGTGGCCATCCAATCAGTTGGTCATCCGATCGGATGGTCATCCGATCGGATTGCCACTTGGTCAATTCTATCCTTTCCGCATTCCTGTCTTTGATTCGTTTGCGAGTTAGATTAAGCGTTGTGTTGTGTATAGTTTGGTAAAAGTATCATATAACTAGATTACATCATAAACATCAAAAGTTTCCAAGTTTCATAGATTCCGCCAGTGACAAAACTCTAGTCTCTCGTTCAACCAAGAATCAAGTTGCACGAGTCTCAAGAGTCAAGCACTGATGTGGGGTAAAATACGCATATTTGTCCAGTGTAAATTGTACAATTATGTATAGTTTTTGTTTGTTCTTTTTAGCTTTTTGTATTATATTATATTATTTTATGTTTTGCCAGGTGCTGGTGCAAATGGAGCGAAAAAGAGTAACAATTAAATGACCAGCCAGTTGGGCAGTGTGGTGGCGCCAGTGAGTGAATAAAAATTGCAGCCATTTTTCATGATTGGGTCGAGATCACTTATCTCTATTTTATAAACTCGGGGGAATACTAATGGAAAGTGGGTGAAAGTTGGAATTAATTCATCATATTGATAGAATAAAAATAAAGGATCCGTTTGTTTTGATGGTGAGATTCGTAGAGATGACCAACCATAGCATTTTGACCACTTGGGTGTTGACCGAAAATTAGTTAAGTTGACCGGCCCTTTTATTAGTTGTTTGGGCCATTCGAGAATCATAAGCACAGGCCCATACCATGTTCCCTATTTGCTAAAAAGGTTTAGTTTAATGAAAGGGAATTGGACTACAATTAAAATAGGTATTTGGCATCTTTGAATATGAGGCCATATATATTACAAGGAGACGGGGGAATATATAATATTGGTGAGAAGGCGGTAGCTTCTGGGGGGATCAGAATATCAGACGCAAGGCAGGAGCAAGGAACGAATTGTGAAGCATCAGGTTCAAGGTTACAGAATCATCGGGATCGAGTGGGAAGCTTGGAGAACAAGGAACTACCGGGTTTTATTATTCGGTTTCTTTTATTTTCTAGTCTTGTTTTTATTCTAATGAATTCTCGTTCTAAACCTTGTTTGATTGTTTTTAAGATTATCATGCTTGGCTAAACTTTTAAGCCACCTAGACTTAGTTGAATGGATTGAATAAAGTTTTTACCTTTTTCGTTATTTGCATGAATGTTATGGATTGATTGTGTTTAGTAAGAAGTTTGTTTTATTGATTTGATGCACATGCGTACTTTAATTTGGTTTATTATTGTCATTTGCTTCGTATGATTCTTAGTGACGGTCTATATCACAACATAGAGTCATACTAGGGTTTAGGATTTTGGTGAGTGTCTATATCACGTAAGAAATCTTAACTCTTTAGGGATAATCGGCCGGTAACCCCTAGAAGTAATTGATAATAATTTGCTAAGTCTTAGTGTTCTACTAGTCCTAATACCTGGAAAGTGAGGGGCTGTTGATAGGTCTTACCCGACTAATTGCTTTAGATAGTCCTTGGAAAAGGTCGTGTTTTAGTTTACCTGTCGGTCTTATTAGTCTATCAAGTCAAGTTAATTAATTCAAACTACCCTAGATCTATGATTGGAAAAGAGTAGGTCAACATTAGGGTACTTACACAATAATTAGACAACTGGAAAGGCGTCTAATAACCGGTAGGATTAACAGCCTAGGTAGTTCCACAGGTTTCTCCTTGAAAAGGGTCGAGGGGCTTAGTTGGTTCTTAATAGGTTTAGTACTTTAAGATCCCGGTTCCGTAATTCATGCATTTAACTTAATCGGTAATCTCTTAAAAACAATCCAGGATTCTTGTCTAGGTGGTCTCGTTCTCCATATAAGAAAAGCCTTTCAGTCTTCATTCGTATTAGTTTAATTCTAGTTTAATATTCTAGTTCGATAGATTCCCTTAGTTTTCCGTAACCCCCCCCCCCCCCCCCAAAACAAATAAACAAGTTAAGTCGTGTCTGTCAGTGTCTATTAGAGTCTAGTTTATGTGATACATAGAGTCTCGTGGTTCGATATCCGGACTTCCTAGGGTATACTACATTGATCGGTACACTTGCCGATTGTGTGGTTTTAGGTCGAGTCTAGAATTAAAGGTTTTTAGTGTCTAGCTTAGAGAGTCTAACATAGTTAATTTTTATAGTCTGTTTAGCACACATCAAGCACCAAATAAGCATCAAGAGTCAAGAGTCTAGTTTCCCAAGTATCAAGTATCAAGCATCCAAGTATCAAGTATCTAGATTTAAGCATCAAGAATCATAGTTTAAGTATCAAGAATCATAGTTTAAGTATCAAGAATCGAGATTCTAGCATCATAAAGTCTCACAAAGTTTCACAAGTATCAAAAGTATCAATATTACATAGATTAAGGTCTAAATCTGACAATAGGCAAAGTCTAGGGACTAAACTTGCCAAAAGCCTAAAGTTTAGGGACGCAGGGCGTTACAGTCTCCCCTCCTTTAGGAGATTTCGTCCCCGAAATCTTAAAGGAAGACTGCTCGAAGAGCTGCGGATACTTGGCCTTCATCTCACTTTTCAATTCCCAAGTGAATTCGGCGCTACACTTTCCTTCCCATCAAACCTTAACAATGGGAATTTTGTTGCGCCTCAATCGCTTGACACATTGATCCATGATTTCGACCGGTTTCTCCACGAAGTGTACAACTTCATTTATTTGTAAGTCTTCGAGGGGAACCTGCAGTTCCTCGTCGGCTAGGAATTTACGTAGGTTGGATACGTGGAATATTGGATGCACGTTGTTTAGTTCCTGAGGCAGGTCGAGTCTGTACGCCACCTTGCCAATCCTTTCGAGTTTCCTGAAAGGACCCACATAGCGAGGAGCGAGCTTTCCCTTCTTACCAAAACGAACTACTCCATTCCAGGGAGATACCTTGAGAAGAACTCGGTCACCAACATCAAATTCCAGAGGCTTACGCCTAACATTAGCATAGCTCCTTTGTCTGCTCCTAGCCTTGATCAAGTTATCATGGATCTGAAGAATCTTATCCGTTGTCTCTTGAATGATTTCTGTAACACCCCGAAATCGGGTTTGGTAATTAAACCCAGTTAATACTAAAGATGGGAAAGTACCGTTAGTGGTAAAAGTAAACCGACAAATATTAGGAATTTAAGTGAATAATCCTAAGATTTATTTATAGTGAATAAGAGCTTTCAAGAAAATAGGATGGATAAAAGGCCCGATTTAACGGGACTTAAAGTAAACGGGTTATGACTTCCCGAACCTACTAAACTAACTAGGAATGACACTAACTAAGTTAGTTAGTCACTTATGAGTAGTTAGGAGTTCAAAAGAATTAAGAGTGAAAAATGAGGGACCATATGTGTCTAAATGAAAACTATTGTATAGAAATAGCAAAATAAAACACAAAACACAAATGTCTGTGTTTTGTGGAAATCGATCAACATCAGGGGCGACCCCCAGGCTCCATCTCAAACCCTAACTTCAACAAATCAACAAAATTGAAGGATCAAACCAAGTCCAAATCGAAAATTGAGCATAGATTAGTGATCCTCATCACAAGGGGGTTACAAGGTATGTAAAATTTGGTGTTAATTCTCTGTTAGAAATTCTCATGAAATTGGGAAATCTAAAAATTGATGTTGCATGTTTGCTATTTGAGTAGATTAGGGTTGATATGGTGTCTAGGAGTAAAACCTAGACAATAACATGTGAAATCATGGCTAAATTATGAAAAAGTTCATGAACACATTGAAGGTGATTCATGGGTTTTGTGAGAAAATGATGAACACTAGGATGTAGAATGCTAATCTAGTGTAAATTGATGCATAGAAACTGATTTCTGAAAATAAGATGTGTAGTTCATGAACATTAGACATAGAGGTTTGATTTGTGGTGTAAATCTTGGTAAAAATAACTAGTTATGAACTAGTTAGTAAATATGTAAAATTATGCCCGCTAGGTGTTTGTTAAAATGCCTAAACGAAGCTAAAATGTTGAAATTCCATGTGAAGTGTGCATTTTAGTATGTTGATAGATCAATTGACTTTTAGGAAGTCAAACTAACCAATGATTTAATCAAGTGATAAAGTCGACATAAGACCCGTTAGATGGAATAGTCATAATTGATAATGACTAATCTAACCATCTTATAAATTATGATGATAGTTTGACGCCTAACGAGCTAGGTGGAAGCTTGATGAGTGAGCGGGTCAAACGAATCAAGTGTGAAGTAAAAGCGTGTTTCAGATGCAAGGTAAGCGACACTTACATCTTTTTTGTAGAATATGCATTATTTTGTAAACTATAAATGCGATTAGTGTAATATCCGAATTAAGGGTTCCGATGCTATTAACATGAGTCGGAACAAAAATAAATGATAAAAACCATGGGTCATGGTGAAAAGAGGCGAAACGGTAATTTAGTCATATAATGACTAATAACTAAGGAGTTTGCGTTAAGATCATTTTAAAGTGCAACTAATAACGAGAAAATGAGTAAAATGGAAATTTAGTCAAGCATCGACTAAAGCAAGTTGTAGTTAAAAAGGGGTACCCGTGGCATAAGCCGAATGGGTAAAATTATAAGAAAAGAATTTAAGAGAAAAAGGGGTCTAGTGGCAAAAATCCGAAATGGGTCGGATGAACAAATTGGTAATTAATAACCATGTTTTGCTACTTATGAAAATGCTTGGTCTTATAGGCCAAACGGGTCAAATGGTGTGATAACACCATTTGACAATATCGATTAATATGTTTGTCAAGTCTTGTGTTAACAGGAGCGATTAGCGATTCGGTTAATTGCGTCCATAGAGTATGTGATAATAAAAGCGAAGTATAAATCGGATCTATTTGTTGACCCGAGCCAGGTACGTGTAAATATAGTTGTGGATAACATACTTTATGGCCATATAGGTAGCGAAAGCCCTTCGTAGTAAATGAGGGGCTAATGTTGACTAAAATGCCCTTGAAGGGTAATTTGGGCAAACAACCCAAAAAGGTCGTTTAGGAACTTACATTATGATCTTGTAACCTTTAGACACATATGAAAATAGTAGGCATAGACTATCAAGGGTTAAATGCCTTAAAATGCGTATTGTCGCAAGATAGCATATTTGAGGGGTAAAACTCGGGATAGATAGCCTATTACATTAAACCTACCACATTCATAGTAGTGGTGGAAAAACTAATCAAAATGAACGGGTGGGATTAAGAGGCATAAAAGAAATGAGCGAAATTAGGCTTAAAAGGACATAAATGTCCTTAACGGGTCAAAATAAGCATACAAGCGAAAACGGGTTTAAATTGTGTAATAAACCTATGATTAGAACCTAATATGGTAGGTAACATTAATTTGTAGAAGTGTATGTAATATAGGAATCAAACAAATACGTTTGTTTGATAAAATGCATAAACGGGTTAAAATTCGGTAAAAAGGTAACGAGTCAAAGGCTTAGAAGTCTCAAAATTTCTTATGTTGGATGTAGGATTTTAACTCCATAAGATGGAGGATTAAATTACGGACGCGTAGGAAAAAGAATCGGGTAAAACGGATCAATAACGAAGAAGTTATGGCCGTTTCCGTAAAAACTGGCATAGCTGATCTGAACTGCAACCTGCTGGAAAATGGTTTCCCAGGCGACACGCGAAGGAACAACATGGTTCCTCCGCGACACGCGACAGAACACTGATTTAGCGAAAAAAATTTATTTTAATCAGTTTCGCTTCCCGGACTCGTTTAAATACGTTCTAAGTTACATATGACTAATCCAACTCATGTTTTATGAGTTTCAGGTATGATTTTAGCACCGGAGGATGATCAAGCACAACGAAGAACCGAACACGATCAAGAAATAAGCTTCCGCACTATGTATCGTTGTCTTGTTAAATGACGAACTCAAACATGTTATTTTGTATAGTTTTAATTATGTAAATAAAGTTTAATGAAACCCGTATTTTCAATTTATTGAAATTCTAATTACCCGTTTATTTTCGTAAATTATACGAAAATTGTTAAATAATAATAAGGGTGTTACAAGTTGGTATCAGAGCCTTGGTTTAAGAGATTCAAGTATGGCGGGAAAGCTATGCTTGGACTTAAACCTTATGCTCTTAATAAAGATTGGTGTTCGGTTCGAGGCTTGATCGCAAATCCGGTAAGTACATGTATGTTAATAGCTTAACACGCTAAAGTGTTGTAAACAACGCATAGGGCTATCGTGTGATACACGTTACCTCAATTAAAATGATTGATATAGTTGACGAAAATACGCGCGTTGACGCGTGTAGTAGAAAAAGCCTTGTATTATAATACGGGCGATTATTGAAGTATATGTTACTAACTTTTGTGAATGTTTTAATTGAAGGACACTCGCGTTCGAAGACGACGAGAGTCAAACGAATTATGGATATGATGATGAATGGTCCGAGATATGACAAGAAGAGCATGCTCATTAAGGACCTAAATCGCGTAATGGTCGCGAACAAGGCTAATGGCAAGAAAAGCCCGTTAGGGCAAGCATTTACCAGGTGCACGTTTAAATTATTGCATGAATATAAACATGCAACCAATACGTAGAAATTGAAAGTTGCATATGTAGATTAAAAACTTGGAAAAACCCGAATAGAAAATGTATTCGGGATGTTGTTTCCAAGAGAAACAAATAGAGGCGTTACTTACATAGGGCGTGATGTGAAAACTATAAAAAGGTCATGTGTGTCATGTGTTAATCGCTTACTCTGGCCAAGTAAGTAGTGGCATATGATACCATGAACTTCTTATGGCAGACACGTTTACATCCGATGTAGTAAGGGCGGGGTGAATGGGACTAATTAAAAAGTACCCAAATGAATCAGATAAGCAAAATATTTGATAATAATGTAAACGCACAACCGAGTGACGGAAGCGTATTACATTAGGATAATGAGCCCGAGTGAAGGGACGAAGAAACATGTAAAATGATTTAGACAAGTATTGGGAGGGAGTGTACTTACACTCGAACCCAGAAAACGCAAGTATGTAAAATGATTTAGACAAGTATTGGGAGGGAGTGTACTTACACTCGAACCCAGAAAACGCAAGTATGTAAAATGATTTAGACATGTATTGGGAGGGAGTGTACTTACACTCGACCCCGGAAAATGCAAATATGTCCCTTAACGGGTCGTTTTTGTAAAACGTCAAACTTAAGGATAAAGTCAGAATATAAAAATGAAGCGAGGTCTTAATGCATACCGGGAGGGTTGCAATAATAACGACTTCGGTAAAACACCTGGTTGATGGGTAAGAATTAAACACATGCGTAAACCAAGAGACGTGAACGCGGGTTGAAAAAAAAATCAAAGGACTTGGATTACGAGTTATGACTATAAAATCTCGTATATAGAAATCGTGAGTAAATATGTTCAACTATTCGAAGTTGAATGGGTTGAATAAAGAATAAAGTTGATTTTTTATAAGTGATGGATTTCACATTAATAGGTCAAACAGGTTGAATACAATATAACGCCGAATGGCACAAATGAGCGCTAGCCAGATAAAGGTAGCGTTAAATGCAAGAGAATAATGAGCCCGGTAATGGGATATAACCAAATAAGAATATATGCAAATCAAATAACAGTAAGCATAAGAAGAACTGACGCATAAATGACGTGAGAAGTCATAAAATCGGAAAATTGTCCGAAAGAAAACAATTATAGCCATGAAACTCCAATTAAGGTTAACGAGACCTAAGCTTGAAACCAAACGATTCTTCGAACAAAAACAGGGTGCCTTGACACCAAACATGTATTTTAAGAATGACATGAGTAAGGAGTGATCTACGGGATCAACATAACCTTTAGGGTTATAAACAAATGAAAGATCTACGGGACTAAAACGACCCACGGGTCATGATTAGAAAGAAGTTATAAGGACTTCGCCCTAAAGAGGTGAAAGTCTAATAAAAAAAATAGCCCATAAGGCTAAGTGATAAAAACCTACGGGTTAATTAGATAAAGCGAGGGAATCGGTTGAGAATCCCCCGCATAAAACTAAGACTGTAAAAGAATAAATTATGGACTGTCAATATCCTGGTATGGATAATTGACAAAAGTTAAAGAGAAGATCCTAAAACTAAAACTTCGGTTTTAGTAAGAAATAACGTCTTTACAAACATAAATTCTGATAGGAATTTAAATAGTAAGCATGAAAGATACAAGTCTTGACACTGATAGGCGCAAGACGATATATTAGAAAAGTGATATTTTCGAAAATGAAAGGTTGATACAAACTAAACATGATGTGACACGATCACGGTTAGGAAATGTAATGTGAAGTAAAATCACATTATAACCAAGCGAGCGGTAAAAAGTAACTGGGCTAATAAAGTCTAGCCAAAGAGACCGGTTAAGGCCAACAATTCAAATCAAGAAATTTGGTTCGCTTGTAAGCGATGGAATCGGTATAACTGAACCGAATAAATAAATTTGAAAACAAAAGAATTGGTTGTTAAAAGTGAAAGGTTTCACTAAATACCTTTAAAAGGGTCAAAGTAACAGATTCATAAGGAAATTCGATAGTATATGAAAGCGATGGATATCGCTAAGTTAATTAAACTAGTGGAAATAACGAGATTACGTTATTTCGAAGTTACACTATGTCGTATGAAATATGTAGACAATTAGTAACCAAAAAGATGTTACCATACTTTTTGGGTAATACTAACGATTGGTTAAAAAGTATAAGTAAGGTTTAAAGGATTTCTCGGCTCAAATACATTGAGTTTAAACTCAATGAGTTATATCATAAAAGGTTTCGAGGACGAAACCTCTTTAAGGGGGGTAGACTTGTAACACCCCGAAATCGGGTTTGGTAATTAAACCCAGTTAATACTAAAGATGGGAAAGTACCGTTAGTGGTAAAAGTAAACCGACAAATATTAGGAATTTAAGTGAATAATCCTAATATTTATTTATAGTGAATAAGAGCTTTCAAGAAAATAGGATGGATAAAAGGCCCGATTTAACGGGACTTAAAGTAAACGGGTTACGACTTCCCGAACCTACTAAACTAACTAGGAATGACACTAACTAAGTTAGTTAGTCACTTATGAGTAGTTAGGAGTTCAAAAGAATTAAGAGTGAAAAATGAGGGACCATATGTGTCTAAATGAAAACTATTGTATAGAAATAGCAAAATAAAACACAAAACACAAATGTCTGTGTTTTGTGGAAATCGATCAACATCAGGGGCGACCCCCAGGCTCCATCTCAAACCCTGACTTCAACAAATCAACAAAATTGAAGGATCAAACCAAGTCCAAATCGAAAATTGAGCATAGATTAGTGATCCTTATCACAAGGGGGTTACAAGGTATGTAAAATTTGGTGTTAATTCTCTGTTAGAAATTCTCATGAAATTGGGAAATCTAAAAATTGATGTTGCATGTTTGCTATTTGAGTAGATTAGGGTTGATATTTGAGTAAATTGGGAAATCTAGGAGTAAAACCTAGACAATAACATGTGAAATCATGGCTAAATTATGAAAAAGTTCATGAACACATTGAAGGTGATTCATGGGTTTTGTGAGAAAATGATGAACACTAGGATGTAGAATGCTAATCTAGTGTAAATTGATGCATAGAAACTGATTTCTGAAAATAAGATGTGTAGTTCATGAACATTAGACATAGAGGTTTGATTTGTGGTGTAAATCTTGGTAAAAATAACTAGTTATGAACTAGTTAGTAAATATGTAAAATTATGCCCGCTAGGTGTTTGTTAAAATGCCTAAACGAAGCTAAAATGTTGAAATTCCATGTGAAGTGTGCATTTTAGTATGTTGATAGATCAATTGACTTTTAGGAAGTCAAACTAACCAATGATTTAATCAAGTGATAAAGTTGACATAAGACCCGTTAGATGGAATAGTCATAATTGATAATGACTAATCTAACCATCTTATAAATTATGATGATAGTTTGACGCCTAACGAGCTAGGTGGAAGCTTGATGAGTGAGCGGGTCAAACGAATCAAGTGTGAAGTAAAAGCGTGTTTCGGATGCAAGGTAAGCGACACTTACATCTTTTTTGTAGAATATGCATTATTTTGTAAACTATAAATGCGATTAGTGTAATATCCGAATTAAGGGTTCCGATGCTATTAACATGAGTCGGAACAAAAATAAATGATAAAAACCATGGGTCATGGTGAAAAGAGGCGAAACGGTAATTTAGTCATATAATGACTAATAACTAAGGAGTTTGCGTTAAGATCATTTTAAAGTGCAACTAATAACGAGAAAATGAGTAAAATGGAAATTTAGTCAAGCATCGACTAAAGCAAGTTGTAGTTAAAAAGGGGTACCCGTGGCATAAGCCGAATGGGTAAAATTATAAGAAAAGAATTTAAGAGAAAAAGGGGTCTAGTGGCAAAAATCCGAAATGGGTCGGATGAACAAATTGGTAATTAATAACCATGTTTTGCTACTTATGAAAATGCTTGGTCTTATAGGCCAAACGGGTCAAATGGTGTGATAACACCATTTGACAATATCGATTAATATGTTTGTCAAGTCTTGTGTTAACAGGAGCGATTAGCGATTCGGTTAATTGCGTCCATAGAGTATGTGATAATAAAAGCGAAGTATAAATCGGATCTATTTGTTGACCCGAGCCAGGTACGTGTAAATATAGTTGTGGATAACATACTTTATGGCCATATAGGTAGCGAAAGCCCTTCGTAGTAAATGAGGGGCTAATGTTGACTAAAATGCCCTTGAAGGGTAATTTGGGCAAACAACCCAAAAAGGTCGTTTAGGAACTTACATTATGATCTTGTAACCTTTAGACACATATGAAAATAGTAGGCATAGACTATCAAGGGTTAAATGCCTTAAAATGCGTATTGTCGCAAGATAGCATATTTGAGGGGTAAAACTCGGGATAGATAGCCTATTACATTAAACCTACCACATTCATAGTAGTGGTGGAAAAACTAATCAAAATGAACGGGTGGGATTAAGAGGCATAAAAGAAATGAGCGAAATTAGGCTTAAAAGGACATAAATGTCCTTAACGGGTCAAAATAAGCATACAAGCGAAAACGGGTTTAAATTGTGTAATAAACCTATGATTAGAACCTAATATGGTAGGTAACATTAATTTGTAGAAGTGTATGTAATATAGGAATCAAACAAATACGTTTGTTTGATAAAATGCATAAACGGGTTAAAATTCGGTAAAAAGGTAACGAGTCAAAGGCTTAGAAGTCTCAAAATTTCTTATGTTGGATGTAGGATTTTAACTCCATAAGATGGAGGATTAAATTACGGACGCGTAGGAAAAAGAATCGGGTAAAACGGATCAATAACGAAGAAGTTATGGCCGTTTCCGTAAAAACTGGCATAGCTGATCTGAACTGCAACCTGCTGGAAAATGGTTTCCCAGGCGACACGCGAAGGAACAACATGGTTCCTCCGCGACACGCGACAGAACACTGATTTAGCGAAAAAAATTTATTTTAATCAGTTTCGCTTCCCGGACTCGTTTAAATACGTTCTAAGTTACATATGACTAATCCAACTCATGTTTTATGAGTTTCAGGTATGATTTTAGCACCGGAGGATGATCAAGCACAACGAAGAACCGAACACGATCAAGAAATAAGCTTCCGCACTATGTATCGTTGTCTTGTTAAATGACGAACTCAAACATGTTATTTTGTATAGTTTTAATTATGTAAATAAAGTTTAATGAAACCCGTATTTTCAATTTATTGAAATTCTAATTACCCGTTTATTTTCGTAAATTATACGAAAATTGTTAAATAATAATAAGGGTGTTACAAGTTGGTATCAGAGCCTTGGTTTAAGAGATTCAAGTATGGCGGGAAAGCTATGCTTGGACTTAAACCTTATGCTCTTAATAAAGATTGGTGTTCGGTTCGAGGCTTGATCGCAAATCCGGTAAGTACATGTATGTTAATAGCTTAACACGCTAAAGTGTTGTAAACAACGCATAGGGCTATCGTGTGATACACGTTACCTCAATTAAAATGATTGATATAGTTGACGAAAATACGCGCGTTGACGCGTGTAGTAGAAAAAGCCTTGTATTATAATACGGGCGATTATTGAAGTATATGTTACTAACTTTTGTGAATGTTTTAATTGAAGGACACTCGCGTTCGAAGACGACGAGAGTCAAACGAATTATGGATATGATGATGAATGGTCCGAGATATGACAAGAAGAGCATGCTCATTAAGGACCTAAATCGCGTAATGGTCGCGAACAAGGCTAATGGCAAGAAAAGCCCGTTAGGGCAAGCATTTACCAGGTGCACGTTTAAATTATTGCATGAATATAAACATGCAACCAATACGTAGAAATTGAAAGTTGCATATGTAGATTAAAAACTTGGAAAAACCCGAATAGAAAATGTATTCGGGATGTTGTTTCCAAGAGAAACAAATAGAGGCGTTACTTACATAGGGCGTGATGTGAAAACTATAAAAAGGTCATGTGTGTCATGTGTTAATCGCTTACTCTGGCCAAGTAAGTAGTGGCATATGATACCATGAACTTCTTATGGCAGACACGTTTACATCCGATGTAGTAAGGGCGGGGTGAATGGGACTAATTAAAAAGTACCCAAATGAATCAGATAAGCAAAATATTTGATAATAATGTAAACGCACAACCGAGTGACGGAAGCGTATTACATTAGGATAATGAGCCCGAGTGAAGGGACGAAGAAACATGTAAAATGATTTAGACAAGTATTGGGAGGGAGTGTACTTACACTCGAACCCAGAAAACGCAAGTATGTAAAATGATTTAGACAAGTATTGGGAGGGAGTGTACTTACACTCGAACCCAGAAAACGCAAGTATGTAAAATGATTTAGACATGTATTGGGAGGGAGTGTACTTACACTCGACCCCGGAAAATGCAAATATGTCCCTTAACGGGTCGTTTTTGTAAAACGTCAAACTTAAGGATAAAGTCAGAATATAAAAATGAAGCGAGGTCTTAATGCATACCGGGAGGGTTGCAATAATAACGACTTCGGTAAAACACCTGGTTGATGGGTAAGAATTAAACACATGCGTAAACCAAGAGACGTGAACGCGGGTTGAAAAAAAAATCAAAGGACTTGGATTACGAGTTATGACTATAAAATCTCGTATATAGAAATCGTGAGTAAATATGTTCAACTATTCGAAGTTGAATGGGTTGAATAAAGAATAAAGTTGATTTTTTATAAGTGATGGATTTCACATTAATAGGTCAAACAGGTTGAATACAATATAACGCCGAATGGCACAAATGAGCGCTAGCCAGATAAAGGTAGCGTTAAATGCAAGAGAATAATGAGCCCGGTAATGGGATATAACCAAATAAGAATATATGCAAATCAAATAACAGTAAGCATAAGAAGAACTGACGCATAAATGACGTGAGAAGTCATAAAATCGGAAAATTGTCCGAAAGAAAACAATTATAGCCATGAAACTCCAATTAAGGTTAACGAGACCTAAGCTTGAAACCAAACGATTCTTCGAACAAAAACAGGGTGCCTTGACACCAAACATGTATTTTAAGAATGACATGAGTAAGGAGTGATCTACGGGATCAACATAACCTTTAGGGTTATAAACAAATGAAAGATCTACGGGACTAAAACGACCCACGGGTCATGATTAGAAAGAAGTTATAAGGACTTCGCCCTAAAGAGGTGAAAGTCTAATAAAAAAAATAGCCCATAAGGCTAAGTGATAAAAACCTACGGGTTAATTAGATAAAGCGAGGGAATCGGTTGAGAATCCCCCGCATAAAACTAAGACTGTAAAAGAATAAATTATGGACTGTCAATATCCTGGTATGGATAATTGACAAAAGTTAAAGAGAAGATCCTAAAACTAAAACTTCGGTTTTAGTAAGAAATAACGTCTTTACAAACATAAATTCTGATAGGAATTTAAATAGTAAGCATGAAAGATACAAGTCTTGACACTGATAGGCGCAAGACGATATATTAGAAAAGTGATATTTTCGAAAATGAAAGGTTGATACAAACTAAACATGATGTGACACGATCACGGTTAGGAAATGTAATGTGAAGTAAAATCACATTATAACCAAGCGAGCGGTAAAAAGTAACTGGGCTAATAAAGTCTAGCCAAAGAGACCGGTTAAGGCCAACAATTCAAATCAAGAAATTTGGTTCGCTTGTAAGCGATGGAATCGGTATAACTGAACCGAATAAATAAATTTGAAAACAAAAGAATTGGTTGTTAAAAGTGAAAGGTTTCACTAAATACCTTTAAAAGGGTCAAAGTAACAGATTCATAAGGAAATTCGATAGTATATGAAAGCGATGGATATCGCTAAGTTAATTAAACTAGTGGAAATAACGAGATTACGTTATTTCGAAGTTACACTATGTCGTATGAAATATGTAGACAATTAGTAACCAAAAAGATGTTACCATGCTTTTTGGGTAATACTAACGATTGGTTAAAAAGTATAAGTAAGGTTTAAAGGATTTCTCGGCTCAAATACATTGAGTTTAAACTCAATGAGTTATATCATAAAAGGTTTCGAGGACGAAACCTCTTTAAGGGGGGTAGACTTGTAACACCCCGAAATCGGGTTTGGTAATTAAACCCAGTTAATACTAAAGATGGGAAAGTACCGTTAGTGGTAAAAGTAAACCGACAAATATTAGGAATTTAAGTGAATAATCCTAATATTTATTTATAGTGAATAAGAGCTTTCAAGAAAATAGGATGGATAAAAGGCCCGATTTAACGGGACTTAAAGTAAACGGGTTACGACTTCCCGAACCTACTAAACTAACTAGGAATGACACTAACTAAGTTAGTTAGTCACTTATGAGTAGTTAGGAGTTCAAAAGAATTAAGAGTGAAAAATGAGGGACCATATGTGTCTAAATGAAAACTATTGTATAGAAATAGCAAAATAAAACACAAAACACAAATGTCTGTGTTTTGTGGAAATCGATCAACATCAGGGGCGACCCCCAGGCTCCATCTCAAACCCTGACTTCAACAAATCAACAAAATTGAAGGATCAAACCAAGTCCAAATCGAAAATTGAGCATAGATTAGTGATCCTTATCACAAGGGGGTTACAAGGTATGTAAAATTTGGTGTTAATTCTCTGTTAGAAATTCTCATGAAATTGGGAAATCTAAAAATTGATGTTGCATGTTTGCTATTTGAGTAGATTAGGGTTGATATTTGAGTAAATTGGGAAATCTAGGAGTAAAACCTAGACAATAACATGTGAAATCATGGCTAAATTATGAAAAAGTTCATGAACACATTGAAGGTGATTCATGGGTTTTGTGAGAAAATGATGAACACTAGGATGTAGAATGCTAATCTAGTGTAAATTGATGCATAGAAACTGATTTCTGAAAATAAGATGTGTAGTTCATGAACATTAGACATAGAGGTTTGATTTGTGGTGTAAATCTTGGTAAAAATAACTAGTTATGAACTAGTTAGTAAATATGTAAAATTATGCCCGCTAGGTGTTTGTTAAAATGCCTAAACGAAGCTAAAATGTTGAAATTCCATGTGAAGTGTGCATTTTAGTATGTTGATAGATCAATTGACTTTTAGGAAGTCAAACTAACCAATGATTTAATCAAGTGATAAAGTTGACATAAGACCCGTTAGATGGAATAGTCATAATTGATAATGACTAATCTAACCATCTTATAAATTATGATGATAGTTTGACGCCTAACGAGCTAGGTGGAAGCTTGATGAGTGAGCGGGTCAAACGAATCAAGTGTGAAGTAAAAGCGTGTTTCGGATGCAAGGTAAGCGACACTTACATCTTTTTTGTAGAATATGCATTATTTTGTAAACTATAAATGCGATTAGTGTAATATCCGAATTAAGGGTTCCGATGCTATTAACATGAGTCGGAACAAAAATAAATGATAAAAACCATGGGTCATGGTGAAAAGAGGCGAAACGGTAATTTAGTCATATAATGACTAATAACTAAGGAGTTTGCGTTAAGATCATTTTAAAGTGCAACTAATAACGAGAAAATGAGTAAAATGGAAATTTAGTCAAGCATCGACTAAAGCAAGTTGTAGTTAAAAAGGGGTACCCGTGGCATAAGCCGAATGGGTAAAATTATAAGAAAAGAATTTAAGAGAAAAAGGGGTCTAGTGGCAAAAATCTGAAATGGGTCGGATGAACAAATTGGTAATTAATAACCATGTTTTGCTACTTATGAAAATGCTTGGTCTTATAGGCCAAACGGGTCAAATGGTGTGATAACACCATTTGACAATATCGATTAATATGTTTGTCAAGTCTTGTGTTAACAGGAGCGATTAGCGATTCGGTTAATTGCGTCCATAGAGTATGTGATAATAAAAGCGAAGTATAAATCGGATCTATTTGTTGACCCGAGCCAGGTACGTGTAAATATAGTTGTGGATAACATACTTTATGGCCATATAGGTAGCGAAAGCCCTTCGTAGTAAATGAGGGGCTAATGTTGACTAAAATGCCCTTGAAGGGTAATTTGGGCAAACAACCCAAAAAGGTCGTTTAGGAACTTACATTATGATCTTGTAACCTTTAGACACATATGAAAATAGTAGGCATAGACTATCAAGGGTTAAATGCCTTAAAATGCGTATTGTCGCAAGATAGCATATTTGAGGGGTAAAACTCGGGATAGATAGCCTATTACATTAAACCTACCACATTCATAGTAGTGGTGGAAAAACTAATCAAAATGAACGGGTGGGATTAAGAGGCATAAAAGAAATGAGCGAAATTAGGCTTAAAAGGACATAAATGTCCTTAACGGGTCAAAATAAGCATACAAGCGAAAACGGGTTTAAATTGTGTAATAAACCTATGATTAGAACCTAATATGGTAGGTAACATTAATTTGTAGAAGTGTATGTAATATAGGAATCAAACAAATACGTTTGTTTGATAAAATGCATAAACGGGTTAAAATTCGGTAAAAAGGTAACGAGTCAAAGGCTTAGAAGTCTCAAAATTTCTTATGTTGGATGTAGTATTTTAACTCCATAAGATGGAGGATTAAATTACGAACGCGTAGGAAAAAGAATCGGGTAAAACGGATCAATAACGAAGAAGTTATGGTCGTTTCCGTAAAAACTGGCATAGCTGATCTGAACTGCAACCTGCTGGAAAATGGTTTCCCAGGCGACACGCGAAGGAACAACATGGTTCCTCCGCGACACGTGACAGAACACTGATTTAGCGAAAAAAATTTATTTTAATCAGTTTCGCTTCCCGGACTCGTTTAAATACGTTCTAAGTTACATATGACTAATCCAACTCATGTTTTATGAGTTTCAGGTATGATTTTAGCACCGGAGGATGATCAAGCACAACGAAGAACCGAACACGATCAAGAAATAAGCTTCCGCACTATGTATCGTTGTCTTGTTAAATGACGAACTCAAACATGTTATTTTGTATAGTTTTAATTCTGTAAATAAAGTTTAATGAAACCCGTATTTTCAATTTATTGAAATTCTAATTACCCGTTTATTTTCGTAAATTATACAAAAATTTTTAAATAATAATAAGGGTGTTACAATTTCAGGGCCAGTAAACTGCTTGGCACCAATCTCATGCCAGCTGAGAGGAGATCGACACTTGCGGCCAAACAAAGCTTCGAAAGTAGCCATCTGAATACCGGAATGATAGCTGTTATTGTACGAGAACTCAATCAATGGTAAATGTACATCCCAGTTACCACCAAAGTCGATGACATAAGAACGGAGCATATCCTCTAGGGTCTGAATAGTGCGCTCGGCCTGTCCATCCGTTTGAGGATGAAAGGCCGTGCTAAGATTCAAATGGGAACCCATAGCGGACTGAAACGTTTGCCAAAGACGCGAAGTAAAACGACCATCATAGTCCGAGATTATGTCGAGAGGGATGCCATGACGGCATATAATCTCATTGGTATAGATTCGAGCGAGTTTCTCCACTTTGTAATCTTCACGAATAGGAAGAAAGTGGGCTGACTTGGTCAAACGATCAACAATCACCCAGATACTATCGTGACCAAAAGATGTACGAGGTAATTTAGTTATAAAGTCCATAGCAATGCTATCCCATTTCCAAACAGGGATTTCAGGTTGTTCTAAGAGTCCAGAAGGTCGCTGATGTTCGGCCTTAACCTTCGAGCAAGTAAGGCACTTAGAAACATATACAGCAATATCCTTCTTCATGCCAGGCCACCAATAAGTCGTACGCAGGTCCTGGTACATCTTATCGGCACCTGGATGGATAGAGTAACGAGATTTGTGATCCTCATTCATAATGAGCTCACGGAGGTTATCGCGATCTGGCACCCAGATACGATTGAGATAGTACTGAAGACCATCAGATTTAGTTTCGAGCTGATTAATGTTAGCGCTAAGAACTTCAATAGATAGACTTCCTTCATTATCTGCCGAATACTGAGCGTCACGAATACAAGCATGCAGATCACTAGAGATACGAATAGCCTTAAAATGGGTTTTACGACTAAGAGCGTCGGCCATAACATTCGCCTTGCCAGGATGATAGCGAATTTCACAGTCGTAGTCGTTAAGCAATTCCACCCAACGTCTCTGTCGCATGTTCAGCTCCTTTTGGTCAAAGATATGTTGTAGGCTATTATGGTCGGTGAAGACCACACACTTGGTACCATACAGGTAGTGTCACCAGATCTTTAACGCAAATACAACCGCACCAAGCTCCAGACGTGAGTAGTATAGTTTTTCTCATGTACCTTGAGTTGACGAGAGCCATAAGCGATAACCTTGTCCCGCTGCATGAGCACACAGCCCAATCCACGGTTCGAGGCATCACAATATACCACGAAATCGTCATTCCCATCGGGTAGAGTAAGTACAGGAGCGTTGCACAAAAGGGTCTTAAGAGTCTGAAAAGATTCCTCTTGCTCGGGACCCCAAGCAAAAGGTTTCTCTTTTTGGGTCAACGAAGTGAGAGGTACTGCAATCTTAGAAAAGTCGAGATGAATCAGCGGTAATAACCAGCCAATCCTAGAAAAGAACGAATCTCAGATGCGGATTTAGGCATACTCCAATTCTTCACTGCTTCGATTTTAGACGGGTCAACATGAATACCTTGCTTACTAACGACATGACCAAGAAATTGTACTTCATTAATCCAAAACTCACACTTAGAAAATTTAGCATACAGACGTTCACCACGCAGGAGTTCAAGCATAAGACGTAAATGAGGAGCATGATCGGCTTTAGACTTATAATATATGAGAATATCATCAATAAAGACTATCACAAAACGGTCCAAATAGGGTTTACACACACGATTCATAAGGTCCATGAACACAGCGGGTGCGTTGGTCAATCCAAAAGGCATGACCACGAACTCGTAGTGTCCACAACGAGTACGAAATGTGGTTTTGGGTACATCATCCTCGAGTACACGAAGCTGGTGATAACCAGAACGAAGATCGATTTTTGAGAAACAGGACGCTCCTTGTAGTTGGTCAAATAGATCATCAATACGAGGGAGAGGATAACGATTCTTAATGGTAAGCTTATTAAGTTCAAGATAGTCGATACACATACGGAATGAGCCATCTTTCTTATTGACGAACAGCACGGGAGCACCCCATGGAGAGGTACTTGGACGAATGAATCCCTTGTCGAGCAATTCTTGAAGTTGACTGGATAATTCTTGCATCTCGGAAGGTGCAAGACGGTAAGGAGCCTTGGCAACCGGAGTCGCACCAGGTACTAGATCAATACGAAAGTCAACGGACCTAGGAGGAGGAAGACCGGGTAGATCTTCAGGAAAGACATCAGGGAAATCACACACTACTTGAACATCGCTTATGTTCTTCTCTTTGCCCTTTTGTTCGACTATGTGAGCCAAGAAGGCAAAGTTCTGTTTACGTAAGCATCTGTTCGCTTGAGTGCATGGCATTAGCCTTAGTCCTTTCGAAGGTCGATCTCCATAGACATGCAAAACGTCACTGGACGGAAGAGGTAAACGAACAAATTTCTCATGACAAGCAATCTCGGCATGATTCTTATGCAACCAATCCATACCGATAATGACATCAAAACTACCCAATTGCATGGGTATTAGATCAATAGAAAAGACATGATCGTTAAGAGTCAGGGAATAATCCCGCAAAATAGAATCAACATGAATCGACTTACCGTTGGCGACCTCAACAGAGAACGACTTAGGTAACTTGGAGCGTGTACAGTTTATCAAAGACTCAAATTCCACGGACACAAAACTTCTATCGGCACCAGTATCAAATAAAATCGAAGCATAAAGGTTATTCACAAGAAATGTACCATTGACAACATCATTGTCATTTCGAGCCTGATTAGCATTGAGATTGAATGCTCGTCCACGAGTGGCTGGCTGTTGGTCCTGGTTCAGCTGAGGACACTGGTTACGGAGATGAGTAGTGTCTCCACACTTGTAGCATGCACGAACAACATTGACTGGCCTTGGATTCTGCAGGGGAGCTGGAGGTGCTGGTAAGGCTGCCTGATCTGGGGCTTGTTGAGCTTGTTGGGCCGGGTTTATTTGACGGCAATAAGGAGTCGTGTGACCATAGTGATTGCAGTTGGTGCACAGACGACGTGCATAATTAGCAGGATGATGATAGTTGCAAGTTGCACACTTGGGGTGAGACCCAGTGTACTGCTTCTTGATTTCGGGAACAACAGTGATCGGAGCAGTAGCAGCAGGAGTAGGTTTAGCAACAGGGTTTTGAACAGTAGGAACAATTGCATTGCATCCTGAACCCTGAGACTTTCGCCTCTTGTTCTTGCTGCCACTTGGCTGCTGAGTAACTTGATGTGCAGACTTGGAAGAGGTAGAGTTAGCAAACTGCTTATCACGCACACGGTTGTTGTTGAGACTAGCTGCAAGACGGTAGACTTCCTCAATAGTTTTGAGCTGAGCGGCTTCAATAGAATCACGCATAGCGGGAGGTAGACCATTGATGTACTTGGTTATCATTCGCTTAGGAGTAGAAACCAAGTGAGGAACGATCAAACTAAGCTGCTTAAACCGAGTAGTATAAGCCAGATTATCATCACCAATCTGCTTCAAGTGCCAGAACTCTTCTTCAAGCTTCAACTGCTCATGGGGAGGGCAGAACTCAAGCATCATTAGTTCACGCACCTCAGTCCATGGAAGAGCATAGGCTTCCTCGTTCGAGCGCATGTTTCTCTCATTTGACAACCACTCCAACGCTCTGCCTTGAAACATTCCAGTCGCACTCCTAGTCTTTAGATAGTCTGGGCACTCACTGTTAATGAAGGTAACTTCGATGTTGTCGAACCACTCGAGCATAGCAGTCACCCCATCACTGCCCGTGAAAGGCTTAGGATTGCAAGAGATGAAATGCTTGTAGCTGAACTTAGTAGGCTTTTGCTTCTCGGCCTTTGAGTCCACAGAGGATGGATGAGTGTTTGATCCTTGGATCTCAGAAACGATCTTTGGCACGACTCGAGTGTCACAACCCCCGATCCCTGATCCCTGGGAACGGGCAGACGTGAGCTCAGAGTTTGGTGGTATCAGCTTATTAAATCTCGCAGCGGAATTTACATCAGGACCGTAGTTAGGAAATGTTTATCAGAGTAAAACCACCATATTTTATATTAATAACCAAATGGTTAAAACCCAAGTTTCTTATTACAATACTTTTATAGGGACAAACCCTATTTTATTGAATTTAAAACATTGTGTTTTAGATAACTTTTATAGCCACTTATTTTCCAAGCCGTCAGTGCTCTCGGGCTGGCTTTTTCCCAGTTGGCTTTCACAATGTGTTACCTGAAACATGTTTTAAAAATATTTTGTCAGCGGGAAATACTGGTGAGTGAATCCCAATTTAATCAAAACAAGTTTTATCAATTACCACAGTATTGAGAGCGATTACAATGTTTATATCTACACAATTACCCATTCAGTACTTGCCACTCGACCGTATCTATGGCTATGGTCATATCACACATTGGCTACTCGTCGTCCAATTGTGAAGGTTATCAAGTAATGTATACAAAACCCCATAATACCGGCGATAATTGAAGAATTACACGACTCACATACTGGTAATATGATAATAACAATTGTGGTTTTATAAAACAGTTGACACGAAAAAGGAGATTACTCACATTGCTATCTTAGGCTTCTCGTAAGGGTTTCCTGGATATAATCTATAATTTATACAAATGTATATTAGTTAGTATCATAACCCTTTGAAAATATTAATGATACCTTCCCCGAGACGGCATTCCAACAACTACGTCGGGCAGAACCACGACAGTTGTTACGGAACCCTAAATCAATCGGGTAGCGTATCTAATACGTAACCGGGGTTATAATACTTACAACGAGGCAGGGCTTCGCTAATTAGGGGTATAATACCCAAAATATTATGTCTCTACTACAGAATTTCGAGATTGAAAGAAAGAATGAACGATTGAAAGTGAAATCCGAAGCCTGCTATTTATAGTTGTGTAATCTGGTCCTGTCACGGCCCGCGTAAGGTAAGGCTAAGTTTTACGCGGCCCGCGTCAACGCACGGTCAACCTAATAGCTTAGCTCAGTCATTCTCTAGACCGCCACGATGACAACACGTGTCGGCCTCTAGGTGTATCCGCGTTTCACGATCTCTCGCGGCCCGCGTTAACTAAGCATAACCCTTACGCGGCCCGCTTCAACTAAAGAAGTCAGCGAAGTCAACTCCAGTCTTGATACGGCCCGCGTGAGATGTTGGGGTGGTTCTACGCGGCCCGCCTTAGCCCTTAAGTTTATGTTTTTAATTTATTTTGTAATTATAACATAACTAGGGCTCGGTTTTTACTTACGGGTTGTATTTAAAGACATATCGGGGTTTATAATATATTTTTAGGATGTCGAAAAATATTCGAGGGTGTCGGTTTTCTTGAGGGTTGTTACATTCTCCCCACCTTGTTTTAGAGCTCGTCCTCGAGATCTACTGAAACAAGTGTGGATATTTTCTTTTCATTTCAGATTCAAGCTCCCATGTGTATTCAGGTCCTCTTTTGGAGTCTCAGATCACTTTGACTAGAACTAATTTCTTGTGCTTGAGATTTTTGACTTAAATGATCTTGTCAGTTATTTTCTGCACTATCTCAGGTCCAGATATTTGCTTTTCCCTAATTTCTACCCAATAGACTGGGGTTTGGCACTTTTGTCCATAAAGTGCTTCGAATGGTGCAGCATTGATACTTGTGTGATAACTAAGAAAATTCTTATGAAAGGTAAATGATCGTTTGACCTTTTGGTGAATTTACTTGGATTGACTTTTGATCATATAAAGTACTGGCTTTATTGGCTATTAACCAATCTATTCTTAAAACAATATCAAATCCTACCAGATTCATTGGGTAAAGATTTGTAACAAACTTATGGTTTAGAATTTCTATTCTTGCTTCCTGCAAGATTTTAGAAATCTTAATGGTTTCTCCATTGACTGTCTCTATTAGACATGGTAGTTTAGTTAATGAATGATTTATAAATTTGCAAAACGATGTATTAATAAAACTTTGGTTTGCACCAGAGTCAAATAATACTTTGGCAAAAACATCATTAACTAAAAACGTACCAGCTATGACATCTGGAATCATCTTGGCTTCTTCTGCAGTCAGAACAAATGCTCTAGCATTTTTAGTGTTCTTGTTGTTCGTAGCTGGAACTAATTTTGGACAGTTTGGCTTGATGTGACCTGGTTCTCCGCAGTTATAGCATATCCTGCTGTTTTTCTTCCTGCAGTCTTCTTCCTGGTGTCACGATATTTTGCAGAAGTTACAGTATATGGAGCATCTTCCCGTGTGCTTTCTTTTGCAATACCTACAGTAAGGTGCAGAGGTAGAACCTATACTTTTCTCATGATTAGAATTTCCAGAGTGAAATTCTTGTGTGAGCTTTTGGGTTAGGTTCCTTCTCTGATCCTCCTCTCGGGTACGGACTAATTCATCAGTCAAGGTATTTGCTAGTTCTACAGCTTCTTCTATGGTTTGAGGTCTAGCTGCTTTGACTACATGTCTTATCTCTCCAATTAATCCCCAGATATAACGGGAAATTAACACTGGTTCTGGTGAAGCAAGAGTTGGCACTATTCTAGCATATTCGAAGAATAACTTAGTGTACCCTTTGCTATCCGCACCAGTCATCCTAAGGTTTAGGAATTTGTTTGCAATCTGTTCTTTTTCATTGGGTGGGCAGAATTTCCTTTCCACCTTGTCTTTAAACTCCTCCCATTCCATATTGTAAGTTTTATCAATTCCCTTAGTTTGGAGGATAGTGTTCCACCATTCTAGTGTTGCATTCTTAAACAGATTAGAAGCAAACAGTATTTTATCTTCTTCTGCGCACTTGCTTATTCTTAAGACTGCCTCTGTCTTTTCTATCCAGCGTAGAGTTGCAATGGCCTCTTCGTTGCCCGAGAATTCCATTGGTTTGCAGGACCAGAATTCTTTGTAAGAACAACCATAAGGCATGGTTCTTCTTCTTTTGGGAATGGGCGCTTGAAGTACGGGTCCATTGTTCACGCTGTGTTCTGGTTCAACTGGTGCTTACTGCTATGTTTACTCTTGTTATCAGCATCCTTAACAGCTTGAAGAATAAATGGCATTGCATCTATAATTCCTTGTGCTACTATGTGTTGGATAGCACTATTATCCACTTGGTTTCCATTGTTATTGATGCTTGGATTATCATTAACCAAGTTAATGTTACTCTGGTTATCATTATTCAGGTTTCCTTGATTTACTTCGTCGGCCATCTGAATTTTTTAAACATCTACCAAGTATTAATATCATAAAATAATATTTAATATAGTAAATCACATGATACGCAATTTAGCCAAAAGCGTCGATCATTGCGACTATACTCTTTTTCATATACTATGCGTCTATTACACACTAGTACAAAATTAAAGATTACAATACCAACAGAAATAAAATAATAATATGCATCCGTACACACTTATCTTATTTTATTTTATTATATTATTGTTACTACCACTTCCTCCATTCTAACATTCACTGATATGGATTCATCCAAAAATCCATATTGCGCCCATCGTATTTCCATACGAGACGCTCTCCTACCTGACGCATCCTCTCACTGCTTTCTAAAATTTCCTCCCCTAAAGTCCTAAGTTCTTGGACGTTTTCTGCACTCATTGGGGTTGCAGGTTACTGATATGGGGTGTAGGTGCCTGAATTCGATAAGGATCTTCTAAAATTTTCCCTAAGGTATATATCATAGTAATAGGGATCTAAAGAATCCAAACCTGGATAGGCTCCTAAGTTTTTGCATTTATGAAGAAACACACCACATTTTAAGTTAAAATTTTGTAAATCACAAAACAACAAAATGATAATTTAGAAATTTTCTAAAATTTATTTAAAACAACTATTGCTAGATTACAACTGAACTTTCGATTTATACTAACGGTTTATTTAATAGTTTAACGTTTCCGGCTTGTAAGTGTCGCAGGTGCTAGAACTGGTTTTGTAATTTAACTTATAAGTTAGCATTTACTGCTACAGTAGCTAACATGTAGAGATTTACCCATTTTTCGTCTAATTTATCTTCCCAAGGTAGGTTACTGCTTATTTTCTGGGTTTCCTGAGACTTTTTCATGTTCTCTTGACTTTTTCTAAGAATCCAGCTTCTTTTACTAGGGGTAAGTGGATTTTCAAACTGTGCTTTACGGACAAATATTCCTTCTTCAGTATCTACTGAGTATCTTGAGGAATTTGTTTGGGATAAACTTCCCTTTTCTTTCGGTGAATTATCTAGTTTATGATAGATGTCCGAAATTCTTTTCTTACTCATACTGTAAACTAACAAATAGTCAAATAACACATAATAATAATTACAGTTATGCAAGTATTTCCATAATTTATTTCCTAACACAAAATATAACTTTAAGTGTCAGCAGAACACTTCTTTAGCTTAGACCAGTGGCTAGGCTCTGATACCACCTTCTGTCACAACCCCCGATCCCTGATCCTTGGGAACGGGCGGACATGAGCTCAGAGTTTGGTGGTATCAGCTTATTAAATCTCGCAGCGGAATTTACATCAGGACCGTAGTTAGGAAATGTTTATCAGAGTAAAACCACCATATTTTATATTAACCAAATGGTTAAAACCCAAGTTTCTTATTACAATACTTTTATAGGGACAAACCCTATTTTATTGAATTTAAAACATTGTGTTTTAGATAACTTTTATAGCCACTTATTTTCCAAGCCGTCAGTGCTCTCGGGCTGGCTTTTTCCCAGTTGGCTTTCACATTGTGTTACCTGAAACATGTTTTAAAAATATTTTGTCAGCGGGAAATACTGGTGAGTGAATCCCAATTTAATCAAAACAAGTTTTATCAATTACCACAGTATTGAGAGCGATTACAATGTTTATATCTACACAATTACCCATTCAGTACTTGCCACTCGACCGTATCTATGGCTATGGTCATATCACACATTGGCTACTCGTCGTCCAATTGTGAAGGTTATCAAGTAATGTATACAAAACCCCATAATACCGGCGATAATTGAAGAATTACACGACTCACATACTGGTAACATGATAATAACAATTGTGGTTTTATAAAACAGTTGACACGAAAAAGGAGATTACTCACATTGCTATCTTAGGCTTCTCGTAAGGGTTTCCTGGATATAATCTATAATTTATACAAATGTATATTAGTTAGTATCATAACCCTTTGAAAATATTAATGATACCTTCCCCGAGACAGCATTCCAACAACTACGTCGGGCAGAACCACGACAGTTGTTACGGAACCCTAAATCAATCGGGTAGCGTATCTAATACGTAACCAGGGTTATAATACTTACAACGAGGCAGGGCTTCGCTAATTAGGGGTATAATACCCAAAATATTATGTCTCTACTACAGAATTTCGAGATTGAAAGAAAGAATGAACGATTGAAAGTGAAATCCGAAGCCTGCTATTTATAGTTGTGTAATCTGGTCCTGTCACGGCCCGCGTAAGGTAAGGCTAAGCCTTACGCGGCCCGCGTCAACGCACGGTCAACCTAATAGCTTAGCTCAGTCATTCTCTAGACCGCCACGATGACAACACGTGTCGGCCTCTAGGTGTATCCGCGTTTCACGATCTCTCACGGCCCGCGTTAACTAAGCATAACCCTTACGCTGCCCGCTTCAACTAAAGAAGTCAGCGAAGTCAACTCCAGTCTTGATACGGCCCGCGTGAGATGTTGGGGTGGTTCTACGCGGCCCGCCTCAGCCCTTAAGTTTATGTTTTTAATTTATTTTGTAATTATAACATAACTAGGGCTCGGTTTTTACTTACGGGTTGTATTTAAAGACATATTGGGGTTTATAATATATTTTTAGGATGTCGAAAAATATTCGAGGGTGTCGGTTTTCTTGAGGGTTGTTACATCGAGCGATCTGGTCGACCATGAAAGACATCATCTTTTTCTGAGATTTCTCCCTGGACCTCTTGAGAGTGTCGGATAGCTTTCGAGAAGACATCTAAAAGATCCAACAAGGGGATCGTATAAGTCTAGATTCACTAAGTCTCACAATATAGATTCACACACGATAGAATAAAGACTCAACAAGATTCACATGGATACCGCAAACCTACGACCTTCGCATGGCACATTGTATGAAGTTTGGCAACATGTCTGAAACGCTTATATATAGGAAGTACAAGCGGCGTATCCACCACGTTTCGGGCACATTGGTTCCGCCCCGTACTCGGTGTCATGTTACGTGTCGCAAAACACACTCATCATCATAGATTCACATAGGTTTCCATAGATTCAATAGACTCAATAGATTCAATAGATTCCCATAGACTCAATAGACTCCAATAGATTCAATAGATTTAAGTAGTTTCAATAGTTTCACATAGATTAGTGTTAACGTCAACGCAGTCCCACATGGCACGTGCTATGAAAGTTCGGCAACATGACGGAAGCACTTATATATAGGAAGTACCAGCGGCGTATCCACCATGCTTCGATTATGCCACGTCTCCCTCGTCATCAGTGTCATGCTTTGTTAACCACAACATTAAGCTTCACCACAAACTTTCACCAAGTAGATTTCTACAACTTCAACCCGAGTCTACAAAACTATGAACTTCACTTAGCGCGTGATACGAGGGTTCGGTAGCATGCCAGAAACACTTATATATAGGAAGTACCAGCGGCGTATCCACCACGCTTCGGACATGCCACTTCCACCTCGTCTTCGGCGCTAGGCTACGTTTCATATTTTTTGTTACTCAAAACAACACATGCATAGATTACACATAGATTTCTCATAGTTTACACGAGTAGTTTCCATAGCTTAGATTTCAACATCCTCATCACTGGTCTGCAAACACTAAGTTTCGCTTGGCACTTGATACGAAAGTTGGTAACATGCCGGAAACACTTATATATAGGAAGTACCAGCGGCTTATCCACCATGTTTCAGACACGTCACTTCTGTCTCATATTTCATGCCATGTTACATTTAGCGTTTCACAAACATAACAACACATAGATTCATCAGATAGATTCACATAGCATCATGATTCCCACATAGATTGAATAAAGCCTCATAAATTTAGTTTGATCCTGAGATTAGAGTTAACGTTTTAGGTTGCGGACATACGCGTGATTCGTGTAAAAATCCTCAAAATGAACGAAGTATCAAGATAAATGAAGAATCAAGTTTAAACCACACGTAAAATCGAGTTAACATAAAAAGATAGGCTCATAAAACATAGGATTGTTCCGGGTAGAGGAATGGTGACTAACCAAAGCGATTCAAACCCCCTCTAGAATTAAGGCAACGTGTCTTGACTTACTTAGACAAATATATCATCGATGTTAGGCCTACGATATTCGTCCTATTGGTCATTTCACGTTCCTAATTGGATGGAAGTTTCGAGACTTTGGCGAGACATAAAATATCAATGAGTGGGACTAGTTATCAAGGTCTGAGTTTCACCTCTAACTTGACAACATCGTACCCCAATAGCATTGGTACTTATCCGCAGACAAGACCTACTAGAATAATATGGAGATTTCTCATCAAGGTTCGGATGTCACTCCTGACTTGAGGGAAAAAACCTCGTGCAAAAAGCAAACACTGATTAACAGCGTTTTCAAAGTATCAAGTGTATATTGTATCAGCCTTAAGAAAGGCATGTAAGTTTAACAGAGAAACTGTGCTGCTAGGAAGCAGATACGGTAGAATGCACAAGTCTTAAAAAACAAATAAGAGTCAAGATTCCTATAACTATAGACTAGGACAAGTATTCCTACTTATCCTAATTCCCTATAGTTATGGCTCTGATACCAATCTGTCACACCCCAACCGATGGTGGAAACATCGGGGTGCGAGCACTAAGCGTTCAGATTGCTCATGAGATTTCATAACACTAAAAGTTTCGATAGATATTAATCAAGATTTCATAATAAAGTGTCTAAATGCATCAACCAAGCAAAATATATCAATTACAATCATCCAAAATAGTTTCAAAGTTTCTAAATTTAACTAAGATGTGTTTCTAGGCAGCATCCTAGCATTTTCTTGATTCACAGCATCCTATCAGCCTGCAACATGTATTAAAATAGAGTCAGTACAAAAATGTACCGGCGAGTATACAAGTTTGAGTATATAGCATAATAGATTAAAAACAACTCATATCCACAGTGTAAGTATAAAAATAGTTTCAGCCGTGCTAGTGTCGCAGTCCAACCAGTGATAGCCCAAGTATCCCGATGCTTTAGTGTTTACCCAAGACTCAATGTAAACTAGAATCCTCCTAACAATACCCCCGAGAATAATGGGGAGGTGCATCTCCTATAGCGCTACTATTGTTAAGGCGGAACTACACACTTCTGGATTAAACGTCACATAGCACAAAGAATCAAGAATCAAGAATCACAAGTTTCACGTACACATAGGATAGAGTTTAGATTCAAAAGTATCAAGTTTCGTAGTTTATAGAATACATGTTACATTCCAAAGTTTAAAATAAAAAGGGATCGAGTATACTCACAGTGATTGCTTAACAGTTAAGACCGTTATTGGATCAAAGGGAGCTCTTTTAGAATTAGCCTGATTAGATTACAACAGATAAGAGTTGGGTAGAATAACGAGATTGCGCAAAGTGTTGGATTAGTCACTGGATCGGATGGCTGTCCGATCGGATGGCCATCCGATCGGGTTGCCACTCGATTGTGGTGACAATGTGTGAGGGAACGGATGGTTGTCCTATCCGATCGGATTGCCACTCGATTCAAGTGTAGTTATTGCTAAGTGTCTTGGTTGCTTTGATCGGATGGATGTTCGATCGGATGGCTATCCGATCGGATTGCCATTCGATCAAGGGTTCCAAAGTTTCAAGTTTCTGAAAAAGTTTCCAAGTGTTGAAATGTTGAGAGACAAGTGTCACCTGATCGAGTGGCTGCTCGATCGGATTGCCACTCGATCGAGTGGTCCTCATCTCGTTTATAATTTTGTAAAGTTTCTAAGTTTCTGGTTTAACGATGACGGCACGGTACGTATTGAGACAACGGTAAACTCGTCAACATGCAACTGTTCTGATCGGATGGGAATCAACCCAGTCCGGTCAGTCGTCTGTTCATAACGAGTTTATGTCGGAATCCGTATTCTGGCCATCTTTTCCGGCAACAACCCGTTTCCAAACCAACTTCAGACTATCCATCCAGTCTACAGTCCACTTGGACCCGGATTCCACCGTTTTAAGTGAAAGATTGAAGAAAAGATGAAGATAACTTAAGTTTTCTTCTGAAAAATCCTAGATCTAGCTTAGATTTGGTGAAAAACACATGGAATTCCTCAGATCTGAGCTAGATCTTACCAGGAATGACATCATATGGTAGTTTGTACAAACCACCATGATGACATCATCCTCAAGAACTCAGATCTAAGAGATTTCACGGTGAAAAGTGTGATTTCAAAGGAGAATCGCGTAGAGAATGAAGTGTAGATCAAGTACAAGAGTCTAGTGTAAAACGTACCGGAATCGCCAAGAAATCCGAGAAATCCAAGAAATGTGGTGTGCGTGCGTCTGGGTCGAGTGAGGCTGTCACATCAGTGAAGGACTGATGTGACAGGCCTATTTATAGTGTGGGAGAGAGAGACTAGGGCGGTGTGCATTGGATCGGATGGCGGGTCGATCGAGTGGCCATCCGATCGGTTGGTCATCCGATCGGATTGCCACTTGGTCAATCCTATCCTTTCCGTGTTCCCGTCTTTGATTCATTTGTGAGTTAGATTAAGCGTTGTGTTGCGTATAGTTTGGTAAAAGTATCACATAACTATATTACATCATAAACACCAAAAGTTTCCAAGTTTCATAGATTCCGGCAGTGACAAGACTCCAGTCTCTCGTTCAACCAAGAATCAAGTTGCACGAGTCTCAAGAGTCAAGCACCAAATAAGCATCAAGAGTCAAGAGTCTAGTTTCCCAAGTATCAAGTATCAAGCATCCAAGTATCAAGTATCTAGATTTAAGCATCAAGAATCATAGTTTAAGTATCAAGAATCATAGTTTAAGTATCAAGAATCAAGATTCTAGCATCGTAAAGTCTCACAAAGTTTCACAAGTATCAAAAGTATCAATATTACATAGATTAAGGACTAAATCTGACAATAGGCAAAGTCTAGGGACTAAACTTGCCAAAATCCTAAAGTTTAGGGACGCAGGGCGTTACACCCAACGCCAATGCATGCAATCCAAGCTCCCGATCATACCAGACAAACCATGCTCAGTTGAATGTACCTCGTAGATCTTTTGAAGGTCGTCCCATGTGGGCGTTCTAAGATAATGCGCTCCATACAAATCAATAATACCTTTATAAAAAACGTATACAAACATAAGCTTAAAAAAACACTTGTAAACATTATAGTAAAGTATAGGAATTGTACCGCGACAAAAATGCTCCAAGGTGTCTCGCGTTGTTTTCTCGGCCATTTTTAAATACTCATCGTTGATATCGGTTGTGTTTCCGTAAGCAAGGACTTGTAGCGCCGACGTACACTTTTGAATACCGGTAAATCCAAGTGTCCCTTTCGCATCCGCTTTTTGTTTAAAATAATCGTAGTTGGTTTCCAAGTCGTCGACGATGCGTAGAAACAAACGCTTACTCATTCAGAAACGACGCCTAAAAGTTTCTGGGTTCGAAAATGTCGGCGCCTCATCAAAATAATCTTTCCTCAACCGATCGTGTGCCGCGCGTCGGTCTCGTTCAATATAATCTCTTGTTTTAGTTTCAGGTTCGGGCCGGCGACAATGCTTCACATATCTCACCGCTAGTTGACAAGCACTCGTAACCGCCTCTTGCTCGACCTCCTCATCAGTGGATTCATCGCCATCCGCAAAAAAACTCTTTGTAGTAAAAATTCACCATGGAAGAGGAACTAGGGAATCCATTTTTTTTATAAAATGGTAGTATTTGTATGAGAGTTTTGGTGAGTAAAATTGAAGAAGTTTGTGTATATATATATAGAAACGGGATCGGGAGAAAACGCTCAAAAGTGTTAGAACCGTGAGAACGCTTCCTGGCCCAACACGTGTCACGCCGCTTAGAAAAGGGCGGAGGGGCTTTTTTGTCCTTTCATCTTCTACTTTTCTGTTCCGCTTTTCCCAATATTGTTTTAATTTTTGGTTTTTAAGATTTTTGGCGTTAACCAAATTCAATAATTAATGGTGTTTAATGGTTTCACTGTATTAACATTTTGGCGTTTATGGCGTTTATTCAAATCGTATGCCATTGGATCCTAGGGGGTCAGGAAATCTATTTGAATGGCGTTTTCCAAGGCGTTTTAAACAAGATGGCCCATTGTTCTATTATTTTTTATAAACATTTTGGCGTTTGTGTTATCTTGGCGTTTTACTATTGTTAGATTATATTTCAACCACAGGAAAAAAAAATACAAGGGAAGAAAATAAATTAAAAATCCTAATCGGATCTCTCTTCACAATCTTCACTGTCATCAGTCTCTCTCTTCTTTAATAGTACCAGAACTGTCACCAAATATATGGCGTTTTATGTAAAACTTAACAAACCCATTGGTTTGATTATTTTGCCTGCTCGTCTGTTGAACTGGCTTTTTTTGTGAATGTTTGGGGACATAGATCTATGACGTGTGAGTGGGTTTTTCGCTTTTTATTTATCTTGATCTTCATCTTTATAATCAACCCACTCTTCAGAGTCATTGATCTCTCTCCTCATCCAAACATTCTTCAAGAACAAAAAATACAAAATGGCATATGTCTGGCATCAGTATCTTTTTCTTGAATTTTTGTCCATCTCATGCAGCAAAAGCTTTCTGAGTTACTCCCTTCTGATAACAATTCATTCAGTGAAACTTCACGAAGAACAATTATGAATATCCAAGAAAGCATATTAGCCATCTTTGATTTTTTTTTTATTTTTTGGCGTTTTACAGTGAGTGGTATTTAGTAGTATTGGCGTTTGTTTTTTTTTTGTTTGATCAAATGGAAGTTGCTGAGACGTATCATTTTATAGGATGTCTTTTTGGCGCCTAAGTTAGGCGGTGCATTATTATAATAAAGTATTCGTCTTTTCAGTTACTGTTTGTAATTATTGTTTTTGATAAGCTTCATCTCTGAAGTCTGTAACACATCCCATCTTTCAAGTTTGGCGTTTTAGATTCTAATATAATAAATTTTCCCTATCTTTAGTATTACTGATTTGTATTTACTGTTTCTAGTTACATTTTCAAGTTTGCTTTTTATTTTTTATTTATTTATTTATTTTTTGTTTTTTTATATTACTTTTTCAAAGTAATTTTATTATAGTTTGGGAGTTTTTTGGGGGCGTTTAACGGGATGATATCGTTTAAACAAGCATTTTGGCTGTTTTGGTGTTTTTATTATATGTGGCGTTTTTATTATATAACAATCAACTGAAAAGGACAATAAAATAAAAGAATACATAAACAATTGATCTTCCAAATCTTCACTGTCACCGGTCTCTTTCTTCTTTTTTGAATCATGTTAACTGGCTGGTTCGACTTTCGTATGATTCATTTTGTTTTTTTGTTTTTCAAGTAGTTTTTTGTGTGGCTGTTTGGAAGCACACAGTCTGACATCAGCATCTTTTTCTTGAAGATTTGTCCATCTCATGCAGCAAAATGTTATTGAGTTTAGACCCTTTAGCCAACAATCTTGAATTTCATAATGAACGATGTTTGATTTTTTTTTAACTTTTTTGACGTTTTACCGATAAAAAGAACGCCACGAAATAAGAGCATCTTAAACCTCAAAATTTGACCATGCTAAAATCAATAATGTTTTGCTGTATGAGATGGACAACATTGTTAATCCTCGGTCAAGAAAGATAACTGACAATGTTGTCCACCCCATACAGCTAAACTTTATTGACAACAAAGCTCAATAATATTTTTGTATGTTTTGGCGTTATAAATTGGATGGAAGTTGAGGATTAATCAATAAGATTTTACTCAATGAAATGGACAACATCCTCATTTAAGGATTTTGTCCATTTCATTGAGCGAAATCTTACAGACAACCAAACTGAATTTCAAAAAAAACGTTTTGGGTTAGAAGATATTTGATGTTTGGTTTTTTTGGCGTTTCTAAGGCGAATGGGATATATCAAATATGGCGTTTGGGTTTTTGTGCGTGTTTTTAATTGAATGTCTGAGATGTTGTATATATAGGATTTTTTGGCCGTTTTTTTAGGCGGGATTTTACTATAATAAAGTTTGGCGTTTTATATCTAATGGCGTTTTTTCTTAGAATGGTCTGTGATTTTTGTTTTTGACGTTTTATTTCATGAGATGGCGTTTTGTGTGGAGAAGTCAAAAGACCCTTTTACCCTTAATGAAGCACGTCCACGTAATAAAATTGATGTTATTTACGAAAACGCCACCACGCCAATCTAGTCCATAGATTGTTTTGATCGGACAATCGATAAGCGTTCTCACCGTTCTCCCACTTTCTACCGTTTTCTCTAAATTCCGACCCTATATATATGGGTAAGAGGTTAAAAAAGAAAAAAATAAAATCTAGCCGTTATGCAGCTAGCCGTTGCAACAAGTCCCTATTGGTCAGTCAAATGCCCATTCAGCGTTATTCAAAAAACGCCAAACACAAATTCAGGCGAGAAAACACCCGAAAACGCCTAGGGGGGTCGAGGGTGGAATGGGGCGTTATTGGGGATGGATTTTGAAAAATTTAACGCCCACTACGGGTGGTCTTATGAATGTTTTCTCAACCTTTCGAAGTGTGATCAGTTTTCATAAAAGAATTCCCACTAAACATTTTTCTCAACCTAACCTATGATGTGGGATAAACTTAATCTTTTTAAAATAGGAATTGAACCGCCGTAATGCTCGTATACTCATCGAACCAAATGATGTTTATATAATAGTTGTTTAAAAATATGTAGTATAAGTATAAAAGGCAAAATATAAAAACTAAATGAAATATAAAACATAAACTAAAAAAATACAATTCATGGTTCATCGTTAAAAATAATTAACATCTTTAGAGGGTAAAGATAGTGTACAAAGTGTTTAAAGTGTAAGAAGTGTTTTAAACCATTAGATCTTTGATTCAATGGTTGAGATCAATAGAGACCAAATTATAAATTGTGTTTTAATTATATGGACTGATTTGAAAATTGTAGGGGTAATAGTGTCTTTGTATATGTTTCAAATTAGGTAATCCCTCCTAAATTCTAGTGATTCACTCCTAAATTCTAGCGATTCAAATTTAACTGCTAAATTCTATCGATCCTAAATTCTAAAAATACAGAAATATGTAACTGCTACAAGAAATGTATAACCTATACATCCATCATATAACACTATACATCCATCATATAACACTATACAAGTATACATCTATCATATAACACTATATAACACCATATAACTCAATGTAACACTATATAACCATAAATAACAATATACATCCATCATAGACATGCTACCAGAAAAATGTAATACTATATAACACTATGCATCCATCATATAACACTATATAAACCAAAGAACATTATATAACACTATATAAATATATATAATACTATATAGTTCTGAATGGTGGTTGCACTACAGAATTAATAATTGATGGTGTTATATAGTGTTTTTTGGTTGTTGCACTACAGAATTATATAACACTACAGAATTATATAACACCAAAAACCATTATATAACACCATATAACATCACGTAACACTATATAACACTATATAAAAATATATAACACTATACAGTTCTGAGTAGTGGTTGCACTAGAGAATTATATAACAATATAGAATTAATAACCGGTGAACGAGATGACACAAATTTGTAGATTAATTCTTAAATTCGAATTCCTATAATAAAGGGTGGCGGTTATTTTGAGCAGTTATCTTTTAATCAATTAATTGAAAGAAACAGAAAATTACTAATTCACCATTTTGAATTAATTTAGATACATGACACTTGTCATCACCACATTATTTCTCACACTTCTCACAATATTAGATTAATGTACAGGATCCTCTACCCATTTTAGATTATTGATTATAAAAATCTAGAAAGAAAAAGTATAGAAATTGCATAATAATTTTGTGCGAGACTTGTGGGTGTTGTTGCACTGTGAGCCTTGCAATAATAGTTGGTTCCGTCCAGGGATTTCAAGGGAATAAGAAAAACTAATCAAACCAATTTTTATAACCATAAAAAATACAAAGTAACATGAAAATTAACAATCGTCAACACACATTATTGATTCACATTAACAAACACGAATGTAATATACTTCTTGAATCATTTGGGCTTTTTTCTAAGTCTCGACTTGTAGCTTGATCTATGTTGTTCACATGTTGCATCAGTTGCGGCTCATGGGCTAGGTGTACTTGTATCAACATCGTTTACCTCTACCGTAAAGTGGTTAGACTCGCCCCCTTGCTCGTGGTTAACAACAACCTAGTACCGTAGCGTACTGTGTAACACCCCAACCCAGATGGGCTGACGTGTCAGTCTTACAGATATCAAATCCAAAACTAGTCCATAACATTGAATTGAAAGGATCCTAATTACATTTTATGACATGACAAAAATTAAATAATCTTTCTTGACCTTCAACGTGTGTTTAACGCTCCTCACTGATTTCCCAGGTCTCCCAGATTACTTGTTATCAAATACGAAAAACACAAAAAGAAAACTACGGCTGAGCCAAAAATTGCTCAGTAACGGAGAAAGCAATAGTAAAAAAACTCAACTGAAAGCAAAACATAACGGAGCTGAGACTGAACCAAAACGGGTACTGATACAGATAACGAGAAAAGATACAGAGACATAAAAGATACTGAACTGACACGATACTGAACTGGCAAAAATACCGATACGGATACATAATAAAATTTCGGGTACAAGACTGATGCGAAACTAAAACAAAAACTTGTTCAAAACGGGACTTATATGAAATCTGGTTCAGAACTAATACGAAAACCGAAGTCATATTAAATCCAATACAAAGACCTTTGAAGACTGTTACATCGTTGATTGAAGAAACACAGAACTAATTAGGGGATAATCAGTTTGGTTTATGTTCCTTGCATAGTGGTTAATCTTCTTATGGTTTCCTGAGCTCCTTAATGACCGTGGTTAACTGCAAAACAAAACACCGTTACTCGTTAAGAGGGGAATGTGGGGGTTTCCCTCTTAACCGGGCTCCGGCGTGCGAATAAGCGACTGTGCTTGGGAGCTAATTAAGTATTAAGTGAGAGAGTAGAGGGAATGGAATGTTTAACCTGTGAAGTGATGTCTCTATTTATAGCCGGAGAGGTGTAAGAGGATATGGGCTGATGGGCCTTGGGCCGGAAGTCGACAACTTGGGCGATATGCTCTTTGTCTCACTTGTCTCGACCGTTAGTGGTTTCTGAGAGTTCTTTGGTGCTGGCGCACAGTGATTGGAGCCACGTGTCATGGTTGTCGGCCTGGCCGCCGTTCTGCCATCAGCAGGTAAGTGGAGATCGTGGGGCAGTTGTCTCTGCCTTATGATTGGTGCCATGTAGGCGTCCTTGAGTACTTTTTGTCTCCTGTATGTCAGACGATCGTGGAGCACGATTGAGCAGGGTCAGGAGGACGCTTATTGGCTCTCTTTCTGCCACTTGTACTTTGTGTACTATTCGGAACAGCCTTGCGCTGTTAACGCGCGAGGTCCTTGTTGAGCACGTAATAACCTCGCGCGTGGTATTGGTCTACTGCACACTCTTTTCAGAATGCTAAGTGTTGTTAATTGGAGCTTCTTGTTATCCTGACCTCGCGCCGCATTACAAAGACGTGCTGTATCTCGCGCGAGGTTGACAAAATAAGAAAGTTGTTGGATAAGGAGTATGGTCCCGCGCGACCTTGCAGGAGGATTGCGCAGCTTTTTGGGACCATACCCCTTCAAGTCCCCCCAGTCCAGTGTTGCACCATGCGCGAGGCAAATGGTTGGAGCTCTGGACTTAGAAAAATAAGAGGTATAAAATGATTTTTTGACAATGGTAGGCAGCGCGCGAATAAACTTTGCTGGTTATTACGGCGCGGCTACCATGTCTGGTTCTGTCTTTGCTGTTTTAACTTCTTCATGAAGTTTGCAGTGACTTTTGGCGGGAAAATTCTCGAAATTTGAATTCTGACAGGTTGGTGAGAATGTCGTGGTTGGTGACGTTTGATTTGACCGCTGACACAATTGTCATCAAGTTGTTGCTGACGGTTCGGCTTTTTGTCAGGAGAGTGAGGTCCACGCGCGCGTGGTAACCGTCACTCCGGGAAGTACGCCTTACGTGTCATGCTCTGATTGGTCACGTGCGCGGCGATCTCGGCACGTTTACCCATCGCATTAAATGCGATGGGTATATATATCCGAAGAGATGTGGGAGGTTATCACTTCTCTTCTATTATTAACTTATTTCCTCTCAAATCTCTTTTGAATCTTCAAACTCGGAGAATTATCATACAGATCTGCAAGTTTTTGAAGGAATCGTAGCAAATCTTCAAGTTCTTGAAGAACATCGTAGCAGATTATCGAGATTGTTTCCAGTATATTCGAGATCCCTTTGCTGATTATCGATGGCTGAAGAACACCATGAAGACAATCCCGGAGAAGAAGGTCCTGTACCTGTTCTCCGGTGGGATCTAGGTCTCTTTGAACAACTTTCACGAAGTTTCCGGTTCCCACCGGAGTGGGATGCCAGGTACCCCGGCCAGAACCAGACGGCCGCTGATGCACCACCGGGGTACATCACTTTGTTCGAAGACTTCTTTCATCAGGGTAATTTCCGGTTGCCGGCGACGAACTTTATGGCACATATTCTGCAATTCTATGGGTTTCACATCTCTCAAATGAGCCCACCCGGAATGGTCCGGGTTTGACATTTTGAGTTCCTGTGCTGGGCTCATGGCATCGAGCCCACTATCGAGAAGTTTCGGGCCTTTTATCAGCTCCAGAGAAATATGGGTTTCTACTCTTTTGCCAATCATGGCGCCGCTAAGAAGGTATTGCTAAATCCTCCTAAGAGTTTTCATGACTGGAAACCGAAATTCTTTTATATTCGAGAGGAGGTTATTCCCATTGCTATGACGTTCCGCGCTTAGAATGAAGCAATTGTTAAGGAAGACTTGCCTATTCCCAAGACTGAGGCTTGGTATAGGGAGCTTACTGCGACTCCTAACCGGGTGTTTGGGGAAAACGTGTTAGTAGCGGCGCGCATGAGTGACCGATGGCCGGCTGATAGCGAGGATGTTCCGGTTCTGATGTTCGAGGATAAAGGTTAGCACTTTACTTATCCTCTTTGATTTTGCTCTTTATAAGTCTACTATTTATTTATGTAGTTTGTCTTGCAGAGGCGCGACTGTATCAAGCCGCATTCTCCACCTTTGGTGGCTCGATGAGTGTGCGCCCGCTTCAATCTGGGGAGGAGTACTGGTTTGAACGGATTAAGGGCAACTTTCTCTATCCGGTTGCTGATGCATTTGCCTCTCCGCCTGCTGCTACTGAAGGTGCGCATATACCTAACCCTCGTCCCTTGCGCTCTATCACCTCTGCTGGGAAAGAGGTTGTCTATCTTTCCAGCGAAGAGTCTGTGGGATCCTCGACCGGGGAGTTAAGTTCCTGGTCTACCATCTTTGCAGGTGTGCTGCGCGAGCTGGGTATCGACCCTGAAGAGAAGAAGAAGAAACCCTCTAAGAAGAAGAAAACGGGCGAGCCTGAAGTGACAAGCAAGAAGGGCGGGAGTAGCCGCGCAGCTGCTGGTGCTGCTGGAAAAGGTACTCTTCGGCTTCGCCAAAGTGACTTGAATGATTATGTGATAATTAGTGACTCATTAGAAGGCTTGTCGCGCGCAGGCGAAAAGAAAATCGGAGCAGGTGGCTCGAAAGGTGAAGGTAGCGCGGGTTCTCGCAACCCGGATGCTGGCGCTACTCCTTCCTCTGTTGCACATGAGGAAGAGGAAGAGGAAGAAGAAGAGGAGGCTGTTGGAAAGTTGATCAGCCGAAAGAGGACTAGGAGCGAGGCAACTGCTGGTGTGTCCGTTGGGTCGAAAGCTGGAGGAGCTCTGGTGCTTGGTAAACAGAGCGATTTGCGCTCACTCTATCAGTTCTCTCCTGGTAAGTTTGCTTTTAATTTTTCCTCTTTTTACTCTTCTCTTCTCATCCATCTGGCTTTTGCAGAGACCAAGAAGAAGACCCCTAAGAAGGGTGTTGTTTTTACGGAGCCAGAGCCAAAAAGGCCTAAGATTATCATCAAATCTTCCGAGACTGCTGGGGCTGAGTCTAACAAGGGGAAACATGTTGCTGAAGGTGATAAGGCGAAGGCTGTCGAAGAGAAGAGGAAAGTTGATGAAGAGCGTAGGAAGAAAGCTGATGAGGATAAGAGGAAGAAAGCGGAGGAGGAGAAAAGGAGGAAGGCTGAGGAAGATAGGAAGGCTGAGGAAGATAGGCAGGCTGAGGAGGCGAGGAGGAAGAAAGCCTCAGAAGTGGAGAAGGAGAAGCAAAAGGCTGTTGAAAAGCCTAGTGGTGATTCCTTGAGGTATACCGGTGCCGCTGCTATCACCATGCAAGAGAAAACGCAGGGTCCGGGAGTTTTGAGCGTCATGGGGTCTGCAAAGCCCCATCAAGAAAGACGAAAAGAACCTGAGGTTGAGAACCCTACCCCCTACACATACTGGCATCCCCCATCGCTCTAAGGTGATCTCCACTGGGGGATCAGGTCCCTATGTTTCTAGTGGCGCTAGTTCTGGTGGCGCCGGGGGTTATAATCCACAAGCTATTGGGGCGAAGGATACCGTTGGTCATATCTACTATAAGAGTTACACCGAAGAGGAGCGCGGTAATGCCCCCCATCAGGCTCCCTGGAGTTTGAGGCAAAAGGACACTTTTCAGGAGTTCGGCCCTTGCCGTGATTGGTTCTTCAATTCTTTCACTCCTGGAGAGGTTAACCGGCAGAGGGCGAAGACTCATGAGGCGCTATACCGTACTTATATGCTTGGTGAGGCGAATGCTCGCGCTGCTAACCAGGATATTGTCCGGGAGTGGCGAACAATGGTTAGGGAGCGAACGGACTGGGAGAGGTACCGCGAGCGGATGCAGAAGCGTATTAGTGAATTTGAGAAGGCGAAAACTGCCCTTGATGAAGAGAGGGCCAAGCTTGAGGCTGATAAGAAGGCAGAAGACTGGGGGCGCGAGGGCCTGAAAACGAAGCTTCATGCTGCTGAACAGCAGCTGGCTAAGGAGAAAGCTGAGTTTAAGCGCATATGCGCGAAGGATAACGAGCGCGCGGCTGCGGATCGTAACAAGATTGTCAACCTTGAGGCTAAGGTTGTGGAGTTGACGGCTAAACTCGAAGATGCGCAACCTGCTAAGGTTGCTAGGGAGCAGCTTGAGGTTTGTGCAACTTTAAGACTTTTTCCTTGTATGGTTTGTTTGCAATATATCCTAAGTCCTATCCTTTTTAGGTTGAGCTTACTGAAGTGAAGGGTCAGCTGTCTGTTAAGGACAAGGACTTGCAGGCCAAGGATGTCGAGATCGCTGAGCTAAAACGTCGCCTGGACGAGCAGGTTGATAAATGTGAATCCTTGGAAATCGACCTCGAAGCTGAGAAGGTTAAGGCTGCGACTGCTGAGGAGGCCAAGCAACGAGCTGAGGAAGCGCGTGATGTTAGCACTTCTGCCCTCAATGTAGCACAAACTAATTATGCTGAGGCTCAAGGCATTGTTGACACTCTCGTTTCTGAGGCCGAGTGGATGCGCGGCCGTGGAGTAGTGCTGGTATGCTATCCTTTTTTCCTTCCAAAGTGTATTGCTAGAAGTTGTTTTTAATGCGCAAACTCCGCTGTAGGTTGCCAACTCCATTCTCAATGCTGGGGAGCTGGACCGTGCTGTCGCTGCTTTGACCGATGCTGCGCGCGCTGTTGGTCACCGAGGAGGGTACCTGGAATGCGCACAACATGTTGAAGAAGCACTTGGACAGGAGTTTGACGTCAGTCATTGTTCGGTTACTGACCAGGCTAGTGCCGCGCTGACACGCGCTGAACATGCTTATGACCACTTGTCACTGCCTGTGATGGACTTAGTTGCCAAGGCTTTGGAACATGATGACTGGTGCCAGCGCCTTAAGGGCATTCTTGACCCACCGATCACGGTTGAACTATCGGATGAAGAGGCAGCTGGGGATGATGGCGATGATGAAGGTGATGGTGGCGACAAGCATGATGGTGACGATGTCTGAGATTGTTTCGAGTAAATAGGTTTTGTATGGCTTTGTGCCTTGTGAATTTCTGTAGGTTTCTGATGTAACTTCTTGCGCGGTCGCGCCTTTTAATGGATGACGCTTGCCTTTATGTAATTGTTGTGATTTTGTTTGAACATGACGTTTATTCCGTTCCGTTACAATTATTGCATAGTTGTTAGAAACTTAGGTTAAATTAGCGAGAATAAATGTAAGCATGGCTCTTGTGTGAGCAATTGCCCGGTCTCGCGCTATGTTCGCGGAGGACCTTGGAGGCATGACTGGAGTGTTTTCTTGCTAATCAGAAGTTTAACATGCATTTGTAACGAAAGGAAGTCACTCGTGATAAAAGAGCATGTCGTATGCTTTCATTGATTAAGTAGGCGCTTAAGCCAAGATACATTGCGTAAGTAGCAAAATAGGCGCTTAGCCAACATGAGTAATTACAAAGGCGCGTGGCCAACATGAGTGGGTAATGGCGCAAGGCCAATAGTAGTTACATATAGCACTTGCGCAGTTGTTGCGCATTCCACATGCGCGGGATGATGTGTCCGTCCAGGGTGCGTAATTTGTAAGCCCTTTTTCCTAGCACTTCATGAACCAAGTATGGGCCTTCCCATTTGGGTGCTAGTTTTCCTGGGCGTTCGGCGTTTGAGGCTTCGTTGTCTCGGAAAACGTATTCCCCTGGAGTGAAGGTACAGATGCGGACTCGCGCATTGTAGTACCTCTCCAGTTGTGTTTTGTACATGGTGGGACCTTTCCCAGAGGCTCCTGCCTTTATCCCATCGACGATACATTTGTTTACACTTTCGACCTGTCCGTTGGTCTGAGGATGCGCAACAGAGGAGAAAGTGTGTTCGATTTTCATTTCTTTCAGCCACTTCTGGAGGTCCTCGGACGCAAAGTTGGTGCCGTTGTCTGTTACGATCTTGAGTGGCAGGCCAAACCTACAGATGATGTGTTCCCAAATGAACTTGCGCACCATCATAGCTGTAGTTGAAGCAAGGGCTTTGGCCTCCACCCATTTTGTGAAGTAATCGACGGCTACTATTATAAACTTGACGGCGCCAGGAGCCTCTGGGAAAGGTCCCACCATGTCGATTCCCCACTGCTGGAAAGGCCAAGCAGTGGATACGGGGATCAGGTCGTTCTTGGGGCGCAGGGTTTTCGGAGAGTGCCGCTGACAGGAGTCGCACTTGCGCAGCTCCTTCAGGGCATCAACATGCATCCCTGGCCAGTAATATCCGGCGCTCATGATCTTCGCAACAACCATGCGTGGTCCCGCATGGATGCCGCAGATTCCTTCGTGAATCTCCCTTATCAGATAATTCGCATCTTGGGGGTCCACGCAGCGCAGTAGTGGCCCCAAGAAGGACTTGCGGTATAAGATACCACCATTCATTTCGTACTGCAGAGCTTTGTTCTGAATCTTTCTTGCCTCTGCTTTATTCTCTGGGAGTATTCCTTCTTTCAAGTACTGAATGATAGGGGTCATCCAGGATGGCTGCCCTAACTCGATCACATTGACTTGTCGTAACACGACTGAAGGGTTCTTGAGTACCTCAATCCTTACATCTTTGGCAAGATGTTGGAAGGATGTTAAAGCAAGCTTGCTCAAAGCGTCGGCTGGTTTGTTTTCGGAGCGATTGATGTGGATGACCTTGTGAGACTTGAATTGTTGAAGTAACTCTTTTGCCTGCTCTAGATATAGGGCCATAACTTCACCCTTTGCATCGTATATACCGTTGACTTGGCTGGCTATCAAGAGTGAGTCAACGTGTGCTTGTAGATTTTTAGCTCCCATTTTGATGGCGAGGCGCAAGCCTGCCAGAAATGCCTCGTATTCCGCTTCGTTGTTGGTGTTTTTAAAATCCAACTTGATAGCGTAAGTGAATTCATGATTTTCAGGGCTTACTAGGCGCAATCCGGCTCCCGCGCCATCTTCATTTGAAGCCCCATCAGTATACATCATCCAAGTCTCACTCGTCGTGTCCTTTTCAGGAGTCTCTACCAGCTCACAATCCTTGATTTTCTCAACTGGGACTTCTGTGATGAAGTCCGCTAGGACTTGACCCTTGATAGCTGGGCGCGGCCGGTACAGAATGTTGTGGCCTCCCAACTCGATTGCCCATTTGGCGAGCCTTCCAGATGTCTCTGGTTTCTGAAGTATCGTGCCGATGTGAAAATTGGTAAGTACGGTTATCACATGCCCTGTAAAATATCTGCGCAGCCTTCGGGAAGCATGTAGCAGCGCAAGAACCAATTTTTCCATCGTGGAATATCTTGTTTCTGGGTCAGTGAGCACCCTGCTGACATAATAAATTGGAGTCTGAACTCCATTTCTTTCCACCAGTAATACCGATCCTACTGCCTTATCTGAAGAAGATAAGTACAGTACGAGTGGTTCTTTTTCAAAAGGTGCAGTCAGGGTAGGAAGCTCGATCAAACATTCTTTCATTTGCTGAAAAGCCTTTTCTGCTTCTGGGGTCCATTTGAATTCTTGCTTCTTGACACAGTTGCGCAGCGTGCTGATAAAAGGGTATGACTTTGCGGCGTGATTTGATAAAAAACGGTTAAGCGCGGCGAGGCGGCCGGCTAGCCGTTGCATTTCTTTGATTGTACGCGGCGATGGCATTCGCTCTATGGCCTGGACTTTTTCCGGATTCACTTTGAAGCCGCCGTTTGTGACTATAAAGCCTAAGAACTTTCCCTCTTCCATGCCAAAGGAACACTTGGCTGGATTCAACTTCATATTTATGCTGCGCAATGAATTGAAAGTTTTTTCGATGTCTTTCAACATTTGGTCCTCTTCGGGACTTTTAACCACTAGATCATCGATGTAAACTTCAATATGCTTTCCGATGTCACCGGCGAAGGTCTTGTCCATCAATCGCTGGTATGTGGCGCCAGCATTTTTCAGGCCGAATGGCATCTTCGTATAGCAAAAAATTCCAAGATCAGTACGAAAAGCCGTCTTGTCTTCATCCTCGAGCTTCATTTGGACTTGATGGTACCCTTTGTAGCAATCCAAGAAGCACTTCCATCTATATGGCGCAAGTGAGTCAATTTTTTTGTCGATCTCGGGTAAAGAATAGTAATCTTTAGGGCACGCCTTGTTGAGATCAGTGTAATCCACACACATTCGCCATCCTCCACTGGACTTTTCTACCATCACGGGATTCGCCACCCAACTTTGATATCGTACTTCTCTCAGAATTCCCGCTTTAAGTAGCTCGCATACTTGCTCATTCATAGCTTTCGTTTTATCTGCCCCTAAGCTGCGCCTTCTTTGGACCTTTGGCTCAACCGAGGGGTAGGTGTTCAGACAGTGCTCTGTTATGTCGCGCGGGACTCCGGTCATGTCGGCCGGGGTCCAGACGAAGATGTCCATATTCCTGAACAAGAGTTGCTTGAGGCGTGTTCTGATGTTTGGTGAGATGGCGTGGCCTATCGTCACCGTTTGCTCTGGGTATTTCCGATTTAAAACCCATTTTTCAGGCTCGGTTGCTGAAACTTTCGCCGCTTTCGTTGGGCGCATCTCCTCTGTCGACATCACCTCTTTCTTCGCATAAGCGATTGCCACCCCTGTCTTGGTTGGGAAACCAATCCCTGAGTGGGGGGTGGAGGTTATCATGTTCAGCTCACCTTGGGTTTCTCTTCCGATCAACACATCATGCCTCGACTTGACAGGCATCACCATGAAGTTTACCTTAGTTGTTCTTGAATGTTTCCCGTCAGAGAGCGTGACGGGGAAACTGATTTGGCCTAGTGGAAAGACCATTTCATTGCAGAATCCTGACAAGGGGTAATCAACTGGCTCGAGTCTCGCTTTGTCCTCGTCGTCGAACTGATTAAAGCACTGCTCATAGATGATGTCTGCTGTACTTCCCGGGTCAATGAAGACGTATTCAGTTTCGTAATGGCCGATGATACCGGTGATGACGATGGGTCGTGTGGCTCGAGGACCCCCGCGCACCACCGGGAAAATGACCTGCTGCTCTTGCCATGAGGGCTCATAAGGTCTCTTGCCTTTTTCTCTCGCGCTATACCTTGGTCCGTTGACCATGTGGGTCTCTAAACGTCGGACTCTCTTGTGATTCCCTTCTTCGTGGCGCTGGAGCTGTCGAGTCTCCTTGCGCACGTTTTTTACCAAGTGGCTCAGTTTTCCACTCTTCAGTGCCCTTTCGATTTCTTGGCGCAAGCTGTAACAATCATCTGTTAAGTGGCCTGTATCCTTGTGGAAGTCACAATACAGATTGGGGTCCTGCCCCTTTTTGTTCGTCATGGGCCTTGGCGTCTTGAAATCGTGATTCTCCGTCATCAACACCTCTTTTGGTGTTTTTGTGAGCGGAGTCCAATGCTTATCTCGATTGTCGTCTTTGACAGCTTTCCGATAACCAATTCTATCAATCGTGTCGCGCGCATCTTCTCTGTATCGTGGTCGTTCTTCGTAACGAGATCGTTCACCATAACCGCTGGAGTGGTTGGCCTTCCACCCAGGGTTTTTGCCTTTGTTGCGTCTGTTGTCATCGCGCGAGTGGCCCCCTTTGGAAAATCGATCTTCGGAACGGTAATTCTTGTTTCTTGCGAGCGACTCTTCAGTTTGCGCGACTATCTTCGCGGCTTCCATAAGTTTATCCCACTCTTTGGGCATACCATCTTTCCCCGTGATAGTTCGGATGAGGCTATCACAACGAATTGCTTTCTTGAAGTGGCAGCGCATGAGTTGCTCACTTACGCCACCAATTTCTAAACATTCTTTGTTGAAACGCGTAATGAAGTCTTCCAAACCCTCATTATCTCTGCGCCAAATATCTTCAACTTCAGCTGTGTCGCGCTGGTATCGCCTCTGCTGGCTGAAGTGACTCAAGAACTGTGTCCTGAAATCCACCCATGACTTTATCTTTCCTGGTGGGAGGCTGTCGAACCAGGCGCGAGCAGCCCCTGTTAGCGTTTGAATAAACAGATGGCACCACATGGGCATGTTCCATCCCCCCATGCAGCCCACACTTGTGAAGGTCCTGACGTGATCATCTGGATCAGTCAACCCGTTGAACTTTCCGACAGTTGGAGGTAACTTTTCTCTCTTGAGTGGCGCTAGTGTTATCTTTGGAATGAATTTTGAATGCTCTATGGCTTCCTCTGGTCGATAGGCAAGGCGAAAGTCGCGCTCTGCCTCTTCGGTATATCCAACGTGCTGCCTTGGTTTGTAATACTCGTGATTTCTTTGTAAACGATTAAAGACCGAGGATTCTTCATCGTTCTCCCAGGTTGGATCATTCGGGTCAGTTTCTTCCCATTCATCGTTTATGTTGCGCGGCGTGAGCCGGCTATGAACTGGACCTCTTTGGAAGTTTGACAGATCGTTATAGTAGCTTTCTGTTTCTCCCCGTGTATCGCGCGTAACCTGCACGCTTGGTCTTCGGATAGGGGGAGGTCTGTTGGCTCTTCCTTGGATAACTTGCGGTGGTGGTCTCTGGCGCGGCCCGTGGCTGGGGCCGGTTGGTGTGACCAAGGACGGTTCTGCCGTTAAAACTGCTTGCTGAGCGCTCAAGGACTGATACGCTTCGTTAATAGTGGCCAGTTGCTTGGCGTACCATGAGGCTGGGGTTTCGCCTTCTGGTAGCCCTAATAGTGCCGATATGTTCTGAGGTGGAGCTGGGTTTGAAGGTCCAGCACCGTTGTTTCCTGGGGTATTTTGAGTGATGCGGGTGAAGCTCCCGCGCGGACCCCCGGTGTTGGCTACTTCGACTTCACCAACTTCTTCAAAGTGTTGAGGTTGGCCATTTTGATTACCTTCCCCCAACGCTGCATTTGGGTTTTCACCGAAACCGACGAACTCGGGTACGATTCCTTGACCAGCCATGGATCGAAGGAAGAAAAACAACGAAAACTCAGGAAAGAAGATGAAAGTGGTTTGTAGAAAAAATCGGTGGGCGCCAATGAAGAAACACAGAACTAATTAGGGGATAATCAGTTTGGTTTATGTTCCTTGCATAGTGGTTAATCTTCTTATGGTTTCCTGAGCTCCTTAATGACCGTGGTTAACTGCAAAACAAAACACCGTTACTCGTTAAGAGGGGAATGTGGGGGTTTCCCTCTTAACCGGGCTCCGGCGTGAGAATAAGCGACTGTGCTTGGGAGCTAATTAAGTATTAAGTGAGAGAGTAGAGGGAATGGAATGTTTAACCTGTGAAGTGAGGTCTCTATTTATAGCCGGAGAGGTGTAAGAGGATATGGGCTGATGGGCCTTGGGCCGGAAGTCAACAACTTGGGCGATATGCTCTTTGTCTCACTTGTCTCGACCGTTAGTGGTTTCTGAGAGTTCTTTGGTGCTGGCGCACAGTGATTGGAGCCACGTGTCATGGTTGTCGGCCTGGCCGCCGTTCTGCCATCAGCAGGTAAGTGGAGATCGTGGGGCAGTTGTCTCTGCCTTATGATTGGTGCCATGTAGGCGTCCTTGAGTACTTTTTGTCTCCTGTATGTCAGACGATCGTGGAGCACGATTGAGCAGGGTCAGGAGGACGCTTATTGGCTCTCTTTCTGCCACTTGTACTTTGTGTACTATTCGGAACAGCCTTGCGCTGTTAACGCGCGAGGTCCTTGTTGAGCACGTAATAACCTCGCGCGTGGTATTGGTCTACTGCACACTCTTTTCAGAATGCTAAGTGTTGTTAATTGGAGCTTCTTGTTATCCTGACCTCGCGCCGCATTACAAAGACGTGCTGTATCTCGCGCGAGGTTGACAAAATAAGAAAGTTGTTGGATAAGGAGTATGGTCCCGCGCGACCTTGCTGGAGGATTGCGCAGCTTTTTGGGACCATACCCCTTCATTGATCAAGAATAATAAAACAATTTTCTTTTATAAACAGTTTGGTTTTAGATCTAGTTTAAAAACTCTATGATTTTCAAACAAGGTATCTGACAAAACTAATTACCTTTAGTAAACGTTTAACTTTAAATCGAATGCTAGTGATTTTATGAGATATCATGACAGGATGTTGTTTGACGAAATACTATTTCCATAATATCTGAAAGATTTATATTTAAGTACCAAATAATTTAGATAATTCAATTTCAAAACAAAACACTAAATGCACCCATGAATATTTTTATAAACCAACATAAGTTATCGGGTTTCAAAACAATTCATAAAAAATAACAATAACGTATTCTTAACTTTTGAAAGTTTATATAAGAAACAACAAAATTCGGGTAACGTGGATAAAAACAAAATAACTAAATCCTTAAATATCTAATGTTGTAACACTATGTGATAAACCGATACGGAAACAAAAACGAATACGCAAGCCAAAACAGAAGTAAAGACAAGTGTTGGGGTATACGCACGCGGAAGCAACACACACTCAGAACAATCAACCACAGAAATAGAAAAATGAACGACACAAGAATTTACGTGGTTCGGTCGCCAACTACAACCTACGTCCACGGGGCAACTAAGGTATTTCTTTCATTTCATGTTGCACACAGATTACAATACAGATCGTTTCTTATATAGAGATTAAACAGAGTTTTGTCAAACAAAGAAGCAGTGTCTCCGCCTACTCGCCACTTCTTTTGACCGCCGCAAAAATGGCTGCTGCCTAACATGGCTGCCGCCGAACTTTGACAAACCACAAGTGGCTTCACACTCAACAATCTCCCACTTGAAGCCACGGAACAATCTTCACCTGTGCTTCAACAGTGCATCTGTATTTCTGTAAGAAACTTTAGTACCTTCCTAGTTACCCCACCCCGCCTTCATTATTCCTGAAGGCCAGCTGAAGCTCCCCTGAACTCCAACCCAACAGTCTTACCAGACCCAGCCGTGACTGAAACCGCCACTGACTCATTCTCTATCTCAACCGGCTTGCACACTCCACCGGATCCAGAGATACACCGAGAATCAAAACCACTCTCCAAATTTAGCAAGTGTTTCCCAGGAGAGATTTTATCAATCGGAATACCGGTCTTCAAAACCCAACGGAGTTTTCTGTGATTGTACCCGGAACACGACCCGTGCTCCCACTATCACCAAATCCCCTGACTGGCTTAAACCTCCGATCCCGTTTAGCTTGAATCACCTTGGCACCAGGCTTCGCCCTTGCAATACGAACCCTCTTTTGCCCCTTAGATTCAGCGAACCAAACTTTGTCTTGCTTAACCAGGGATGGTCACTCCCTCAGCAGATACCTTAGCCGTATACAATGATCCTCGCTTCTTTCCACGTGCAATAACCAGATTCCCATTAATCACCTTCCATTTACCCAATGGAGTAACCAGATTAACATCTCCCATGCCTGTAACACAAAGAATTTGATCATTAGCTAATCGTATTTTCCCAAAGTTACCTTCTTTCAGATTCACCATCGTTTTCCCGTTGTGCATGGCGTGAAACGAAGCACCAGAATCCATGACCCAAGAGTCTTCACTGCCTTCCACTGAGTCCCAATGCATCAAACCTAGACGCATTCTCAGAAGCAGAATTCAAATATTCATGACATCGACTCCAAAAGATGTCTGAACCTCCATGCAGCCCACAAGTCAACCATGCCAGCTCCCACTGCAACAGTTATCCCAACCCATGCCAAACGACACTCCATGAGCCGAACCTTTACTCGTACTATTCCTGTGAAAAACCTTCACCCAGTACAAAGATCCATTCAAATGTCAAATAGCTGATCACCACCGAACAAGGAATACCATCCACAATTCCAGACTAGCTAACCGGCAAACGGTTATAACTACAATAGAGCTTCCAACAAGCAATAGTTCCATGACTTGCCATTGACTTACTTTTCACTTGTGTCAACATCAACAACCCTGTTGATTCCATTTTCTTCATGTTCTCACCCATCGACCAGTACCACATCCAAGTTCCCATGACAACCCAAACAACCGAAACCCGAAACCGTCACAAACCTCGGTTTCACAAATTTTTCGGTTCATAATAAATGTCAAAACATGAACTTGAAACACAAACCATATTTAGCCCGCAACCCAAACTCGACCAACGGCTGAATATCCCAGCGGCTCCAACCGAATTAAAAAAACGGCTAAATAATATTTTAATTTGGTACAAATCTCGATCACCTCGTCTAAAAAAAATAATCCGGTGATCTCCAAGAGTTTACCCGGCTCCAGTCGACTAAAAAATTAATCGACAACCCCAAACTCTAAATCACCACTCGATCACCTAGTCCCACAAAAAATACCCCCTTATTTTTTGAATGTGGACCTACAAGATATATATAAATATATATATTTTTTCCTTTTTTTTCTTTTTTTGAACGAGGTGGGAGACAACTCAAAGACACCATTTTTCTTTTGTCATGCTTTTTCTTTTTTTATTCTACCCACACAAAAATTCTAAGACAAATCTTCCATCTTTATCACAAAGAGAAAACTCCTCTCTTCTTCTACTTGATTTGAACGAGCAAAAAAAAAAATCATTCCTCTTTTCTTCTTCTTCGACGGTAAGAACAACAAAAAAAAAACTCCATTTTTCTTCTTTCAAACACAAGACAACCACCAGCGATTCACAGGTCTCCGGCGATTCCAGTCGGCTTTAAACTACCGACACACCAACCTAATCGCTACCCCGCGATTCACAGGTTTCCGGTGATTCCAGTCGGCTTCAAACTACCGACACACCAACCCAATCGCGATCTCAGGTATTCTGTCTTTCTTTCGAATCGTGTTCTTCGTGTGTAACCGAGCCGAAGCTCTGATACCAGTTGTTGGGGTATACGCACGCGGAAGCAACACACACTCAGAACAATCAACCACAGAAATAGAAAAATGAACGACACAAGAATTTACGTGGTTCGGTCGCCAACTACAACCTACGTCCACGGGGCAACTAAGGTATTTCTTTCATTTCATGTTGCACACAGATTACAATACAGATCGTTTCTTATATAGAGATTAAACAGAGTTTTGTCAAACAAAGAAGCAGTGTCTCCGCCTACTCGCCACTTCTTTTGACCGCCGGAAAAATGGCTGCTGCCGAACTTTGACAAACCACAAGTGGCTTCACACTCAACAACAAGGTACAGAGACAGACACCGGAACAAATACTAATACGGATACTTAAGTGAAAAACAAGGTCAACTAAAACAGAAATAGACCCATATCAATAATAGATCCAACAAGTTTTCTCGATATGCAATAGGGAGAGGCAATGTTGGTTTTATTTTGTTTACTTTATTTTTTTTTTTATAACCAATGGTGCTGATGGGGAGCCCATAAATATCTAGTGCAATCATTTAGAGATGTACAACCACAAAGAAATGGTCCAAGGCATGGTTTAAGGGATGGTATGCTCATATTTTTGTTTGCATAAAGAGATGGTAATTTGAATTGATTTGGTAGGGCCGTACATAATCTCAAGGGTAGGAAAATCATACAAGTTTCTAGTGAAGCAAATAAAAGGGTAGTTTAGAATTAGGCCAAAATTAGTGGTTTTTTCATGTCCCTGTCTCTTAAATTATGTATCTTAAGAGTAGAGATATGGTATGAATAAGACTAGAGGGTATGGAGAGCCTCATCCCCAAGGGGATGGGCCGCCACGTCAGCTTGGAGGGGATGGACCTAAGGGGTGGGGGATGAACCCCTTTATATATATATATATATATATGTATGTATGTATGTATGTATGTATGTATGTATGTATAGGAGTGTGTGAGGGAAGGAGGGAGCGGCAAGTTCGGCTGTGGGTTGCTGAGGACGACGGAAAAGGATGGGGGGGGGGGGGGGGGGCGGTGTGGGGAACCGGCGCCGGTCTTAGCCGGGCCTCAGCCGGCCCCCATACCTTCTAGTCCCATCAAATTATCAACCTACATCTTAGCTTTATATTTTGTTCCACCGAAGTTTAGTAAAATGTTATATATACATATATTAACTTACACATGCACACATAGCATGTATGCCTACACATATTTAAATATTGCATTTTGTACTAATTAATTATTATTTACATTTATTTATTATTTGATATTTTATTTCTTTGCTTGTACGATTATATCTAGACATCATATGATGTTTGTCAATTTAGTTTAGTTTCTTTGTAACTAGGGAGATTTATTAGTTACCTACACATACATACACATACCTATAAATATATGGCTTTAACAAGGTTATATAAATAATTTTTTTATAAAATTTATACAAAATTTTAGAATACACACTATGGTTGGTGAAATATGAATATGTACGCACACTAACTTGGTTTATAGAAAAAAAATATCAAAGTAATCCACTTTAACTTGTTTTAAACGTCAAATTTGAATTATACTAAACAATAATAAATATTGTAACTATTATAACGATTCAAGAAATTTTGAGTGTTACATACCGTATGGAACATTTTTGGTACCGGTATCGATACCCATATTTGACGATTTTCGGTACCGGTACCAAGCTCATACTTAGGTAACACAACGAAAGTTAACCGGAGTGGAATTTTGATGCTTAAAATCTCCTAAATTATTTTATTCAAAGGCATAGGTTCCATTAAAAATTTAAAATAATATATCTTTAAGAGTCGTTTGGCATGCTAATCATTAACTGAAAGCATTGGCAATTTTGGAAAAAAAGTGCTTTGTGTTAACGTGAACTCATCTGTTTTGACGAGTACCAAGCATACCTTCTAAAGTAGATGTTAGGTTTAGCAAACTCAGATATAAGAAGTACCAAGCATACCTTCTAAAACATACCGACGCTTTGGTGATTTGTTGATTTGTTTGGCTACAACGTCGTTCCGGTTTCAGTGGTGGTGAAAAAGTCTGGCGAGGTCACCTGTAGCCTCAAAGAACGGGGGTTGACTTTAAAAAAGTCAAAATCAGAGTTAACAGAGAAGCACAACCATCCTTAAAATCCACTCCACTGACATAGGATTACGAATCAGAAACGTCAATAGTTACATTCATCGAATAAATACATGAACTCACAAAGAAGATAGAATCGATAAGTAACAATACATGGATATATATTTCAATATGCTTATAAAATAAGCATTATAAAATACCAATTAAAAAAGCATTATAAAATACCAATTAAAAAAGCGACTGAAACCACTATACCTTGCAAATTTCAATACGCTTCATTAAAACCACGTTCCACATTAAATCCCTATGTCAATGCAACATTCCAACCCGAATAGTCCTCTCGATCAGCTTCAAGTAAAGTAGTCTCCATTGAATTAGTTAAGGTACACCATGATCTGCACTCTGTATTCTAAAAGCCAAAAAGACACCATGAATTTTGTAAAAATAATTTAAAAATTTAGCATTACTGTTTAGGTATTGGTGGCTATTTGTTGGTAAAATAAATCTAAACCCACCATAAAAGTATGGGCAGGGAAGACCAGCCCAAACCAATTTCTTTTGACTTGCACATAGAAATATACTCTTTGACCCTTAATTCATTTTGGCTCGTTTCTCAACCCGTAAAACATGCCCATTCTGCCATGAGTAGTTCCAAGCCAATATCAAGCCCCATCAAATATAGCAAACTTCTTAAACATTTTCAATTTGAAACAGGTTACCAGATATCAACTAAGCAAATAAATCTCCACAAAATGTCAAATATAAATACAACTAAAAATTTGCAAACTTTTGTAGATGAATGTTTGGCTTGCTTATTCTGATCGATGTCGATTTTTTGGCTCATGTAATCTGGTATAAGCAAGCCACAACTACAAAAAAAAAAAAAGAACAGAGTTATACACATTCAATCATTCACTGTGATTAAACTTCAAATATCATTTTTAGCCGCAAGAAAGTCAAATCATTTAATCTTTTGTGTGAGTCAAAAGGACTACAAACTCCAAATTATTTTTTCATAATAGCAAATTGAGGTACCATTTAGTTAACATTCAAACCAAAGTCGTTTTAAAGAAATGAAGAAAGTATAGTAATAAGCATGTTTAGAATTTCAAAGATCGAAAGAGCCATATGAGAGCTTTTAAAATTTACTCTCGATAGATGTTCACTTTCATGCCTAAAACTTTAATTTTTGGGGATTTTCCCCTTATTCAAAATACACAACGAATGGGCTGTAGCAATATCTGTTGTGAAGAAAGGATTTCTACATTATCATTGATAAAAAAAAAGTATTCAAATATTTTAAAAACCTTAAAATAGATGTTATATATATATATATATATATATATATATATATATATATATATATATATATTATAACAACTCCATGTGTAAAAATTAACATAAACTTTGCAAAATGAGGAGATCTGAATGGGTTTTAAGTTGAATTTTGAGTAGATCTTCTAGTAACACGAACGATTTTGGTGGATGAAGAAAACTTCTTGAAGGCAAATGCAAGACATGTCTCTTTAGTAGCCAATATAGATAAGCAATTGGTTTTTACACGTGAAGAGACCATGGCTTCAAGTGAATCAGAAATAAATCTGCCATCAGACCAGACCATGGCGTAACGCATGTTAGGTGTAAACATTACCCTGTTAAAAGCAGGTTGGTAATTAGTTGTAGCTCCCCCCTTTATCACCCTGGAGTGGAGCTCATTAAAATAGAAATACCTAAATACATGCCATGGAATAGAAGCAATAAGATATAATTTGACAACACAATGGATACCTCATAACTAACTGATTGTGCAAATAAAAAAATGAGTGTTTAGAAGTTACCTAAGGCTATCGGAATTCACCTTACTCGTCAGAAAAATGCTACAGTTAGGCTTAGAGTTTAGAATATAATGAAACCATCATGGCTGCAAGGGAGGTTGCAGATGAAGATCTACCATCCATCAACCCTGCCACGCCAAAGTGACATGCAACAATAGTTACTCAGAACTTTGAACTCATCATAGCCCTATCGAAAACTCTAATCTAGCAAAATGATGATCAGGAGAAACACAGAAGGAAGCCACGCAAGAGTAATCAGACCACAATACTCGTGGCCGTATCATCTTAGTTATAGGCCATACCCGTTTCTGATAATCACTCCATCAGCTGGCGTGAAATGGAAACCCTTGCCGGATTCCCTAAAAATCTACATAAACCATTCAACAATCATCGATGACATTGTGACAATCGGCAAAATTCCGGTAATTCCGTACAGCCTGAACAACTATTACATTGAATATTTTCACGTGTATGACTTGATTTTAATTAATTAAGTCTTAAAAGTCTAGGAACTTCAAAAATCATAGTTAAGTATGATAACAAATCCGTTGCGATTAGAAACAATATCCTAGACTAACAATAGGAACGCGAATAAACGATATTTGTCAGTACTAGTCGTGGTACATTCTAACACAGTCTAACCAACTGGGGTAGCCCAGTTGGCCACCGACACCCACCTCTTCCCAGAGGTACCGGGTTCGAATCTTGGGAGTGGCATATGTCGCCCAGGGTAAGAACTCGGCAAGGGGAATTCACCGTGGAGCTAGCTTGGTCGGGGTAGCGGCTCCCGGAGTGGGATCACTCCGGCGGTTGGGAGGACCATGCACTATCCCCCTACATTCTGACACAGTGAAAATAAGACATACAAATATGTCTACACAAATAATCTATAAAAAGCTTTGTCCAAAAATAATATGTGCCTTGTTATTTACAAAATTCCAATTAAAAACCAAATTGTCCAAGTCCGCAGAAAAATACAGCAATCCTGTGGGAGTGTACAGCATTCCGCAGAAAAATACAGCAATCCTGTGGGAGTGTACAGCATTCCGCAGAACGAAACAGTAACTGTCTGAAAAACCCAAAAATAAATATTATTTGACATAAATAATATAATGGGTATTAAAAACGACACAAAATCCGCAATCGAATCTTATTGAGTTAAGCTGCACGGCTAGTTCAGTAAACTGCCAGTCAGCAAAGCCGGTAACGGAACCGTGTCAAAAATAATAAAATTTTTAGTCTAAAAAGTTGGATTAATTATTTGGATAATAAAACATGTGCAAAAATAATTTTTGTATTACAAGAGATTAGTGGACGGCTTTGGGAAAAATATGTTCAAGTGGTTATCAAGAACGCAAGCTTTTGAGATGTCATCCGTTTTCAGTTGTTATGTTATGTATAAATGTTTTAAACTTTGAATAATGTTGTTAAAATTGTGGTTGTTTTAAATTTCGAACAAGGCATATGTAGGGTATGTTTGGCAAAAGTAGCTGGTGGCTGATAGCTGAAAGCTGGAAGCTGGTGGCTGGAAGCTGGTAGCTGTGGCTGATATCTAGTAGCTGTAGCTTTTTAGATATATTTGGTGTTTGGTAGAGTAGCTGGAGCTTTTAATAAAATGTATAAAATGACCAAAATGGACATAACTAAAAATTTAGAAAGTTGGTGCATTAAAAATTTCCTTATTTTTAGTGGTTAAAATAGTCATTTTACCCTAAAAGCTTGTAGCTCCTTCTAAACGCTACTAGTAGTAGCGTTCAACCAAAAGCTTCAAGCTTCTAACCTAAAAGCTTAAAGCTCCTTCAACCAAACAAGGCTTTTTATTGAGTAGGAGTTTTTTCTTAAAAGCTTAAAGCTAGAAGCTCCTAAAAGCTTCTAAAAGCTCCATGCCAAACATACCCGTAATGTAAATTATGGATTCAAATCGAATGTATGGATGAACATCTTTTATGTTTTAAATATGTTGTTTACTCGATTGATTGTAACGATTGCCGCTCTCGTCACACCTCACCATACGCTTCCACATAAACCGAAAATCGGGGTGTGACAGACCTGGTATCAGAGCATCAATTGTAGTGAACTAAGATTCTATTTGAGTCTGGTCTACAATTTCAAAACGATGTTCTTTACAACAAGCGTTCTACATTATATTTTTACAAAGCGTCCACTAATACAAAACGATGAATTTGAAACAATAATGCAAGGATACTATGTGATAGTAGTAAACGATTGTTCAAAACGATGATACCAAAGACTAGTTTATTTGGTACAAGTCCATGGGGATTAGACACGATAACATTAGGTAGAACCTGAAACGATATTCGATATAAGCAACAATGAAAACAAAAGTACAATTGCTCAAAATTTTATTTATAAGTTGTTCACATGTATACGTTCTATGGATTATTTTGCCACGACCACAATATCTTAGTATTTAAATTCTATTATCATTCTGGATTCTCATAACAAGCGTATTGACCTCGCATCTGTTGATGAGCTTATGGTAGGGTGTAGTCCCTAAGTAAAACCCTGAGCTCGACATTCCATAAAAGATGGTTGTTTTCCCTCGGATACGGAAAATGTCTGACCTCGATGATGACAATTAGGCGGAGGTGGTAGCCTTGGACGAATACTCTATTAGTAGGAACGAGGTCCTTATGGTTCATATTAATCATGATTGGTGGCATTCTTGTCAAGACAAGGAAGATGAAACACTCATCTTGAAAGTGCCCATCCATCTATTATTGTTATGAATCCTCTATACTTCTATTTCTCAACATCGCACCATTCCGCGAGCGATGGCAACAAGTATTAACTCATGGACCGTCACGAAGGTCCATTCTATGTTAAAGGTAAATAGACAGTCATTTCCCCCTCTCTGACTGATCGTTTGTTTTGAAAGAGAGAACGCTAGGGTGACCATACAAGGCAATTTATTATTACGGGGGCCCACGTAATAATAACTTGCAGTGGATGGGAATCCTGGTGGGCCCTGCGGGTCAGACTAATGATCACTACCTGTTCAAAATCCTTGAGTTGTTACTTGAGAGTTCAATTTTTCCATTTCTTAGAACGTTAACTAAGGTGATTACTATGAGTCCCCACAATACATTAAAGACTACACGTATTGGTTTCGTGCCTAGCATTCGATCTATATCACAAGTCAGTTGAGACTAGTCATCTAAGCAAACAAATTAGGAAAACCATCCAGGAAGGATTTTCCTCAAACATTCTAAAACTCCAACATTTGGGTTAATCTCATGGTGTCTATAACACCTTATCATATTTATTGGAGTTATTATGATAAAATCCGACATTTAACATTCATTTTGTCTCAAAGGATAGTATGGCATGTGCGACACCCGGCTTTTCAGGCCGTACCGTACACTTGTAACACGTGTTGTGAATAGGTAACATGGCTGTATTTGACTGGTTATGATGTTTATTTGTGAAATTTAATGAGTTGGTAAATTTAAACCTTGGTAAAAATTATGTTGGCAACGATAAGATAAACGCTTATCGCATAACGGATAAAATGCGAAACGAACGTCGGTGACCACCCGATCAGTGTTAAAATCCTAAAAATAGTCTGTTATAATTAGAATAGTAATTTTAATCATATTCGTGAGGAAAAATAAATTAAAACACTAAGAAACTCTATTTTTCGAGTTTAAGCGCGTACCTCGCGATGCAGCGCGTGTACCGACAAAATACTGTCAACACAACCTGTCAAGGCAACTGAAAATCATTTTAGTAATAATTTGATGAGTTTATCACAATAGAATGATAAAAATAAATAAAAACGCTTAAATCCCTATTTTTGCGATTTTAAGCGCGTACCGCGCAGCACAGCGCGCATACTACCAAATACCGGCAACGTCGCCAGTCCCGGCAAACAAAATATTGTTCAATAATATTTTGGTGAGTTTATTTTTATAGAGCGTTAAAAATAATTTAAAACGCGCTAAAACAGGTTAAAACGCTAGATAAAATACCCGATATCCAGTTTAATACCTGTTTTTAACCTATACATATTAAATATATGTATTTTATACATATTTATATATGTGTTGTCGTGCATATGATGATAGAGAGGGCCACCTCTCACCAATTCTTGACACATGTAAACCATGCATGATTGCATGCAACATTGGGAATCCATCACATTCACCATATCTTGAACAAATCTTCACAATTCCAACACAAGATCACTCCACACACTCTCTCTAAACTTGCGGCCGAACACCCCTAGCTCCTCTTTCATTTTCGTTTTTCAAACCATTCTTGAAGATTTAAGTCCCTTCCAAGTTAGTTCTAAGCACTTTTGATGATCTAAAGGTGATTTGAAGGTGTTTCAAGCAAGAACCAAGCCCCATAACATCAAAATCTTGTCAAAACCCACCAAAAAATCTTGAAGGTATAAAATTTACTTTTAAATCACACTCTTGATTTTTGGTGATGTTCTTGATGTTGGAAAGGTTTCTCTTGATTCTTGGAATATTTCACAAACTTGAAACTAATAATAAATGGGTTTTAAACAAAATAAAAATGGATGTATTTGTATATGTATGTATAGCCGTGAGTGTGTGTATACATGTGTATTTGAGTTGATTTTTGATTTTTGATTGATTCTTGTTTGAATTAATTCTTGAAAGTGAAATGCATGCATGATTAAGTGATGATTTGGTAGGAAGTTCTATGAATAAAGAATGTTATGAAAATAAATTTTTGAAACCATATACACATATGTATATGGCCGTGTATGTATGTATATATACACATGCATGAGAATCTTTGATGATTAAAAGTCTTAGATGTGTAAGAATGTGCATATCTTGCACTTATGATGAATGATTTGGATGATAATCATGTGTAGAATATGATTGTTCTTGAATACTTGAACATGATTTAAATATAAGGTGAATATATATTTTAGTACATATGAAATGATGATGATGTATTTATGAATGCATTAGATGCATTTACTTGAACATGCATGATGATATGTGATCATAAAAAGGTGATTTGAGTATGATTTAGTAAAAATCAGTTACGAGCAGATTATAAACACTAAAATAAAGTTATTTTAAAGTGTTCAGTGATATATAACTTTGTCATAATGTTTGCTAGCTTTGCATGTTGTACTTGGTGCATTAAAAGTTGTAAAATACGTGAAATCGCATGATTTATGTGACTTACACAAAAACTGCACCAATCTGATTATAACCATTATTTTAATCAGTAAATAACATGTATTGTGTTAAAATATCAAGTCTTTTCGAATTGGGATGGTTATAGTAACGTTTAACGCAAAACTATGCGTTAAAACGGTCAAAAATCGGCTTTTCAAGTGATTTTTTATAAAAATGATTTAGATCAGTAAGTAAAATGATATTTTTAGTTTAAAAATAAGTATTTTAACTAATTTTAAGTTTACTTGGTGTTTGGTTGTGTCCCCTTTAGAGGATCTTTTCTTCAACAGCATATGATTAGCATTTTTCAATGTTTCATCATTTTTATGCTGAGGGTGGGCTATATTTCAAGCAAGCGTAAAGTATTCTCCGGGGACTAGGCCATTGCTTCTGCAAAATCAGAAGTCCCGGGATAATACCCCAGATATCACTGAGCATAAAGACCTAGTATCTCAGAAAGAGGGACCTTTCAAACAAGATTTCGGGGGTTACCCATATATCCGAGAGATGTTCTTCATGATATAAGTAAGTTTGAAATTTAGGTTTATATCTCGTCACAATCTACTAAATGTGTAAAAACCTACTAGCATATCATCAGTGAGACCGTTTATCACATTTTTCTTTCCAAATCTTTAGCATATGATTAGCATTTTTCAATGTTTCATCATTTTTATGCTGAGGGTGGGCTATATTTCAAGCAAGCGTAAAGTATTCTCCGGGGACTAGGCCATTGCTTCCGCAAAATCAGAAGTCCCGGGATAATACCCCAGATATCACTGAGCATAAAGACCTAGTATCTCAGAAAGAGGGACCTTTCAAACAAGATTTCGGGGGATACCCATATATCCGAGAGATGTTCCTCACGATATAAGTAAGTTTGAAATTTAGGTTTATATCTCGTCACAATCTACTAAATGTGTAAAAACCTACTGGCATATCATCAGTGAGACCGTTTATCACATTTTTCTTTCCAAATCTTTAGCATGCTGTGATCGTCCACTGATGTACTATCATTTCCTCTTTTATACAACAAAACTCTTTTTTTTTATCATGTTTTTGACTTTTTCAAATTTTCAAATGTTTTTGGATTTTCAGAAATTCTTACTCCCCCTAAAATTCAAAATCATTTAAAGAAAATTTGAAAACAAACTATACAATTATAGTGACAACTGATATCAAATCACTTCAAATCTCCATCCACTTGGCATAAACAATCAGAACTCCCCCTCACAACAAACTATTTTCCCATTGTGATTTCAAAACACTTAAGTTTGTTTTAATCAAATAGTTTTTTCGAAAAATAAATTTTGTTGATTTTACCACTTGTAGGAATGGGGTTTCATTACATTGTTCTTTCAACCACTTGAAAATTTTAACATTTTTAAGTTCAACCAAGAAATATCAGCTGTAGAAAATCAAGTACAACTTAATGTCCCTGATTTACCACTTGTAAGACGAAATCACTTTCGTGAATTTCTCAAGAAATATGCCGATTCCTGCTCCACTCTTACCACTCTTACCTTTCACAATTCACAAAAATCTTTCTTGCATCAAATTCTTCATCAACTTTGAACTTTGGAACTTCCTTTACCTCTCTCTTTATCACTGGAACTTTCTCATCATCACTGCTGATAGGTGTTTTAACTTTCTTCTTTTTCTTTTTAGCTTTATCGTTATCACTATCACTCTCTTCCATCATTTTCAAGTGTTTCTGCATTCATTTTGCATAATAATCATTATCATCATCACTATCTTCTTCAATTCGAGCAACAAAAGCTTTTGCTTTTAAAATATCTTTATCCGGACAGTAATCATCCCAACTAAAACCTTCCCAGCTAAAACCTTCAGGTAACTTTTCATCATCTTGTTCTATCAGACATGCTTTACCATCAGCTGAAATATATTTGTCCCAACTGAAACCGTGAGACGATTTTTTATCATCTTGATTCACCAAACATGCTCTCTTTGAAGACTCCTCTATTATTTTTCTACCATGTGCCACTTGTGGTTCTTGTTGTTGTTGAGCAACTTGATGATAGATGGCCTTCCGGTAGTAATCATTGTTGTTGAACGGATTTTGAGCTCCACTTGCTTCGCTATTAGTGCACTCCCTCTTGAAGTGTCCTTTTTCCCTGCAACGAAAACAAGTAACTTTAGATTTATCAAAACCCAAATTAGAAACACATGCATCACGAAAATCATCTCTTCCTGTGATCTGTTTGAACTTCTCAGCTCTCCTCAACACACTTGCCAAACACCACTTAATGTCCATCAATTCCATTTCTTCAGCATCAATCTGGTCGTAATCCTCTTTTGTAAGCATTGGATTCCCGATCCGACCTGCAACTAAACTACCATATGACTCTAAAACAGTCCCCAACAAAGACATATGACTTTTTGCAACTTCTTCAGAATAATCTTGATCATTCTCAAGATTCAATACAATGTTGCATTGTAACTTTCTGCCATTCTTGGTTGCTGACACATTTGGATCAAATGATGGATATGATGAAAAACTTGTTTTGCTGTTTGATCCTTTAGATGAACCTCCCGATGAGCTCTTAGCATTGAAAGTTGTTTCAACCTTTGGTGACATGTTGGTCTTGTCATTAATACTAGCTTTGTAATAAAGACCGATATCTTGTTCACCATCAAAATCTTTCATTCTTGAAATCTTTCTTTGTTCCATCTCCTGTGCTTCAATTTTTTCAATAAACTTACTCAATGTTAGGTTGTTGAACCCTTTCTTGTTTCTTAGCATCATAAGGTATGTTCCCCAAGTCTCATGTGGTAATGCATCAGCCAACTTCTCAATCAATTCTTCATTATCCTTGGTGATGCTTACTCTCTTCATGTTGACTAACAAATTGCATTATCTTTCAATGATCTGCTTTGTGCTCTCATTTTTCAAACCACGAAATAGATCAAACTCTTTCTTCAAAAGCGATTTTTTGTTCTTTATCATTTCTTGACTTCCAACAAACTTGGATCTTAATGCCTTCCATATAGAATATGCACTTCCAGTGTGTTGCAATAAGACCAAAATATCCTCTTTAACAGCTTGTTGCAGTAAACTGATCATCATCTTTTCGTTTTTGTATTTCTTTTTCTCATCCACATTAAGATCTTTAATAGCAATCTCCTCTTCATCATCATTCGTTGGTCTAACATACTTTGTTTCAACACATTCCCAAGCATCTAAATACTTTGCTTGCACCCAATTTTCAAAACGTTCTTCCCATCCTTTATACTCCTCAATGTTCATGAGCTTTGGCGGTTTTTGCATAGTGCCCGTTTCATTTTCCATGGTCAAGTTCTGAGTAACACTAGCCGGAGTAGTCGGGGTAGCAGCAAATGCGTTATAAAATTCCTCTTCCTTGTTTCGGTATTCAAGTTTCACAAACTGTCAAGTTCAAATGGAATTACACTCTCAAACGAAATATCTCTTTCAAGCGGAATTAACTACAAGACAACTTCAAGCGAAATTCCAACTTCACACGGAATACCCTTTAGAGCGGAATATCCTTTCAAACGAAACCAATCACTTTCAAACGAAATATCTAATTTCATGTGAACTAACACCCTTTTCAAACGGAATACCTAATTCCATGTGAAATAACACACTTTCAAACAGAATTACTAATTTCGTGTGAGGTACTTCAAGCGGAATCACAGATTTGGAGCGAAATAGCAAGTTCAAACGGAATTACTTTTTTCGTGTGAAAAGCTGCTGACGTCATCATACTCGAGCTGTTTTTCAAGCGAAATTATAAATTTTACCAGTTTTAGATCGAATTAAGGTCCAATTTTCTCAAGGATTTGTTAAAACACAGTTTCGCACAAAATGTGAGAAACTCAAGTCATTTTGACCGTGAAATCAAGTTTAATTTTGAAAAGAAGGTGTAGAAATCAGAAATTTTAGCTGAATTGGTATGAACTCTTCTTCCTGAGCTCTGATACCACTTGTAGGATCGTTTTCTGACCCGAACGAGTCGTTCAGAAGAGTTTTTCTCAATACGAAAGGCGGAAACAGACGTATCGAGGTCAATTCAGCAAGATATTCACTTTAAACTGTCTTTAGATTGATTTGACAAAGTATTACAGCGAGTAGACACTTCGGCAGCACTTCGTGGCTCAAACCGGAATTTCAGAACTAACTCAAACGAAATCAGACAACACATATATATAGGCAGGTAATTCCGCTTGAAACTGTCTCAAGCGAAATCACATTCAAACGGAATTAGGTAATTTCGTTTGAATCGTGACATGATGGTTTCAAATGAAATCACTACTTCTAATTCCGTTTGAAATTGTCTCTCACCCTATATTTGACATTTTTCTCGTATAACGTGCCCTGATCTATCTAAATACAAACAAGACTCGATACAAGACGAAGTCGACAGATGCATGCACCAACAATATCTAACTTGTTTTCAAACCTTGTTAAACATGTTTTAAACATGTTTAGCTCGTCACTTTTAGATTAGTGCTTATGTAGAGTCGTAAGTCAAGCGGTCTAAACAACCGCTTAGACTTTCGAAATAGACCCGTTTGGTCGATCATTAGGATCCGACCAAACATGTTTTATAACCATAGTTGTATAGGGAATGACCTTCCAAGGTTATACCTTATGGTCCCTTCATTTAAATAGTTATATGATAAGTAGTTTATATGCCTTAGGAAAATGACCAAAATGCCCTTTTTATGCATAATTGATATTTAAGCATATGTAACCCAAACTTTTGTCACTTAACTGATTATGCAACATAATTAAAAATGTTTAGGCATATAATACTTGTCATAGGACTAGTTAGGCGTTCCGAACGCGTTTTACGCGAACGACGCGTTAAAGTAGCATAAGCTACCTAAACGGGTCGTAATGGGTCGTAAGCACTTAGGATTAGGTTTCATTTTAGTATGTAGGCTTTGTTAGACCATATCATATGAGTTCCAATACTCATTTGGTTTACGAAACCTCATACTATCCGATCTTCCGATTTAGGTCCGTTTATTAACTTAGTTACCTATATTAGGTGTCGTTTGATTTCCGTGATCCCTCTAGCATTGCTTGGTAGTTATTCAAGACTTCTAAGCATCCTCAAGTGAGTACATAGTTCCCCTATTTTACTGTTTTTCAAACGTTTTGGGGTGAAACACATGTGCCTACTTGTTACTTTCGTACTTTCCATGTTTTCATATCATATACTTGCTATGTTCATTAGTACACTATTAGTACATGATTTCATTATGTTTTGCTATGTATGTTCACTTAACATGCTAGCCCATTGTTTTACATTTTGAACTGTTCAAACCATATGTAACCATTTGATGTATGTGAACCATTGGTAATCATTTGATATATGTGAACCATTTGTAACCATTTGATTGATGTGAACCATTTGTAACCATTTGATATATGTGAACCATTTGTAACCATTTGATATATGTGAACCATTTGTAACTGTTTGAACTGTTGGGTTAGGGAAGTGATTAGGTAACGGGGCGGGTGTAATGTGTTAAAAGCATGGTGGATACACCACTGGTACTTCCTATATATAAGTGCTTTTAACACATTATATATCGTTGCGTTATCTAGATCACTTGGGTAAACGATTTTGAAACGATGCCACACAATGATGTTTTCTAACCATACAAGTTTTATTAACGGGTTTCCACGAGATGTTTTACAATTTGATTTAATAAAACAAATGTTTTGGAGTTAAGAATCATGGCTACGAGATTTTATAAATCATATCCAACTTGATTTGAGTTGGTTAATTATGTCGCAATACTATACTTTTCAAAATAAGGTTTTTAAATAAGTATTGCAACATGTAAAATGAGCCATGAATCTGGCACTCACATAAAACCTATGTACTCGCCAGCATTTTTATGCTGACGTTTTTTCACATGTGTTTTTGTTGGACCGTGTGCGTGACCCTAAAAGTCAGTTAAGGCAATTCATCTTTGTTTACAAAGGCGGAAACAGAGTAAACCAAGTCATAACAGCTTTGTTCCTTTCAATTCTTTTCTATTAATGCTTTTCTGAGTCTTTACAATCAATTTTGACAAAAATCCGGCAGCACCTCGACTCACATACAAACACCATAACTGTTTCGCTTCAAATGACACACAACCTATTTATAGACTCAAGGGGTTTCGGTTGAACTTGACAAACAATAGGTTTCGCTTGAACATGCCAGTTTCAAGCGAACCTGCATGTTGTTGGGGTTTCGCTTGAACTGTCTTGTGTCACCTTCAAGCGAACTCTCCTCCTTAAACATGTATAAACACTAATTTTAACCCTGTTGTGTGCTCATTCATTCTATCTAGACATAAGACTCAACTAAGACGTAGTCATCAGACATTCAGTGCACCAACAGACTCCCCCTTGGATGTTGACGAAGTCTTTAGCTTCAAGTCTTTAGTCTTAGTATTTCTCCAAATTTTCTTGTCATTGTAAAAACTCTCTCTTCACAGGTTCAGGATCTTAATCTGGCTCCATCTTCAGTCTCCCCTTTAACTGTAGATCCAGAACTCTAGACACCCCCTTTCACAGACTCTCTCTCTCTCGGTCAGCTAGAGCTTGAATTCTGGTTCAAACTTTGACTTTTTCATTGCCATGAGGATTCCTGTTACCTGTATAAACTCTACCCAAATATAAGATATATGATAATAATAATTTCAATCCAAGACTTACCATTTAACCTTCAGTGTTAAGAAATCCACTTAAGTACTCAGATTCAAGTTAATGACCCTGATTACTCAATTTATCTACCAAGTCCAACTTAATGACATTGGATGATCAGAGATAATACACACTGACTTCTTGTTCAATTTGTTTTTCTCAAAATTACAAGTTTCAAGTTAATGAACTTGCTTTAACTTTTCAACTTCTCAAACTTATCATGTTTTAGCTCCAAACTCATCATCCAGTCCAGAAATCTCCTACATCTGCTTTCAACTTTCGAATCCGAAGATCAACTCTCCACTTTGGTTTGTCAAAAATAAAGCAGAAATGTAAAATCTTTTTGGATTTTTAATAAAATTTCTAAACTAGAAATGAAATACAGAACTAAAATGCAATAAAAGTAAACTATTTACAAACATATTTTTGATTAAGCGTGTTAGGGAATCATATCAGCTATTTGACAAGTCACAAGTACCGTTAAGCTTCAATTACATACTCAGAATTAAACAATTCGCTTAGATTGTCGATATACTGATCCACTTTAAATTCTTACACATATTTCAATCTGTCCAGGATACGAATTTAGTGTTTTAGAGACTTGAACTTATACATGTGTCCCACCTCTTGAATATACTCCCGTATCCAGATCCCAATATTCAGTCTTACAGGTAATTATAACACAAATGATATCTGTAAGGGGTTAATAAATTATGAAGAATCGTGAGAGCTCAGGTCAGAACTACCGTTCAGCAGAGAGATCATGACTCAACTTTTGGGTGTGTTCCCTTTAGAGAATCTTTTTTACAACAACATTGCTAAGCAATTTTATTGTCTTATCATATATGCTGAGGGTGATGCTATGTTTCAAGCATTGCAGAAAGTATTATTCGAGGACTAGGTCAGAACTTCCATTCAGCAGAAGTCCCGGAATAATACCCCAGATATCAGTGAGTATAAAGACCTAGTATATCAGAAAAAGGAATCTTTCAAACAAGATTTCAGGGGTTACCTATATATCCAAGTAGTGTTCCCCACGAAATAAGTAAGTAAAGATTTAATTTTATATCCCGAACAAACCTACTAAATGTGTAAAAACCTATCGGCATATCATCAGCGAGACTGTTTAACGCATTTAAACATTCCATTTCTTTAGCATACCGTAACTGTCAAGCCGATGTACTATCATTTTCCCTTTTTACACAAGCTCTTTTCCATTTTCTATTGTTTTTGGATTTTGAAAATATCTCATGTTTTTGTATTTTTGTCATTTTTTTATTGTTTTTGTATTTTCTGACACATTACCCTATACCTCCCCCTAAATACCAAAACAGGTAAAAAATCGACAAACCATTGCAAATTGCTTCTCAACATCATCTACAATGTCTCCTTCATCAACGCCAATGATCTCTTCCAACACCGATAAAAGCTTCATACCGTTCAATTTTAGCAAATATTAAAAATGTGTTTTATCAAATGCTTTGGTATGTAAATCAGCTTTTTGTTCATCAGTGTGGATTTTCTCAATTCTTATCAACTTCTTCTCGAAACAATCGCGAATGAAGTGATGACGAATTTCAATGTGTTTGGTTTTAGCGTGATGAACTGGATTTTTAGTAATGTTAATTGCTGCCTCATTATCAACAAAGATAGGGGTGTTTAGAAATTGCAAACCGTAGTCGCGCATCTGTTGCTGGATCCACAAGATCTGTGAGCAGCAACTGCTAGCAGATACATACTCCGCTTCACATGTGGATAAAGCCACAGAGGTCTGCTTTTTGCATTTCCAGGTGACCAATCGTGATCCGAAAAACTGGCACCCTGCTGTTGTTGATTTAGCATTAACTTTGCAGCATCCGAAATCGGAATCGGAATACCCTTCGAGCGTGAAATCGCCTTCTCTTGGATACCACACCCCCAATGATGGAGTACTTTCAGGTAGCGTAATATCCTTTTCACAATCACCATGTGCGAAGCTCTCGGGTTAGATTGAAATCTTGCTGCGAGGCAGGTTGGATACATGATATCGGTTCTTGAAGCTGTCAAATACATCAGCGATCCGATCATGGAACGATACATTGTTTCATCTACCTTTTCTCCGGTGAGATCAGGATTTATCCCATGATTTATTGCTAATGGGGTGGAAGCTGGAGTAGAACCTGACATCCTGAATTTCTCCAAGATATCATGAACGTACTTCGTTTGATGTATAAAAATTCCTTTGGGTAGTTGATCAACCTGTAGTCCCAAAAAGAATTTCATCTCACCCATCGATGACATTTCAAATTTCTGCTCCGTTTTCGTTCACCACATGATCGAGAAATTGTACTTCACAAATCTGAAATTCGCATTTCGAGAACTTGGCATACAATTGTTATTTCTTAAGCAGCTCCGGAATAGTTCTCAAACGTTGTTCATGTTCTGCCTCGCTTCATGAATATATGAATACGATCACTAACTTGTCGAGGTATGGCTTACATCCCCGATTCATTAAATCCGTGAATACGGTGGGAGCGTTTATTAGGCCGAAAGGCATAACAAGGAACTCGTAATGCCCATAGCGAGTCCTAAACGTTGTCTTAGGAATGCTTTCCTCTTGAATCCTCAGCTAATGATATCCGGGTCTTAGATCAATCTTGGAATAAAAGCTGGAACCTTGCAACTGATCGAACAAGTCGTCGATCCCCGGTAAAGGGTATCGGTTCTTGATAGTTAGCTTGTTTAGTTCTCTGTAATCTATGCACATCCGAAAGGTTCCATCCTTCTTCTTAACAAATAACACCAGAGCTCCCCAAGGCGAGAAACTCGGTCTAATGAATCCCGTGTCAAAAGTTCCTGAAGCTAAGTAGATAATTCCTGCATCTCCGAGGGCGCCAGTCGATATGGAGCTTTTGCCACTTGTGCCGCTCCTGGCACTAAATCGATACGGAATTCAACTTGTCATTGTGGAGGTAGTCTCGGCAAGTCCTCTGAAAAGACTTCGGAATATTCCTTAACTACAGGTATGTCCTCCACTGTCACACCCCCAAATTCCACATGCGGAGTATCACCGCATGATGCGTGACATGACCAGGATCAAGCCACCAATCATATTGAACAACGTATTAAAGTAAATATAAAACATACCACAATATAATTGGTGTCCAAAACAAATTTACTAAATTCAAGTTATCAATGGAAGCATAAAGTGTAAAACCAAAACATAAGTTTTAAAAGTTCAAATGTTTAACATGGAACACAACAGTCCATATCCCACAACGACCCCTCCTTCTCGTGCAAGCTCCATAAGAGTACCTAACGACCTGTAAGGCATGTAGCAATGAATCAACAACAAAGTTGAGCGAGTTCACAGTTGGTTGTCCATTTTAAAGTTGTTCCAAAAACCATAAGTTCGTTTGAAAACCATGAGTTAACTATTTCCTTGTTTCCCAAACCATAACCAGTGGGGGCTTCCCCATGTTAACCACTAGACTGTTACCATATCGACAACTGACTGGAGTAAGTTGTGCCCTACGTCAACGTCTATCATCATTGACTAAGTGCCCAGATCCATAAGTACACGCCCGTCCTACCGGCACGGTGTGAGGCTTGTCAACCCTAATAGCGCTATTAACTAATGACCCGCTCGCCATTGGCCCGACGATTAAGTCGATATAAAAATGAGGGACTTCATGATAGAGTTTTGTCTAGTAAGTTAAAGGTTGTCCTACCCAAGGAGGACCGAGGTACATATTCTACCCAAGGAGAATATGTAGGTTTCATTTTAGTTCCTTAACCCATTCCCAAACCAACGGGAATCCCATGCCTTGTAGAAAGTGTGAACTCAACTTAGGTTAGCTCGGCAGATACACGAAAAGGTCACTTGAGCTATATGTGGTCAACCACGTCCTAACATTGTTACCATACAAATCAGGTCTAGGTTCAAGTAGTTCACGTAGGTTTACACATAAGCTAACAGGTTACGAATACGTATTGATCATGGCAAACACGTAGAACAAGTTAACAGTCAAATACACATAATTGTCCAACTTGTGCGACTCAGATGATTGGGCCGTTGAGCTTGTACGAGCCCAATCATCTTGTGCGATCCACTATATAAAAAAAGCCCAACACAACCGGCCCAACCTGTTGTGCGTCCAGCACAATCTTGTGCGACTCATAACGGGTTGTGCGATTGGAAACATACCCGGCCCGAACATACAAACAGACAATCAACTTGTGTAATCCAATCTACACTAGTGCGATCCAACTTAACTTGTGCGATCGGGTGTTGGGCTGCTCGGCCCAACAGCACATCATGGCTGAATGTAAATAGTGGCCCAACATCTTGTGTGATCAGCACAACCTTGTGTGATTCACAAGATGTTGTGCGACTAAACGTAGATTAGTTGTACAGTGTGATTAAACAGTTGCACCCTATGGCTTGTGCGATTGCCTTGTGCGACCGGCTTGTGCGACTGGCTTGTACGTTTATCCTTGTGCGATTAGTTATAATGTTCCATATTTCATGCAATCTAGTTATCCAGTTTCCATTTATTTTGCAAACTAACTCTAACAGTTTCTATCTTTACTTTAGTCGATCAAATCATGGTTTTATCAATTAATTCATATGAACCCTAACCATGTTCAATGCATAACAACAACCATTACATTAAACACATTAACACGGCTCATGTTCTTGATTTCTAGCATGCATCCTAACATAACAACACAACAATCATCTGAATATGAACACATCACTGCCGATTAACATGTATTCGGTTCTATATATACGCGAGCCGATTAGCATATTACCACACCATGTTTCATCAATAATCAAATTAACATTCTAGCTAGTCGTTTGTACTAAATCTCATGAATACATAACATCAATGATTCTATTATCAAGAACCCTAACTATTGTATGAGATCATAACAATCACCATATTAATTAACATACAATCATAGCAATTATAACATCATGCATCATACCAACAACAATGAAACACTAACCGGATTAGGTGTTTGGAACGAAGAAGTCTTCGAGTGAGGAAAGGGCTGCCGACTTCGAGTTAGAGGGAGGAGAGAACTAGGGTTTGGTGTGTGTGTGTTGTGCGATTTGCAAGAATAGGAAAACCCTCACAAAAGGATTATGCATTGCTTTATAAAGGGAAGTGGCTGAAACCCTTAATGGGTTGCCCATTCGGTTCAATTACAAAGAGTGTGGGCCAAGAGAGGTGTGGAACAAAAAGCCCAAAGGCTTGTGCGATCGGCTAAGTGTTGTGCGGTCGGGTTGTGCTGTGCAACGACGTTAAATACATACATCACATAACATAATAAACATTCCAATAAAAACACATATCACGAAGTCACATATTGTTCAAACAAGTTACATCGAAACATCACGAGAAGTTCTAACTTACGAGTTGTCACATTATCCCCAAGTTGAAAGAAATTTCATCCCGAAATTTAGCACATACTCACTGAGGAAGCTAGTTAAGTTGTATGGTTTTCCCGGTTTTCCTGAGGTGTCACATCCTTCCCCCGTTGGTTTGGAATTTCGTCCCGAAATTCCGTAGTAGCTTCAGCCTCAGTAGTGGTTTCGCTGTTCTCGAACAATTGGGGATACTCGTGTTTCATCTGGTCTTCTCATTCCCAGGTAAACTCTGGGCCATGACGGGTGTTCCAATGAACTCGAACAAGAGGTATTCTGGTACGCTTGAGAATCTTAACGTCTCGGTCTGTAATCTCTGCAGGTTCTTCGACGAATCTCACCTGATCGTCAATGGTGAGTTCCTTGAGAGGAACTATGAGGGTCTCAGCTGACAGGCACTTCTTCAGATTTGAAACGTGGAATACGTTATGAACTCCGATGAGTTCTTCAGGTAGGTTCAGTTTGTAGGCCACCTTGCCTATTTTCTCTGTGATTTCGAAAGGTCCGACGTATCGCGGGTTGAGTTTGCCTCGTTTGCCAAAACGAACCACACCTTTCCAAGGTGAGACTTTGAGTAGCACTCGATCCCCAACCTGGAACTCGAGTGGTTTCCTGCGCTTATCAGCGTAGCTTTTCTGACGGTCACGAGCTACCGCCATTCGTTGTCGTATCTGAGCAATCTTCTCGGTTGTGTCTACGACGAGTTCTGGGCCAGTGATTTGGCTGTTGCCAACCTCTGCCCAACAAAGTGGCGATCGGCACTTTCGTCCGTACAATGCCTCAAATGGAGCGGCCTGGATACTGGTGTGGTAACTGTTATTATATGAAAATTCCACTAAGGGTAGATGCCATTCCCAGCCGTTACCAAAGTCGATCACACATGCCCTAAGCATGTCTTCAAGGGTTTGAATGGTGCGTTCAGACTGCCCATCCGTCTGAGGATGATATGCTGTACTCATGTCTAATCGAGAGCCAAAAGATTTGTGCATTGCTTGCCATAATTCGGAGGTAAAGCGCGCATCACGATCAGAGATGATGGAGGTTGGCACCCCGTGCCTAGCAACCACTTCTCTTAGGTATACGTCTGCTAGAGTGGAAAACTTATCCGTTTCCTTGATAGTCAGGAAATGTGCAGACTTTGTCAATCGATCCACTATCACCCAAATGGTATCATTTCCCCGTTGAGATCTAGGTAGGCCAGTAACGTAATCCATGGAAATTTGCACCCATTTCCATGTCGGGATCTTTGGTTGTTCAAGCAGGCCTGATGGTTTCTGATACTCAACCTTGACTCTCGCACAAGTCAAGCATTTACTAACGTAGGTTGCTATGTTGGCCTTCATACTAGGCCACCAGTACGTAGTCTTGAGATCGTGGTACATCTTATCCGAACCAGGATGTACTGAGTAACGGGACTTGTGTGCTTCATCCATCACAAGTTCGCGTAGATTGCCATAGAATGGAACCCAGATGCGTCCTGCCACGTAGTAAGCGTCGTCTGCCTTTTGTTTTAACCGTTTCTTCGATCCTCGTAGGGACTCAGCCCCGATGTTCTCTGGTTTCAATGATTCAATCTGAGCTTCTTGTATCTGAGTGGGAAGGCTAGAATGAATGGTAAGCTGTAACGCACGCACGCGCTTAGGTTTAGTCTCCTTTCTACTGAGGGCATCAGCCAAAACATTGGCCTTGCCTAGATGGTACTTAATTACACAATCATAATCGTTCAGGAGTTCGACCCATCGACGCTGTCGCATGTTCAACTCCTTCTGTTCTAAGATATGCTGGAGACTCATGTGATCGGTGTAGATGGTGCATTTGGTACCGTACAGGTAATGCCTCCATATCTTGAGTGTAAAAACAACAGCTCCCAGCTCCAGATCATGAGTAGTGTAGTTCCTTTCGTGAACTTTAAGTTGGCGCGATGCATAAGCAATGAATTTATCCCGTTGCATTAACACACAACCAAGTCCTTGGATCGACGCGTCGCAATAAACCACAAAATCTTCGGTGCCTTCAGGCAATGAGAGAATAGGTGTGCTACAAAGTCTATTCTTTAAGTGCTAAAACGCAGATTCTTGTGCATTCCCCCAATGATAGGTGACGCCCTTCTGAGTTAATGAAGTGAGGGGTTGCACAATCTTGGAGAAATCCTTGATGAATCGTCTGTAGTAGCCCGCCAAGCCCAAGAATTGGCGGATTTCTGTTGGTGTACGGGGCGCATGCCAGTTCTTGATGGAGTCAACCTTAGATGGATCAACATGAATCCCATCCTTGTTTACCACATGGCCTAGGAAATGGACTTCACGAAGCCAAAAGTCGCATTTCAAAAACTTAGCATACAGCTGCTCTGCTCGAAGAAGTTCCAAAATAAGTCGTAGATGCTGCTCGTGCTCCTCCTGACTCTTAGAATAGATTAGGATGTCGTCGATGAAAACAATAACGAACTTATCCAGATAGGGTTTGCACACTCGGTTCATAAGATCCATGAAGACCGCAGGTGCGTTCGTCAACCCAAAAGGCATAACCAGAAACTCGTAATGTCCATAACGAGTCCTAAACGCTGTCTTGGAGATGTCCTCGTCTCAGACTCTCAGCTGGTGATAGCGTGATCTCAGATCAATCTTAGAGTAGAAGCTCGATCCTTGCAACTGGTCGAACAGGTCATCGATGCGCGGGAGAGGATAACGATTCTTCACGGTCACCTTGTTGAGTTCGCGGTAGTCAATACACATTCGAAAGGTACCGTCCTTCTTCTTCACGAACAAGACTGGGGCTCCCCAGGGCGAAGAGCTAGGACGTATGAAACCCTTATCCAAGAGTTCTTGCAGTTGAGAGGACAATTCCTCTAGCTCTGATGGGGCTAATCGATAAGGTGCACGAGCTATGGGCGCTGCTCCAGGAGTTAGTTCGATTTGAAATTCGACCTGACGATGAGGCGGAAGGCCCGGTAATTCCTCAGGTAAGTAGCGTACAATCGGAATATCTTCCATCTTCTTTTCCTTCGTCGAGGTATCGGTAACCAGAGCCAGAATAGCAGTGTGGCCCTTTCGAAAACACTTCTGGGCCTTAAGAAAAGAGATGATGCCCACGACAGCACCACTCTTGTCACCACGAATCACGATAGGTTCTTCACCAGAACGAGGAATGCGGACGATTTTCTCCTTGCAAAGAATCTCTGCTTGATGTTGGGATAACCAATCCATCCCAATGACAATGTCGAAGCTACCCAGAACGATAGGAATGAGGTCGATAGAGAAGGTCTGATTAGCAAGAATAAGGTTACAACCCTTAACTATGTGTGTAGCTTCAAGACTTTTACCGTTTGCTAGTTCTACAACATGCTTGGTGTTTAGGGGAAGGGGGCACAACCTTGTGCGATTCACAAGATGTTGTGCGACTAAACTTAGATTAGTTGTACAGTGTGATTAAACAGTTGCACCCTATGGCTTGTGCGATTGCCTTGTGCGACCGGCTTGTACGTTTATCCTTGTGCGATTAGTTATAATGTTCCATATTTCATGCAATCTAGTTATGCAGTTTCCATTTATTTTGCAAACTAACTCTAACAGTTTCTATCTTTACTTTAGTCAATCAAATCATGGTTTTATCAATTAATTCATATGAACCCTAACCATGTTCAATGCATAACAACAACCATTACATTAAACACATTAACACGGCTCATGTTCTTGATTTCTAGCATGCATCCTAACATAACAACACAACAATCATCTGAATATGAACACATCACAGCCGATTAACATGTATTCGGTTCTATATATACGCGAGCCGATTAACATATTACCACACCATGTTTCATCAATAATCAAATTAACATTCTAGCTAGTCGTTTGTACTAAATCTCATGAATACATAACATCAATGATTCTATTAGCAAGAACCCTAACTATTGTATGAGATCATAACAATCACCATATTAATTAACATACAATCATAGCAATTATAACATCATGCATCATACCAACAACAATGAAACATTAACCGGATTAGGTGTTTGGAACGAAGAAGACTTCGAGTGAGGAAGGGGCTGCCGACTTCGAGTTAGAGGGAGGAGAGAACTAGGGTTTGGTGTGTGTGTTGTGCGATTTGCAAGAATAGGAAAACCCTCACAAAAGGATTATGCATTGCTTTATAAAGGGAAGTGGCCGAAACCCTTAATGGGCTGCCCATTCGGTTCAATTACAAAGAGTGTGGGCCGAGAGAGGTGTGGAACAAAAAGCCCAAAGGCTTGTGCGATCGGCTAAGTGTTGTGCGGTCGGGTTGTGTTGTGTTGTGTTGTGTTGTGTTGTGCAACGATGTTAAATACATACATCACATAACATAATAAACATTCCAATAAAAACACATATCACGAAGTCACATATTGTTCAAACAAGTTACATCGAAGCATCACGAGAAGTTCTAAATTACGAGTTGCCACATCCACCTTGCGCTCCTTTGCCTTCTTGTCAACCACATGGGCAAGAAAGGCGATGCATCATTTTCTCATACTCTTCCGAGCCTTCATGCAATTAATAATTTGCAGTGGTGTGTCTTGATTCTCCCCGGGCACTAAAAGATGTTCTCTCGTCAGACAGGGGGATGTGAATGATCTTCTAGTGACATATCATTTCGGCTCGATTATCGGATAACTAGTCTATGTCAACCCAATTGAATGAGTGAAAGGTCGATATTAGATTTTCTCCCTCGAAGTTCGAGTGTGCATCCGTTAATGTCTTATCCAGATTCAACTAATTTATGATCGGCCAATCCTATGGAATGAGGGGACGTCTAGCTTACCTGACTCTAGACCAAGTATATTTTGGATTCTAGGGGGATGAAACTAATACCGACACTGGTATCGAACTAATGAATGCAACGGGTTGGTTAATAGGAAATGTATCGGTGACCCTTAATGACTTCGCATGACTCCGCCAATTCCCCGTTAGCTAACTTGATAGAGTAAGACATGTCTAACCTACATGTCTCTATTTCGTGTATATGCTTAGTAGCTAAAGACACTAAGTTAAGCCGATGTTGGTATCCAAAGAATTGATACATACTGGTTGTAGAGTAGAACGTACCCATGGCAACAATGGGATTTTGGGGAGTATTCATAGTTCTACCCATACACTTACTTATTCACTTGCTTGATTCATCATTAAACATCCATGCTTGTAGTGATCTCTTTGCCACAATTAAAATCTCCTGGTTCTTTCTTAAGTATAACTAACTCATTAGTTTCCGTTTTGTGCCTAGTCTCACCACACTGCTATTCTTGGCACTTTGCAAGTGCCCTCATGATGAAAGTTTCACTTATCCCTTTTAGGATTTTGGCAAGTTACAAGCATGCTTCTTGATATCAGATTCATACCTCAGACTAGACCCCAAATGTAGCGCCCATGCGTTTGGATTCGAGTGTTATCTAGTATACAACAATCTTTTAGAGACCATAGAGGCGTCGAGGGTAACCAGCTACGTTCGCTCTAATCATAATAGAGTTCTAGAGTTCGGTTCCCAACCTTGGAATTTACCGCTAGCGGAGCAATACTATTCTCGCGTAAGATCCTTGAGTTCTTCCCACAATAACCTCGTTGTTGTATTACTCCCTATAGTTTGCACTTGGAGATTCCACCAAGTTACCGTCTCCCTCAACAGATGGCTATTCGTTTACCAAATCATTTACTTAGAAGTACATTACTAGCATGGTTAACTGACTTCCTTGTCTTTACTTAGTGGACAGGACTTACCGCACCTCCCGTATCAATGAGGTCTCGTGGCTTATAATCCGGAAAAGCCTCAGGATTAAAATGGTGTGATTGCATCTCCAAGTGTGGCATTGCCACTTGTCCTCATCCCGCCGGAATTTGAACCACTTGAATTATCGGTACCATCAGTATCATTACTAGTGTCGACTCAACAACCTCATGTTGTGCAATTTCTGCAATCTCATGTTGTTCCATAAAAATTCTAGTTCGACTTTAATAGTAGGGTGCTGGTTAACTGCCCCTTTTGGGCATAGATTTTCTTTTCAGCGCCATGTTATTTTGATACATAGTATCAAAGAGTCTAGACTTGTATTTGGACAGATATAGCCTACCATGCGCCTAAGAATTTATAACGTAATTGGTCATGGAAACCTCAAGACCGCATTGTTCATGTATGTTCGAACAATGGTAACATGAATAAACGCAACCCAAAATGCGTAGTACCTCTTGCGTGTATTGGCCATATGCCTAAGTGGGAAATGAGGTAATTCGTTGAGGAGGAGGAACCAAACGGCCGTCTCCATCCTTATAGCATGTGTTCCCTACCTTATGGACCTCGATCATCCAAAGTAGAAAAATCCTTCGTCGCACTAACCCGTGTGATGAAGATGACATCCCCTTGAGCTCAACGAGCTCCAACAAAATTGTTATAATTTCCATAGATGTTGAATAATGCAATGAAGGAGTTGTAGCATGGTCCATGCTATATCATCCCTTGGCATAAGACAAATGTCAAACGACAGAGTTTAATGTAATCATTTCCAATAGCTAAGTTAAGGTAAGGTGTCATAGACACCAAAGAACCAGCCCATGTACAAGAATTCCGAGAATGTTGAGGAAAATTCTCCATGAGTGGACAACAAATTTTGTTTGCTTTCGACGACTAGTCTCAAACGACTCGTGTTATAGATCGAATGTGATGTGCGAACCATACGTGTGATCTTCCTGTATCATAGAGTGTTATAGTAACCATTCCAGTTAGCGTTCCACTGGATAATAACTTGAACAACTTAAGAATTTTCAAATGGATTAGTGATCATTAGCTTGACCCGCAGAGCCCACTAGGATTTCCATACACTACAAGTTGTTATTACGTGGGCCCCCGTAATAATAAATTGTCTTGCATGGTCACCCTAGCATTCTCTCGTTCAAGCAGACGATCGGTCAAAGAGATGACACTATTGTCTATATACCTTCAACATAGGAGGGACCTTTGTGATGGTCCACGTGCTAACGCCTATTGTCATTATTCGTGGAAGGGCACAACGTTAGCCGAAATAGTAATAAAAGAATTTATCATAATAACAACTGGAGGGGCACCTTCAAGATGAGTACTTCATCTTCCTTGTTTGGACGAGAGTGTCTTCGTTCACGATTAGTATGAGTCTCAGGGACCTCGTCCCACTAGTAGAGTTGTTGTCCAAGGCCGCCACCTCCGCCTCGTTGTCACTACCGAAGCCAGACTTATACCCATCCGAGGGAAAACAAACATCTTCCACAGGATCAATGCTTTAGGGTCTCACTCAGGAACCACATCCGCCATAAGCTTCATAATAGACGTGAGGTAGTTATTCTCATCGAGTGAGTCAAGTGTAATAATAGAATTCGTAGTCGAAGGTACTTTCGTCATGGCAAAATATTCCGTACAACATATATAATAATACATTATATATATAATCACTAAATCTCATGTTGTTTTTGTTTCTCATGGTTCACATGTAATCCTTAATGTTTTCAAGTCTATTCCTCATAAACAAACCATGTATTGATCCTTGTTCGCCACTTGTGGCTGAGCTCGCGTGATAGATCCTCATGTTATCGTGACACAATGAAAACGTTTTGTCATTTGCCATACTTTTGAAAACACTTTTGTAATTTATCAAGTTTGTTTTTATGTGAGAGCCCTTTGGTGATTGTAGACCTAACTTTAATAAAAGTTTTTCCCCAGTTCACTACAATCGGAGCTCTGATACCAATCTGTTACACCCAGCTAGTAGCGAAAGCGTATTGTGTGTGATGTAAGAAAGGTAATCATTGCATCCAAATGTGTAAACATACTAAACAACAACGATGCCATAGATTGTAACACCTCGAAAATTTACGTTTTATAATGTGTTGACACGTGTCATAGGTTTGAACGTGTGAAAGAATGTTCATGAAGGACCAAAGCTGACAAACATTGAAACTATGTAAATATAAGGGTTCAAAGTGTCAAAAATGAATAAATATACTTTACAATAACCCTACATGATGTTTATAACCTTAAACGAATGGATCATGGATCATACGAAGCGAATGGTGAAAGAAAGTGAGAGATTTCAAACTACAGGGGTTAAATGTGTCAACATGTTAAGTTATACCTCTGAGTGCCCTTTTAGCAAACCTGAAGCCTTGTAACGATTAATTATGCTCACTAGAATGCACCATAAAAATTTCACCAAGTTTCGTTACCGTATGAGAAAGTTATGATAAAATTCGTGTGTGAGGGTTAGAACCGTCAACATTGAAAATTAGGGCTTTTCGGGTGATCACAAAGTTACCCGAGGACTTGACAAAGATGGTATAAACCTTAAAGCCCCTATATGTCAAATTAAAAGCCCCTTAATGCAAGAAACCATGTGAAAATGACCTTTCGGGAGACTAAGAGCCAAAAGTGCAATAAAAGAAAATTGGAAAACCTGAAACGGAGGTCCATGCGGGCCGCGTAAGACTTAACCATATCTTACGCGGGCCGCGTGACAGCTACCAGCGACAAAAACAACAGCCAGCTGCCTGTTGATGTTTTAAACCGACTCAAATCGCATTTGTGTGATACCATGGGCTGCCTATGATGGTATTTAGCCTATAGAAGACACATGTATCAATCCTTGATCAATGGTAGGTCCATTTGGCATCAATCTAAGAAGAGCTAAGTTACTATATAAAGCTCATGTTGCAACATGCAACCATACTTCAACATCTGATAAATTCTGGAGCATAAGGACCTGATACAAGACTTCCTAATCATCATTAGACACATGTAAGTATGTTTGACCCTTCTATATTAAGTCTAGCTTAGTATTTAGCTTAAAAGTCAAACCGTCGTAATTACGGTTTGACTTAGCGATAAAACACAAACGGTCCAGGGTTTTTTTGAAACGAAAGTTGTTATAAGTTGGTAATTATGTGGGCTTTAAACCCTTAAAAGGGCACCCACTGATTCCAATCCTAACCAGGTTGTTTGTCGAGTCAAAATTCTTTCGAAAAAGTCAACAGATTCATTAATCGTGTAATTAACGATACAGAAGGCGTGTAATATGTTTTATCATTCATATAACTTGAAAATAAGTATAATAACTTGTCTAAGCTTGTTTGATTCGACAACTTTCTATTTTGAACCGATTTGGAGCCGAAAGACGCACAGTTTGACTTTCTGCTTTGACCTCGATTCTGACCCGGTTTGGATAGGTTTAGACATGCCTTAAAGTTCCATTAGGACCTTGTAACATGTTAGTATAAACCTCTGTAGTTGTTACCTTGATTGTCCAATTCGTTGCACGTTTCCGTTAAATTGCCAAATGTTGACCATATTGCCCTTATGACCGTAGAACGAGAATTTTGGAAATATGAAAGTACAAAAATCTTTGTTACTAATTATAAAACATGTCCCTAAATTTTCACATCAGCTGGAGGTCTAGATTAGGAGTTATGCTTAATGACGTTATTAGAATGCTTCTTAGTAATTAAACGGCGTCATTAGCGTAAAGCCTATCTAAACCCAATCTTTGGCACCAAAACTTTTACCCACTGATGTAATATAATATTTTGGGATTTTTGAAGATTTTTAATTATTTTTAAACTGATCATAAGCTTGGATTAGTGCCTTGATTCGGTAAATACCGAATATGCCCTTTTCGGCCATAAAATGAGTTTTACAAATCCTTTTGATGCCAATCCAATTTCTACTGATTTCAAATAAGAAATGGAGTGTTTTGAACCTGTTGAACTGATCAGAAAACTCAGAATCCTATATTAAACCGTAAATCGCTTAAAACGACATTATACGCGTATTAAACGCATAGTTTGGGTTTAAAACTATTTTAGCATATAAGACATATAACCAAATGTTATAACCTGTTAAAATAATTTATTTTACTGATTTATTCAGACCCGGATCACAGAAGATAAATTAATCCCTTTTATAATTGTTAAAATGACCAAATTACCCTTACGGGGCTTAATATGAGATTAAACTCGTTTTGGGCATAATGGAAGGTATCATACTGATATCACAACATATTTAAGGCATGTTAACTTAGGAAACTTTTTTAGGACTCTTATGGTTATCAGTTACGCTTCATGCGCGTTCGGTTCGGTTTATGTAACTAGTTTACATAAATTAGCCGAAACGGGTCAAACCTTATCGGTTTTATCTCAAAATCCAGAATGTGTATAATATACCCATATTAAGCAAGTCTTCAAACTTGTCAGGTCTAAATCACATTCTATCCGGTCTTCGCTTAATCGTGCGTACGAACCGTATCTTTAAAACTAACCGGTCTAAGCTTAAGCTTAACTAAAGACCCGTTAGGATTCTAATAGGTTATTATAAACCTTCGTTCCAGAATAGGAGACCCGGTAAAAGATACTTGCACTCGCTGATTTTGACTTATACTTGCTCAGGTAAATACTTTTAACTTATTTTCCCTATACGGGCTTGGGGTACGGTATATAAAATACCGCTTGGTCGGGCATTCGACCTTAATCGTTTTGGGGGTTAAGTATTATCGCGATGACCGTTTAAATTGTTTTGTTTGCTTAAAGCCTTTGGGGGTTAATGACCATGTCCCGGATATCCCTGGCATCAATTTAAGAAATGGCCACGACCTTAGCGCACAGGTGTAGGCGTACACCTGTAAGTGTCTCATATACATAATGTGGTGTGTCTATTGATCTTTAACCCGGCACGAACCGGGCTACTGAACGCATAAGAAACATGTAAATCTTTTGCAAGTATTATATTCAAATAATTATCCCAAGTTATAAAATATTATTTGTGCCTTGTGCCTTAAATGCATTTTCTTAAACTCTTTTCAAAATGAGTCAGTTGATCGTATTTACCAGTGTAAACTGACGTATTTTCTCAAAAAGGTTAAATGCAGGTACTACGCGTAATAGGCTGGCTTTTCTCCTAGCATCCACAATAAGTCTCGCAAGCTTGGATGTCATAGACTATTGAACACTGTTTCCTTTTATTTTGAACTACCTGTGGATTTGTATTCGACTACTTGTGATACTTAATATTACAATATCGTTTGGTTGAAATGAATCTATACTTTGCTTCCGCTGTGCATTTAAATATTGTGTTGTTTGACTATTATGTTGCCAACCACGTCACGATACTCCCCCACCGGGCCCATCGGTGACACGTGGAAATCGGGGTGTGACAGGTTGGTATCAGAGCCAACATTGAGTGAATTAAACGCTAGCCTTTTGTGTTTAATCTCAATAACACAATTGCACATTCCTAAATCTTCGAGTCTAGACATAGAACTTAGGAATAATCCAAAAATGTTTTTATCTTAATTTGAACTTTGTCCTTTATTTTTCCTTGCTGTTACCTTTGTTTATATTAACAGGTTAACAATGCCACCAAGATTCAGGCACGGAGGACGAGGAAAAGGGTCGATCAGCGCCCCTAACGACCACGAGGCCGGGCCTTCGCGCCGGCGAACTCCTTCTTCTACAAGGAGTATAGATCCGCGAGAACCTTGGAGGACTTATGAGGAGCCAGCCAGACAATCTACGTCGCACAGCTCAACGCCATCATATCATCACTCCTATGGGCCTCAGTCCGAGAATGAGCCCAACAACCCGCAACCTTCATACATATCGTTACAGCGATCCTCATCGCAAGATTCCTTCCGCGACCCTACACCTATTTTTCAGGGCCAGTTTAACCCAGTAGAGTACCTACCTGAACAAGTGGGCTTTAACCCACTAGGATCGGAGGATCATTTTTCCGGTGATCCAGCGAGGGACATGGACGAGGATACAGATCCCGACGAGCCTGCAACTGGAACCCCGAACCATCCTGTTGAGATCTCAGATGGTTCATCTTATCACGGATTACCCTACCAAGGTCCGGATAGTCATCAGGCACGGTTCGACCGGTGTGAGTGGTACTTTACACCATCCTACCACCCATCGCCTCAGCAGCAGCAGCAGCAGCAGCAAGATCCCTCTGGGGATCCACGTTTTGTGGCAGTCACGCCACCGCCACCATCGCCGCCAGTTCATCTAGAGCCTCCAGAACCACCAAGACGTAGGAGGACTGGCGCACGGATGTCAGCACGAGGAGGGGAGTTTCATTTCAGTACCCCTCAACACTCTAGTGGCAGCCACTACCCGCCTCTATATGAAGAACCACAAGTGGGTGGACCCTCAGTTCCAGTATCAGAGGTGAATTCGACACCTATTGCACCGCCATCACCGGGTGTTGGCAACCCTATCCCTGCTTATACTGCTCCGGCAGCTTACAATCCATTCGGACCGCCAGCATACACTAACTATAACTATGCCGAGGCCGACCCATACCAAGTGGCAGCAGACTACAATGCCCTTCACCCAGAAGGACCTTATGGAACACCCTGGGGAGTGGGATACCCAGCTCGTGGGTATCAAGTACCTGCTCAGCCACCACTACAGTACCAGCCACCACGGTTTTCCCCACCAGAACAGGAGGATCTCCGTTAAAGACTGGAAAGGGTTGAGCGAGACTTCCAGAGAGAACGTAGGAAGAATCAGGGATTCATGAGTGGCTTAGCAGGTTTGCTGAAAGGAAGGAAGAAACGGGATCGTTAAATCCCAATATGTATTATTGTATTTCCTAGTTTAAATCAAGTCCCTGTGTGGACATTTCTTTATGTATGTATGTAGTCCCTGCGTGGACATCTATCTTTGTACTTAGTCCCTATGTGGACTTGTCTCTGTTAGTCCCTGCGAGGACATTTGTTTTTGTAACAGTCCCTGCGAGGATTTGTATTGCCAGTATAGCTCCTGTGAGGGCAAGTGTTTCAGTGAAAAGTCCCGTTTAGGGCAAAATGTACTACTTTTAAATTTTAATGGAATGTAAGTTTATAAATTTCATCTTTGCTATGTTATGCATAATTAAATTATATATGAAATAAATAATCGGAATCATTCATTTTAAAAATATACATCTGCCTATTTTAATTATTAATAAGGATCTTAAAGGTATAACCTAGCCTGCATGTCATTTTAAGACCTGGCCAAGATGGTAAAACCCGTTAAAAAGATTCAAATCCCAGTTAACATCTGAAAACATGTTAACACTCCTGGCAGACGTGATTCGTTAAAAATCACACGTGTTATTATTATATAAGGATCTTTTCAAAGATTCCTAACCCAACTAAATGATCTCTGAATCATGGGTTAAATCATCAATAAATATGATCAGTTCTTTTACCATCCATTGGTAATAGAATGCCTACGGGCCCTTCTCATTTTCATATGAGACAAAAGACAGTAATAGTCTGTGACCCTGTCTGATAAAGGTAATGAACTATGTTCAAATTTAATAAGCCTTGATTCTCTGAAATCATAGCTTATGATTTAATTTGTCCCTGTGACTAAGCCTTATGTGCTAATAAAACTGTTATTGTTTTATAATTAGGATGAATTATATTAAAAATCCTAAATAAATGTGAGTAATAAATTAACCATATATGGTCTATGATTACCACGGTTAATAAAATTTCCATAAAAGACAATTCTATAATAAACTCACCAATAAATTATTGTCAATATGTAACAGTTCAAGCAACATGGCAGACTCAAACGAGATCAACAGTCACCCCAGGAGAGAGCATGATAATGCCCGAGTAAATGTAGCGGGTGCAGAATTACAGGCAATGATAGATAATGCCGTTAATCGAGCTATGGATAGACAGCTCCATGAATCCAGTGGTACCCGTGCAAGGACCCAATCTGCACCACACTCTAGAACACCCTCCAGGACCCACACTGCCCACAACAGTAATACTCACCACTCATCAAACCAGAGGAGTGCTCCATCCCAAAGAGTCGTACAAAATCAAGAACCCCGTAATAAGGGTTGCTCCTATAAGTACTTCGTTTCGTGCAAACCCAGGGATTTCACTAGGGAAAAAGGAGCAGTAGATTGCATGACTTGGTTGGACGAGATGGATACGGTTGTGGATATCAGTGGTTGCAATGATAGGGATATTGTGAAATTCGTGTCTCAGTCTTTTAAGGGAGAAGCATTAGCTTGGTGGAGATATTTGATCCAGGCTACGGGGAAAGTTCCGTTGTACAATATGACCTGGGAGCAGTTCATGACGCTGATCAAAGAAAACTACTGCCCTCAGCATGAGGTTGAGAAAATTGAAGCTGACTTCTTGTCGCTGGTCATGAGAAACCTAGATTGTCAGGCCTACCTTACCAGTTTTAACACTTTGTCAAGATTGGTTCCATATTTGGTAACTCCGGAACCCAAACGTATAGCCCGTTTCATTGGGGGTTTGGCCCCGGAGATCAAGGCAAGTGTGAAGGCCTCCAGACCAGCTACTTTTCGGTCTGCAGCGGACATATCATTGTCTCTTACCTTGGATGCGGTCAGGCAGAAATCGCAGAGGAACACTGATACCGAAAAGAGGAAGCGTGAGGATGACAACTCACGACGTTCAGACAAGAAGCAAAAGGGAAACAATGACCACAAGAAGGGGTCAGGATTTAGGAAGGATGGTCAGCAGACGGGTGAAAAACCCAGATGTAAAATCTGCAAGAGACAGCACTTTGGGAAGTGCATGTATGAATCAAATTCGAATTCACAATTGAAGTCTTTTGCATGTGGGTTGTGCAAGTCCAAGGAACACAAGACCTTGGATTGCAAGAAGATGAAGGATGCGACCTGCTACGGTTGCAATGAAAAGGGGCACATCAAGACCAATTGCCCAAAATACGCCAAGAAGCCTGAAGAGGCTAAGAAGACCAATGCTAGGGTCTTCAGGATGGATGCTAAGGAAGCCGTCAAGGACGACAATGTGATAACAGGTACCTTTCTCGTAAATAATGTTTATGCGAGAGTGTTATTTGATTCAGGCGCTGATAAGTCGTTCGTAGATAATAAGTTTTGTGAATTGTTGAAATTACCGGTTAAGACCTTAAGGGTGAAGTATGAGGTGGAACTAGCAGATGGCACTTTAGAAACCGCCTCAACCTTATTAGATGGATGTTTCATATCCATTAAGAACCACTCTTTTCCTTTGTCCCTACTTCCTTTGAAACTAGCCGGTTTCGACATAGTTTTGGGTATGGACTGGTTATCTCATAATCAGGCCCAGATTATTTGCAATAAGAAGCAAGTGGTGATCAAGACTAAGTCTGGTGAATCACTTACTAACCAGGGAGATACCCAGTATGGGCTGCCTGAGAAGATGTCTTTGCTCAAGGACTCTAAGTGTTTGAAGAAGGGTTGTGTCATCTACATGGCACAAGTGATTATTGATGAGCCGAAGCCCAAGATTGGGGATATCCCCGTCATTTCTAAATACCCTGAAGTCTTTCCAGAAGAACTACCTGGGTTGCCACCAGATAGACAAGTAGAATTCAGAATTGACATTATTCCTGGATCAGCACCGGTTGCAAGGGCGCCTTATAGGTTGGCACCAACAGAGATGAAGGAATTGAGAACGCAGCTAGATGATTTGCTTGCCAAAGGTTTCATCAAACCTAGTTCGTCTCCTTGGGGAGCACCAGTTTTATTTGTCAAGAAGAAGGATGGATCGATGCGTCTGTGCATCGACTACCGCGAGCTTAATAAGGTCACTATCAAGAATAGGTATCCTTTGTAACCACCCTGGTTTTCACACTCGCAATTTATTCCGACAGGCATGATAACAAATACCGTGTTTGGAATGAAACTTATTTGAACATACTTGCTTTGTGCTTATACATGCTTATACCAATACAAACACGTGAAACAATTACAATCTTGTTGAGTTTTAGACTATTAAACAAGACTACACAAACTATAAGGGCCTATTATGACATTTTGTAACTTACTTTATAAATAAAAGAATTAAATTTTTAAACTTTTAAAAGTCTAGGGTTCAAAATGTCATTTTTGATACTTATATTTTAAATAAAACAAATATATATATTTGAATTAAAAGTCAAGGGACCATTTGGCCTTTTTCTTAAACTTGAACTACAGGGACTGTTCTTGTCATCTTAAAACTCTTTTTAACCTAATAACATTAACCGGGTTAGTTAAAATACAAAGGTTTTCTCATTTAGAGACTAACCAAGTTAGTCTATCCAGTTAACTAATACAGGGGCTATTTTTGTATATTATGAAACCTCAGGGACCTAACTGTAACTTCTGTTACATTTAATTAAATAAAAAAAAAAGGAAAAAGGTTTTATGGAAAACCTTTGAAAACCGGCCTCTTATCAGGATCGAACTCGGGACCTCTCGGTTAACAAACAAACACACAACCACTCGGCCGGGCATGCCACATCCGATTTATTCTTGACTCGTATTATATTTATAAACTATTTAAAACCGAACTGAATTTAATAATTCAGATCTGTAAGTTACGGGATTTCGAACAAATCCACCAAAATCGATCTGTTCCACTTGTTTACTTGATTAACTTATCTGAAATCATTCCCACATGTTCCCAACCCCATTACCAACTCATTTTCGCATTAATTCGACACACTTTATTGCCCATTCGGCTATAATTCAAATTTTTATAAAAATAATTTAAAGTGGAACAAACCCACTGATTCCTGTCGATTTTGTGTTGAATTGAGGTATTATTAAAGTCCCTTCAATCCCCACGATCATTCTACACCATTCACATTTCACAAACACTTCGAAATTACGTCTGTTCGCCGTCTGCAAATCTCGCCGGAATTCATACTCGCCGGACATAGCCGTTTCCTCGTTTCCCGACGTTACCGGAACAGTTTTATTCATCCAATCAGTATGTTCATACTTATTTAATATTTCTGCAAGTTTAATTCGATTATAATCCTGTTTTGAATCAGAATCGGGCGGGTTTGACCTTCGTTGACCAGTTTGGGGAAGAAGACAATGAATAGTATTTTGTTTTCTTTTTATTTAAACAGTTTTATTCAATAATTCATATTTAATCGATTTTAATCAGTTAAAGTACGAAATTTTTAACATGTATACTTTAAACACTGATACATTTACTAAAAATATAAAACTTGCAAAAGTATTTATAAAACCAATTTTTATATTTTTAAAACAGATTTATACTTTAAAATTCATATTAAATCCGATTTTCAGAAATAAAATCTGAAAATTTTATGATACTTATTTATTATGTTGTACATTACAGAAATAATTTTATTACTAATATTTCATGTAATTCTGTTATTTTTATAAATAAATCCGTATTTACACTATAAAAATATAGTTTGATTTAACATATTTAAATTAAATAACTATATAATTTTTATCCGAAATTATTTTTATGATATTATATACATTATTCTGAGTTTATATAAATTTTGTCACTGTTTTATTATTTACAGTTTATTTTACATAATTAAATCAGTTAAGTTATTTAATTAAACTTAACAGTTTTATTTATATAATTATACAAACTCTGCCCGAAAATATTTTTATAACAAAATACATAATTTTCTGGGTTTATAAAATTTCTGAAACTGATTTTTTATTTACATATTATTTTAATAACTAAAACCATATAAACCATTATTATTATTTTAACCTTTTATTCCAAATTATTTATATAAAAATATTAAAAGACTCTAATAATTACTGTAAATCAGTAATATTACAAGTTAATAATCAAAAATGTTATTTTTAATTATTCTGATTTAAATTAATTATTTTGATAATTAATCATATAATTATCATATTAAAACAAAATGCTTATTATTTATCAAATAATTATATACTTTTGTACTTCTAAATTCAATTATAAAGTTATAAATTAATTATATCACTTGCACAATATTTTACCAATAATCATTATATTTAATTATGTTATTTAATTATACTAATTAATTATATTTGATTTATTATTACAAATATTTATATTAAAACAATTACATATCTTTGCAATGTTATTATTTATGTCAAATTAATATTTTTCATAAATAATTCCGTTACATCATATTCATTTTCCGAGTCCTCTTGTTAGGTTAACAAAATCACATAATTACCATTTAATCAAAACACTACCGAATCCTATAGATTTAGGATTTCCAATTATCCAATTAAACATTATTGTTGATACATATTCCATATTGTTGCATGTTCAATCAATTAGAGTGACGTGGAATCTTATTCCCAAGAACTCTCACACTTTGCATATTTGTTTGGACTTAACCGAAATCAAGGTGAGTTCATAGTCCCTTTTTACATTATTTTTGGGATGATACATATGTTACAATGTGATACAAACTATTTGCTATACATGGTTTCCCCGATTGTTTTTGCATTTGCTTAATACTTTGTTGTTTACTTTAAGAAGTTTACGTTCATTAACATGTACTTGCCCATCGGTTGTATTATAGCGCTATAGGATTGACGCCCCATTTCACTTCTCAAACTATTGTTGTGATATTGATAACTATTGCTGTGGCATTGATAACTAATGTGAGAACTAAGAAGTGAGGTGATATTACCGAGTACGTCTGAATGGTTTGAATGTACCACTAAGTAAATATATGTATTACTCTTTTGCTATAAAGACATATCGACAACCATTTTTTTGTTGAAACTATATCTATATCACATTGACAATTTTTGCAGAAACAAAACCTATGAATTCACTCAACCGTTTGTTGATCCTTTTACTCCTAACATATGTTTCAGGTGACAATGTTTGATGACATGAATTGCAAGAATATTTTACATAAGATTGATTCAAGACTTATGCCTTAGACTAAATCCGAAATCAAGTGTACCTGTTATGTTGTATTTTTATTTATGTACAAGAATTTCTTTTGGATTTGAATGCAATCTATTTAATTGAACCTTAATCATATTTCAACTTAATTTAAACTCCATGTGCTCAAATGCATTCTATCAAGTTTCGTGACACCTTTGGCTTTTCCGCCTCCGGCCGGGGTGTTACAGATTGGTATCAGAGCCATGGTTATAGGGATTTAGGTTATTAGAAATTACTTTTGACCTAGACTATAACTTACCTAGGACACTTTCCATTAGTAACTCTTCCGTTATCTTTGCCTTGTCTTCATCTCTATTCTTATCTTTTGTAACCAATGCCTCGTCACCACAGATCTTATCTTTAGATTTTACAAATACTCATCACCTATCCTTAGGTGATTATTTTCAAAACCTCTTCTGATTTTTAGTTCTCATCAAAGTCTTGGGCTCTAATAACGAACTCGTGCAATCTGGAAGGGTGGATGCCTGTATTCTGAGTTTTCTGTCTAGGCAAGCACTTCGTATAAATCTCATCAGACGCGAGACCAGTTGTGCTTACCTGGGAATTCTTGGGATGAGTATCCACTTATAGGCTAAAGCATGACTTCACCAAGTTATAAGAACCCAACTACTTTGACTTGTCATTGATGTCGTTTATTCGTGGAATAAATGATATCCATCTTGTTACGTGTATTCTTTGATCCTCATTGATTTTATGAAACTACATTACCCCATTATGAAATCACTATAATCTTTCTTCCAGAAAATGCCTCCATGACGAGTCACACGTTTGCCTACCTGGGAACTATCGATGAGAGTACAGTATGCCTATCGGCTCAAGGCATGTTACCCTAATTCAAAAGATTTTTTTTTTCTTTTCTCCGTTTCAGAACAATCCATGTGCTAATCAACCTACATTGTACTATATTCGATTTATTACGATCCGATTCCCTCTTTTTCAAAGTTCAAAATTTTCTCGAGACCATACCTGTCAGATTCAAAATTTCAAACTAGCTGCAGAACGTAGCATGGAAGCACTAACCGATCACATGGTGTAAATCCGGAATCTCCTTATCTATATAAGGAACTCACTACACGAGCTAATCTACACAAGAACTACAAACTTCTGATATAACTCAACACATACCCAAACCTTTCTTAGTTCAACAAAACCCCATATCCAAATGGCAAATCTCCCAACAGCATATGCTGAATCTTCAAATGCAGCAAAAATTCATCCTTTCCTTCAGTTTACTACTCTACACTATCAAGAGAGGTATCAAAAACTCAAGCATAAAGAAGTTCTTACTATTAGCATTATTGATTGGCAACGAATAGGAATGTTTGATTTCAGTGGTTTGCTGCCAAGATCACTACAACCTAATACACCCTGGCGCCGTTTCTTCGACATCCTAGAACCATCATACGATGAACTAGTGTATGAGTTCTTGTCCACTTTCTATTACAAATCTAATGAAAATCTTACCAATGAATCCATTCATTTTCAACTTTGTGGGCAATTTCATACTATGTCATTAACAGAATTCGCAGTTCATCTGGGCATATATACAGATGAAGAAGTCAAACAACCCATTTTTACGGAGGCATCAACATCTGGTTCCTCCGCGAATATGATAAATTATTGGCAATACCATTCATTAAAAGAATGGTGTATCAACAACAATTCTACAAGCTTCATAGACCCTTGTTATCAATATATGCACCGTGTGTTAGCCCACACTATCACGGGGCGCAAACATAATATACACAGGGTTAAAACAATCGAACTTTTCTATTTGTATAGTATTTTTGAGCAAGTTCCCTGTAATATTGCCCACGAGCTTGCTGAATATTTTTCTAGTCAACATTCAAATCCTCTGAGAAGTCTCAGGGGAGGGTCTTACATTACAAAAATAGCACAATCATTAGGTGTCTTAAGTGATCAGATTATCCAGGGATTATCTCCACCGAAGGCACCTGGGATTGTAAATCCTTACACCATGAGGCTAACCTCTGTTCATATTGGTACACTAACACAATCATCACAGTTGGGGGGAGCTCCAGTTACCTTAGAGAATACCTTCCCACAAAATTTACAACAATCATTTTTGCAGTTTCCTCAACCGTCTTTTTATCGGTTTGATATGCAACCACTGCTGCCATACATACAAGAACCTATTACAACTAACTTACCCCAACCTTTAATACCGAACGTCTTACCAAGCTTCCCAACGTTACCTTTCGAGGAAAATTCAATGATGCAAGGAACTTGGTTTGATGAAAACATGATGACTCAAGATCAGTTAGCATCAGAACCCTTTTTGCAAGCACCATTAATGCCACATTCTTTCCAATCACTGTTGAACGAAGTAGAACAACTGCCACCAACTGATATAGCAGGCCCAAGTACGATGCCTCAAATGAATCTACCTCCAGATTCATTGGGAGACGAAGTGACTAGGTTAAACCATCAAGTTCAAAATTTGTCTCAACAAATAAGATGGCTGACAGAAAGAAATAACTGGTTGGAAGACATGCTAAGACAATTAGCTGCTCGGATGGAATTGACTCTACCACTTCCACCACTTTTTAGTTCTGAGTCTGAATTTGATTAATTTCCATTTTATCTTTGAACTCCTAAGACGAGAACAACCTTATGCCTAGTTCTCAAAAAGGTGATTGAAGTAGAAATGCTTTAACCTAGTCTATAGTTTTAGAGCTTCATTCTTATGATTTGCTTGAAACTACTTGCATGATACCTTAATTGCTTTTACTTATTCTTTTCCGATCTTTTAAACGTATATGTCACTTATGTGTTAAACACTTAACATGCTATACTTGTTCTACATGTACCCGTATGATTTATCAATATTAAACAATATATAAATTATACCTTACATACCTCAAGTGTATCAAAAATTTTCGTTTAATGTGTTAAAAAAAAAAAAAAATTGTATGGTAATAAAAAAAATGGTGAAACCGGCCGTCCCCGGAATCGAACCCGGGTCTAGGCCACACCCTTTCGCGCGCCTAGCCAACCGAGCTAGGTGCCTAGTTTGTGAGATTTCCGTTTTGGGTTAAATATAAGCACATGTACAATAACTCCCTTACTTTTTACTAAAAGACACCTACTTATCCTCCTTATGTTGTTAATAATTGTTTTATTATCCCATTAATTATGTGCCATTCTTGACATGTTTATACTTGTTTGTTTAATCTTCAAACAAATACAGTTTGCTTCGTATATTGATACTGAATGCATAAATTACAAACACATGTACTCTTGGTACAGTAAACTTACATTGCTAATGACAATCCATGCTTAGTTTATAATGCACACTATTAGTTTGATTTATGTGAAACAAAATTTCATTTTGCTTGAATGAAATACCTACGACTAATTTTTTTTTTGTATACAAAACAAACGATGCTATCATTACGAATGTGAAATACGTTTTGATTCAATTGATGTTATGTTAAATTAATGCTTGTTTGATTTAAACAATACCTCAATTTTATTTGTTTCCTCACTTAACTAGAAGTACTATGTGGACCATGCAACGAAACACGTAATTTTGGGTGCACACTAAATTACGAGGTTCGATGCATGAGAATCATAGTAAGCCTTGTTAAGTAAGGAGACACATACAAACCTTATGTGGTTGTGTGATTATCCATTTGCTTATTGGTATATACCTTTGTTTGCCAAAGATTTACATTACAAATACAGCATAGCAAAGTGCCATGCAAAACAATTTCTATACAATGATCCTCGTAAATTCCTCAAAATTTACAGCATCAAAACAATGATTTGATTATTTTTCTAATCATTACAATTACATTCTACAGTCTTTTTCGAATAAATTTCGGGACGAAATTTTCTAAAGTAGGGGAGACTGTAACCACCCTGGTTTTCACACTCGCAATTTATTCCGACAGGCATGATAACAAATACCGTGTTTGGAATGAAACTTATTTGAACATACTTGCTTTGTGCTTATACATGCTTATACCAATACAAACACGTGAAACAATTACAATCTTGTTGAGTTTTAGACTATTAAACAAGACTACACAAACTATAAGGGCCTATTATGACATTTTGTAACTTACTTTATAAATAAAAGAATTAAATTTTTAAACTTTTAAAAGTCTAGGGTTCAAAATGTCATTTTTGATACTTATATTTTAAATAAAACAAATATATATATTTGAATTAAAAGTCAAGGGACCATTTGGCCTTTTTCTTAAACTTGAACTACAGGGACTGTTCTTGTCATCTTAAAACTCTTTTTAACCTAATAACATTAACCGGGTTAGTTAAAATACAAAGGTTTTCTCATTTAGAGACTAACCAAGTTAGTCTATCCAGTTAACTAATACAGGGGCTATTTTTGTATATTATGAAACCTCAGGGACCTAACTGTAACTTCTGTTACATTTAATTAAATAAAAAAAAAGGAAAAAGGTTTTATGGAAAACCTTTGAAAACCGGCCTCTTATCAGGATCGAACTCGGGACCTCTCGGTTAACAAACAAACACACAACCACTCGGCCGGGCATGCCACATCCGATTTATTCTTGACTCGTATTATATTTATAAACTATTTAAAACCGAACTGAATTTAATAATTCAGATCTGTAAGTTACGGGATTTCGAACAAATCCACCAAAATCGATCTGTTCCACTTGTTTACTTGATTAACTTATCTGAAATCATTCCCACATGTTCCCAACCCCATTACCAACTCATTTTCGCATTAATTCGACACACTTTATTGCCCATTCGGCTATAATTCAAATTTTTATAAAAATAATTTAAAGTGGAACAAACCCACTGATTCCTGTCGATTTTGTGTTGAATTGAGGTATTATTAAAGTCCCTTCAATCCCCACGATCATTCTACACCATTCACATTTCACAAACACTTCGAAATTACGTCTGTTCGCCGTCTGCAAATCTCGCCGGAATTCATACTCGCCGGACATAGCCGTTTCCTCGTTTCCCGACGTTACCGGAACAGTTTTATTCATCCAATCAGTATGTTCATACTTATTTAATATTTCTGCAAGTTTAATTCGATTATAATCCTGTTTTGAATCAGAATCGGGCGGGTTTGACCTTCGTTGACCAGTTTGGGGAAGAAGACAATGAATAGTATTTTGTTTTCTTTTTATTTAAACAGTTTTATTCAATAATTCATATTTAATCGATTTTAATCAGTTAAAGTACGAAATTTTTAACATGTATACTTTAAACACTGATACATTTACTAAAAATATAAAACTTGCAAAAGTATTTATAAAACCAATTTTTATATTTTTAAAACAGATTTATACTTTAAAATTCATATTAAATCCGATTTTCAGAAATAAAATCTGAAAATTTTATGATACTTATTTATTATGTTGTACATTACAGAAATAATTTTATTACTAATATTTCATGTAATTCTGTTATTTTTATAAATAAATCCGTATTTACACTATAAAAATATAGTTTGATTTAACATATTTAAATTAAATAACTATATAATTTTTATCCGAAATTATTTTTATGATATTATATACATTATTCTGAGTTTATATAAATTTTGTCACTGTTTTATTATTTACAGTTTATTTTACATAATTAAATCAGTTAAGTTATTTAATTAAACTTAACAGTTTTATTTATATAATTATACAAACTCTGCCCGAAAATATTTTTATAACAAAATACATAATTTTCTGGGTTTATAAAATTTCTGAAACTGATTTTTTATTTACATATTATTTTAATAACTAAAACCATATAAACCATTATTATTATTTTAACCTTTTATTCCAAATTATTTATATAAAAATATTAAAAGACTCTAATAATTACTGTAAATCAGTAATATTACAAGTTAATAATCAAAAATGTTATTTTTAATTATTCTGATTTAAATTAATTATTTTGATAATTAATCATATAATTATCATATTAAAACAAAATGCTTATTATTTATCAAATAATTATATACTTTTGTACTTCTAAATTCAATTATAAAGTTATAAATTAATTATATCACTTGCACAATATTTTACCAATAATCATTATATTTAATTATGTTATTTAATTATACTAATTAATTATATTTGATTTATTATTACAAATATTTATATTAAAACAATTACATATCTTTGCAATGTTATTATTTATGTCAAATTAATATTTTTCATAAATAATTCCGTTACATCATATTCATTTTCCGAGTCCTCTTGTTAGGTTAACAAAATCACATAATTACCATTTAATCAAAACACTACCGAATCCTATAGATTTAGGATTTCCAATTATCCAATTAAACATTATTGTTGATACATATTCCATATTGTTGCATGTTCAATCAATTAGAGTGACGTGGAATCTTATTCCCAAGAACTCTCACACTTTGCATATTTGTTTGGACTTAACCGAAATCAAGGTGAGTTCATAGTCCCTTTTTACATTATTTTTGGGATGATACATATGTTACAATGTGATACAAACTATTTGCTATACATGGTTTCCCCGATTGTTTTTGCATTTGCTTAATACTTTGTTGTTTACTTTAAGAAGTTTACGTTCATTAACATGTACTTGCCCATCGGTTGTATTATAGCGCTATAGGATTGACGCCCCATTTCACTTCTCAAACTATTGTTGTGATATTGATAACTATTGCTGTGGCATTGATAACTAATGTGAGAACTAAGAAGTGAGGTGATATTACCGAGTACGTCTGAATGGTTTGAATGTACCACTAAGTAAATATATGTATTACTCTTTTGCTATAAAGACATATCGACAACCATTTTTTTGTTGAAACTATATCTATATCACATTGACAATTTTTGCAGAAACAAAACCTATGAATTCACTCAACCGTTTGTTGATCCTTTTACTCCTAACATATGTTTCAGGTGACAATGTTTGATGACATGAATTGCAAGAATATTTTACATAAGATTGATTCAAGACTTATGCCTTAGACTAAATCCGAAATCAAGTGTACCTGTTATGTTGTATTTTTATTTATGTACAATAATTTCTTTTGGATTTGAATGCAATCTATTTAATTGAACCTTAATCATATTTCAACTTAATTTAAACTCCATGTGCTCAAATGCATTCTATCAAGTTTCGTGACACCTTTGGCTTTTCCGCCTCCGGCCGGGGTGTTACATCCTTTGCCCAGAATCGACGATCTGTTCGATCAACTTCAAGGGGCAAGTTTCTTCTCGAAGATTGACTTGAGGTCAGGCTACCATCAATTGAAGGTCAGAGATGAAGACGTGCACAAAACAGCATTTAGGACTCGTTATGGTCATTACGAGTTCCTAGTGATGCCTTTTGGGCTCACTAATGCACCGGCCGCGTTCATGGATCTCATGAATCGCGTTTGCAAGCCGCACTTAGATAAATTCATCATCGTTTTCATCGATGATATCCTCATCTACTCTAAGAACCAAGCTGACCACGAGAAGCATCTTCACTGCATTTTGGAACTACTTCATAAAGAAAAGCTCTATGCCAAGTTCTCGAAGTGTGAATTCTGGCTTCGAGAAGTCCAATTTCTTGGACATGTTGTTAGTGAGCGTGGTATCCAAGTAGATCCCGCTAAAGTTGAAGCTGTCATGAATTGGCATGAGCCAAAGACGCCTACAGAAATTCGTAGCTTCCTAGGTTTGGCAAGATACTATAGGCGATTCATTGAAAACTTCTCAAGGATTGCTGCACCCCTGACTTCACTGACACGTAAGAAGATTAAGTTTGACTGGGGTCCTAAGCAGCAGGAATCCTTCGATATTCTGAAAAAAAAGTTGAGCAATGCTCCAGTACTGACATTGCCGGATGGAATCGAGGAGTTTGTAGTTTATTGTGATGCATCACACACCGGGATGGGATGTGTGCTTATGCAAAAAGGCAAAGTCATTGCCTATGCTTCACGCCAGTTAAAGGTGCACGAAAAGAATTACACCACCCATGACTTGGAGTTGGGTGCCGTTGTATTCGCACTAAAACTTTGGAGGCACTACTTATATGGAATCAAATGTGTGATCTATTCTGATCACAAGAGCCTTCAACATCTGTTCAATCAGAAGGATTTGAACATGAGGCAACGCCGTTGGATGGAAACTCTGAATGATTATGATTGTGAAATCAGATATCATCCCGGCAAGGCGAATGTAGTCGCTGATGCCTTGAGTCTAAAGGAAAGGGTGAAACCCATCCGAATCAATGCCAAGCGCATGGAGATAAAGAACAATTTGATTGAAAGGTTGTTAGCTGCACAGAAGGAAGCTGTGTTGGAAGCTAACTATCCTAACGAAAAGCTAGGGGTAACTGAGGAGCAGTTAACACTTAGCAAGGACGGAATACTAAGATTGAATGGACGAATATGGGTTCCAATTTATGGAGGCCTTCGAGATGTTATCCTCCAGGAAGCCCATAGTTCCAAATACTCCGTTCATCCTGGAGCTGATAAGATGTACCAGGATCTAAGGGCGAATTATTGGTGGATAGGCTTGAAGAAGTCTGTAGCCACGTATGTAGCTAAATGCTTGACTTGTGCGCAAGTCAAAGCAGAACATCAAAAGCCGTCAGGTTTGCTACAACAGCCTGAACTTCCCACATGGAAGTGGGAGATGGTGACGATGGATTTCATCACCAAGCTGCCAAAGACAAGGAAAGGCAATGATACTATATGGGTGATCGTTGATAGACTGACTAAGTCAGCTCATTTCTTACCCATCAAGGAGACTTATAGCTCTGACATGCTAGCCCAGTTATACGTTGATAAGATTGTAGCCTTGCATGGCATACCTGTGTCTATTATCTCTGACCGAGATACTAGATACACGTCACATTTTTGGAAAAGCTTCCAACAATCTTTGGGCACGCGTTTGAATTTTAGTACGGCTTACCATCCTCAAACAGACGGTAAGAGTGAGCGTACTATCCAAACGTTGGAAGACATGCTTCGTGCATGTGTGATTGATTTGGGTGGTAGTTGGGATAACCACCTACCACTAATTAAGTTCTCCTGCAACAATAGCTACCACACCAGCATTAAGGCTGCGCCTTTCGAGGCATTATACGGTAGAAAGTGTAGATCGCCCGTTTGTTGGGCGGAAGTTGGAGATGTCCAATTGTCAGGACCAGAGATAGTGTTCGAGACAACGGACAAGATTGTCCAGATTCATGACCGTCTCAAAGCTGCCCGTGATAGGCAGAAGAGTTACGCCGATCCAAAGCGTAAAGCTTTTCACTTCGAAGTAGGTGACAAAGTATTGCTTAAGGTATCACCCTGGAAGGGAGTGATGCGGTTTGGTAAGAAAGGCAAGCTAAGCCCGAGATACATAGGACCTTTTGAGGTTATCGAACGTATCGGGTCAGTTGCCTATAAGTTAAACTTACCTGAAGAGCTCAGTAGTATACACAATGTGTTCCACATCTGCAATCTGAAGAAGTGTTTCGCTGACGAATCACTGGTTATACCACATACAGATGTGCATATAGATGAGAGCTTAAGATTTCTTGAAAAACCTTTGTCGATTGAGGATCGACGGGTGAAGAAGCTTCGAAGGAAGCATGTGCCTATTGTAAAGGTCAAATGGGATGCCCGTAGAGGTCCCGAGTATACGTGGGAGGTTGAGTCCACGATGAAAGAAAAGTACCCTTATCTATTTCAGTAAATCTCGAGGTCGAGATTTCTTTTAAGGGGGTGAGGATGTAACACCTCGAAAATTTACGTCTTATAATGTGTTGACACGTGTCATAGGTTTGAACGTGTGAAAGAATGTTCATGAAGGACCAAAGTTGACAAACAATGAAACTATGTAAATATAAGGGTTCAAAGTGTCAACAATGAATAAATATACTTTACAATAACCCTACATGATGTTTATAACCTTAAACGAATGGATCATGGATCATACGAAGCGAATGGTGAAAGAAAGTGAGAGATTTCAAACTACAGGGGTTAAATGTGTCAACATGTTAAGTTATACCTCTGAGTGATCTTTTAGCAAACCCGAAGCCTTGTAACGATTAATTATGCTCACTAGAATGCACCATAAAAATTTCACCAAGTTTCGTTACCGTATGAGAAAGTTATGATAAAATTCGTGTGTGAGGGTTAGAACCGTCAACATTGAAAATTAGGGCTTTTCGGGTGATCACAAAGTTACCCGAGGACTTGACAAAGATGGTATAAACCTTAAAGCCCCCATATGTCAAATTAAAAGCCCCTTAATGCAAGAAACCATGTGAAAATGACCTTTCGGGGGACTAAGGGCCAAAAGTGCAATAAAAGAAAATTGGAAAACCTGAAACGGAGGTCCATGCGGGCCGCGTAAGACTTAACCATATCTTACGCGGGCCGCGTGACAGCTACCAGCGACAAAAACAACAGCCAGCTGCCTGTTGATGTTTTAAACCGACTTAAATCGCATTTGTGTGATACCATGGGCTGACTATGATGGTATTTAGCCTATAGAAGACACATGTATCAATCCTTGATCAATGGTAGGTCCATTTGGCATCAATCTAAGAAGAACTAAGTTACTATATAAAGCTCATGTTGCAACATGTAACCATACTTCAACATCTGATAAATTCTGGAGCATAAGGACCTGATACAAGACTTCCTAATCATCATTAGACACATGTAAGTATGTTTGACCCTTCTATATTAAGTCTAGCTTAGTATTTAGCTTAAAAGTCAAACCGTCGTAATTACGGTTTGACTTAGTGATAAAACACAAACGGTCCAGGGTTTTGTCAAAACGAAAGTTGTTATAAGTTGGTAATTATGTGGGCTTTAAACCCTTAAAAGGGCACCCACTGATTCCAATCCTAACCAGGTTGTTTGTCGAGTCAAAATTCTTTCGAAAAAGTCAACAGATTCATTAATCGTGTAATTAACGATACAGAAGGCGTGTAATATGTTTTATCATTCATATAACTTGAAAATAAGTATAATAACTTGTCTAAGCTTGTTTGATTCGACAACTTTCTATTTTGAACCGATTCGGAGCTGAAAGACGCACAGTTTGACTTTCTGCTTTGACCTCGATTCTGACCCGGTTTGGATAGGTTTAGACATGCCTTAGGGGCTGTTTGGCAAACCTCTTAATGATTCATTAAGAGGTGGACCTCTTATTCGGACAGAGGTGATAGTGTTTGGTTGTGCCTCTTAATGGCAAACCTCTTAATGATTCAGTGCTGAATCATTCAGAGTTGTGAACTTGCTGAATGAAAAAAAAGACAAATGGTACCCCTTTCACCTCTCTTCTCCTTCTGTTCTCTGTAATGCCATCATCAGCCAAGACCTCCACCCCACTCCTGTCCTCACCACCGAAGCCTCCCGCCGCCCTCCTCCTCCCTCTCCTCACCACCTCCCGCCTCCCGCCGCCGCCTCGACACAGTTACAGGTGAATCAAACAGGTTTTGTATTTGTTCTTGAATTTGATGGCGGTGGCGGGTGTTGATGATGATGATGGCGGTGGCGGAGATGATGATGATGATGGCGACGATTGAGGCGATTGACGAGCACGAAGACCTGGAACAGAACTCAGCTCTGATTCAAGCGGTGGTGGGCGTTGTTGTTGAACTCAGATCGGTGGCGGAGATGATGGCGGTGGCGGTGTTGCAGGTAGGGAGAGAAAGGGGAAGGGGGTGGGGGTAATACTGATGAATGATGATGATGATATTGGGTTTTATAGAAAAAATTCTATAAAGGGTTTATTTTGTGGGGAGGGGTAAAAATGTCATTTTACACTGTCATTCAGATATGAAACCAAACAGCACTTTACTGGTTCAGCACTTACCCATTCAGACCCTCTTACCCATTCAGACCTCTTATTCATTCAGCACTTATTGGTTCAGATATTGCCAAACAGCCCCTTAAAGTTCCATTAGGACCTTGTAACATGTTAGTATAAACCTCTGTAGTTGTTACCTTGATTGTCCAATTCGTTGCACGTTTCCGTTAAATTGCCAAATGTTGACCATATTGCCCTTGTGACCGTAGAACGAGAATTTTGGAAATATGAAAGTACAAAAATCTTTGTTACTGATTATAAAACATGTCCCTAAATTTTCACATCAGTTGGAGGTCTAGATTAGGAGTTATGCTTAATGACGTTATTAGAATGCTTCTTAGTAATTAAACGGCGTCATTAGCGTAAAGCCTATCTAAACCCAATCTTTGGCACCAAAACTTTTACCCACTGATGTAATATAATATTTTGGGATTTTTGAAGATTTTTAATTTATTTTTAAACTGATCATAAGCTTGGATTAGTGCCTTGATTCGGTAAATACCGAATATGCCCTTTTTGGCCATAAAATGAGTTTTACAAATCCTTTTGATGCCAATCCAATTTCTACTGATTTCAAATAAGAAATGGAGTGTTTTGAACCTGTTGAACTGATCAGAAAACTCAGAATCCTATATTAAACCGTAAATCGCTTAAAACGACATTATACGCGTATTAAACGCATAGTTTGGGTTTAAAACTATTTTAGCATATAAGACATATAACCAAATGTTATAACCTGTTAAAATAAGTTATTTTACTGATTTATTCAGACCCGGATCACAGAAGATAAATTAATCCCTTTTATAATCGTTAAAATGACCAAATTACCCTTACGGGGCTTAATATGAGATTAAACTCGTTTTGGGCATAATGGAAGGTATCATACTGATATCACAACATATTTAAGGCATGTTAACTTAGGAAACTTATTTAGGACTCTTATGGTTATCAGTTACGCTTCATGCGCGTTCGGTTCGGTTTATGTAACTAGTTTACATAAATTAGCCGAAACGGGTCAAACCTTATCGGTTTTATCTCAAAATCCAGAATGTGTATAATATACCCATATTAAGCAAGTCTTCAAACTTTTCGGGTCTAAATCACATTCTATCCGGTCTTCGCTTAATCGTGCGTACGAACCGTATCTTTAAAACTAACCGGTCTAAGCTTAAGCTTAACTAAAGACCCGTTAGGATTCTAATAGGTTATTATAAACCTTCGTTCCAGAATAGGAGACCCGGTAAAAGATACTTGCACTCGCTGATTTTGACTTATACTTGCTCAGGTAAATACTTTTAACTTATTTTCCCTATACGGGCTTGGGGTACGGTATATAAAATACCGCTTGGTCAGGCATTCGACCTTAATCGTTTTGGGGGTTAAGTATTATCGAGATGACCGTTTAAATTGTTTTGTTTGCTTAAAGCCTTTGGGGGTTAATGACCATGTCCCGGATATCCCTGGCATCATTTTACGAAATGGCCACGACCTTAGCACACAGGTGTAGGCGTACACCTGTCAATGTCTCATATACATAATGTGGTGTGTCTATTGATCTTTAACCCGGCACGAACCGGGCTACTGAACGCATAAGAAACATGTAAATCTTTTACAAGTATTATATTCAAATAATTATCCCAAGTTATAAAATATTATTTGTGCCTTGTGCCTTAAATGCATTTTCTTAAACTCTTTTCAAAATGAGTCAGTTGATCGTATTTACCAGTGTAAACTGACGTATTTTCTCAAAAAGGTTAAGTGCAGGTACTACGCGTAATAGGCTGGCTTTTCTCCTAGCATCCACAATAAGTCTCGCAAGCTTGGATGTCATAGACTGTTGAACACTGTTTCCTTTTATTTTGAACTACCTGTGGATTTGTATTCGACTACTTGTGATACTTAATATTACAATATCGTTTGGTTGAAATGAATCTATACTTTGCTTCCGCTGTGCATTTAAATATTGTGTTGTTTGACTATTATGTTGCCAACCACGTCACGATACTCCCCCACCGGTGACACGTGGAAATCGGGGTGTGACATAGATATATTATTATCTAAACAAAGTTTACAAGTTTCCAACATAGTTTCAAGTTCACCAACGTTCACAACGTTAAACATGACATAGTTTAAGTAATGTTACACAACACAAAAGTTTGTTTTTAACATAAACATAGTGAGGTTTTGTCCCCTATATGCCCATACGAAGTTGGGATATAAAAGACAAACCCTCCAAAAGCGGCTATCGTTGTCATTGACTTTCCCATTTCCCGTAGTGTATCACCGGCTCAAGACTTGTTTCCTGAAATACATTTAGTTTTAAAAAGTCAACAAAAGTTGAGCGAGTTCATGCAGTTATTGTTATCATATGAAATCTTTGTATTCTTGTAATGAAATCCCGGTATGTTAATAGCATATATGGAGTTTAAGGATCCATCAGTGGGTAGCGAGCCCCCTGACATTATGTACCATAAGTACGTAACCAACCCGAGACAACTTTGACATCTTTGGGATCACAAAAGCACTCCAGGGTATACCATCCAGGAGTGGAGCGTGTCTCAAGCTCAATAGATCTACACCTTTTGCATCTTGGTCACTAAGTGATTAATGGTTACTATGTCATCATCCTACTTATGTACATTGATCATGTTATCATCTAAACCCATAGCTAACCGGTCGACGGTAGTTGATGAGGAACCGGTCGACGAGGAGATTGAGATGGAGACCCCTGCTGGCAAAGTGCACGAGAGGCTGCGCCCAGCAAGTACAGCACAGTCCAGCGGGTCTTCAGGGGAGAAGAAGAAAGCAGCGAAGGAGCCGATGAGGGTGTATAAGTCGACACCCCCTTACCCAGGTCGGTTAATGAAGGGTAAGGATGTAGAGCTGTATAGTAAGTTCCTCGTGATGTTGAAGAAGCTACACGTGAACATTCCATTCGTGGAGGCTCTATCGAAGATGCCAAAGTACGCGAAGCTTCTCAAGGACCTGCTCACGAACAAGAAGAAGTTGGAGGATCTTGCGACTGTCACATTGAGCGAGAAGTGTTCCGCCGTCTTGCAGAACAAGGTACCGAAGAAGGTGTCTGATCCTGGTAGCTTCACGATTCCGTGTCTGATCGGAAATCTCACCGTCAGCAATGCGCTGGCAGACCTAGGGGCTAGCATAAATCTTATGCCATATTCTATCTTTGCTAAGCTCAATCTAGGTGAGCCGTCTCCTACGCGCATGAGTCTTCAGTTGGCTGATCGATCAGTGAAGTTCCCGAGAGGGATTGTAGAGAATATGCTAGTGAAGGTCGACAAATTCGTATTTCCAGTTAACTTCGTCATCCTTGACATGGACGAGGACTCTGAGGTCCCGCTGATTTTAGGTCGTCCATTCCTTGCCACTGCATGTGCACTCATTGACGTGCATGACGGCAAGTTGACTCTTCGAGTTGATGAGGATGAAGTCACATTCGACATTCAGCATTCTATGAGGCATACCCAACATCATGATGACACTCTATACTTTGTCGATACTCTCATGGCACATGTGGGTAGCCTCCTCAGCGAGATTTGCGGGAGAGATGCATCCGATACGCAGGTTGCGAGTGTGGATGATCAGGGGAGTGGGGTCATTGAGTTGGATGTTGAGCAGGACCCTCTGCCGCAGGCTACCGAGCCTTCCCCTAGATTTGAGGTGTTTGAGGTCATCAAAGAAGAAGAGAAAGTAGCTGACGAGTTTGATAGCTGGCCCGTGAAGGAGGTAGATGTTGGATTCCCACTCACACCAACAAGAACACGGGAGAAGGCGCAAAGAAGCTTGGATCAACATGTTATAAGGGTGCAGAGATGGCATAAAAAGGAGGAACCACATAAGTTTGCACAACACCATTCTCCTCATTACATGTGACGAATCAAGTTTGGTCCAGGTAAGTTTAAATATTGGTGGGTTGACCCGTTTGAGTTTTCTAGATTGTTTTTCAATTTCACAAATGATTTCTTATTGAAAACTGGTAAAAGGGTGGAATTGAACGGGTTAGACCGAGGTTGGATAAAGGAGAAACCTCCAGATTAAATTCAAGTGTGGGGAGGTTTTGTAAAGTTTTGTAATTTTATTTATTTGGTATATTCTCGGTAGTTTGTGATACTTGTTTATTTGTATATTGAGTCGTTTATTTTGTACCATGAGTCTAAGTTAGTTTATGAGTCAATGTTTTTTTTGTCGAGTCGCTGCTTGGTTTTTGCTTGTTTTTGTTTATGCAGGTTTGGATATGTACCACCCGTACTCAATCTCCATTCGGGTGATTTCGGAGCTGTACACCAATTTCAAGGAATTTACCAAGTGTACTAGTCAGAGTCAAAGCCGATCGCGAATGGAATGCTATACGATCGAGCTGGATTGGACGAGAGTTTGGAGCTTACGCGTCATAAAACCAGCTAAGTCTTTTCCAATTTGCCCTTTGTCTTTTATTTCTTATTTATTTTTAGTTTTTTAGTCGGTTTCCATCCTACATTGAGGGCAATGTAGAGTTTAAGTGTGGGGAAAGGGAAACTATCATTTAGTGTCTAGTTAGTAGAGTCTTGAGTCATAAAAAAACAAAAAAATAAAAAAAAATAATTGAAAAAAAAAGTTGGTTTTGCGAGTCCCGGTCCTTTAGTGCATAGAAAACGAAAAACCTTTTCAAAGCGTCGGTCAAAAGCAGTTTAATTGTCGAATTTACGAGTCGAGAGCACATGTTTCTTTAAGTTGCGGGATAGTAGGTTGATTGATTCTGTTTTTGGGAAGTAAAAGGTTTTGGGATGCCTAGGATAGTGGATTGAGCCGGAGAGTTGATTGATTGTGCATTGTCGATATCGGTAGCCCTTATTTACCACATGATAGTGAGATTTGAGCCTTTACATGTTTCATATTTATATGTTCACTACTTTCGTTTCATGTGTGTTTACCGACTTTGTTGCATTACTTTAGAACTTGTGCGTTTTGATACAGTTTGAGACCTTCGGTTAGGATTTGGCATGGATGTGATAGAGGCATTAGGATCACCCTATTTGTGTAGCCTTTGTGTTTGACCCGTTTCACCACTACCCTTAGATACACCACTTTGAGCCTAGCCATTCGTTTGTTACCCGTTTGTGATTTGATAGCCGGATCGTGTTACGTGATTATTATATTTGGAAAAAAAAAAAAAGGAAAAATGAAAATGAAAAAAAAAGAGAAAATCGAAAATTGATAGAAAAAAAAGGGAAAAAAGAAGAAAAGAAAAGAAAAAAATGAATAAAATTGTAGGTCAAAATGACCAATATGTTCGTGTTTGTTTCGTGCTTATCCGGTTTATCGTGTGATCATTTGTGTTAGCCTATTGTTCCCAAATAAAATAACCTACCTTTAGCCCTTACCTACCCAATAAAGCCCTCTTGATCCGTGTTAAATTCTAACATATAGATGGAAATTTGATTGACGTACAAGCTTATGATAGTATGTTTCATAGTTCGGTTTTGAGAGTTCACTCGAAATTACATATTTATTAGCCGAGAGATGAGTGACATTGTGAGGGGTGTTGACAGTGCATAGTTGATTGCTTGAAGGTAAGAAAAACTTGATTAGGTAGGCCCGTTTTCATTTAAATATTATGATTCGTCATCTTTTGAACGTTGTAAGTCTTACGAAACCGCTGTGTTTGATGATTTCGTAGTTCGCGTTATAATTTGTTTGAGACTTGCGTTATTGTTAAGTGTTTAAGTTGGACATGTTGCTTGGGATTTTGCTTAGGGACAAGTAAAAGGTAAAGTGTGAGGATGTTTGATATGTGCTAAATTAGACATATTTTTTATATAATATTTCTTACAGTTTTGAGTAGTTTTTATGTTGTTTGACTCCGAGTTGGTTCATATTTGGAGTTTAAATGTTTAAAGAGAAAACAAGTTAAAATGATCAAATTAGAGGTAAAATAAATAATAACAATCATTAACCATATATAAAGCTATATTGTATTATATTTAGGATGGTGATTGTTTTGGTGGAATTAAAAGAGAAAACTATTAGTCCTAATGTTTTGATAACTCTTTGCAGATGGTTCGAGAAGTCATGTTAAAAAGGCAAAGTGCATGGACTAATTTATGCAGGCCTATTTGAACATTTGAATTATGAAGTCATATAAGGAACCATACAGCAAGTCAATATGGACGTGAAGTCCATAATCAATGGGCCGCCATTTTCTTCAATCCATGCATAGTTCACGAGGCAGTTGGGGAGTTATTGGTTTTGTTTGTGGGCTTTGGAAAAAAAAAAACCTAATGGAATTAGTAGAGTGTATATATATTGGCGTGAGGTTGGAGGTTCCAGAGATTGAAGATTATTAATTTTCGAAACAAGAAAGTGGGGCGGCAGCAAGAGACAAAAATAAGTGGAGGCAATTGGTGGCAACTACTGGCGCAAGGAGTATTATTGTTTTCAAAGTCAAGAAGCACAGTTGGTTGGACGACATCAAACAACAAGCAAAGGAGGAATTCCTAATTATTCTTGACTACCTCAACAGTGGGTCGCACAAGAGATAAAGAAGAACAAAGAAAACGGCTGTGTTGTTGGCGCAAAGAAAGAAAGGGTATTCGGTTCACGGTCAAAGCATTACGGGTTCAATATTATTCTTATTATTCTAATCTTTTACATTTGAACTATGTTTTGCTTGATTTTTAGAACCGCGTTTGTTATGTTTTTATTTAATATGAGTAGCTAAACGTTTGAAACTACTTAGGTTGAGATGAACTAGTGATTGTTACGTTGTTTTGACTTGGTTTTGGTTATTTTATGCGATTTACATAACTTTGCCTTGTGATTGATCTTGATATTGCATGTTGGTGTGTTTTGATTGATTATTGGTTGATGAATTCAGCGGTTTAGGCACATAGAGATATCCCCTAGACTTAGAGTTTAATTTGAATCATTGATCTTAGGGTTTTCGGTTTGAATATTGAGTTGAGAAATTGACCAATTTGATTAATAATTAAAATCAATATACTAAAACTTGCATCCTCATCTTGTGACTCGAAAGACGATTAAGGTGAGCTAGGTTATTAGCTAATCATTGGTGGGTAGTTGGGTGACCTATAGCTCGGGCTCGTTTATTACATCGTGGTTAGGGTTTCCTAGGATTTCAATTTTCAAGGTTTGGTTTGCTTTGCGTTTTGAGAGTTTTGGGGGTAGAGTTACTTTCATTGCTTGATTCTCCTAGGATTTGGTATCGATAGGTCGAGCCGGTTTGTTCTAGCACTTCACATTTCGTCCTTATCTTTCGGTTGATCATCTCTAGCGGGAGGTTAGTCGGGTAGATTAGGATATTTAGCCATTACCATAGTCAAGATAGCGTTGCATGATTCTAGGGATTCGACACCTAGGTAGTCCTTTCTCATCATATTTGACCTACCCTTTGCCTTCAAGTTTGTTTGTTTATTGCGTTGCTTGTCTTGTTCACCATTTTCTTAATTAATTAGGTTATTAGTTAACCATCAAAACAAACTTAAAATTTGACTTTATATTCGACAACGGTTCATTACCTAGAGTTTGCATATAGTGTCCACGGATTGATATCCGGTCTTGCCATCTACACTACATTGCGACCGGTGCACTTGCCGATGTGTGGTTTAGTTAGCGATTCTTTTTTAAAACTTGTTCGAAATTAATAGTTACATTTTCACACATCAGGTAGTATATATATTAATTCGGTGATTAAATATATATATATATATTAAAAAAAAAAAATTTTGCTACTAAATGTAGCAATTTTAACTTAAAAAATATTTAAAAAAATTGTGTGTTTTTTTGATTTTTTTAGGTTTTTGGGGTGTTTAGTTTTTAGCATTTTAGTTTGGTGGGGGGGGGGGGGGGGGTTTGGGGGTGGTGGAGGGGGTTTTAGGTTTTTTTTTTTTTTTTTGGGGGGGGGGGGGGGGGTTAGGTTTTTTTTTAGGTTTTTTTGGGGGTTTTAGTTTTTAGCATTTAGCTTGGGTGGGGGGGGGGAGGGGGGGTTAGGTTTTTTTTAGCTATTTTAGGTTGTGTTCACATTGGTTCTCACGGTTTTCGCAATAAAGGTGGTTCTCGCATGAACCTTACCCTATATATATAGAGAGAGAGAGGCCGGTTATCATACAATATGCCTAATCGTACATTACGTACGCTATAACCACGGCCGTCGGATCATCTCAAATAACCCCGTGTTTAACTATTAAATTAATCAAATATATATATATATATATATATATATATAGGATAAGGCTAGGTAGAAAACCCTCCTTAGGTAGAAAACCCGGGAAACTCAAAGCTCCCGACATTTTTTTTTTTTTTTGAAAAAAAATAACACATGTAATATACATGTTTTTAAGAGTTTTGGGCCAAAAAAATCAAAAAAGCGCCGAAGGGTTTTTTTTTTTTTTTTTTTTTTAAACAAATTTCAGCAACTTTCAGCATTTTTTGTCTAACACATGTTAGTCAACGAAGTTTTTGGAACTTGTTTATTTTTTTTAAAAAAAAGTACTCGGCGCTTTTTTGTTTTTTTTTTTTTGCCCAAAAGTCTTAAAAACATGTATATTACATGTGTTATTTTTTTCAAAAAAAAAAATGTCGGGAGCTTTGAGTTTCCAGAGTTTTCTAAGAAAGATAGGGTTTTTTGTCTAGCCCAACCCTATATATATATGAAACCGCCAAGGTTAAAATCGTCCTTTACGAAATCAAAAAACCCTGATAATCAGCAAACAAAACCTCAAAATCATACCGTAAGATTCTTAATCAAAACCCTATTCGAAAATAGAACAATTAATCAAAAATCGATCGATTCATATTCAACAAAACCTTCTGCGAATTGAACTTCTACTGAATTTGGAAATTCAGAACTGAAACAAATCGATGGAACAACTATCGAAGAAGATGATGCAGGGTGAAAATCAAATAAGAATATGCGAAATACATAACAAAACCTGCGAAAAACACTTCAGAGAAAAAGAAAGGATGTGTTTTTTGTAAAGTTTGCGAATTCATATAATATTATACGCGAAAAACACTTAAGTTGTCATATAATGTGCGAATTCATGACATTACACATGCGATTTCAATAAAAAGTTAATAATCTTTGAAATTTCTTATAGTTTGCGAATTCATCCTTTTACACATGTGATTTCAAAAAAAAAAAATTATCTTTAGATTTCTTAAAGTTTGCGAATTTGTTTTCGATTCAAATGCTATTTTGAATAAAACACTGCAAATACTTTCAAATTACTTTGTCCTAAAAATGCAAAAAAAAAAAAATAGAAGTATTTTATGTAAAAAAAAAACTTAATTTATTACCGATGTGACTGTAATTTGACATGTAATGATCAATTTTACAATAAATACTACTGAACTTACCACCCTACCTATATAATAAATTTACTATTTTAATATAAAAAACCCCATATAATAAATTTCCATATTAAGACATAGAAGACGAAAAAAACACAAACAACAGACCAACAAAAATGGCATCTGAAGATTCAGAAAAAATCAAAAACATTGCAATAAAAGAGTTATTGTCAACACGCACGTTGACAGAAATAAGCACCGATGTCACCTCTTCTCATCTGGTTCTTGATGTGCAGGGAAAAATTCTTGAAGAAATCAAGAAAAATCAAGATATGTGGGAAAGACTACTTGAAGAACCACCATCAAGCTTCAGAGACGCAGCTTTGAATCACATAAAGGAGCAATCTCGAGCTGATGACTTAGCCTTCTCTTTCCTGAAAGATGCTCTAAACACTGTGAAGGAGAAGATGGAGTTCAGCTCTGCTGAACGTGACAAAATCTTTGCTTCAAGTAACTAAAATTCTGTTTAATCGTTTTATGCTTCTAGTTGTGTTAGACAATAACAACTATTTTATATTTTGGGTATGTGTTTTGAACAAATATCATGCTTGCTTATAATATAAAATCGCATGAATGATTCAGACATATTTGCTACAAAAAAAAACTAGATAACTCAAAATCGCATGTATTAAAAGTGAAATCGCATATAAGTCTAATTATAAACTGATGCGTATAAAATCGCATGTTTATATACTAACATCGCATGAAAAATGATATAAACAGATGAATATAAAATCGCATGTGTTAGTATAAATTCGCATGTACATTTTAAAAAAATTACTCATCCTTATCATCTTCAGAAACCTCATCCCACTGATCTTCTTCTTCAGATCCATCATCACTACTACCGCTGTAATCTTCAAACTCATCTTCCTCTTCGTCGTCTTCGACCTCGTTGTCTTTGTCTCTGTGGACATTTTCAATCTGGATGCCCTTCATCTTCTTTTTTTGTTGTTTACCTTGTTGTTTGGCTTTCAGAATCTCGCAAGTCCGAATATCATGACCTTTTTCATTGCATACACTACATGTCATTGACCTTTTCCCTTTGCGGCTGATCATTTGTTCTTTCTTGGATTTAATCCTTTTGTGCGAGCCACGACCTTTGTTTCTTATACCAGCCGGCACACGGACAGTAGGAGGAGCATTAGTTACCGGTTGTTGATAACCAATCAACTTTGAAAATCGGTCAAATTTTGGATCAAGTTGCTTGGTTATACGACTCTGATCAACTCTCTCTTTAAGCTGCATCATTTGATCCCTTACTAAAACAAGTTGATCAAGGTCGGAAATCAAATTGCTAACCAAATACTCCCCCTGTGTGGATGATTTCACGAGCAATCCGTTTAGCCTTGTGTTGCACATCCTTGCCACCCACATTTAAATTGTACTTCACATTTAACTCATTCGGCACCACATCCTTCGTCCATCTCTTCATAACATATTTGTTTGGTATTTCTTTAACACTAAACATCTTGAAAAGAAAATAGATGTGTTTGCATAGCATCCCATACTGCTCAAAACGCAAACAGCTACACTGTGCAGTTACATCATTTTCAAGATTCTTGAACCACACCTAGGAAAAACCAAAAAAAATATATATATTAAAAATTAAAATCGCATGTGTAACATAACAAATTCGCATGTCAAAAAAAATCATGATCTGGAAAAAGAAATTCGCATGTAGGTTATCAAAAAATCGCATGTTTGAACTATATATACTATAATACCTCTAATAAACCATCTCCATGGGCTTTAAAGTCTTTCAACAATATCCTGATCTGTGGACCCTCGACTTTGGTGTCCATCGGCAGACATTCGGAAATTGTTCCATGAATCTCTATTTGCTGATCAAAGAATATAGACCTGGTGTAGATCTTAGCAGCATCTTTTTCCAAAGTAGTTTCGCTCCAATCAGCTGGCTCAGTATATCTTGAAATATGATCATTCTTTCTATGATTGAACCTTTGTACATCCATTGCACCGACAAAATGATTCATAAACTCTACGAGGGTGAGTTGTGAATTAGCCACCTGGCAAAAAAATGGTTCTCACTCTCTGATCTTGAAGTTGTTCTCATAAGTCCCGACATTGGCTCGTGCCGGTAAAAAGTCGGAATCCACATGGATCTCATCACAAACATATCATCAATCCATTTGTTTTCAGTGAGACCGAACTCAATCATCACCAACTTCCACTGCCTCTCGAATTCTTCGGGCTCAATAGAATCAGTCCATACAATGTCGCACATCCTCCTTTTAAACTCATCATTATTGCACAACTCGTGTCCAACCTATAACAATAAATGCTTTTTATATCAGCCTATAACAAAAATCTATATTATAAAAAAAATAAAGCTAACGAAAGACAATATAGCATGCTATACCTTATCTGCCACTTTTTTTCATTATGTGCCACATGCACAATCTGTGTCTGCTGTTAGCGAAAACCTCCTCAATAGCCTGTTTCATAGCAGGGTCTTGGTCCCTCACTACAACCTTTGGATGCCGACCAAATGACTTTAAGAATGAATTCAGAATCCATTTATATGATTCAATGCTCTCCGATGCCAACAACCCAGCTCTAAGTGTTACATTTCGACAGTGGTTGTCAATGCCAGTGAACAGAACAAACACCATCTTGTACCTGAACAAACACATGCGAAAACACATTGAAAACATGCGAAATAAAAAAAAACACATGCGAAAACAAACAGTATAACATGCGATATATTCAACACCACCTCTTCAATGTCTACACATGCGATATTACAAGTTCATGAAGTCATATAACATGCGAAAATTAGTAAAAAAACATGTTTGTCTTGAAACACTTACCTGTTTGTCTTGAAAGTTGCATCGAACGATTTCACATCCCCAAATTCCATATAGTTAAGCTTGCACAAACCATCAGCCCAGAACAAACCAGTTAACCATTTGTCATCATCAACAGAATACTCAAACGAATAATCAGCTAAATACTGTTTTTTGTCAGTAATCCTATTAATCACCATGTCAGCGTCATATTCTCCTATATAGCTGTTAATTCGCTTCCTAAAATTTTTTAAATCATCAACCGTGGCACCAACGTTCTCGAAACCACCATAACGTTTCCTCATTATATGGAAAGTTTTCACAGGACCAAGGTTTAAAGTGCCTAGTTCCCAAACCATATCCTCTTGGACATCTGACAATTGTCTGTAAGCTGGAAGCATGTGAATATCATCTTGACATACAAACTTATGATTATGGCCATCAATAAATCACTTTACTGTATATAATCTACCATCCATAGTGCAAATCATAAGTTGAGCTTTGCATCCAGTTCTAATAGTCCCCCTGTTCCTTGTTTTGAATTGTTTTTTTGACTTCAAACGATCGTCAATACACAGTGGCTTATGTCCCTCTTTAGAACAAACAAAATACTTAGTTTTGATTATACCACCACTTTGTAGTTCACCACCTTTCCGAATAGAAAACCCAGCTAACTTAGCATATGATTGGTAAAACGCATATGCTTGTTCAATAGAGATAAATTGCATTCCAACCATAGGTGTAGCTGATGCTTGAACCTCCAGAGTGTAAACCCTTTCATCTACATGAATCAAATGAGAAAAAAAAACGTGCGAATTATCGGACTAGTTACATGCGATATATTAATAACAGCATAATTTCATCGTAAAGAACAACACACATGCGAATTGTATGAATAATAACATGCAAAAATGATGATTTTGATTAATCTGTTTTATACATGCGATTTATCATAACATAACATGCGAAAATGCGTAAAGAAAATAAACATCAAATGCGAATTGAAAGACTCATAACATGCGAATTTGTACATGTTGCTTTCATGTCAAAAATATAATCAACATTCAAACTTCAAAAACAACTACAACAAATGTAAAATCATTGCTACGATTAAACAAAAAACAAGTATACGAACAATTTAGAGATCTGAATTAACATAATTTCCATTAGAACACTCGTTTACAGCACTTGTACTTGCAATTGGATTTAGATTTGCAGGTCGCGGATTCAAAACATCCTCGATCGAAACTCTCTGATATGCAGATAATTGAGCATGATCACCGATCGGTCGAGTTTCTTCAAAATCAACATCTGTTCGTCCAGTGCTGCTCTGTGGATCCATCGAAAAAAAACAATTGAATGAAACCCTAACAAAGCAGAACGAAAACTGCAATTTGAGAATTATGGAAAATTTGAAACTGATTCGAATGATAATTACCGGGATATTAGTGTAACGAACTTCTCGCAGATTGAATGAAGAGACGAATTTGCCCTCAAATGATTGAATTAATTGTCTGATTTAACATTATTAAAGAAAAAATGAATCAAGACACGTGTATGGCTAAAAATGTCGCGTATGTAATGTATGATAAGGAGATTTGTATCCTACCCTTTACCTATATATATATATATATATCTTGTGTCAATGAAACGCCCAAGTGTCGTAGTAATCTTCTCGTGATGACGCTATGCCCCCTTGTCATCAGTGACAGTATATATTCTTTTATTTGCCGAAATAAATTATGTATCTTACTTGTCGGCTTGAATTATACATTATTTCGTAAGAATATATTTTTGTGGACTCGTCTGTGTATCCGTTCAAGGATATGTTATAGATACGATCTATGTATATCCATTTTTGTAGCATTTCTTTGGTACCTAATGGACTTTGGTGTATATGTATACATGTGTTATTTTCTACTTGTTTTCTTTCAAGTGTCTTCATGATATGTATTTGTGTATTTTCACTTGTATATTGTATTTAGTGTTTTGACATGTATTACTCTAATATTAATACATACAAATAATATACAAGTATCATACACCAAAGAGTACTTTTAAATATATATTTTTTACCAAAAATTATATTTGTACATGTTTATATTTTTCATCCATTTATAATTGTAAAAATATATATATGAGTTTATAAAATCTCTTGGATGATTAGAGATTTACCCTTTGTATCAAGACTTCCTTAATGAAGATTATGACCACTAATCGCGTTTAACATTTTTAATCACCCATTAATCCCCTCTTTAATCGTGATTAGATTTTTAGAAAAATTCGCCATAGTTTTCCCTAAAACTATGACGTCTCCCACCTTATAAAAACGCGTTTAAACCATGTTTAAACCCATAATCATAATCAATTTCCAAATCAAGTTTCATTACACCAACTTTGCATGCATGATTCATGCTCTTTTCCTCTTTATTTCCATGAACTTTTATAAGTATATTTTTAACAACTTGGTTAAAAATAATGAAATGTTCACATATTTATAAGGACCTTAAAGACACCATTTTCATTATATTTTCTAATCAAAATCTCCTCTTTAAACCACTTATTATATTTTCTAATCAAAATCTCCTCTTTAAACCACTTTGTTTACTAAACTTTTAGGATGATCATAATAAGAATCATGGTGGTTATTCTTTATAAAAGTCACTTATGTGTAATAAATCATTTTTAAGTTGTAGTAAAGTTCATGGATCAAGAGGTTGATGATCTTGTTTAGATTTAAACATTACCATGTTTAAATCATCATTCATATTATTAATCATACAAGATCAGCCACTTAAAACAACTTACTTTAACATAATCAACATAAATTATGCTAACTAGCTATCACAAATCTAATAAATCAACACATAGTGTTTATTAGCTTTGAGGTTAGGGTTTTTTGTGTGATTTTTATTAATCTTTTTGATGATCAACTTGTACTTCCATAATCTACTAGTAATATGAACCTTAAAAATGGTGATTAGAACACTTACAATATTGCACCATCTAGACAAGAAAATAAGATGTTTAAGCTCCAAAATGCTCCTAATAAAGCTCCATGTTTAACCTATGTGTGTATGATCTTGTAATGGCTAGATTATGTGAAAAATGAGGAGTTTATTGATTGAAAATGGTGGGTTCTTGTGGTGATACATGGCTGCCGAAAATTTAGAGGTTGAGAAGGAGGTTTCTTGCTTTGTAAAATGTGGTGAAATGATGTTTAGATGATGTCTTGAAATGTTATAAAAAGTATGGTGTATTTACACTTTTTCAACAACAATCTTCTACAACCATACCTCATATCTTTGCATTTTTCAACAATAAATGGCGGTGGTATGTTGTTGTAATAAAGTTAGATTTCGAGGGGCATTTTGGTAATTCTTATGCCCATTCATTTAATTCCAACCGACCTCCAACTTTTGTTCTTTGCATTTGATGTGAGCCCTCTTTTATATAACAAGGTCTTATCCAAAATCTTTAAAAATTTCAAATGAATTTATTAAATTATGTAACCAAGTCTTAATCAAATATTTGTATGGATTATATGCGTATCTATTATTTATGTATCACACTAAAAATAAGAATTTTTATAATGGTGAAATTTGACAACTTTAAAACTATTATTTTTAGTGAGGGATATGAAAAGTAAAAAAAGAGAGTGCATTTAGTCAACCCCTTTATTATTTTGTTCATAATTTCTTTACAATGACCAAACCCACCATATAAAAGTTGCATTTAATTTCTTTTGATAATTACTCTCGAACTAATCTGCCACAAATATATTGGTTTTTTTTAGAGTTCTTTTATAAGGCATCCCATTTAATTCACATATTATATGTATTAATAGTTATAAATCTATCATCACATAATACTATAACACTACCTACATTTTGTTAATATATATTTTTATATAATTTGATCGTTTTAGCTCGATATCTCTTAAAATCATCAAACGATGCATGAAGTGATTTCGAGTCCCAAAATAAGCTTAACTAGTTCGCCATGTCTTCCGTTTAGTTGTTTTGGCGACCAAAATATGGTTAACTAGCTTGTGAGTCCCATAACGGACAAGTTATGGGGGTTGCGGCGTAGCGCCGAAAGCTTATTTTTCGGACACCCCATTAATATTCTCATGTTGTTTTCAAGTGTTTGTTATCATTTGTTATCCTTCCAGAGTCTCGAAAATGCTAACTTATTAGTTCGGACGAGTTAGAATTGTTTTACTTTTTTTTTGTCTAACGGACTATTTTGTATATAGGGCGTTGTACCGGAAAGTCCTAAATTTTTGCAAGATATGTTTTCTCATTAGTGTTTTCTTTTGTAAATGGACTTAGTTATGTTATCCGTGTGTCGTTTTTCATTGTTTCGTTCTGTTTTCACGGTTTTGCTGGCATGAATAGTGTGACCGTGAATAGTGCGCGCAGCACTTTCTACCAACACTTTTAGGACATTGTTTGATTGGTTTCGAAATACGACAAAAACCAACATATGTTTTAGCATTGTTTTCTTGTTCTAACACTGTTATCTAATAAACGACACAGTTACGTAATTAAATTACGCTAAATGCATGAGATTATGTAAATAAGATAGTGATTAGTTTGTACGGAATCACCGGTTATTTGCCATTTGTCACATTCTCCCCCTGTTAAAAAGAATTTCGTCCCGAAATTCACGTTAAGTTATCCTTTGCATGAAAATTCTCAAACAGGTGGGGATACTTTGTCTTGATTTGATCTTCACGTTCCCATGTATACTCGGATCCGTGACGTAGTTCCAACGGAGCTTTACTAGTTTAATACGACTTCTCCTTGTCTTATGGGCTTTCCAGTCCATAACCACAACAGGTTCTTTAGTAAACTGAGTTTGTCGTCTACATGAATTTCATCCGCTGGGATGATAACTGTTTTCGTTGGTTGGACTTTCCCCGTGGCGAGTCTAACGGTTGTTCATTTTGCATATATCGTTCGGAGAAGAAACTCAGTCAAACCCTGAATCTAACGAGAGGACTCACCCCTTTATGCAGAACTAAACCACTGGTCCGATTGATTCCAGTCATTCGAACCAGTGTTTCTTCAGGGTCGGAGGTTGGTTTTAATGAAGTTCTCTTTAATAAAAAAACTAAATAAAAAAGCGATTGTTTCATAAATGACACATAAAAAGTGGCGCTTTTACTAACATACTGACATACTATTTGTATCGGTAATGGTTAGGGAGTGAAAAAGTGAGTGTGATGTATAATTATTTAGTTGACTAAAAAAAAGGAATTTATCTCCCATGTTTCATGCTCGTAACCGCACAAACCCTCTCACCATTGGCGCTTGTGGGTAACGTCCACGTAAGACCATGGGTAATGGTTAATGCCCATTAAAGGACATTTTTTGACACATCACCATCATAATGGTTCATGTAATGATTAAGGGTTCATAATGCCCTTTCATTTATTAGTTTCTTTGTTTTTACTCCTTTATTGGGCATTATTATAGAAATGCACCACTCTCTTCATGCCCCTATAATACCCATGATGAATGGTGTAAGGGCATTATCAAAATATGTCATGCCTTTATAAATCCCCATTACATATGGTCTAATAGCGTGTTTGGTTTATAATAGAATATTATTCGGTCAATATTGTATTTATTGTAGTTATTATATTTCCGCATATACGAGATCCTAATTGATCTCACTTGTATCATTTATACCGATGAATGAGAATGAAGGGGGCAACTAGGGGTGTTCAAAAAAATCCGAATCCGAATCTAAATCCGAAATATCCGAAAACCCGTATCCGAAATATCCGAAAATAGAATAATCCAAAAATTCGGATTCGGATGTGAATTTTCAAAAATTTCAGATATTCGGATTATCCGAATCCGAAAACTTAAAAAATATATATGTATATTATTAATATGGTATGATACCCATTACGACCCACCCATTGCCATTACCCAACCCATTTAGTCATTTACACTAAATCCAATAGCATTCAATCCTTTATCCCCATCGCAATTCAAAACACAGAAACTAGGGTTTCTGTTTCTTTCATGCCGTCGCCCAAACTCGTGCCTCTCCCGGTCGCATTTTCGAAACCATTCATCCTCGTCGTCTTCACTTCGCTGGCGCCGTGATTCCCTGTCTCCGGTCAGCTGGAAAATCGAATGCAGCATGTTGTTTGAACTTTGAATGCAATTAATTACTTTAGAGAATGCAGCTGTTCTTCTTAAATATCACAGACTCAACATGTTTTTAGCCGTTGTATTGTTTGAAACTGTACACACATTAGATTGTTTTTAGCCATTACAGATTCAACTTTGTAATTAAATTATATGTACTACCTTTTTTATATAAAAGCAATATACACTCTCTATGTTGTTTGAAGCTTTAAATTGTGTAAGTATGAATGTTTTTTGTGGATGTTAAAATCTTGGAAAATCGAATGCAGCAGGTTTAGATTTAATAACATGAATGAATATATTTTTGGTTTTTTTTAATTCGGATATCCGTTTGGTTATCCGAATCCGTATCCGAAATTTCGGATATCCGAAAATCGGATACCCGAAATTTTGGATTCGGATATCGATATTCACTATCCGAAAATTTCGGATATCCGATTTTCGGATATCCGAAAAGCGGATAATCCGATCTTGAACACCCCTAGGGGCAACCTTGATAACAAATTACGTCTTACATGGTATCAAGAGTTTTACCCTAACCCCTTCTCCCACCACACTTCGCCGCCGGCTGTTTTCTCAGCCGCTGTGCCTCCCTCACCTTCTCGTTCATCTTCTGTTTTCACACCCAAATCATGGGCGGCTCCACCCCTTCCACCCCACCCGCTTCTCCCACAAAGTCTGACCCCAAAATACACCCTGCTTCCACCGTCACAAACATAAAGAATCTGATCCCCATACTTCTCGATATGGAGACTGGCCAATACTCCTCCTGGTCGGAACTCTTCCGTATCCAGTGTCGAGCCTTCAAGGTCATTGATCATCTTAAACCTAAACCTGCTGCCTCCTCTTCCTCCTCGGAAAAACTCCATGTCAATGAAGAGTGGGACCGACTTGATGCCATTGTTTTACAACGGATATATAGCACCATCTCTAATGACCTACTCAACACCATCATCCGCCCTGGAAACACCGCCTACGATGCCTGGTCAACGTTGGAAGGACTTTTTCAAGACAATAAGAACGCCCGTGCGATTCATCTGATGCAGCGATTCACGACTACTCGTCTAGACAGCTTCCCCAACATGTCTGCATACTGCCAAGCTATCAAGTCTCTTGCTGATCAACTGGCTAATGTCGGTGCACCTTTGGATAACAAACGACTTGTGGTCTCACAGATCAGTACGAAGGCATATCAACTATCTTGTAGCAAAAAGATCCCACGCCAACCTTCTATGAGACACGTTCCCAACTGTGTCTAATCGAAAGTCAAAAGGCCGAAAAAGCGTTATATGCTGCAACTGTTGCCAATCATGCTCTCACCGTCACCAACAGCAAACCGACGCCACCTGCTCAGTCGCCGTCTCAGTTCTCACCGCCGACATATCAACAGGAATCTAATCAGGCTGTTTCACGCGGCCGCGACCGATCTTGGGGTCGTGGCCGTGGCAGGTCTTCAGGGTCTCGAGGTCGCGGCCAGTCATACGGCTCCTGGAACTCTCCAACCACCTACACCTGGACCACTACTACGCCGCCTCCGTGGCTCCAATGGTCTGCTCCCCCACCGTACCCCAATCCAACCACCGCAACACCTTCTTCCCACAACTCGGGCCAGGGAATTCTCGGACCACGACCACATCAGGGACATCAGGCAACTTACTCACCAACTGATATTCAGCAAGCTCTTTATACTATTTCTCTACACCCACCCGAGTATCAGCATGGTGTTATGGACACGAGAGCCACCATCAGTATGGATCCCAATTCAGGTAATTTCAGTACTATTTTTAATAATGGCATGAATGAAAATATTATTGTTGGAGATGGCAAAACCATCCCGGTACTTGGACATGGACCTCAGACCTTCCCATCACCGTACTGTTAGACCCGCTTTTTCACTTAAATAAAATAACATGCAAAGGGCAAAGTAAAATACAAACTTTTAAAACATCTAAACTTTTCACGATTTAAAGTTTGTAATACTAACAACATTAGTACACAATTTTAACAAAATTTGGGCTTGACCCGTCCATAAAACGAGTCAACCCCTGTTTTAACCATCATCAAAGCTAAATACAATTCTACAATCCGTTCAACAAGACACTACTAAAACCAAAACATCGAGCGTTAAAAAGTGTGACTACTAAGAAGTTGTACAAAACAAACATTTAACCCAAAAACATTAACACGGACTAGCGGAAGCGCTTGATGGTCATAAAGTGTGCGTATGCTCGCTCCAAATTGCCAAGTCGCCTAAACTGAGGATTTACCTACGTTCAATATAAACAAAAGAAGTTAGCATTTCATCACCAACACGATTGACTAACAACCCGACTAATCATTCTAGCGGCCTTACATCTTTCAATTACATTACCAACCGATTAGACGGTTCATTACATGCTCGTCTCAATATAGAGATTAGCATTCCTTTCTTAACATACCCGCTAACGACGGGTACTAGTAAGGTTACCATAACCTTCATTTGATTCGTTTACAATGAACGAATATGTTCTTTACCTACGATTACACTCCAACTCGATAAGACGGATCGAGTAATCTTTCATCCAAGACATAATTATCTTCCCATACCCGGTTCGACTAGAAGGAATCGGATATGAAGCATTATCTTTCGTATCTTATTCATTTCTATACATCCGTTTATGACGGATTAAACTTTACTTCCAACAATCTTATATTTCAACTTTCACGATTCCAACATAACAACATAATACAATAGAGATTGTTACACATATGACAACATGATAGAAATAAGGTGTACACTAACGTACCTCGATCTTGTGAGTCTCCCGTTTTCTTAGTGTTTGAGCTTTCTTCTTTCACACCTACATTAAAACGCATTCATTCAATTAGCCCAACACTTTCATTCCATCGTTTACATAAACTTCCCATTTTCAAGTGACAAACATTATCACTAATTTTCAGAATTTCACACATTTATTCTCTTATGCATTTCATCAAACATTTGGTGTGCATCTCATTAATAAAGCATAATGTACAAGTATTCAAAGCATAACTTTACTAGTCCATCTTACATATCATCAATAATCAATCAAGTTCATACAATTCTTTTATTCTACATCAATTTATCTAGCATTCACGTGTTACAAGCAAGATCATATATCAAGATTACACATAGTTACTTCTACTTGATCATCCTTTCATGCTAATTTTTCATTAAGTGGGTTTATACAATTATCTTTCAATTGACCTAAAATCAAACATGATTTCTACTCTAGGGAGTAACCCTAACATCCAACTTACATAAATCATACCACAAACTCGTGATTGGGTTGAAACCCTTTTTCTACAATTCACCAAATCATGAAATTCGACTTACCACTTCACTATGTATGCTTAGATGATCGAGAATTTGAGACATGCAACTGATTATCCTTGAAATTCGTTGTTAATTGATTGAATTTAGCAAGAACAAGGGCTCCCCCTTGTTTCCCCTTGCTCTGGTCGAACTCAGCACACCCCAGGGTGTGAAATTTTGCTTTTTATTTTATTAATCCTTTCACTACATAATTTTTCACAAATGCCCCTTCTAGTTTACTTCTTTTATATAACTTACTCACAACTCATTGTACTACTAGTTCTTATAACATTTTCCATTAACTATATTAAATCTTTAATTTATTTAACTCATGTGTCTAGTAAATCTTTTTGGGGTGTTACAAGTCTACCCCCCTTAAAAAGAGGTTTCGTCCCCGAAACCCGGGCACATAACAAATTCAAACATTTACATACCAAAGAGAAAAGGGTAGTGCTTCTTCATTTCATCTTCCGCTTCCCATTTAAGTTCCGACCCCTTTCGGTGTTGCCATTGAACCAACACTTGTCTAACGACTTTGTTGCGAAGATTCTTCACCTTAACGTCTTTAATGGCTATTGGTCTTTCGACATAATTTAACCTTTCGTCCAACTCGATGTCCTCAAGAGGCACTAAAGTTGTTTCATCTGCAAGACACTTCCTCAACTGCGACACGTGGAAGGTATTGTGAATCCCGTCTAGTGTAGACGGTAATTCTAATCGGCATGCAACCCTTCCAATTCGAGCCAAAATTTTGAACGGACCGATATAACGAGGACCTAACTTACCCCGTTTGCGGAAACGGATTATGCCCTTCCATGGTGATACTTTCAATAGAACATGATCTCCGACTTGAAACTCGATAGGACGCCTTCTCTTGTCTGCATAAGCTTTTTGCTGATCCTGGGCCGCTTTCAGTCGAGCTCTAATCAAATCAATCTTTTCATTGGTCATTACTATTAAATCACTCGGTGCAAGCTCTCTTTGCCCTATTTCACCCCAACATACGGGAGTCCTACATTTCCTCCCGTATAGCAGTTCATAAGGAGCCATTTGAATGCCACTATGGTAGCTATTATTATAAGAAAATTCCGCTAGTGGTAAATGGTCATCCCAATTTCCGCCAAAATCTAAGGCGCAAGCTCTTAACATATCAACAAGAGTTTGGATGGTTCGTTCTGATTGACCATCAGTCTGAGGGTGATAGGTTGTGCTTATGTGTAGCTTCGTGCCCATACTTTCATGAAACTTTTGCCAATAACGAGAGGTAAATCTTGTGTCCCTGTCTGAGACGATTGACACGGGCACCCCATGTCGAGAAACTATCTAGTTCAAATAAACTTCTGCCATTCTTTCCGAAGAATAAGCTTCTCGAATAGGTAGAAAGTGGTCACTTTTTGTGAGTCGATCTACGATTACCCATATTGCATCATGCCCCTTTTTCGTTCTAGGAAGCTTGGTTACCAGATCCATAGTTAACTCCTCCCATTTCCAGACTGGAATTTCCAAGGGTTGAACTCCCCATATGGTTTTTGGTGTTCTGCTTTCACTTGGGAGCATGTTAAGCATTTCGAGACATACTTTACAATATCGCGCTTCATACCCGGCCACCAGTAATTGGTTTTTAAGCCACGGTACATCGTGGTTGCCCCGGGATGGATTGAGTATCGTGACTTATGAGCCTCATCAAGTAGAGCGGTCTTGACTTCGCAGAATTGTGGTATCCAAATTCGACCAAATCTTGATTTGAGTCCGGTCGAATTTTCTTCTAATTTATCGGCTATACCTTTCATTCTTTGGGTCTTTTGCTCCAAGCGACTTTATTTGGGAATCTCGTATCATATAAAGTAAACGTGGCGTAACAATCATCTTCATGGATTTTACTTGAATGGGGGGTGGATACTCTTTCCTGCTTAACGCATCAGCCACCACGTTCGCTTTTCCCGGGTGATAAAGGATATTACAATCGTAATATTTGATAAGTTCTAACCATCTTCGCTGCCTCATATTTAAGTCTTTCTGCTCGAAGAAATATTTGAGGCTTTTGTGATCCGAGTAAATTGTACATTTCGCACCGTAAAGATAGTGCCTCCAGATCTTTAAGGCAAAAACTACCGCCGCCAATTCTAAATCATGGGTTGGGTAGTTTCCTTCGTGCGGTTTCAGTTGTCTTGACGCGTACGCGATAACCTTCCCTCTTTGCATTAAAACACACCCTAAACGTTGATGTGAAACATCTGAATAGACAACCAAATCTTCTGTTCCATCTGGGAGTGTCAAAACTGGAGAGCTAGACAACCTTTCCTTCAACACTTGAAAGGCTTCCTCTTGTTCTTTACTCCATACAAACTTCTCCTTCTTTCTCGTTAATCTTGTTAATGGTAACGCTATTTTCGAAAAATCTTGTATAAACCTTCTATAATAGCCCGCAAGGCCTAGAAAGCTCCTTACCTCAGTTGGAGTTTTCGGGGAAACCCACTTCATTACTGCCTCAATCTTTGATGGATCAACAAGCACACTGTAACGCCCCAAAATCTGAATGTTAATGTTTGTTGGATGTTATTATGTGACACGTCAAGAAATAAATAACTAGGCTATTTAACCTAGTTAAGGGTATGGTCAAAAGTCTTAAATGATTAAGGTAGTGTCAATTATGTTTTAAAAGTAAACCCGAGGGGCTAAAATGGAACAAATGAAAGTTAAGTTATAAAATATCTAACACACACATACGTGTGTTCGAGAAAGAGAGCAGGAGGCTCCCATGGAGCCTCAAACCCTAGTTCCATCTTTATGCTCAAATCGGAAGGCAAGATGAAGCTCAAATCCATAACCGAGCATGGATTAATGATCTCCAACACGAGGGGATCATAAGGTATGTCGAAAATCTAAGATTGGTGATCATGTGTAAAGTGGGTTATGTTTTAATCCATGAGTTTAAGTGAAATTGAGCATTGGTATGTGTTATAATCATCATATAGAACATGGGTTATGAATGGTTTGCGTTAATTTGATGTTTAAGGGTGAAACCCATTAGTTATGGTAAGAATGATGATTTGAATTATCATCCATGTCTAATTCTTGTGGAATGTTGATGTATTTTTATTTGTATGATGGATTCTTGTTAGAGGAATTAAAAGAAATGTGATACTAGTATGTTTGATGTTCATGCATGTATGATCCATGTTGGTTAGAAGGAAGAAATTGATGAATTATGTATAAGATTAGAAGAATATGCATAAATTAGTTGTACATGGTGCTAAGATAGTGGTACGCACACCAAGTGTTTGATGAAATGCCTAGGTGAGCTTAATAGATGAAATTGTATGTAAGCAAAAGATGATATGTATATAGTGATGTCCGTATAGTCGATTATAATGTTACGGGTATATAATGAAAAGTCAAAAGTTAAAGTAAATGGACCGTTGACTTCTAAAAGTCAACTGTCATGTTGTCATAGTTGTAAGACTAAAGTAAGTTATATGATGCGTGATAGACGTATGTGTGTCTAATGCGATGACATTACGGACTCCACGAGTTGGAAATGATATGAATTTGGTTACATGTATTATGCTTGTTAGTTGTGACTAAAGAAAGTCAAATGTGAAATATGCGATTACTATGATCGTTAACATGTACAATTGTGTATGCTAATGTGAATATGATTTGGTGACATGAAAGTATAGGAATCATGTCAAGAAGGACTCAAGCATGAAAGGCTAACGGGTCAAAAGGAGGCAAGATAACGGACACAAACTCGGACGCACGAGGTAAGTGATTTCTGTAATCACTTCGTAGTACCAGTAAGTAATGAAGTGTTGTAATGAATTAAACCTGATGTTCGAGGTCAAATATGTGTTTAAGGTCTTTCGTCGTAAATGATGGGTTAATGTTGACCAAAATGCCCTTGATGGGTATTTTGGGGTAAACGATCTTAAAAGTAGTTTAGAAACAAGTTTTCGATTAGTGTAACGTTTTGGACAAGTATGGTAGTAGGGATGATGGTTTGGTTAGTCATAGACCAAATTAATGCGTGAATACCCTTAACGGGTCGAAATGAGCATATGAATGATAATGTATTAAAAGGATGCAAGATATCCAAGAGTTCAGTAATTTATGATAGACGTCATGGATATCATTATGTGTATAAGAGGATATGGTAAAACGAACAAGTTACGTTGACGAATGCATGAACGGGTCAAGGTTGGGAAAAAGGGTAATAAGCCGAAGAGATAAAAGTCTGAGATTTTGTTAATCCAGATGTCGGTTCTTAACTCCAAAAGATGGAGAATTAAATTATGGACGCGTAGGAAAAAGAATCGGGTAAAACGGACCAATAACGAAGAAGTTATGACCGTTTCCGTGAAACGCGGACGTGCTGAAATCTGCAGCACTGCAGTAACAAACATTCTGTTTGTTTGATGGCGTCGCGCTACGCGACGGCCCGTCGCGCTACGCGACGGGGTGGCTGTTTGTCGAAAGTTGCTTGTTAGCTCCGTTTTGTATCGGGAACTCGTTAAAACGCGTTTTAAGTCGCGTATAACTAGTTTAACTCATGTTTTATGACCATTAGGGTAAGCGTATGTGTGAATGTGTAAAGGTGGGATGACATGATCGTGCGTGACGATATAGGTATGTTGGTTCCCCTTGGGATCCCATAGCCCAGATAAGAATCCCACCTTAGGTTCCATTTAGGAACCTTAAAGCGGGATCCCATAGCCCAGGTAAGAATCCCACCTTAGGTTCCATTTAGGAACCTTAAAGCGGGATCCCATAGCCCAGGTAAGAATCCCACCTTAGGTTCCATTTATGAACCTTAAAGCGGGATCCCATAGCCCAGGTAAGAATCCCACCTTAGGTTCCATTTATGAACCTTAAAGCGGGATCCCATAGCCCAGGTAAGAATCCCACCTTAGGTTCCATTTATGAACCTTAAAGTGGGATCCCGTACCCCAGGTAAGAATTATTAATATAATTCTCATTGGCAAATATGCAACGATGTGGGAAAGGTTTGTATGCATGTAGATGTGTATGTATGTATGTGTAAAGATATGTACGAGGGTATGTATGTATGCAATGATGTGGGAAAGGTTTGTATGCATGTAGATGTGTAGGTATGTATGTGTAAAGATATGTACGAGGGTATGTATGTGTGTAATGATGTAGGAAAGGTTTCTATGTATGTAGATGTGTATGTATGTATGTATAAAGGCATGTATGAGTGTATGCACGTATGTAAAGTTGTAGGGAAAAGATGTACGTATGTAGATATGTATGTGAGTACGTATGTAAGCATGATTTAGAGACGATGAGGGTTAACGTTATTAATGGTATACCTCGAGAATGAAAAGTAATGCAGGTGCATTATTGAAGCCTCACCAGGAAATGGATATGCAGATGAAATGCTTAAAGCTTAAAAGATGACGAAGTGTGAAGTGTACGCGAATGAACCTTGTTTCTTTAATGTGTGCTAATGTTATGAATGTATGTGGTGAATGCAGGTTGTACGGATAATGAGCGATTATCAGAAGGATTAGGGATTGAAGACCGAGCCACTAGAGAGATTGTACGGGGACGTTGAATGTAAAATGTAGTAAACGTAAGCTATGTTTTTAATTAGCAAATAAGAGGATGACGGATTTATGAATAAGAATTATGTTTAAGTTAAATTTTAAATAAGTTGAGGTATTTATAATGAAAGAAATTTTATGGTTCGTGTTTCCGCTGCGACTTTTTGTCAAATACGAATTAGAGTGTAATAAGTTGGTATCAGAGCCCTGGTTTGAGAGAATCAAGTGTAAGAAGGTAAGTGCTTGAACTCAAACCTGTGTGCTCTTGTGATAAGAAACCGTACAATCGAAGACTCGGTCAAGATCCAAAGGTAAAAGAGAATGTAAGCATGTACTTATGTATACGTATAAAGAAACTGACGGTTTTGTATATGCAAGGTAAGTATAAGTGTTTGAAGAGGATGATCCGCGAATGCGGTCAAGTACCGACACCAAGGCATGAAATAAGATAAAGTTGAACCCAGGTATGTAAATTCAATATGTGGATATATGAAATGGTAAAATGCATTAAGGAAAGAAAAATGCTAAATGAAGGACCATAATGGTATAGTAAACATGTTTTGAAAATGATACACGTGCCGAAACCTAATTCTTTGGACATAAGGTGACAATTACACGAAGACACGAAACTAGTATGTGGATGGTGTACCTGGCCAGTACACGTGAAGCATATGACGTTCGTGGGACCGTGATAATTGATACAGGTATGTCCGTTAGAATTAAGTAGTAGGTGGACGTGAGGGTGAAGAGAAATGTAAGATTCTCAGGAATGAAAGTATGAATGCTATGTTAGAATCCGCGAGACGGATTCGAAACATGAAAGAAGTTAAAGTATGAATGCAATGCTTGAATCCGCGAGACGGATTCAAGGGATGAAAAGCGTAAAGGCAATGTTTGAATCCGCGAGACGGATTCAAAGAATGAAAGATATGAATGCAATGCTTGAACCCGTGAGACGGATTCAAGGGATGAAATGTATGAATGAAATGATTGAATCCGCGAGACGGATTCAAGAAGGAAAGGTATGAATGAAATGTTTGAATCCGTGAGATGGATTCAAGGATGAAAGGCATGAATGGTATGTTTGAATCCGTGAGATGGATTCAAGGTATGAAAGGCATGAATGGAATGTTTGAACCCGCGAGGTGTTAGATGTGTTAGTAATCGACGCATGGGAGTCATAATGTAGGGCGGGCTACGACCCGGGCAATAAGTTAAGTATGAATAGGAAGGGTAAGTTTGGTCATGAGTACCGGAATAATGTAATGAATGTCTTTGCAAGTAAGCTTGAATGGAAAGAAGCACGAACGTGTACCTCGATGCATCTCTGTTAAGTAAGAAATGTCAGTTGGACTTGAAAGGCCAAACCGCAAGGGTGACGAAATAAGTAACTAGAGTAAAAGAATTGTATGTAAGGAATGAAGTATGGAATGTGTTATAGCATGTACGTAGGAAGTTGTAGAAGAATTATGGGTGCGTAATCACCTAGTAAAATAAATGTTGGAATGAAATGTGCACGAGCGGAAGCTCATTATAAGGATGAATGAACCATGGCCGGGTACGATTAGTACTCGTGAAGAGGTGGATCGATCTGGCTTACGGATCGTTGAGTTATGAAATGAAACCGAGGTCAGTGAAATGTTCAACTTATGCTGAATGTGTTCGAATTCGCGAAACATATTTAAGATATAAAAGACGAAACTAGTCTACGTAAGAAGAAATCAATAGCTTGACCATGTATGCGTCAAACAAGTCATATAAGTAAATGTAAGGCAAATGAACAAAAGAATGATAGGAATGAAAATATCCGAATGTGCAAGTAACGTGAGGATATGTATGGTACAAAAGATTATAGAAATGTAGAATGATGTTAGCTACGGAGTTAAGCACGTAGGTATGACGATGACATAACAGTTTTGTTGTGATAACAAAACAAGAGTTAAATGTTATACAATGTGTCTATAGAATGGGATCTTAAAGGATGAGATGGAAGTACTAAACCCGTTATAAAAGGATCATATGAGTGTAAGCCTTATTATAAGTTTGAATAAGTATGTATATAAACCTGTAATAACGGGTCAAAGGAAATGAGAATGTTATGTGAAAGTATGCCATGGAAAGTATAGACTCGTTAAGGGGAAAAAGCCAATTGTATGAATAATTACGAAGTGAGATAGGATGATTAATTATAATTATGATGTGACTATGAAGTCAAACATTGATGTGTGTGTGTAAGAGGAAATAAGAAAGGTTTCGGGGACGAAACCTCATTTAAGGGGGGTAGACTTGTAACGCCCCAAAATCTGAATGTTAATGTTTGTTGGATGTTATTATGTGACACGTCAGGAAATAAATAACTAGGCTATTTAACCTAGTTAAGGGTATGGTCAAAAGTCTTAAATGATTAAGGTAGTGTCAATTATGTTTTAAAAGTAAACCCGAGGGGCTAAAATGGAACAAATGAAAGTTAAGTTATAAAATATCTAACACACACAAACACACACATACGTGTGTTCGAGAAAGAGAGCAGGAGGCTCCCATGGAGCCTCAAACCCTAGTTCCATCTTTATGCTCAAATCGGAAGGCAAGATGAAGCTCAAATCCATAACCGAGCATGGATTAATGATCTCCAACACGAGGGGATCATAAGGTATGTCGAAAATCTAAGATTGGTGATCATGTGTAAAGTGGGTTATGTTTTAATCCATGAGTTTAAGTGAAATTGAGCATTGGTATGTGTTATAATCATCATATAGAACATGGGTTATGAATGGTTTGCGTTAATTTGATGTTTAAGGGTGAAACCCATTAGTTATGGTAAGAATGATGATTTGAATTATCATCCATGTCTAATTCTTGTGGAATGTTGATGTATTTTTATTTGTATGATGGATTCTTGTTAGAGGAATTAAAAGAAATGTGATACTAGTATGTTTGATGTTCATGCATGTATGATCCATGTTGGTTAGAAGGAAGAAATTGATGAATTATGTATAAGATTAGAAGAATATGCATAAATTAGTTGTACATGGTGCTAAGATAGTGGTACGCACACCAAGTGTTTGATGAAATGCCTAGGTGAGCTTAATAGATGAAATTGTATGTAAGCAAAAGATGATATGTATATAGTGATGTCCGTATAGTCGATTATAATGTTACGGGTATATAATGAAAAGTCAAAAGTTAAAGTAAATGGACCGTTGACTTCTAAAAGTCAACTGTCATGTTGTCATAGTTGTAAGACTAAAGTAAGTTATATGATGCGTGATAGACGTATGTGTGTCTAATGCGATGACATTACGGACTCCACGAGTTGGAAATGATATGAATTTGGTTACATGTATTATGCTTGTTAGTTGTGACTAAAGAAAGTCAAATGTGAAATATGCGATTACTATGATCGTTAACATGTACAATTATGTATGCTAATGTGAATATGATTTGGTGACATGAAAGTATAGGAATCATGTCAAGAAGGACTCAAGCATGAAAGGCTAACGGGTCAAAAGGAGGCAAGATAACGGACACAAACTCGGACGCACGAGGTAAGTGATTTCTGTAATCACTTCGTAGTACCAGTAAGTAATGAAGTGTTGTAATGAATTAAACCTGATGTTCGAGGTCAAATATGTGTTTAAGGTCTTTCGTCGTAAATGATGGGTTAATGTTGACCAAAATGCCCTTGATGGGTATTTTGGGGTAAACGATCTTAAAAGTAGTTTAGAAACAAGTTTTCGATTAGTGTAACGTTTTGGACAAGTATGGTAGTAGGGATGATGGTTTGGTTAGTCATAGACCAAATTAATGCGTGAATACCCTTAACGGGTCGAAATGAGCATATGAATGATAATGTATTAAAAGGATGCAAGATATCCAAGAGTTCAGTAATTTATGATAGACGTCATGGATATCATTATGTGTATAAGAGGATATGGTAAAACGAACAAGTTACGTTGACGAATGCATGAACGGGTCAAGGTTGGGAAAAAGGGTAATAAGCCGAAGAGATAAAAGTCTGAGATTTTGTTAATCCGGATGTCGGTTCTTAACTCCAAAAGATGGAGAATTAAATTACGGACGCGTAGGAAAAAGAATCGGGTAAAACGGACCAATAACGAAGAAGTTATTACCGTTTCCGTGAAACGCGGACGTGCTGAAATCTGCAGCACTGCAGCAACAAACATTCTGTTTGTTTGATGGCGTCGCGCTACGCGACGGCCCGTCGCGCTACGCGACGGGGTGGCTGTTTGTCGAAAGTTGCTTGTTAGCTCCGTTTTGTATCGGGAACTCGTTAAAACGCGTTTTAAGTCGCGTATAACTAGTTTAACTCATGTTTTATGACCATTAGGGTAAGCGTATGTGTGAATGTGTAAAGGTGGGATGACATGATCGTGCGTGACGATATAGGTATGTTGGTTCCCCTTGGGATCCCATAGCCCAGATAAGAATCCCACCTTAGGTTCCATTTAGGAACCTTAAAGCGGGATCCCATAGCCCAGGTAAGAATCCCACCTTAGGTTCCATTTAGGAACCTTAAAGCGGGATCCCATAGCCCAGGTAAGAATCCCACCTTAGGTTCCATTTATGAACCTTAAAGCGGGATCCCATAGCCCAGGTAAGAATCCCACCTTAGGTTCCATTTATGAACCTTAAAGCGGGATCCCATAGCCCAGGTAAGAATCCCACCTTAGGTTCCATTTATGAACCTTAAAGCGGGATCCCATAGCCCAGGTAAGAATCCCACCTTAGGTTCCATTTATGAACCTTAAAGTGGGATCCCGTACCCCAGGTAAGAATTATTAATATAATTCTCATTGGCAAATATGCAACGATGTGGGAAAGGTTTGTATGCATGTAGATGTGTATGTATGTATGTGTAAAGATATGTACGAGGGTATGTATGTATGCAATGATGTGGGAAAGGTTTGTATGCATGTAGATGTGTAGGTATGTATGTGTAAAGATATGTACGAGGGTATGTATGTGTGTAATGATGTAGGAAAGGTTTCTATGTATGTAGATGTGTATGTATGTATGTATAAAGGCATGTATGAGTGTATGCACGTATGTAAAGTTGTAGGGAAAAGATGTACGTATGTAGATATGTATGTGAGTACGTATGTAAGCATGATTTAGAGACGATGAGGGTTAACGTTATTAATGGTATACCTCGAGAATGAAAAGTAATGCAGGTGCATTATTGAAGCCTCACCAGGAAATGGATATGCAGATGAAATGCTTAAAGCTTAAAAGATGACGAAGTGTGAAGTGTACGCGAATGAACCTTGTTTCTTTAATGTGTGCTAATGTTATGAATGTATGTGGTGAATGCAGGTTGTACGGATAATGAGCGATTATCAGAAGGATTTGGGATTGAAGACCGAGCCACTAGAGAGATTGTACGGGGACGTTGAATGTAAAATGTAGTAAACGTAAGCTATGTTTTTAATTAGCAAATAAGAGGATGACGGATTTATGAATAAGAATTATGTTTAAGTTAAATTTTAAATAAGTTGAGGTATTTATAATGAAAGAAATTTTATGGTTCGTGTTTCCGCTGCGACTTTTTGTCAAATACGAATTAGAGTGTAATACACACCTTTTGAGTTTATAACATGGCCAAGAAACTGCACCTCCCTGAGCCAAAAGGCACATTTTGTGAATTTTGCATAAAGTTTCTCCTTACGGAGAACTTCAAGTACTTCACGCAAATGTCTCGCATGTTCAGTCTTGCTCCGCGAATAAACTAGAATATCATCTATGAACACGATCACCGATTTATCTAACATGGGTCGGCATACCCGGTTCATAAGATCCATAAATGCAACAGGCGCGTTCGTCAATCCAAAGGACATAACTAGAAATTCGTAATGCCCATATCGGGTTCTGAACGCGGTCTTCAGAATATCTTCTTCTCGCACTCTAACTTGATGATACCCCGAACGCAGGTCTATCTTAGAGAACAAACTCGCCCCTTGCAATTGATCAAAAAGATCGTCAATTCTAGGTAAAGGGTAGCGGTTCTTCACGGTCAGCTTATTTAATTCTCTGTAATCGATGCACATGCGCATCGACCCATCTTTCTTCTTAACGAATAATACAGGCGCTCCCCAAGGCGACACACTCGGGCGTACGAAGCCTTTGTCGAGAAGATCTTGCAATTGTGTCATTAGCTCCCGCATCTCGGTGGGGGCTAGCCTATATGGAGCCTTAGCTACCGGTTTTGCACCTGGGTTCAACTCAATTCGGAACTCTATCTCCCGCTTGGGAGGGAGTCCCGGCAACTCTTCCGGAAATACGTCCGGAAACTCATTCACTATTTCGACATCTTCAATCTTCGAGAGATTTCGTTGAGCGTCCACCACGTAAGCTAAGTAGGCCCTACTTCCGTTAATTACATACTTGACCGCTTGGGCAATAGTACATAGTTTCGCTTCTACGTTTCTTTCTCCTTGGATTTTTAATTGGTTTCCACCCGGAGTTTGGACAGTTATGGTTTTATTTTCACAATTTATCTCCGCGTGGTTTTGGGACATCCAATCCATACCCACTATTACTTTAAATTCCCCCAAAACCATAGGTATAAGGTCGATGTCAAATTCCTCATCTTCTATAGTTAACTTACAACTTCTACAGATTTCGTGCAACAAATAATTTTTACGATCGGCTATTTCTACCTCTAAGGGTGCCATCATTCTTTCAATTCTAAAAGAAGGGTGTTGCACTATTTCACTCGAAATGAACGACATGGTGGCTCCGGTATCAAACAATACGTATACTGGCAAGGAATTTAACAAGAAGATACCTGAGACCACATTCGGGTGAGACTTAGCTTCTTCGGATGTAATTTGGAACATTCTTCCTTTCGCCCTAGAGCTATCCTCGTTCTTTCCTTCTTTCTCCGTCCCTTGCTGAAGTTTAGGACATTATGACTTAACATTCCCCTTTTGGAAGCAGTTGAAACAAGTCTTCGGGTTGCTGGGGCACTTGTAGGAGGTATGCCCTTCGTCACCGCATTTGTAGCACCCCTTCTTACCCAAAAGGCATTCCCCCGTATGAAGCTTCCCACATGTCTTGCAAGGAGTAATACTACCCTTCGACTTATCTTTCCTTCCCTGATCTTGGAACCTCGCCTTTTTAGATAGAATTGCATTTGTCCCCTTTTCTAACGACCTCTTTTCACCACGTTCTTCTTGCCTCTTAATTTCAATTTCTCTATCATGTGCCAGATTGATAAGCTCGTCAAGGGTTTCACACTTTGAGGGAGTGATGAACTCCCTAAATTCCACCTTTAGTATACCATAAAAGCGGTTGATCTTCATTCTTTCTGTCTTCACAAAGTCTCCGCAAAACTTCATCTTATCCATGAACGTGTTTGATATTTCGTTTATCGTTTTGTTTTTCTGTCGGAGGCGTAAGAAATCCTCCTGAATCTTATCAATGGCTGACTGAGGACAGTGGTATTTCATAAAAGGTTCCTTAAATTCCTGCCAAGTCATCTCTTGGAACTTGTCCTCCCCAACTTCCTTACTATGCGCATCCCACCAATCTTTCGCCTGAAGAGTAAGTTGACCAGTAGCAAACATCACCTGGTCTTCCTTATCACACCGACTTCGTATAAATACCGCTTCTATGTTTGAAATCCACCTTTGGCATGCGATCGGATCGATTTTACCATCATACGTTTCAGGATGGCATGCCATGAAATCTTTATACGTGCACCGTCGATCTTTGCTTTTACCTTTAGATCCCTCAATCATTTCTTTCAATTCTTCGACCTTGCTAGTCATCATGGCCTCCACAACCCCCAACACTCTACTTTCTACTTCTTGAGCTAATCGTGGAAGATTAGCTTGGATAACCCCTTCCGCCACTTCTGTGACTTTGTTATTAGACGCTTCTTGACGAGCCGTATCGTCATCATCATTAACACTTCTTGCGTCAGCCATCTACACATCATCATGTTTATATTTAATACAAATCACAAGCTTTTAATATATATCGTAGTTCATTAGTCCGTGTTACTTCGTTCGTATCTTTACGTTTTAATTTTACTCCCTTTTTATACCTTCATCATTCACTTAGTGTCATTCGACACGTTACTTTCGACTTTTACAATTTCATTCCTTCATAACCACTATTTGTGGTTACATATAGCTTATTAGGCCTTACGTGGACCCTACATAGTCATTAAATAGGTTTTCGGACAACTCGGGAACTCGAAACGCGAAAACAATGCAAAAATAAAAGTTTTCAGCGTCTGTAGGCAGGCAAATAGGCCGTCGGCAAAAGGGGTGGCGTCGGCGATGGGAAAGCAGTCCGTCAGCGATGGCCTTCCGATTCGCAGAATCACTGCAACTTATTTTGGGTTCTCTTATTCGTTTTTCCTAGTCCGTTTCGGCCTTACGGTTCCTGAAACTTCTCATTTAACCTCCCGAATTATACTCCCCACATAATTAACTTAATATTTTCATCATACATATAATAAACATACTTGCATTCGTTTATAACTTAACGTTACCTCATTGGCGATCTTGGAGCGAGCACACTTTTGCACGAGCCGACGGTTTGAGTTCAAGCACTATCACTCTTGCTCGAATCGCTCAAACCTAGGCTCTGATACCAACTTGTTAGACCCGCTTTTTCACTTAAATAAAATAACATGCAAAGGGCAAAGTAAAATACAAACTTTTAAAACATCTAAACTTTTCGCGATTTAAAGTTTGTAATACTAACAACATTGGTACACAATTTTAACAAAATTTGGGCATGACCCGTCCATAAAACGAGTCAACCCCTGTTTTAACCATAATCAAAGCTAAATACAATTCTACAATCCGTTCAACAAGACACTACTAAAACCAAAACATCGAGCGTTAAAAAGTGTGACTACTAACAAGTTGTACAAAACAAACATTTAACCCAAAAACATTAACACGGACTAGCGGAAGCGCTTGATGGTCATAAAGTGTGCGTATGCTCGCTCCAAATTGTCGTCGCCTAAACTGAGGATTTACCTAAGTTCAATATAAACAAAAGAAGTTAGCATTTCATCACCAACACGATTGACTAACAACCCGACTAATCATTATAGCGGCCTTACATCTTTCAATTACATTACCAACCGATTAGACGGTTCATTACATGCTCGTCTCAATATAGAGATTAGCATTCCTTTCTTAACATACCCGCTAACGACGGGTACTAGTAAGGTTACCATAACCTTCATTTGATTCGTTTACAATGAACGAATATATTCTTTACCTACGATTACACTCCAACCCGATAAGACGGATCGAGTAATCTTTCATCCAAAACATAATTATCTTCCCATACCCGGTTCGACTAGAAGGAATCGGATATGAAGCATTATCTTTCGTATCTTATTCATTTCTATACATCCGTTTATGACAGATTTAACTTTACTTCCAACAATCTTATATTTCAACTTTCACGATTCCAACATAACAACATAATACAATAGAGATTGTTACACATATGACAACATGATAGAAATAAGGTGTACACTAACGTACCTCGATCTTGTGAGTCTCCCGTTTTCTTAGTGTTTGAGCTTTCTTCTATCACGCTTACATTAAAACGCATTCATTCAATCAGCCCAACACTTTCATTCCATCATTTACATAAACTTCCCATTTTCAAGTGACAAACATTATCACTAATTTTCAGAATTTCACACATTTATTCTCTTATGCATTTCATCAAACATTTGGTGTGCATCTCATTAATAAAGCATAATGTACAAGTACTCAAAGCATGACTTTACTAGTCCATCTTACATATCATCAATAATCAATCAAGTTCATACAATTCTTTTATTCTACATCAATTTATCTAGGATTCACGTCTTACAAGCAAGATCATATATCAAGATTACACATAGTTACTTCTACTTGATCATCCTTTCATGCTAATTTTTCATTAAGTGGGTTTATACAATTATCTTTCAATTGACCTAAAATCAAACATGATTTCTACTCTAGGGAGTAACCCTAACATCCAACTTACACAAATCATACCACAAACTCATGATTGGGTTGAAACCCTTTTTCTACAATTCACCAAATCATGAAATTCGACTTACCACTTCACTATGTATGCTTAGATGATCAAGAATTTGAGACATGCAACTGATTATCCTTGAAATCCGTTGTCAATTGATTGAATTTAGCAAGAACAAGGGTTCCCCCTTGTTTCCCCTTGCTCTGGTCGAACTCAGCACACCCCAGGGTGTGAAATTTTGGTTTTTATTTTATTAATCCTTTCACTACATAATTTTTCACAAATGCCCCTCTAGTTTACTTCTTTTATATAACTTACTCACAACTCATTGTACTACTAGTTCTTATAACATTTTCCATTAACTATATTAAATCTTTAATTTATTTAACTCATGTGTCTAGTAAATCTTTTTGGGGTGTTACACCTACCCGCCCTTTGTCCTAAACCGTGTACTTTATGCCCCTCACCTTATTCGCAAGCTTATTTCTGTTCGTCAATTCACTAAAGATAATTCTGTATCGCTTGAATTTGACCCGTTTGGTTTTATTGTGAAGGACTACAAGACCCGGACGACTATAATCCGGTGCGACAGCAACGGTGATCTCTACACCTTCTCCAAGGACTTTCATTGTTTCTCTACCTCCACCACTACTGCTCAATCCTCCAATCTCTGGCATCAACGGCTCGGTCACCCCGGCCCCGCCCTACTTCAGTCTTTGAAAAACTCAAATTCCATTGTTTTTAAGAATTTTAATAAACATGTTTGTGAACCTTGTGTGTTTGGCAAAAGCACTAAGCTCCCGTTTTATTCATCTACAAATACTACATTACAACCATTTGATATTGTGCATAGTGATGTTTGGACCTCTCCGGTTTTAAGCTCGGGAGGTCACCGTTAATACGTTCTATTTTTAGACGACTACACGAACTTCTTATGGACCTTCCCCCTCTCTAACAAATCACAAGTCTTTGCCACATTTGAATATTTTACTAAACTTGTCCACACCCAATTTCAACGAACAATCAAAACTTTTCAATGTGACAATGGAACAGAATATGTTAATACGTCATTCAAACAATTTTTTGATAAACATGGCATTCTTTTTCGCCTCTCTTGTCCTTATACCTCCTCCCAAAATGGGAAGGCGGAACGAAAAATCTGCTCCATTAACAATATCATCCGCACCCTCCTTGCACAATCTTCTTTCCCCATAAATTTTTGGCACCATGCCCTTGATACATCCACTTACCTAACCAACATAACTCCTTCCAAAACACGCAACTTTCAAACACCTACCCGCCTATTATATCACCTAACACCCACATACGAACATCTTTGCGTATTTGGGTGTTTATGCTACCCGCTTAAACCATCTACCACTACACATAAACTCCAACACCACTCATATCCTTGTGTATTCATTAGATACCCCACCTCACACCGTGGCTACAAATGTTATAACATTCAGACACGAACCATTACCATTTCCCGACACGTCCTTTTCGACGAATCGGTCTTCCCATTTGCTACCCTTGTAACCGACCCTCTACCCACCACATCCTATACCCTTTTGACCGAACCCCTTCATACTCAGCTATGGCCCCATGTTTCTTTTCCTACTGACCCACCCTCACGAGCCCATACCAACCCGTCCTCGACCCATACCTCTCCTCGGCCCACTCCCACTAACCCCCTCTCGATCCATACCCCACCGACCCACCCCCTTTCTCCCTTACCAGCCCACATAACCTCCTCTCCCTCACCGGCCCACACACCCTCCTCTACCTCACCAGCCCAAACACCCTCCTCTCAAATCCCAGCCCATATCCCTTCCTCCTCTGACCCACACATCACCACAACTCAACCTGTTATCCCATCCCAGCCGCTGAATACTACCTCTCCCCAACCCGACTCCATTCCCACTCAACCCCAACAGACCCACACTCAACCGGCTTCCACCGTTGCACCCGCCCCCACACGCACCATGCGAACCCGGTCAATGGATGGGATCGTCAAGCCCAAACAGATCCTTAATCTTCACTCTACCACTATCGTCCCCGTACCCAAAAGTCCGTCCCAGGCCCTGTCTGTGCCGGAATGGCATAATGCCATGACCAATGAGTTTCATGCACTTATTAATAATAATACTTGGGAATTGGTTCCACGACAGCCACATATGAACATCATCCGTAGCATGTGGCTGCTCAAGCATAAATTCAGGTCGGACGGTACTCTCGAACGATATAAGGCTCCCCTAGTATGCGATGGGAGGTCACAATTGGTTGGTATAGATTGTGGGGAAACATTTAGTCCAGTGGTCAAGCCGGCAACTATTCGCACCGTTTTAACTATTGCCCTGTCAAAGATGTGGCCGATTCACCAACTGGACGTCACAAATGCCTTCCTTCATGGTACACTCCACGAAACGGTATACATGCACCAGCCAATGGGGTTTCGTGACAAACAATTTCCGGAGTATGTGTGTCGGTTAAAGAAGTCTCTTTACGGCCTCAAACAGGTTCCTCGTGCTTGGTACCAACGCTTTGCGGATTATGTTCTCACATTGGGTTTCGTTCAAAGCGGTTGTGATGCTTCTCTCTTCATTATTCATAACAATGGCAACATCGCTTATCTCCTCCTCTATGTCGATGACATCATCTTGGTCACATCATCTACCGTTCTTCGGGTACAACTTATGAGTCATCTGTCCGCTGAATTCGCAATGAAGGATTTGGGCACCTTAAGCTTCTTTCTAGGTATTTCTGTGACTCGTCACCGTGACACCATGTTTCTATCTCAGCAAACATACGCTGCGGACATCATTAAGCGCGCGGGTATGTCCTCGTGTAAACCCGCGGCCACTCCGGTGGACACCAATTCTAAACTCAGTGCACTTTCGGGTACCGACTTTGACAATCCGACTCTCTATCGGAGTCTCGCAGGGGCACTTCAGTACCTCACCTTCACTCGTCCCGATATCAGTTACGCGGTTCAACATGTATGCATGCACATGCATGCTCCAAAAACGGATCATTGGAACGCTCTTAAACGCATAATCCGATACATTCAAGGTACTATTTCATTCGGCCTCACGCTCACGTCTCCCAAAAATCCTGCCCTCCTTGCCTACACGGATGCGGACTGGGCTGGATGCCCAGACACTCGACGTTCCACGAGTGGCTATTGTATTTATTTAGGGGACAATCTGGTTTCTTGGTCTTCCAAGCGTCAGCCTACCATTTCTCGGTCTAGCGCAGAGGCCGAGTATCGCGGGGTTGCCAACGTTGTAGCTGAAATTTGCTGGCTCCGCAACCTTCTGCTAGAGCTTCATCGTCCGCTGTCCAAAGCCACTATAGTATACTGTGACAATGTTAGTGCTATCTACCTCTCTGGTAATCCCGTTCAGCATCAACGCACAAAGCACATTGAGCTAGACATCCACTTTGTCCACGAATAGGTTCAACGCGGCCAGGTCCGTGTCCTTCACGTTCCCTCTCGTTACCAGGTTGCAGATATCTTTACTAAGGGGTTGCCACGGGTTTTGTTTGAAGATTTTCGCTCCAGTCTCAGCATACGGTCACCTCCCGCTTCGACTGTGGGGGTTTAATAGAATATTATTCGGTCAATATTGTATTTATTGTAGTTATTATATTTCCGCATATACTAGATCCTAATTGATCTCACTTGTATTATTTATACCAATGAATGAGAATGAAGGGGACAACCTTGATAACAAATTACGTCTTACAGTTTAGTTATTGAATGATGTGACAAGTGGGTAACGCTCACCACACATAGTCTAATAGTAATTTTCACTCACATTTCCTTTTTACTAATATAGGTACACATAATATACTAAACTGCTTATATTCATTATTCATATACTTTAAACACAGTTGTTATAGGCTCGAGTTCATTTTAAACTCATTTAATCTCAGCTTGATTCAAGATTTTAACGAGTAGATCTCGAAAAATAATCGAATAGTTTGTTACACCTCTACTTCAAGAAGTTAAGGCATCTCATGCTATTGTCGGGTCGGGTGGGGCCGTGAAGTACTTCGTGGGGCCCGGGCACAACAGAAGTCATAAAGTCAACAAACAACAACCAAACAACCATTCACAGTGTCTCCCGGTGGTCGCTTCCGGTTCAAATGTCAACCGCCACCGTCCTCTACATCTCCACCACCACCACCACATCCACTGCCAAACCCCGCAGTAGAACAACCAAAACCGGTGTCCTCATCACACACAGACTCACACTACCATCTTTGCCATTCATCGTACGACAGCCGATTCGGTCAACGAATCATGGACGTAAGACTTTTAAACAACCTCGAAGAAGATCTAATGTTTTTATGGAATGGCAGGAGTGCACGTACTTATTTAACCCTCTCACGCTTTCATTTTAATATTTCAATAATATTCTTCTGATTCTGATTGTTGGTTTATTTATTATGCAGGGTTAAATTGGAAATAGATGTGCCAATATCTGTAGCTTATAATTGTTATCTTGATAGAGAAGCTATTCCTCAATGGATGCCCTTCATTTCTTCTGTTAAGGTAAATGTTTTTATTTTGTTTCTGGTACTGATTATTATTATTGGTTTGTTATAACTTATAAGCAATCTTTTAAATACCGTTATGAACCGGCCAGTTATACCGGTTAAACCAGATACCAGTATGTCCTATATACTAGCGGTAAATTTGGTTCTACCAGTTGAACCGATTTGCATTATCTTTGAATTTATTTTTTTTAATAAAAAACGATATTAAGGTGATATTTCATCGCTGTTGAAATTGTTACTCACTTTGTCCAATGTAATATTATTTATAAGTAATAAAAAATGCTTAATATTTTACAATAAATTAGTTGTTTTTTAGATAAAACCATGATCAATTAAATAAATCCTAATTGAGATTGGATTGTTTTTTAGATGAATTTGTATTTTGTGAAATTATAGGGTTAACTAGTAACTGCTTGAACTGGTTAAACCATTTCAGAGCTCAACCCGGCATGATTTAGAAACCGGTTTTTTAAAACATTGCTTATAAGATGGTTTAAAAGATTTTAGTTGTCTATGTAATTTATATTATGCTAAGGTGCAATCTTGCAAGATGTTCGTCTATACAAGTCTTGTATAATATCTGAATATTTAAGATTAAGTATGATAGTGTTTAGCAGTGACGAATACAGAAACTTTGAGTTCGGGGCAAAATATGGGTCGTTTACAATTAGTTGGGTAAAAAAAAGATAACGGTATATAATTATATTAAAATGTTGAATATAGACACATAATGTAACATAAACAAACAAAAAAAATTAACCACAGTTTAATATAAACAAGCAATTTCACATAAACATGCATTTAATATAAAGTTAAAGAGAAATATACTAAAAGTATTGTGAAAATGTTAAATGTGTGTAGTTGGAATTTACAGGGGAAAATTTGAAGGAGTAAATAACTCTTAAATTCAAAAAAAAATTTTCTACTTGGAGAAGTGCCTTAATAGCCCCCAGTGTAATATTTGTGCCCCTAATTCTCCATTTTAGCCTTAAATTTTAATAGAAATTAGCATTATAATCCTATCACTATACGCTAAATACGCCTCTGGTCTTCAGTCCTATGCAGTTATGCATACTTCGAAAGTCACTAACACACGTTGAGCCTATTCGAGTTGTGGCTTAGACATCACTTACAAGAGTTATAAGTTATGATTATAATTTGGTGAGCCTGTAATACTTTCTAACTCAAGTATTAAACATAAAAGCTAGCATACCCATTAGAGTTTAGACCATTACATTCTAAAAGTATTTTGGGAGTGCCATTCTTGACATAACGTTTATTTCGACATTCTTGACATAATGTTTATCTTGATATTCTTAGCATGGTAGATTTTTTTTTATTTTCTGAATTTTTCCTAAAGCTTAAGAGTGTTTCTCTGCATTTCCTCAGTCTAAGAGTGTTTTTTTTTTTTTTTTTTTTTTTTTTTTTTTTTTTTTTTTTTAACTTGTTAACACATGCAGAATGAAATGAGACATAACTTTTAGCCTGATACTTATGTAAGTTAGGCCATTGCTTTCTGTTGATGTTACGGTGAATCCTTGAGACGATGTAGTGTACTGGTTTCAGGTGTTAAAAGACAAGCCTGAGTTATCACGATGGTCTTACAAGTTTGAAGCATTTGGGCACGATCTTGAATTCTCTTGGCTTTCTCGTAATCTGCAGGTAAATTAAGCGAAAGGGTACCCCATGACCCATGTATTCTCTTTATATAGTTTTGATGCCACGTTGTTGAATCTTGCAGCCGATCCCAAATCAGAAAATCCACTGGAGATCCTTGGAAGGTCTTCCCAACCGGTAAATACAATAACATGCTAAAATCATAATTCTCTTCGAGTATAAGAATTTTGAAATGCTCGTCTTTTTGTCACAGAGGAGCGGTACGTTTTTATCCTATAGGTTCTTCATCATGTTTGGTTGAAGTAAGTCTTGATTGACCAAAAAGCATTTCAGTCACATATTGTTTTTTAAATTTTTATACAAAGCTTATAATAAAATTCTTGTTTTTTACAGCTTACTTGTTCATATGAAGTACCTCAATTCTTGTCCCCTGTGGCATCTGTAAGTACTTGAAATCGTTGCGTGTAGATGTTTTATTTTAATTATTTTTTTATTAACAATTTCGTCATATGCTCGAATTGATCTAACAAAGTTCTCTTTAATTCCGACTACAACCAGATGTTACAACCTTTCAATGAAAACTTGATGAGACGAGGCTTGGAAAGGTTTGCGATTTATGCAAAGACATACCAACCGGATTCAGCCTGAGAGTTCTTATACTCACTCTATTTAAGTTTAATAAGACCATATTCTTTATTTTGTAAATTTTGCCATGGATCGGGCTTGTATTTACAATTTACAAAGTTGAAGACGCTTATGCAAATGCATATGAAACACATTACAAAGTATATAACAAATTCTGTTACTAGACCGCAATACAATAATTATATATATCTATGGAACCCATTAAGTCTAACCACCATCCAAGTCAATATCCACTGTTGGATCATGCTGAGATGAAATCTCAGCCCTTTAAACTCCAAAACATAACCACTCTAATGGAGGTTCAGGGCGGTTATTGGTGGTTTCTCAGCTGGTGGTTTTACTCCACATTTTTCTGCCCATGATCTTGGTGGTTATCTCCCCATTATCTCCCATCCAGCGCACCCATTCTCCCTCTCTCTGTAAGTTTCACCTACAATAATGGAGAAATGGGCAGTTTCACACCCTCTCTCCTATTCAAGAGCAGTTAGAGACGATTCGTTTTACTCTTAAATAACCCATCTAATTCCCCATTTTCAAATTTCGCAGACCCCTCATCCTATTTCCTCCCTCACGTCACCGCTCCACCCTCTCCGACGACCGCCCCCCTCCGATCTCCCTACCCTCGTCTGCTATTTTGGATTGTTGTGTGACAAAGGGTTTAATGTTGGGAGATTGAAGAGTTTGATAGGGTCAGGTGCTCCTAATTACACTGCTGAGTTAGAGGAGTTGTATGATAATATCATTAAGATGAATGGATGTTCTAGAAGGCAATGTGCAAATCAGGTCAGTGCACTAATCCCAATTTCAAGTGACCAACAAGACTGATTAAATATATTGCATTCAATGTATCTTATTGTTATTCAACTTTCTTTGTTGTTTTAGGGTACAAATCCAAGGAAGCATATTTTATGGTGTTTTTTAATATGAAGGTACTTGCAGACTACATCCCACATTCTTAGTGATAAAGATTAGTATGTGGAATTCTTTGGGAACATTTGAGAGAGTACCTGATGTTATTTTGTTAGTGTTTGTGGAGTATCTTTTTTAGAAGACTTTTGGGCTATTTTCAGTGTTATATGACCCATCTTCCTTTTGGTATGTCTACTTTTGTCCTAGAAATCTCAAATTCCAACAAAAGAGTGAAGTGTTGAAAATATTTGGTTTGAAAGTTAGGTGCATTTTGTCTTGTTTTGTGCTCTGCTGAATCTCTTTTAAAGATTAATACTTGGTCTAATGAAGTAGAATACAATATATACCAATTTTCTTATTTGATCATATATTTCTTCTGAGGTAATATGCTAAGTTTAATTTTCTTTCAGCTTTCTTTCATCGCTTAACGGTCCAGTCGATTAATAGAAGCACTGAAAATTGAAGATCTGTATGTAAGGCAAAGCCCGGTACCTAATGCATATACTATAGTGTTTAATGGTACATGCCCCATCGTACTTACAAGAAAGAAGTTGTATTTAATTTGTATTTTTCTTTGGTCACAAGTTTAGTTAATTTCACTCATATACATATACTTGTCATTTTAAATATAGATTGAATGCTATTGACATAATATGTTAAAAATTTATGAACATTTTTTTGACTCGTGAGCTAGGATGCTTTTAATGTGATCAAGGTGTATGGTTAACATTAGCAAATATTATATTCCTTGAAGCCCATAGTACATGGTATTTGACCATTAATGTAATCAAAACTTTTGTCATTACAGCACTAAAAATCCCGCTTACTGGACAAGTATACTACTACTGTTGTTAAGACGGTGGAGGGCAAACTGTCTCAAATGCTTTAGCCATGAAAACCAGAAGAATAAAAAAGAAAAGCAGCCACAAAAACATGGTTAAGAGTACCATCACAGTTTCTATTTCATTTTTGTTACATATTACTTTTGGATGCATAGATCCATATGTTTTGTTTATTTTTCATTTATTTGTGAGTGGCAGATACTGTTGTGAGATATGTGATATACAATTGCTTTTGTGTTATGGAAATAATACTATTATCCTCTTTACCAACTATTAAGCATGACGTGAGTATGCACAAACATTTTTAATTAATTTTTTAAATGTGTTTCTTATATTTTTATTTTTATATAATAAATTACAATAAAATCATGCATTTATTTTTACCTTTTATGTTAGTTTTCTTTCCAAAAAGATGATGAACAAAACGGATGAGATGATTGTAGAAAAAGTGAGAGTGATTCAAAAAATTAAGATGGATCAAGCTTTAAGATTTGAAAATCTCTAATACCTACCGACTTTTTTTTTAAATGGCTTCTGCCTACCGTTTACTTTTGCATAAAATGGCACAATTTCATGTTTTACCACTCTATCAGTTTTATTTTATATCGTTTTGTGGTTGTAAACTGTTCACGTTCGTTTACCTTTTATAAATTAAAGAATGGTCCTTTTGTTTGTAATTTTGTTTAGATTTGTGTCCACTTAATGTAGATTATCTATGTTTGTTACGTTGTTTACATAACCCGTCCACCGGACGGGTATTAAACTAGTTGACATTGATACATGCCAAGTTACAGATAATTAATTAACATGTCGATGCATTATCTTAGATAACTAGAAGGGCAATTCGACCATATAAAATGACCAAATTGCCCTTCTCGTTAACAGAAAAAATGGATGAATTAAACCAAGTGGACTAAAATGGCAACGGTGAAATCTTTTTTGACCCACAGGAGAAAAATAAAACATTTGGATTAAACTGTCAAAATGACACAAACCACATGGACTAAAATGACATTTAACTCATAAATATAAGAACAAAACTTTAGCATTATGTATTGATGTTTTACTACTAAATGTAAGGTTGCTTACATATTTTTATTTATCATTGTTGTACAAATATATGCTTGTTTTTGCTACGAGGAGTTTTTTAACTGACGTGTTTTGACGTGAGCCTTTATAACATTTTCTGTTTTCCTCCCGGCTCCCGTTGACGAAATCCTGTATCTATTTTTTATTTCATCTAACAGGATTTTGAACTTTTATAATTAGTACGCAATCATCCAATTTCTCATTCGGTCATGTTCGTTTTTTTATTTCATCTAACAGGATTTTGAACTTTTATAATTATAATAGTACGCAATCATACAATTTCTCATTCGTTTATATTTGACTAGCAATATTATTATTGTTTAATAAAACGTTTTCCACGTGTTAAAATTAATCGTAATTAATTTGTGTCGTGAATCATGTGCCACCTGACTAAAACCATGGACTGCTTATTTTTCCTGTGCTGTTGTTCAACATTGACTTATGACTATTATATAAAAAAGTTAAAAACAAGCTCAAATGACTTTTATTATCATTTTTATTATCACATCTTACACTACATGTGAGAGATAAAATATATAAAAAATAATAGTCTTCCTTTCATGATTTTTACTATTAGATACTTTACCAAAGGATCCAAAAAAGTTTTACTGTTGTCATTTTAGTCCACTTGGTTAACTTCATTCATTATTCTGTTAACGAGAAAGACAATTCGATCATTTTATATGGCCGAATTGCCCTTCTGGTTCACAGAATTACATAATGACTGAATTGTCCTTCTCGTTAACAAAAAAAATGGATGAAGTTAACCCAGTAGACTAAAATGACAAGGATGAAATCTTTTTGGATCCACAGACGAAAAATGAAACCTTTGGACTAAACTGGTAAAATGACCCAAACCACAGGGACTAAAATGATATTTAACTCTTTATTTTATTTAAATGAAATAAAAAATTTGATTAAAAATTTTAAAAATAATTATTTACAACCCTTACTCCACGTTAAATTATGTGATTCAAACATGGTAAAAGGTTGATAGCATGTGAACCATCATTCTTGACCAATAATAAATACTCACTTGGATAACAATATTATAATTTTTATAAAAAATAAATTCTTGACCAGTCAAAAGAGAGAGAAAGAAAGTCTTCTTCATCCCAATAATCCTCTTTAAAGTTCAACCACCATCACCATTTTACCTTTTCAATTTTGTAAATTTCATCATCATCATCCACACAAAACCTGCTCTCAATTCTTCACAATATCATCATAGGTACCTTCTTAACACTCATCTTCTTTACTTTACTAGACAGTCAATAATTTTCATTATTTAATCTCAATTGCAAGCATACCTACATGTTTGTTGTTAAATTGTTCTGTTTATCTTTCCATATATTATTAGGAAATTAATTCCACATGTTTTGAAATTCATATGTTATCAATTATTTGTCTGTAAGATTTGTTTGAGATGTTTAGGGCAATATAATTGGATAGAGAACATTTATATGCATAGTTATATACTTATATGTGATATATATATAGTCTTGAATCATTTGTTTTTGTGTTCAGATTTGCATATTTGTAGACAAGACCATAAAGCTCAAGATATAGTTGATTAACTTTGATTACGACACGAATGGCTTCGGTAAGTGTGGTACCTGCATCTGGAGTAAGAGAACCTAGTGGAAATACAGTTGCTGCTGAAAGGTTGCCTGATGAGATGAATGGCATGAAAATTAGGGATGATAGGGTTAGTTACATCATCATATATATATTAGCAGGATTAGGATCAAGAGAAAACTCCTACGAGTTGTGAGAATTTAGAGAACTCCGCCTTTCCCGTGCGAGTTTTGCCCCCATTTTTTGCACACACCTAGATTAAAATGTTACAAACTCAGCTGTAATTTTTTTTGAAGTGGCGTTTTCAGCCTTTACAGATGCTGTAAAAAGCTGCTGACATCGGCATGATTCAGCATTTACGGCAGCTGTAAGCGTTTTTTACGGATGGTGTAAATCAACAAAAACTTTTTTTTTTTTGGAAAAGTTGATTTTTTTAAAATTTTGGTAAAAAAGATTTTTGAAAAAACCTTTCGTAAGGCCGAGTTCTTCTCACAACTCGTAGGAGATTTCATTTTACCGTAACCCTGTATTAGTATATTACCTTTGGTAGATTATAGTTTACCTCCTTTTTTAACACAAATTTCCATTTATTACCGTTAGGAAATGGAGCCTGCAATAGTTGATGGAAACGGGGCAGAGACCGGACATATAATCGTGACAACTATTGGTGGTAAAAACGGCCAGCCAAAACAGGTACCTTTGTTTACGCAGATTCTTTCTTTCGAAATCTTGTATTAGTAGCTATTCATTGTTGGTGATGAAATTGTTTTTTATTTGCTTCAGACGATTAGTTACATGGCAGAGCGCGTTGTTGGGCATGGGTCATTTGGGGTTGTGTTCCAGGCCAAATGTTTAGAAACTGGAGAATCAGTGGCCATTAAAAAGGTTCTTCAGGACAAGAGGTATAAAAACCGGGAGCTGCAAACAATGCGTGTACTGGATCACCCGAATGTTGTTGCTTTGAAGCATTGTTTCTTTTCGACTACGGAAAAGGAAGAGCTTTATCTTAACCTTGTGCTAGAGTATGTTCCTGAGACTGTTCATCGAATGATTAGACACTATAATAAGAATAATCAGAGGATGCCAATGATCTATGTGAAGCTATACAGTTACCAGGTAATAATATCTGCAGTTCTAATTTGTTTGAAAATTAGTGGATACTATATTGTCGAAGTTTCTCTTTTTTAAGCCATTTGGTTTGATTATGCTGCAGATTTTCCGAGCTTTGGCGTACATTCATGGTAGTATCGGAGTGTGTCACAGGGACATCAAGCCTCAAAATTTACTGGTAGGTTTTTCGACATGTATGCGCATTTTGTAATGTGTATATACTGATTAATGTTCCCCGATAGCAAATTGGTCGTATGCATAAAACTGATAAAAGTTAAAAACATGTGTTTTATCATGGGTTTATACACGATATATATATTAGTAATTAGTACGCGCACCATTTTTAAATAATGTTTAGTTTGATGTTAACGAGTAAAGATAATTTCTCTTTAACAGGTAAACCCGCATACACATCAAGTCAAGCTATGTGATTTCGGAAGTGCTAAAGTTTTGGTTAGTATCAATCTTTGTTTGGTAGCTGCTTGTTTTTCAGTTTTTGTGTTTGATACTGTGTTGCATTGTCTTACTTTATGTTTGTAATTCGTTTGAAAGGTCAAAGGAGAGTCAAACATTTCTTATATTTGTTCAAGATACTATCGAGCACCTGAACTAATATTCGGGGCTACCGAGTACACCACAGCAATCGATGTCTGGTCTGCCGGATGTGTTTTGGCTGAATTGCTGCTTGGACAGGTAAGCACAAATGCACAATTTGTTTTTCCTTTTTAATTTATACAGAATGTTTATATGAAGTTATGAACTGACAAATATCTTATGTAAATTCAGCCTCTTTTCCCTGGTGAGAGTGGAGTTGACCAGCTAGTTGAGATCATAAAGGTAATTTTGATTTTGCATATAATATATTAATATTAATATATCATCTGAAACGCGTGTCAAGTAACTTGGTTTGTGAATTTGCTACCTGCAAATGATTAGCGCGGCAAACGAACTGAACTTTCAGCGAACTGTTCATGAACCGTTCGGCAGCAAATTCGTTTGTGTTCATTTGTTTAATAAATGAACGGACACGAACAAGAAACTTTGTTCGTTTAGTTAAATGAACGAACATGAACAGAGACAGCGTTTGTTCATTTATGCCTGCGACCGTTCGATAAGGTGTTCGTTTATGTTCATATGTGTTTGGTACCTAAAATTAGGTTATGTTCGTTTGTTTTTTAAGACACAATTTTATCTTAATAATGTCTATCAAGATTATGTTAAGTACTCAAGTATGTTTGGATAATTAGGTTGGTATATTTTGAGTGGTTCTACTTAATGCATATGATGAAAGATGCCGATTTTATACAAAATTTAGTATATGGTCGTTTGTGTTTGTTTCTGTTCATGAACGCTTGTTTGTATTCATTTGTATTCATGAACGTCCGTTTGTGTTCGTTTTTGTTCATGAGCGCTTGTTTGTGTTCATGAAAGTTCGTATGTGTTCGGTACCTAAAATTAACGAACGAACACAAACAAACAAGGACGCGTTCAATTCCTTAATGAACGAACACGAACAAAAAAATCTCGTTCGTGAACACATGTATTTCCTTAACAAACGAACACGAACAAGCCTACAAGTGATTTAAAGTAGCGAGTTATTTGTTCATAGGTTTTGGGCACCCCAACAAGGGAAGAGATCAAGTGCATGAACCGAAACTACACAGAATACAAGTTTCCGCAGATTAAAGCTCACCCATGGCATAAGGTAAGTTATTAAGATTTAATCACAAATTTCATAACATGTAAGTTAATTCACTACCTAAACAATGCTTTTTCAGATACTTCATAAGCGGACGCCCCCGGAAGCTGTTGATCTTGTTTCAAGGCTCCTTCAGTACTCCCCAAATCTTCGAAGCACCGCTGTAAGTATTAAAAGATGAAATTTTTAGAGCCCTATATTTTATTTTATTTTTTTCTTTCTTATAAACTACAATACATTTTCATACATGGTGATTTTGGTTTGTGATTTATAATGTACAGTTGGAGGCAATGGTTCATCCATTCTTTGATGAGTTGCGTGATCCTGCTATCAGGCTGCCAAATGGGCGGTTTGTTCCACCGCTTTTTAATTTCAAACCTCATGGTAACGAAAATGAAATATTGGTCTTGTGCATACCATTTTGTTTTTCTTATACTAAAAACTAAAAATGATGTATTTTTTTTTTATTTTGTTATAGAACTTAAAGGGGTGCCTGTCGAGATGCTTACGAAGTTGGTCCCCGAGCATGCGAGAAAGCAGTGTGCATTTCTTGGTTTGTAAAAGCAAGAAGATAAGGACTTCCGTTAGCTCGTTTGTTTCTTGTAGTTGTGTGCCTAGTACCTGGAAGAAATGTCAACCCCATATGAATACGAATACGAATACGCTCGCCCCTTGTGAAATGCAATACGTAAATGTAACCTTGTATTATATTCAGTGCAACACAAGCATTCTTGTATGCAGTGTTTTCTTGTAATAGAAACAAGATACCATAGTTACTAATTAGTGACATCTTCAGCTTTGTATCCTTGTGTTCACTAGTCATAGAAACCATATAATTTCAGTTTTGATGTTGTATAAAGAATCAAGCCCTGTGCATTGTAATATATATGGTTGTATTTGAAGTTAATTATGGGTTATTTAAATTCAGAAGATTTTAGCATGGGGATTTGCCATAAAAAAGGGTTAAATACAATATAACATATGATCCTAGGAATATAACAAATAGTATTTTGAAATGTAACCGAGTATTTGATGTTTTAAATCCATTTTCGAGGTGAGCTTAAGATCCGGTTTCAGGTATTGGCATCTCCAGGGAAACTTTCTAACAACATAAGATCGTAAATGTGTATACCCAATAACTGTGGGGGAACTATAGGCTATAAACCTGCTCATATCCAACCCATTGACATCCTTAATTGGACGGACAAAACATCGAAAATGTGGCAAAATGAGATGAGTTGGCGGATAAAAAAAGGTCATGCTTTGTGTGTGTGGAAATGGTTCGGGTTGACTATATTTTTCAGTAATGTTCGTTTCACGTAATGGAATGGAATCTTGATGGAATTAGAATGTTGATTTCATTTCTTATTTTGTTGGTTTCAACAAAAAATAAATTGAAATCGAACAAACACATCTAAATTCCAAATCAAATTTCAATTCCTGCGCAAATTCGAATTCCAATTCCATTACAATCCACGAAACGAACGCTTCTGGAAATGATCATTGAATAAAAATAAAAACTCATACCCGAGCATCGAAATTAATAATCTGAATCCAAATTTGAAGTTAGATCTGCACTTTTTGTTCAGTTTGAATGCTGGATACAACATCAAATACATAAAATTTAACTGTTTATCAAATCCAAAAATAACATTCATCCATCTAACATCTTATTCATTCAGCAACTTATTCTACCAATTTCAGATCTACCAGAACTCGTCTAGTTTTAGCGACGGCATGGAGAGGATTTCGGAAGCAACTATTTTATTTGCAGCTTCTGTGTAATGAACACCATCCCATATTATAGCCGATGATACGTTACTACACATGTTGTAACCAGGCTGCCCGCACGTCGCTTTCACATTGTAATTATTTGGATCCCCTCCATACCCGCAGCATGCCTTATGTGGTTTTACAAATCCTGTCAACAGTCAACTCAAACCGTTAATTCTCTCGATTCACAACTAAAGTCGAAGTAAACTTTAATACATAGTTACCATATTTTGAAGGGTTGGCAAACAGATCATATTTGATGGTGTAGACATCCACATACACAATAACTGCATCTTTTAACACAAGTCTCAACTCATCACACATTCTACTCAACCCTTTGTTGAAAAGTTTTGATAAATCGTTGTGGACGCGATAGCAACCAATACTGTCAAGATCGGTATCTTTGTGTGCATGTAACGCGAGTTCTTTAGGAGCACAACCTTGTGGCCCAGTGCTGAATATCCAGAACTTTCTAGCACCGTACAGGTATAGATTCTACATTTTACGTATAAATTTGACTTGTCAACATGTAGTTTACGGTATAAAAGATGAAATCACATGAAAAGATGTTACTTGAATGGCAAGTTTAGTGTCTGCAACAAACGATGGTATTTGGGCTGCAACTGGTGCATAAGTAAGATTTGATGCATACAGTGCTTCCAAAATATCATTTTGTCCCATATCTATCATGTAAAGTGCGTTACGGAATCCATCTTCATTTATAAAGTTCCCAGAACCTGTTTATCAAAAAAAAAGTATTTATTTCCAGACGAACGCAAACGCCACAAGGCCCACAACGAAGGTGTAAGTGAAGTTCCAAGGATGACCTAGGGGTGCTAAACGGGTCGTGTTTGTGGGTTTGCAGGTTGAACCCCAACACTCCACTTATATTCTTGGGTTGACACAAACGAGGGCTGCTTAACCCTGAAATTTATTTTATTTTATTTTCACAAACTAATACTCCAAAACTACAAATTATTAACAGATCACAATGCTAACTTCTCTTTTTTAACTTTTGTTATAATATAGTCTATGTGTCTATTCAAAGACAGACATAAAACAATTTTTTTTTGAAAAGAATTTATAATGGGTCAACCCGTTAGGTTGACCCGAACACGACCCGCTTAGTTAAATGTATTCACGGGCTCGACCCAGAACTGACCCAAACCCGTTTAGACTTTAGACTAAACTCAACCCCAAATTTTTTGTGCTAGTATCGGATCGTGTCAGAAATTCACATTGTACTCACGTTGAACATGGACCCGGAGGAAGTGTTACCCACAAAAAACAAGAATGATGGATCCAGAAAGCTAGAAATGAACATACCTTGTGAGAGGAGTTCAAGCGAGCGATTCTTGAAATGGATGAACTGGCGAACTTGCGCACCAAGATGAAAAGGAATAAACGGTGGTAGAATCATGCCTCCGGCTACTGCAAAGTTTACACCACTAGTGAAATTTGGTGCCAGTGATTCCATATATGGGCTCAGATAGCCCAGCTTCAGATGCTCACCTGTTCCCAAAAATAACATTGAACAAAATTAGCATGTTGAAAATTAATGCAAAACTGATTGAAAAGTAAGCAGACTTCATGACAAAGTGGTAAACGTTCGAGTCCCTCCCTATAACTATGAAAGGTCTCACGTTCGAATACATATTTTTCTACTTTTCTGCAAACATGATATTGGCAGGGCCCGTGAGTTTTCAGTTAACGGGCAGACTCCATAAAACAAAGAGAGAGTGGACTCACAGATAAAGTCAAGGATGAGTCGACCATCACCGAATCGGCCAGTGCCTTTGTGGAAGAATGTAATGCCATGTGGAAGGCCGATGGGGAGTCCAGCACCGGCTAGCACGCCTCCAGTGTCAGAATTTGCATCACCAAAGTTGATAATCATAGGTCTAGACACTGAGATACCAAAGAGCATACTAAACCATAAAAGCCCCCAAGATGCATTTACAATCTTCATATTTAGATCACTTGATGTAGTCTACTCTACCTTCATTTGGTTCTTATATTGAGGGATGAGACTGCATGAGAAACCAAGGTCAACCTATATTTTCAACTTTTGTAATAGAATAATAAATGTGCATCTAAGTTTATTTAAATACAATATCATTAATAAATTTTTTAAAGCTTACTTGGTTCCATAGTTATATGATATTGTGGATCTTGGCTAATATTTTCAGTTTTTTGATTGGAAAAAACTTTGTGCAAAACAAATTGCATGAGCATAGAAGCAATACAATACATTTAGAGAAAATATATTTTTATATAAATAAGTGTATTACTTTTTAATTCTTGAAATAAATTTAAATTAGAACTATTTTAACTATCAATGATCTATTGTTATGTTTTAATGAATTGAAAACTTAATATATTTTTTTTAACTTTTATTATCTATTTAAATTGTTTTCATACTAAATAGAAACCAAAAAATATTGAAACTCTACAAAAAATTTATAAGTCTTAGAGGATATTTTTATGTTTTTATAGTTTCAAGTTTATCAGAATTTTTATTTTTATAACTATTAGTTATTTTTAATTTTTTGAGTCCCTAGAGGCCTTGGTATATTTAATAAAAATATAGAGCGGTAAATCCGGCCCTAATTGAAATTTTCTAAGCTAAAATACAGCCACTAAGAAAACCAACATGTGAATGATTGAATTATACCATCAAGTTGCAGTGCAAAGACTTGTTTAGTAATTTTAAATATCAAGTTGTTTTGATAATCTATTGTATATCTGTTTTTAAGCAGTGCAACTGTAACTTGATATATAAATAAAAGACTTGTTTAGTAATTTTAAATATCAAGTTGTTTTGATAATCAATTGTATATCTGTTTTTAAATAGTACAACTGTAACTTGATATATAAATATAAGACTTTAAAGTTGACTAGATACTTATATGAAATGAAAGCATTATATACTTTCTGGGTAACAAACCATCATTATATTAAAGAATCAGCCTATACTCTATAGTGATAAAAAATAAAATTGATACCAACATCTTTGTTGAAATGAAATTTTGTTTGAAAATATGTATATTTGATGTTATATTATTTCGCGAGAGTAAATACGGATACTATACCATTTGTATTCAAATTTAGGAAGTATTTATTATTAGAATGTCAGACTACTTATACATAACGGTGTCATTCCAACCAAAACCGCTCTAGTTTTAATGATGGCGTCGAAAGAATTGTAGCGGCGACCGCCTTATTTGCAGCTTCCGTGTAATGAACACCATCCCACACTATAGCCGATGTTACATTATCGCATATGTTGTAACCGGGTTGCCCACATGTGGCTTTCACATTGTAGTTGTTTGGAGGCCCTCCGTACCCACAACACGCCTTAAATGGCTCTACAAATCCTGTAAAAATCAAATCATTAGTTTCATTATTTAAAACCAAAAATTAAGGGAATTTAAATCTGTTGTTACCATATTTTGACGGTTTGGCGAAGAGATTATATTTGATGCTGTACACATCCACATACACAATAACCGCGCCTTTTAACTCATGTTTCAGTTCTTTGCACATTCTACGTAACCCTTTGTTGAAAAGTTTGGCTAGATCGTTATGGACGCGAAAGCATCCAATTTTGTCAACATCGGTATCATTGTGTGCATGTAAAGCAAGCTCTTTTGGAGCGCATCCTAACGGACCCGTGCTGTGTATCCAAAACTTTCTCCCACCATACAAATACAAATTCTACATTTTCACCATATAAAACTTTAGCATGCATCTAAAACAGAAAAAAGACGGGATGAAACCGAGAGATAGATGCTTACTTGAACAGCTAGTTTAATTTCTGCTATAAAAGATGGAATTTTGGCTGCAACTGGCGCATAAGTAAGATTTGCTGCATACAATGCAACCAGCAGATCATTTTGTCCGATATCTATCACGTAAAGCGCGCTACGAAATCCATTTTCATTGATGAAGTTCCCAGAACCTGCAGTTTATTTAAACATTGTTTAAGTTTTCATAACTGTTGGTACATGGATTGTCCTGTGTTTAACCAAAATTTTGGATTTGGTCCCTAGCTTTTCAAAACTACACGGATGGTCCCAGTGGTTTTCATTTTGTAACGGATTTAGTCCCCAACTAACAAATCTAAATGTTTTAACATGTCCAAGTTAAGGGTTAAATGCGTTACAAAGTGCAAACCACAGGGACCATCCATACACTTTTGGAAAGCTAGGGACCAAATCCAAAATTTTGGTCAACCACAGGGACCATCAGTGTACGTTACTCAACTATTGATATAGTTAAACCAGTAACAAGGTTATAACAAGGTTATAACAAGGTTATAATACGGTTATATGCAGGTTACATAACTAGTCTAATAAGCTGGAAAAATGATAATTTTGCAGGTAAGCGAATATGAACATACCGAGGGAGAGTAGTTCAAGTGAACGATTCTTAAAATGGACGAATTGGCGAACTTGAACATCAAGCTGAAAAGGAACAAACTGCGGTAGAGTCATGGCTCCAGCTACCGCAAAATTTACTCCACTTGTGAAGTTTGGTGCTAGCGATTCCAAATATGGGCTCAAATAACTCAGGTTTAAATGTTCACCTGTTTCAAACATTGACCAAAGTTAACAGGTTGAAATCTGTGAAAAAACAACAAGAAATGGAGGGAAGAGAGAGTTGACTAACAGAAAAAGTCAATGATGAGTCTGCCATCGCCAAAGCGGCCCGTGCCTCTATGAAAGAATGTAATGCCATGTGGAAGGCCAATGGGAAGACCTGCACCGGCCAATACACCTCCTGTGTCGGAATTTGAATCACCGAAGTTAATAATTAGAGGTCTGGATGCTGAGATACCAACAAGCATCCAAACCCATGATAATAACAGAATTACCCTTTTCATATCTATTAGTTTCTAATCATTCACTTGATCTATCTGCTACGTCTAATATATATTTAAAGGTTTGTGAACATGTGGAGTCACCATAATTATAGGAATTATAAACAAAAGTTGGTATTTTTTTTTAAACAAGACACAAGGTGTGTGAACATGTGGATGAGCACCAGTTTTGGATCTAGTTGATATAAGTGTAATATGAAAGTACAAGTGGATGTTTGTGTGTTTATTAGGGTCAAAACATTATAAAATCCATTGATGTTTGAAATTGGCATCCATCATCATAATAAAGCAAGCACACATTGTATGAACACATGCTTAATAGATAAATGATACTTCTTATATTATTCCATTGGTCAAGTCTTGCAAGTTAACCGAGCTAGGACATAGTAATTAAATAAATAATGTTTTTGTGCAAGCAAATGAATTGGTCTCAGTTAACTCTATTTAAAAGAGTTGGACAACCATGGACCATCTTTCCAATAAACCTTGTGGCTTGATTGATGAAGTCTTGAGTGTCCAGTCATTGATATAAGTATCCACTACCGCAGTTTTTAACATCTGTGTATCCATCACTACCATTACCATGAATATTTACCACACCAAATAATAAATAAAAGACTATGAGCCCTAAACTGAAGAGAATAAAAATAAAAGGAGAAACAAGTTATGAATGTTTATGACACGGCCAATAATATGACATGACACAACACGAAGCTAAACGGGTATGACACACGTAACCCATTTAAGTAATCATGTGATTCGTGTGTGAAATAAGTTAACATGCTGACACAACACGTTTAAGATCCGTTTATCTAAACAATGTAGTATTATGGAATTTTCTTTTAGTTGTTCTTTAAGAATTTTATGGATTGTAATTTTCGGTAACTTTTATTTTATCGTGTTATTTTTCTTATTATTATTTTAACCATGTTGAGGGTGTCATGCCAAAAAAATGTGTTAGACATGTGATGTCATCCGTGTTATTGAATTGCTTATATTTAATCGTGTTTAACGGGTCGGGTTTGGTCATTCATGTTATTGTATTTACCGTGTTAAACGTGTCATGTAACCCCGCTTATTAAACATGTTGATGTTATTGAAGACTTGGAGTGAATGACACTTTTAATTAAAAATGTTTCATGTTCAGGTTCAATAGTCGTATTAAACGTGTCGTGTGCAAGTTCAATAATCATGTTAAACGTGTTGTATCTTGTTTAACACAACATTTTTTAGCTTTATATGGATGGCCATGGTGAATAATGCAATGGTAGAGTGGAGGGAGATTTGTAGTGTGACAATGAATCAACGATGCGAGTGTAATCGAGACGATGGTAAGGCAACAACATTGATGAGATGTGGATGTATGGAAGAACCAACACAATGAGAATATAATAATTCGTCAATCCATTTAACTCGTTTAAACACATGAGTAACTCGAGTCAAACTACAGACCAAGTTGAGATTGTTTTTTTTTTTTTTTTTTTGTATAAATAAATACATATGAAACCATTTGATTTTTAAATGTACGAATGCGTAAGTCTACATTCATCGGTGACCAATTGGTGGGTTGTTTGCTCAAAAAGTGAAAAATAAAAAATGCATTTAATTTTCACGACGTGGGTGATGGTGCAACTTTGGTTGTGAATTATTTAATAATTTTACACTTGTTGGCAAATGTATGGTTAGATTTTTATTATGTTTTTCATTTTTGTTGTATAACAATTAATTCTACCTAAAACATGATTTTCTTTAATAACAATATTTAATTATTAAAAAAATCTGAAAACACAATGTTGTTTAACTTTTTTTTTTTGTGAAAATATCGATTTAAATTTTATCAAAAACCGAATTCCTTCAAAAATATATTTTTTTAATTAACTTTTTTTTATAAAAATATATTATCTTTATTTTTTACATGTACTGATCTTTGATGAATGTATGTGTGTTTTTTATTAAAAAATTCTTATATTATTGTTATTTATTTTGCTTTTAAAACAAATCGATTTCAAATGAAAATATTAATTATAATTATTTCTAACACGTTTATGGATAAATAATAAGCATAAAAATATATATATTTAATAAAAAAATATTTTAAAGGTTGGGTTACGAATATAAGTAGAATATTGAGGTAGGTTGGGTATTGCAAGAGAAAAAAAATAAGTTTTTTTTTTAATTAAAATGTTGGTTTGGAGAAGCCTAAATATTATAAGTTTATTATACATGTGAAATTAAATGTATAAGTTTGTTTTGAGTCAGCACATCCAACGTTACATCGAATCTAAGGGCATGTTTGGCTAAGCTTTTTGAAACAACTTATTGACTTATTGGCTTTTTGGAAAAGTCGGGATAGAGTGACTTATTAGCTTTTTGCCCTCAGATACACTCTCATTGTCAAACATCATTTGGAGCTTATAACTTTTCAAAAAGCCAATAAGTCAATAAGCTGTTTCAAAAAGCTTAGGGGCTGTTTGGTAGCCTCTTAATGACCATTCAGATGCTACCTCTTAATGCTTTAAACCTAATAAGAAGTAACCTTAAGTCTGAATGGTTAAGAGGTAACCTCTGAATGGTAAATCATCACATGTCATATTCTTCCACCTTCTCATTGTTAAAATTTATAATGGTTCCATTAAGAGGTAAACTCTTAATGACTATTCAAGCCTACCAACCAGCCCCTCATTAGCCAAACATTGTTTGCCCTAAATTCACTGAATTAGTTCCAGCACATTCATTCATGTGTTGATAGATTTCTTCGCATCGCATCCCATCCTTACTGAATTAGTTCCAGCACATTCATTCATGTGTTGATAGTCTTCTTTGCAAACAAATCACATTAAAACCCTAACTTGGATTCGATAATGGACGCTAAAGACATTCTAGGGCTCCCAAAAATTTCACTGCCTATACCACAGGAAAAGAAATCAAGACCACAAAAAGATTCTCAAAGAAAACCCGATGGCATCTCGCGTGAGGTTTGTAGTTAGTTATACATACATACATCGCATATATATAAATTTGTTTGATTTCTTCAAACATACTTTTGGTTGCAGGTTTATGCGCTTACAGGTGGTGTGGCACCTCTTATGCCTTCTGTTGATGTTAATCTGTTGAAGAAGCGTCATCAACCTGAAAATGAGAAGGTTAGGTCATAATGTTTTTTTCTTTTTCAAGCTCTTTAATTAGTCTATACTGTTATAACTGTAAGTTTACTGGAATGACAACACCTGTAACATTACACAGACCTAGGGTTGTAATTTGTTAACGAACTGAACGTCAGCGAACAGTTCGTGAACCGTTCGGCGGGAAGTTCGTTATTTTAATAGATGAACAAACACGAACAAGAAAAATTTCGTTCTATAAGTTAAACAAACGAACATGAACAGAGGCTCTGTTCGTTCGTTTATGTTCATGAACGCTCGTTAGTGTGTTCATTTATTTAAAGGTATTTTTATGTTTTATTTTTATTATATTGGCTTTAGTTTTTAAAATTTGAAGCCATAGTTGTGTTATCCGCATCCACCAACGTCCATCATTTGATCATTTTAATTCAGTTTGTGTTAAAGCTTGACAAACTTCCTAAGTTTTGTGTTAGTTATGTTAAGTGTCTATTTACTTTTGGTTATTTCTAATGAAAAATGCAGATTGTATTTTTAAATGATATATGATGTTCGTTTGTGTTCATGAACATGTTCATTCCTTTGTTCGTGTTCGTTCGGTTCGTTTACAGCCCTACACAGACCTGACACGCGACATGAAAATAATCAGGTTTTGGGTGTTCGGGTTGCCTTGTTTAACTCATACCAAGCAATCTGTTTAAAACTATAATTATATATAAGAAAAAGATTACATAGGCTTCCCGTTTTATCCTTTTGTTACAGTATGTTTACAGTCCACTAAACCATTTATGACATGTCTCATTTACAATCCGTCAACCCGTTTGACTCATTCAGATAAATGGGTTACACAGGTAAGTTTGATTGGATTTGGGTTGATGTGTTTTACACATTCTATTGAACCTGTCAACCCAACATGATTGCCACACATCTGTCAATAATTAGAACCTTGTATGTTCAAATTTGCAAAATATGAGTCCTATATTCCCATCTAGTGTAAAAGTCAATAACTTGCCCAAGTCTGCTTTCTATCAACACATGTATTTATTAATCTCTGCTACCTTTTAATACGGACTATTACACTCACTGCTTATTCATGTTTTGCATTTCACATTTTACTTGTTGACAATTTTGAAATTTTTTTCTTCAGATAACATGGGAATGGCTTTCTTTCACAAATTCTGCTCGGAAAGATGACTTGAAGCTGTACCACTGGGTATATTGTTATTGTATCATGTTTTTTTTCTTGATAACCTTTGAAGGGAAAGGCTGGATGTATTTTGTAACATGTTACGCTTTTAAACTTTTATAGGTCAGAGTTGTAAATGGAGCTCCACCAACTGGAGATTACTCCTTTGCAAAGTACAACAAGGTACATGCCATCTTTCTCTTTACAACAGCTACATGTGCCAGAAAATCCTGTAGCTTGTCAGTCATTGAGTTCAGTTACTTGCATTGTAGTAACTTATATCCTTTGTATTCATACGGGGATGATTTTCAACTATATCTGTGTTAGTGGTAGTTGTAATTGCAAAATTAATATATATATATATGCATGTGTGTGTGTATACTATAGAGGGACGTCATGTTGACTTTGACTTTGACTTGAAATGATGCAGTCTGTTGATGTGATCAAGTACACAGATGAGGAGTATGAGAAGCATTTGACAGATCCTGTGAGTGTCAAATATGTTACGATATTTTTGTTATGGATTATTTTTCAGTCTCTCCTCTCCTGTCTTATGAGCGATAAGGGGTCCGGAATTTTTTTGCACTTTGTCATTGAGTTAATTGCTTAAACGTAGCCTGGTTAAATTTCTATTTCAGCCAAACAACGTTTTTTTCCTGGGAATAAACCATAAAAGTTCTAGTTGTTATTGTTATTGACAAAAGCAAGTTTTAAAATTTTAAAAGAAGATTTAGACAAGTCAACATTGGTGGAATGTATGTCACTAGCATTGTTTTATTTATTTGCCAGTCATGGACTAAAGAAGAGACGGATGAACTCTTCGATTTATGTGAACGTTTCGATCTCCGGTTCGTTGTAATTACTGATAGATTTTCTTCATCTCGATCAGTGGAGGAACTAAAGAATCGCTACTATAGTGGTAATTTAGTTCATATTCTTTTACTAATGTTATGACACCTCTTCCATTACTAATAGCTACAAATGACTAATTGTTCTTTGTTATAACTTTAATTATTGTTCTTCTTGTATCCATTGCAGTTTCTCGGGCAATATTAATTGCAAGGGCTCCATCTCCTGCTGATGTTTCTAGTCACCCTCTTGTTAAAGTAACATATGCACCTTTATTTTCCTGTATTATGTTTACCTTAACATTTGGCTTTTAGAAAATGATTAATGTTACTCTTTGATGTAGGAACCATACAACATCTCTCAAGAGATTGAGCGTAAGCGTGCATTGTCCATGGTTCTCTCTCAGACAAAGCATCAAGAGCGTAAAGATGCTGAGGTAACTAATCAAGGGCTTTTTAAATATTTTTATGGAAATATATATATTTTATTCTGTTAATTCTTTTGTTTTCAGGTTCTTTCTGAAGCTAAGAAAATAATGGAGTCTCGTATGGCTGCAAAGGCAAGTTTCATACTAGATTTCTTTCCTACTTTACTCTTGTCTTTACACACATATGTGCCTCATGTCTTGTTTTTTCAGGCTGCTCAGGATGCTGAGTTGGCGGTCGCATCAAATGCTAGCCCAGAACGCATGGAGAAAACTACTGCTCTTGTTGACACTGCATCACCCTCTAATATTCAGGCTACTTCAGGTGTTGCTCCTTTGATGTCGATGGCAGAGAATGCTGCTGCTGCTGCAGCCTCCCTTCGCGCGGTATCATTATTCTCTTAAAATAGTTGTCTGGTCACTTTTTTCTTTTTAGCGTTTTAAGTTGGGCACTTTAGAAAACATATATGTGGCTATAGGTCATCCGTCATCTAGTCATTAGCTGTTTGGCTGTTTCATGCATTTTTGTGTAATTTATTGGTGCAAAGACAGTATTGGAGGAGAGTAATTTTGCATTACTGATTTATCTTGTATGTAGATGCGGGTGTACTTGAGAACATATGCACTGGATAAAATGGTGCAAGCTGCCAGCTCATCAGCAGGACTGCGAACTATTAAACGCGTTGAACAATTTTTACAAGAGCTTAAGGTTTCCTATTATATTCTATACGTTCGTAGATGGAAGATTTTTATATTCTTAGTCTTTCTTAACTATTATTTTAAAGATATATTATAGCCCATAAATACTCTGAGAAATCAGGTGTGGTTACAGTAAATTACAATTCTGCCACTTGTACAGGTGAATCTGAAACCCAAAGTCCCTACTAAAGCTGTTTGTGCAGAGCATCTGGAATTGCGGAAAGAGATACTGACCCTTTTAAATCTTCAGAAACTGGTACTGTTTTGTTTTATGTTTGTTTCTTTAATTACCCTCCGTTTATTTTCCTTTTGACTTACTAAATTAGTTTTTTTCTTTTTAGTTGCAAAATAAGGAAGAGGGTTCGTCTTATCGTGAAAGTTCATATACTGAAACACCAGACACACCAAAGGTTACTAAGCCCTATAAAAGACGAATGTGAACTGTTTTTGTTGTATTATTTTTTTTATTTAATGTAATTATCTCTGTTTATGTTTTATGTTTCCATATGGTTTCTTTTGGTGCGACCTGACAGCGTTTACAGCGTGGTATTGATCAGGACCGTACGTTCGTCCCCGACTCAGTAAGCTTTGGAGGTAATTAGTTTGATTGGACTTGTACTTGTGGTTTAATTTTTCTTTTCTTTTCTTAATTTTTTCTAATTATTTTGTTCGTTTTATCTTCATTTTTTCCAGCAATATCAACAGAAAGAGTTGGCAAAAGGGACCAAAAACGCAAGGTATGGAGCATGCTCCCTTTAGGCTTCGAGCCTTCGATCTGCTTATATCTCCATATTATTCTATTAATTAGTTTTTTTTACGGTCAACAATTTTTAACGGTTGTGTTCTTTGGGTGAATAAAGGGTCCGGGAAGAGAAGCTCCATCTTCACCAGCTAACTCAAACAAAAGGCCTCGAAAATTGAAGGCTACAGATAGTTAATATGGCAGGTATGCCATACTATTTATAATCAATAAGCACATTAGAATCTTCTTATCCAGATATAATGACTTACGGGATTGATTCTGACAGCTTATTGGTCATCAAGAAAATGGAAACCTGCATCAATTGTCTTCATCTTCATGCGATTTAATCTGGTCAAAGTTGTGGTACAAGGAAGCATGGAGATTGCAGACATGACATTCTACAGTGGAGATGCTCTGTAGTTTTTGTGTTCTTGAAGTTGCCAAATGCAAGATATGATATGATGCGATGTATTGTAAATACGAGTTAACATTATCACATAACACTTGGTTTTGAAACACCTTTCTGGGAAATGTATGCTTGGGTGTAGGAATTTGAATTGTGTTGGATGCTAATCAAATTTATGTGGGATTAAGCTTTCTTAGAACACCTATACTGTCGTATGACCATGCCCTTGGCTGCTTCTCTACAGACGTATACATGACCTATATGGGCGTATACCATCAAATCGTACACCCCTATACAGGTGTATAACATCAAACTAATAGGGGTTGATTATTAACGTAGTAGGCGTTTCTCTAGTCTCGCCCTTGAGTTTAACATATCTTAATGAATCATTTCTTGTAAGTTAATAAAACTAAATAGAGGAAATCAGATGGTTATTCACTAAATAGTGAGAATCAAAAGGTAAGTCATTTTTACGGATGTGTTTATGCTTATAGTTATCAAAAGGTAGCCTATACCGAAGACGTTTTTACTTTCCGTCCAGCTGTTGCATCACTTCTTTGTCTTCACTTAAATTCGCGACAAGTATCATGTTTATTCATCCTTTCTCTGTTGCAACTCATCTTGTTCCGCTTTTTGCCGTTTGTACTCCCTCTACTGAAGCCATATGGCATATCTATCTTTGTTGGAAGATCGTACTTTATTCTATCAATTTTATATACAAAAATCCGAAAAAAATAATGTTTCGTGACTTCCTAGTTTAAAATAATAACTTTCAAAAACTCTTTTTTTAACGACAATCTACCCTAATAAGTCTAACCTACTTCTCACAACCACCTATGCTATACTCACTTTGAGAGACGCACCACCACGAACCAAACCATGTCCCTTCGAGACTATATCATAAGACCAATCAGTTGATTTGAGATCTCGCTATCAGTCTTTTGACCAAAAAAAGTAATATTTCTTGATAAAATCGGTTGATTAGGGTCAAATTGTATCCTTGGAAACCGTACACAAGATACTTCTCATGACTTTCAAAAAGCAAATTCCACAACCATTAACCACCATCCTCACTCCCCTTTGCCCCTCCCTACCTAGGGTTTCAGAAACCTGAAATGGGGAGCAACAACCACCATGGCTGACACCACCACCACCTCCCTCTCCTTCCTAACCAAAGGCTCTCACGTTGAAATCAACTCCAACGAAGACTCCATCAACGGCACCTGGTACTCCGCCACCGTCCTCCACCCTCCTCCCACCACTCGCAACCAATTAGTCTACGTCGAATACCACAACCTCTCCGAAACCAATTCCACAACTCGCTTGCGAGAATACGCTAACATCTCTTACGTCAGACCTTCACCTGTTCCGGACACCAACAATCCCCCCAATTTCCAGCTAAACGACGTCGTTGACGCCTTTTATAGAGACGGTTGGTGGACCGGCGTTATTACGACCGTAATTGACGCCGATAATTTCGTTGTTACGTTCCAAAACCCTCCCGATCAGGCTCAGTTTCGCTATTCTGAGTTACGGATCCATCGAAAATGGGTCGGTGGAAGATGGTTCCAACCACAGAAGCAGGTTTACGCTTTCACTTATTTATACTTTCATTAATTTGCATTAGTTATAATCTTCGAATTACTATAAATGCACTTTTTATGTATTCTAGGGTTTGTTGCTCTTTAGATTAATTCAAAATCTGGGGTTTTTTTGGTTTCTTCACCGTCCATTAAGTAATGTACCATGATACGGTGAACCGAGATCGAGAGCACATTAAGTTTAGGATTTATTGTTCATTATGAGTGCTCCATGTATTCTAGGGTTTGTTGCTCTTTAGGTAAGATCCAGTTTTGGCCTTTTGGGAGTTCTTTAGTTTCTTGGCTATTTAGTAAGTAATGTACCCCGGCTATGATGAACGTAGTTGATGATTAAGCGATCACATTAAGTTTAAGATTTATTGTTTCTTATGAGTGCTCTTTGTGTTCTAGGGTATATTGCTCTTTAGGCAAGTTCTAGTTTTGGGGTCTTTTTGGTTTTCGTCACTGTACAGTAAGTAATGTACCCTGCTATGATGAACTGAGTCGTCGATCGAGTGATTGCGTTAAGTTTAGGATTTCTTGTTTATTATGAGTGCTCTATAGGGATGAGCTCGGTACCAAATCGGTACTGAAAGTACCGGTCCGAAAATCACCAAAAATGGGTACTGAATCGGTACTGAAATTCGATCGGTACAGTTCGGTATCGGTATTTTTTGGTACCCAGTACCTATTGCTCATCCCTAGTGCTATATGTATTCTAGGGTTTATTGCTCCCTTTAGGTAAGTTACAGTTTTGGGGGTTCTTTGGTTTTTTTACTGTACAGTACTAATGTGCCCTCAACTCTGCTATGATGAACAGGGTCGTTGATCGAGTTATCACGTTCAGTTTAGGTTTCATTGTTTATTATATAAGTGCTCTCAGTTTGATCTTGGTGTGATAATGTTTTAACTTGGGTGTCTATTCGCTGTTTATTTGGTGATGTTAAATTGTTAATTTATGTATGTGTGCTACTGATTTCGTTTTTGTGCAAAATTTTTGGAAGGGAACAGAAGGAGTGATGTTCACTGTAGGCAAAAAAGTAGAAGTGTCTTTTGAGAGAGAAAGTTTGCGTGATTGTTGGGTTCCTGCAACAATACTGAAAAATTCGGACAACAATACTTTTCTAGTTGAGTATCAGCAGCGGGGAACTGGTGATGAAGCGATTCTTCATAAAGTTACAGTAGATTACCTTCATATTCGACCCTCACCACCTCATTTGAGAGCTAAGAATTTTGCTTTGTCGGAAAAGGTGGATGCTTATTATGATTTTGGATGGTGGAGTGGAGTGATTACAAAAGAACTTCCTGACAATAGGTATAATGTGTTCTTTAAGCATACTAAAAAGGAAAGAGAGTTTATTTACTCAAGAGTGAGGCCACATATGGAATGGAAAGGTGGCCAATGGTTCAACACTTCCCAGGTATTCATTTCATTATATATATATGCGCGTATACCACTCTATCTGGTTGTTGACTACTTGGCTATGAATTAAGTAAACGCATCTTTGTTGATAGAAGATCATGTGGAATGTCCTAAAAAGTTCTTAAAGATGTATGTATTAGCTTTAAGGACAATATATATACTTCAAAATGTGTACTAAATGCAATAAAATGTAAATACACACATGTGCGCATACACCCAAAGATTAAGAATCTAGTCTTATCTGAGCAAGTAAACTTGTTTACTGACTCTTTAAACGTGCCCTTGGTAATGGAACTTGAATTAATTGTGTTGGCGGAGGTTGAGTTGAGTAAGCCTAAGTGAGTTAAGTTGATACATAGTTTCTCAATTGTGTTGGGTGGTTAAATATGGGCATATCATGTTAGTTACTTAGTTGCTTGGTTTTTTAAAAGGTGTGAGGCACTTGGGTTATGAAAGCCGGCGCGAGAGGTGCCAATTGTGATGGAAGAGATTAACGTAAGACAATAATTTGTTGTTGACTTCTTAATTTTTTTTCATTATATAAATACAAATAACACAAGAGCAATCATCAACAAAAGTATATTTTTGTATATTTTAAATTTTTTAGGATAGAAAAAAATGAATTATTTATTTTGTATTTCCTCTTCTCGCGTAAATCAGTTTTCGAAATGAACCATCCTTATACACACACATAAATAAACGAACTTCCTGCCGAACAATTCAGTGAACGTTCGGTTTGTTTACACCTCTACAACCAACTTTACTTTAATATTATATTATTATTGTATTGTATGTTGTGTCACTGTGTGAGGTGGTGTAATGTAATGTTATTTAATGGAAAAATCTAATACTATAAGATATGATATATAATATCATGTCATACTATATAAAACGATATGGCATGATGATATAATATGAATATAATACAATATAGTATTCTATTTAATTATATCATTTTATATCCCAATCCCATAGAACATAGTTATCAATAGCGTCCATAGCGGACTCTATAGCGAAAAGTGTGGCGTGGCGGCCAACCTCCGCTACAAGGTGCATATCAACCATATAGCGAGCAGATAGCGACTCCGGCCGCGATTTCCGGCCGCGATTTCCGGCGAAAAATTCCGATTTCGGTGATGCTTTCTGCTGGAAAGCAGTAAGAAGAAGAAGAAGATGAAGAAGAGAGCATGTTATGGATTAAATAAATTACTAATGTGTATTAAAGGAAGCGCTATAGTATCTCTCAAATGAATTATGTGTGTTCGCATGTATAATTGTATATACGGAGATCATAGTTTTGTTTATTCTTAATGTAAGAAGGCATCATTTACTGCTTTCTGAAAAAAAGGAGGTACACTATTTTTGTTTTGATGCTAAATGGTATATTAATGTTCTAAATTTAAGATCTGTTTCATGGCCTTATCAACGGATCTTTACTTTTTTGTAAGTTGTATTCATATAAATCTTAATTCTGTGAAGGGTGGCACGGATGTGAAAGCTACTCCTTCCTTGATAGATGAGCAAATTAAGCAGAAAACACCTGACATTGACAAAGAATGCACTCTTGCAACATCAACGATGAAGAGAACAAAGCAGAAGGTTCTTGATATCAATGGCAAGGGTTCACCGTCTTCAAAGAAACTGAAGGATGAAATTGAGGATGATGATCCAAGTAAAAAAACAAACGGTCCATCTATGGGTCAATCTGAGGGCTTTGACTCTGAAGAAACTGGAATGAGTGACCAAGTAAATGGAAAGAAAGGGGTGAGCTGAATGTCTTATATGGATGTCTTTCTTACCTAACAAGAAAATAGTCGTTTTATTTGTTTTTTGAGTAAAATGCCATTTTCGTCCCTGAGGTTTGGCTGGCCAGTTTTGCGACTTTCGTCCAAAGGTTTGTTTTCCGTATCTAGATCCAAAAAGGATTGAAATCTTGCCGTTTTCATTCGACTCGTTAACTCCATCCATTTTTCTCTGTTAAATGCGTGGCATTTCCGTCTTTTTAGACATTTTTTTATTAAAATAAAAAACACTATAAGGAATAAAGATCCACCTCTGTTGACTTTCTCCCCACCCAAACCCTTTAATCATCACAAAAATGTCTAAAAAGACGAAAATAGCCCTGACTTAACGCTAAAAAATAAATGGAGTTAATGAGTTGGATGAAATTGGCAAAATTTCAAACTTTCGGATCCTGATGCGGAAAAACAAACCTTTGGACGAAATTCGCAAAAGTAGCCAAACCTTAGGGACGAAAATGGCGTTTTACTTTATTTTTTCATTCTGTTTTCGGGGGCAAGGTTGACTTTTCTTTAACTGCAGCGTAGGAAACTAACAACGGATTCTTCAAGAAAGAGGGGGAGATTAAGCAACGAGCTTACGAGCCTGCAAGTTTCTGACAAAGGTGTGTGGTTCATGGAATCATTGTTTTAAACTTAAAACTTATCTAGAAGCCTTGTATATAAGTGCTCAAGGTTAAAACAATTTCAGGATCTGAAGTTGACTCCATCAAAACAAGAACCATGGAAAAAGAAGATATTACCGAAGATTCTCCCACTCCCGTTGTCATAGGTTTGCAATGTAATGGGATGACAGTATCACAAGGGAAGATACTTCAAAAGCTCTCCATTGAAAAGACCCCAAATGTTAACGGAAGTGACACGCAACAACAACCCACGGTTCCATTTTCACCATTAACAATGTCCGAGAAGGTGAGAAAATTGCAATTTTTAGCAGAGTAAACGGAATTCTATACTGGGTAGGGATCCTAATAGAAACACATGGTAATTGAGAAACGCAAGAAGCATTCTAGACCACACATATTTTCTAAGCCAACTTTTTTTAGAACCATAATTTTCTATATACATACATGTACAATCATTTATACACATTTGTACATATATATATACATTATCAAACATAGATGTACAATACTTATGTTTCAATTTTAAACACGTATATACATAAATGGGGGTTAGTTAACGTACAATTGGCCTTAACGTACGGTGTGTACGCAATGAACATATAACATGAGGATTTGAGGTTATAACATGCGGATTCTAACGTATAAACTCGGAAGACTCACAAACCCGGAAGATTCACCATGCGGACTTCACAAAACCGGACGGTTCCAACATGCGGACTTCACAAACTCGGAAGATTCCAACATGCGGTTCACAAACTCGGAAGCTTCCAACATGCGGTTTCACAAACTCAGACACTTCCAACATGCGGTTCATAAACTCGGACAAATTCCAACATGCGAATTTATGTTTTTGAGGTTTTATAACGTGCGGAATACTCATCGCGTACACTCGTACGTTAAGGCCAATTGTACAATACACTTCCTCTACATATATGTATAGTTAAAGATTGGCAATGTACACGTGTATATATCAACTATACATATATGTATATATGAAACAAAAACCTGACAGAAAAAGCTCCGATTTTTCCAAAAAATAAATTGCACTTTTTTTTGCATTTTTGCTTAAGAAAAATGTTTGGTTCAGAATGCTTCTCGTGTTTCTCAATTAGCATAGTGCTTCTTGCATGATCCCAACCCATTCTATACTAATATGAAAATTTTATATGAAGTCGATGGTTGTAATGTTTTTCATGTTCTCATAGAAGGGAAGTGAAGGGGATACTGCATCTGTTGCTCCAAAAAGAAAGAGGGGTAGACCACCTAAGTTACGGGCCTTAAGCCCTAACACTTCTGTTACATGTAACCTAACCTTCTCTTGGTTTTAATTTTTATATTTTAAAAGCTGCTTGACAATTTATTGGTGCATACTTTCTAACATTTTTTTTAAAATTGCAGCTGATAACCCTAACAGTGGTGCTGTTCCATCTGCACCATCTGGTCAAAAGAAAGAAGTTGGCTTGACTACAAGTTTAGTGAGCAAGTCATTGGAAGAGAACCATGGGCCTGTAAAGGAGCAACCGGTGATACAAAATGCCCAATTGAGTGAAGAAGACAAGTTGCCAAATGAAAATACTGGGAAAGATTCAGATGTTCAACCGGGTCAGGAAACAAAAAAGCATTCGGCAAAGAAAGGAAAACGAGGAAACCGGAAGACAATCAGTGTAAACACCGAGTCTTCAGCTCAAGGTGCGATAATGACTTTAGTATAAGAGGATGGATTATTATTAAATAAGAGTAAAATGACATTTTCGTCCCAAGGTTTAGTCAATTTTGCGACTTTCGTCCAAAGGTTTGTTTTTCCGCATCTGGATCCAAGAGGTTTGAAATCTTGCCATTTTCATCGGGCTCGTTAACTCCATTCATTTTTCTTTGTTAAGTCATGGGTATTTTCGTCTTCTTTGTTAATTTAAAGGGAAATTCGGTCTTTTTCACTTTATGTACAAGTATTTAAAGGATCGAATAGCCCTTGAAGTTAACAGAAAAGACGGAAATACCCCTGACTTAACAAAGAAAAATGGATGGAGTTAACGAGCCGGATGAAAATAACAAGATTTTAAACCTTTTGGATCCAGATGCGGAAAAACAAACCTTTAGACAAAACTGGCCAAACCTCACGGAATGGCATTTTATTCATTACATAATGATGATCCCCGAGTCTCCAGTCATTTGAATGTGTTGATGTTTCCAACAGTGTTTGGTGTTTTTGATGTAGATTCTCAAGATTCATCTAAAGAAAAAACAGATGGTAGGTTGGAGAAGGATTCAGCAATGAGAAATCCGGATGCTTCTGTTGGGAAATCACTGAACAGCGTGTCTGATGATCATCGTCCTCTTTCTAGATGGGTTAAAGAAAAAGACGCTCCAATAACCGTTCATGCCCCAGGTAAGGCTCTTTATACCGATTTTTTTTATTTATTTTCTTGAGAATTACAAATTGATGACAAACAAATCTATCTCCAGATGGAACTGTGGAACAGTCATCAAATGTGAGTGAGAAACTTGCGATATGTGTGGTGGGTTCCGAAGACTTGCCGTTTGTCCGAAACCGGTCGCTTTGGCAAACCATAGAATCGATGGACGCCTTCCGGATGCTTCCACAAAAACCACATTTCCGCCCATTGTTGGAAGGTGTGAAAGAAAGTGCTCGTGAAGGGTTAGCCATTGGTAGCATGGTTACATTTACAACTGTGGTTGGCCAGACTTGCGGTATGAGATTTGATGATCCAAGAAGTACCATAGAGGACTGTTTGGAAACACTTGTGGAACTTGAAGATAACGGGTTTGATGTCAGGGTGTTAAGAGGACGGTTGACCCGATTGCTTTTGATAAAGGACAAACAGGATGAACTCATGGAACGGTCAGAAGGGGTTGCTGAAAAACTAGAGGAACATACCGTACAAAGAAAGATTCAGTGTGATGATGAGTTAAACTCGATCGATAGACAGATAAGGGAATTGCAGGAAAAACGGAAACAGGTGGTGTTGAAGAAGGAGAGATGGAATTCGGAGATTAGTGTAATGGAAGCGATGGCTGAGGAAATCGATCATGAAATGAGGAGAGTAGGTGCAGAATTTGATGCGTTAGCGGCTACCCCTTTGTGATTAGTGGATTTTAGTTAGGTTTCTTGTTGGTGATGCGAATGCTGTGTTTGTTCATTTTGAATGGTAGTTGTAAAGTCGACATCATCATCATCATCAACAGTTACTAACCCCTTACTTTCTTTTGTCATGCTTGTTTTAACAATTGATACTTCTTTACTCTTCAATATTTTCTATTTTGAGTGTTCACTTTTTGGCTTGAAAGAATCAAGTAACTTAACGGTCAAAGAAGTTGACCATATTCAAGGTTTGTTCAAATGAAAACCACGAAATCATTAGAACTAGAACTCTAGAAGATATGTTTTAGATCAAAACCCTTGTTCAAATGAAAATGTTGATCTCTCTAATTATTTAACGACTAAGCGACCTCGTATTATCATATACAAAAACATGTTGGTATAAGAGCATCCCAATGTGACCAAATTTCAAACTTTCACAAAAGGTCTTTTTAGACATTCGTTACTGTGTAAACCTTCATAAATCTTAATAAAAATATTATATGTGTGTGTGAGAGAGGGGGGGGGGGGGGGGGGGGTACCACCTATTATACCACTAAGGCATGTCGTATGAGAGCATCCACAACGCGACCAAATTTCAGACTTTCACAAACTACCACATTAGCGTCACATCAGATTTTTCAGACTTCCTTAATGTACAAACGTCACTAAAAATATTATACATATTCCGGACCCCATGCAAGGACTTCCGAATCAGACGATTGGCACAATTTTGAGGTTTGGTTTGATGAGGTCCGTGGCTTTTGCAACATAACCCAGACAAGAGCAAAAACCCCACATTGCGGGTGCTCTAGAGAACCATGGAAGTATGTTTACATCGTGTTGGTATATTAGAGAACCAAAAGAAGAATTTATTGCAAGACTTTTAAGGACAAAAATTGTCTCATAATGTTGAGAATTTTGATGCAGATAAACAACACCTGAACCAAAAGTACCGGTCGATGGCTCTGGCTGAACTTGAACACAGTTGCACCACCAAATTAATCAGAGGGCTACGCCTACGGTCCCTAACCCAAAGATACAGTAGTCAGTACTTTGAATCACAAAAACCAGCGCTAAGATCACCACCCAACAAGCCACTGTTGAGCTTGCATAGCCCACCCAACTGATGAGATAATAATCTACACACAAAATTTTTCCAAACAACTGACTTTTTCTTTCTCATTTGACCAATAACAGGGAGGTTATTTTACTAGACACAAACTGACCCATTATATATGATCATGAGCCAGAGTAGACTCCTTACTAACACTAAAAGCACATGCAGAAATAAAGCTACTGGAAGAACCAAAGTAAACAACTAACCCGAAATACTGGAACTAAGCAACTGACCCAAAATGCTGGAAATAAACTGACACAATATAAAGACACTAGGTGCATGGAATTATACTTGCGTGCTGCATGTGGTTGCCGAGGGTCACGATTACCCACTTTTCCTGTTGACCCGAGTATATAATAAGTTTGTTCATATTCCTGACCAAAAATAAATATTTCATTATGAACCACAATTAGGATTTCATACTAATGATCTCACAGCAGCGTCCAATGAGAGCATGTTTTGTTAATGTTCTCTAACAAAATATAAATATTTTTTAATCCTTTTTTCTCTTTTGGGATTGTGAAAAAACAGAAGTGTATTTGATTACTGAATTTTTTAACTCAACATCACAAAGCATCAATGTAAATATGTAATATAAATGTTTTGATTGTTTTTTTTTTTCATGAACAACTCTATATATATATATATATCCACAAAACATTGATATAAATTCACAGGCTGACATATGAACTACGTTAAACATCATTCGCAATTTCGAATTAATGTTAACTCGATAGTGTAAATTCACGTGTAATTTAACATTACTGTACAAGTTTTTTCGGGCGGCAGTAGATCAACTTGTTGGGCTTTCGGGCGGCAGTAGACCAACTTATGTTCACACAGAAACCCAGGTTTGAGACTACAATACATCCGTTTAGGGCGTATTATCCGGCCCTTTAAATCCACAATCAAGCATGGATATTATTAGGCTAAAGGCATCGAACTTGAGTCTTCTATGAAGAATCCAAGGCGTCTTACCACCTGAGCCAGAAATAATTGGCTATTACTGCACAAGTGACATATTGTTTATTACATGCTTTTAAAAAAAAAAAAAACTTTAAAGAGAATGTTTTTTAAAAAAACTTGAAAGAGAATGTCTTTTTAAAAAACTTCAAAGGGTTACATTTCATAAATAAAGATGATAAGTCCAAATGGAGGGGTGCGCCAGGCCTATGCAATAGTGCAACGCAAAGGCGGCACATGAAGAACCCCACTAGCAAGCTAGTGTGACAGGCCTTCCCCCTAAAAAATAAGATTAATATCGACTAGGCCGATGGCCCAAATATCAGATATTAAACTGATAAGAACAGATACTACACTTGATCCTAGCCAAAAGGCCGAGAAAGGTATGCTTGTTATTTACTTGGGCCGTTTATTTTATAAGCCACCCATTCTTCTTGTACCCCTCTCAATAAACAATGTGGGACAAAAAAAAATAATAATAATATTTTTTTGCATGCTACATCATGTTAGCTGTAGAACAACTGAGCAAGGGCTAAAAAATAACCCAACTGAACAGTGATAATAATGTTGTTCAACTAATCTCACAGAGTCACACTTAACTAGAAGTAGAAGATTATTATAATGTGACAACTTGAAGCGATGTCGTGAAGTAAGTAAAAAATGGATAGTATATTAACTTGGAGAGTCGAAGGGTCCGATAATGGTACCAAAAGTCCAGAACGCTGAGCGGCAACAGCAGGGTAGGTAGGGCTCGTTGTCCACCCGGAGAAGCCTTTTATGTTGTAGAAACATCGCGGTTTGATACTATTTACACATTCAAAACTATGAATCCTGCTCTTAGAGTTTTATCTAAGATTTAATTTTTTTTAAATCGTCATTTTTTTTATTATATAAGAATTTATATAAATTTTGAAGCATTTGACATAAATTTAATATACAAACCAAGATGTCCTCATTTTTTTTTTTATAAAATCTAAATGGAAACGTAGTCGCAATGATGTATTTAATTTATAATATTACTGTTATTTACCAAAAATTTGGCAGTGGTAGAAACATTATAAATAGAGATTCCATTATCAACAACTTGAGAATTGCAATCATCAGTCTAAATCCTTCATGGGTTATCAAGATTTAAGAATTTGCAAGATCACATGTGAAGATGTTTTCGTACTAGATTTGATCATGATTTGATAGGTATTAGGGATTGGTTATATATTTAAAGTTTATTTCACTCATAAATAATGTTTATTTGCTTGTTGCCTTTTGAAACAAGCATTTTGGAACTTAAAAGATGTTTATTTCACTCTTAAATAATTAGATAATTAAGCAGTTTGTCCATAAAAAAGTAATATTATAGGATATGTTTGGTTAATCTAAGTTAAGAATATATGTTAGGCTAATTTTAAGTTTAAAAATGTAATATCATAGAAGGTTGAGGATCCTGTACATTAATCCAGAAGTGTGAGAAGTGTATTATAACACTATATAAACACCGTATAACACGATGTAACACCTATAACGCCATATAACACTATGTAACACTATATAACAAATATAACACTATATTTTGTCTGATAGCATGTCTATGATAGATGTATAGTGTTATATAGATTGTTATATAGTGTTATATGGTGTTGTATGGTGTTACATAGTGTTATACGGTGTTTATATGGTGTTATATAGTGTTATATATAGTTTTATAATACACTTCTCACATTTCTGAATTAATATACACTATCCTTACCCTGGTTAATTTAAGTTAAGAATATATGTATGTTAGGTTAATTTAATTTAAGAAAAGAATATGTTTGGTTTGCACATGACTAATGTGATTGGACATTCATTGAACCAAAAACAAATCTAGGAGACCGTATCGCATGTAAAAGATTTCATCTTAATTAGTGCTTGATGACACCATCTTAACATCATGTTTTGCTCAAAATGTACATACATGCCTAAGGGCCCAGAACCAGTAGCAATTATGGGTCTACAAATCTGATTTCTGCTTATGATTTTTAGTCCTTTATTAGTGCATAATCACTACCTTTTTCTAGTAGTTGCATGTCTTGTTCATTGATGAAAATAGTGAGTTCGCCAGTCCAGAATATATTTTTATAGCGATTTTATTCGATACGTTTTTGCATCTAAAGAGATTAAAAAACTGAATAGTTGAACCATAACCGACAAAAAATAATAATAATAACAATAAAACAAAACTATGGTACCAAACTAGTTATGAAACCGATGGTTCATTTACTTTTTATACCCGAATTTTATGATTCGGTTGTTTGTATATATAAATAACTAAAATAACAAAATTTGTTGTCATAAACAAAATCTTTGCACCTTCTCTATACTGTATAAATAATATGGTATGTTTAAAGAAAGTTTTAAAAAGTTAATAAATAATATGCACCTCTTATTTTCTATATAAACCAACTCAAGATAACTTTTTATATAATTTAGTTCAAAATAACAATATTGTAACCGAACCATGCTCAAGATGGTCAACTTAACCGAATTTTCTCCTATAACAAAACAAGGAAAAATTATTAAAATAAATAAGTTGACATAGCAAATTATCAAAATACACATGATTGCCGGCTACGCTGGCAAATCGTGTCTTAACAGGTTTAACAGGTTTCTGACGGCGCGCACAACATAAGTTTCAAACATGATTACGACTCGTTTAACTACTTTCTACCTCATGTTTATAAAACAGTTTTATGTTTTATGTACAAAGATGAATAAATGATAGATCCTAACATTGTAATTTTAATTATTTTAAAAATTAAAAAAAGTCAAAGGGTGTATTTTTCAAACAGGTCTAATCGTGTCTTAACAGGTACCCAATTGCCAGCCCCGGCTACATCTTATTAGCCTCTAAAATTGTTCGCATAATCGGCGTTAAAAAGTCGATGTCTATTTTGTTAGAAAATGAACCAACTTGTCCATTTTGATGAACTTCCCACAAAACAAACTTTGTGCGAACAAATCTAACCGGTTGTAATAGATTTAAAATCGAAACATTAGCCGAATCAGCAATTGGTGGTAAAAAAATTAAAACTGAAATATCGGTTATGTTCACATTTGATCTATAATCAAACCAGATCAATTAATACATGTTCACCTCTAGACTTGAAAAACTGATTCACTACCATAGTTCATGGTTGAAACCTGAAAATGAAATTCATGAATGAGGGGTAGAAACTGCAGCATTGTAACCAAAACGATACACCCTCACATTAAAACACGGCCCGATCATATTAACAGATACAACTACGACGCAACAGACCACACACATGCGCACCTGCGAGCAGCCGAGCATCAAGAAAAATATTACATGAACAAGTAAATTGTTTAGGTTTGGTAAAAGATATTAGATATGGACCCATTCCCATGAACATTGGATTGAAAAGTGAATTAAAACTAAATTCTTACAATATATATATATACTAATAATATAGAAAGTTAACATTAACCATGCATATATATATATATATATATATATATAAGCACCTACTGCTTGAATCTCTTAACCTCATACATAAAACATAAAGATGCATGAATGTTGATCATCAGTGATAACAAGGCAGCATATCCTGAAGAAGCCCTCCTTGTTCTAGTTTTAGCATAGCAGGCGGTGTGGGTGTAGTGACGGTGGTGGCGGCGGTGGCAGCAAAGACGGCATTGGTGATGTAATTGTTATAGGAGGGAATTAGAGGTGCGGAATTAAGTGCAACTGGATGGTTGTGTTGGCCTTCATAGGTGGTGATGACATAAGATGGATCACTCATGCATCTTTCAACCCTCTTCTTCACATTACATGATGCACTTGTGCATCTGTAATAGCTCCTACAAGTTTATCAATCATTATAATACATATTAAAACACTAGTTGTGTAGTTAACTGAATAAATTTGAACATGCGAACGAAGAAGTGATCACTACCTTGGGAAACGGCTGTTTTTGACGGCTTTTTGGCCGTACTTCCGCCACCTGTAACCGTCGTCAAGATGATCGATATCGGTCCTTGTCATGAATGCAACTCTTGGTGCTTTCTCTTTCTTTTTCTTCTTTGCTTTTGTCTCATCTCCACCTATTGCTTTCTTCTCTTTAATACACCTACATATTCACATGCATTCAATCTTTTATTCCATTTCATTTATGTTTCTGCACCCCATGGTGATTTAGTTTGGATTGACTCTTTGATTAAAAAAAAAAACAAATAATCACTTTGGAGTGTTTGAATAAACTTATTATTATGCTTACATGCTTATTTAGGGATTTGTCATAATAAAATCAATGAAAAATAATCACTAGGGAGTGTTTGAATAAACTATAAGAGTTATTATGCTTGCATGCTTATTTAGGTATTTTGTTATAATAAATTCAATGATAAAATGTTTTAAATAAATACCATATATTACTTTTAAAAAAATCATGAAACTAATCGTTTTTATGTGCTATGAGGCAATACTTTTATTCGTGTATCACACCCTTTTTTTAATCAAAAATAACTTGAACTACCATCACTTGTATACCAAAAAAAAAAAAAAACAAAAACAAAACCCAAAAATAATCAAAAAAATCCAAGATTATTATTTTTAGTTATATTAATTTACACATTGCATAATAAATTACAAAAATCAAAATCCATAAAAAAAAAAAAAAAAAAAAAAAAAAAACCTTTTTCTCTTGCTTGTGTAGTTAGGTTTCAATCCAACATTTGCATGTTCATCCAATTATAACTCCATTTAGTACATACAAAAGCAGATCTAGCGTTACACTTGCTAAAAAAGAATATAAGTTCAAATAATACACAAAACCACTAGATATTTCAAGGCGTTTTTTCAACTTTGATGTAGAATATATATTTTTTTAGATGATAGAATCTTATTATATACTTATATTTTCGTTTCAAAACACACAGTTTATAATTAATTCAAAATAATAATAATAATTACATAAAAACATACTGTGGTTTGTGTAGTCGTTGATGAGCAGGTGAGGTGCAGATCGAAGAAGAATTATTCGGTGATGACGGCTGTCCATTCAACACCACCGATGACTCTTCATCAACGGTTGTAAACTCATCCTGATCATTATCCATATGATCATCAGCTGACGTATGTAGTTCCACTGCCATTGACAAAGATGACGTCGGTGGTGGCGGCGGCAGCGGTGGTAGCTGTTGTTGGTACGTCGTCGTATTGTCAAAATAATAATAATCTGGAAACCCCAGCATCTCCATGAACCCTAATGAAGAAGAAGTCTTCTGGTCAACGTCATCTTCAGTAGTAGTAGTAGTAGCTAATGATGAAAACGGGTCGGATAGAATGTTATCCGTATTATATGAATTTGTTTCCATTTTTAGTAACATCGTCAACAACCGTGTTAATTGTTGCAACACTGCAAAACAGAAAAAGTGACTGTTTGGTGAGTCTGTGTGTGGTTTTTTTGAAGATGGAAATGAATGAGGGTTTTTTGTTTTGTTGGTGGGTAGTGGAAGGAGGCTTGGGGTGAAAGTTTGACCGGAAGTAGCCGGTGAAGGAAGGTACGGATGACGGACAGGCGTCGGTGGGTGTATTTAATGCAAGCTCTGACTATGAGTCACAGATAAGAAGGAATGGGTAACTTGTAGCTCTATACTACCGTGGTCAAATTATCTTTTTGTCTTGTCATGGGAATTTTTGTATTGGACCCCTCTACTATGCCTACACTACATTATGGACCTTCTATTTTTAGTTTATTTGTAAACAAATACAAAAGAAAGTAGATTCTTCTCAATTAGGCGCGTGGGTGTTTGGCGCTTGACGCTGGCTCGGAGATTCTTTAGGTTATTTTCGGGTTTCTCTGTATAATCGGTCATGTTTGAGGCTGGTAATCTTTATCCAGAGCATGTCTTGGAATTGTTGGGGAATTTCAGTTTACCGGACGATCAGAGAGGCGTGTAATCACTCTCAGATCAAATTATTTCGGTGGTTCACCCGAATAATTCAATCGGATACAACTCTGATTTCGAGAAATTGAACAAGAGTATGTTAGTGTGTGTGAATTTCCGAACCAGGAAAAACATATGATCAAAAAACTGTCTACGAATTAGGTTTTGGGGTTGTAACTGCCATTAGGCAGTTACCTCTATTTTTCAGACAAAATAGCCAAAAAACTACTGTTTTTTTATCATTTCGAAAATGATAAAAATTCCAGAAAATAAAATTTTCTAATACAGTTTCATTAAGGCAATTTAATGAAAATAAAATTTTTCCAGCTCGACCCCAGCCAGGGGCTCTGCCCCTTGGACCCCGCCAGGGGCTGCCGCCCCTTGGACCCTGCTCCCAGGGGCGCTGCCCCCTTGGAACCCCCGTAGAGTACGGGCTCCGCCCGTACACTTCGAATAATAATAACTCAAACAAGCGTGCACTCCCGCACCTCCTAACTTGCTTGATGTGTATTATTATTCGCTTTGATCACCAAGTCAATCACCGATTACACTAAAATATCTAACATTCCTCCCCCATTTTAGCGTAATCCTTGATTAACTTAAACAAATCAAACTTATGCATAAATGAAATATCGCGACGATTGAATTTCACATTAGTATATTACACATTCCAAATATTCGAATATAGGGGTGTCGCTAAGGATTGAACTCTTTCTATTCAGTGAATACATGAAGATAATATACACACAAGTTTACATACTCTGATGTTCTTTCTTGACACTATTTTTACTAGCCTGTGTCCCATCCTTCAATGAACATATCAAAGCCAAGTCCTAGCTTCTTGAAGCGGCTAAACTTCATGCTCATATAGGTAGTTCTTTATTCTTGCACCTGCATATGCAATTTTTCAAAGAACTATTAAGAATAAAACCTTCAACCTCCTTTAACTTGCAGGTCTGAACACACACCTTGGGATGATGCTACTAATGTGTTCCAATTTCTAGATGTTAAGCTTTCCACATTGAATTCAGCACCTAACGTCATATTAGGTGGGAATTGGGTATCTTAACACTAGAAATCTCAGGTGGACTTTAATCCCATCCCTCCAGCCGCCTTGTGCACAAGATCTCTACATAACTCTTTGGTTAAGTGGTCGGCTAAATTCTGTTGAGTTCTCACAAACTCCACCGATATCACCCCTTGCGTGATGAGCTCACGAATCATGCTGTGTCTAACACCTAAGTGTCTAGACTTCCCATTATACACTTGGCTATATGCCTTAGCCAAGGTAGCAGCACTATCACATCTAATAGATATAGGTGATATAGGTTTAGGCCACAATGGAATTTCATAAATCAAGTTTCTTAACCACTCAGCTTCTTTGCCAGCTGCGGCTAATGCTACAAACTCAGACTCCATTGTTGAATCAGTTATGCAAGTCTGTTTCTTATATGCCCAAGATATGGCACCTCCTCCGAGCAGAAAAGTCCATCCACTCGTGGAAGAATGATCTTCCTTGTTTTTAATCCAGCTTGCATCCGAATAACCTTCTAAAACCGAAGGAAATCCAGTATACGTCAAACCATATTTCATGGTTCCTTTCAAGTACCTAAATACTCGATTCATTGCTTGCCAATGACTTGCACCTGGATTGCTAGTATACCTACTAAGCTTTCCAACAGCATAAGCTATATCCGGTCTAGTGCTAATCATGGCGTACATGAGAGATCCAATGGCCCTTGAATATTCAAGTTGGCTTACAGCTACACCTTCATTAGGTGAGAGCTTAAAAGCAGGATCCATTGGAGTGCTAACCGGAGAACTATCATGAAAATTAAACTTTTTCAATATCTTCTCAATATAATGAGATTGAGAGATAGATATGCCATTGTTCTCCCTTTTGATCCTTATACCAAGGATCACTTCCGCCTCCCCCAAGTCTTTCATATCAAAACAAGATGACAAAAATTTCTTTGTTTTATCAACTTGATCCTGGTCAGTACCGAAGATCAACATGTCATCTACATATAGACAAATTATGACTCCTTTCCTAGAATCATCAAATTTGCTATATACACACTTGTCTGCTTGGTTTAATACAAAACCATTAGACAAAACCACTTCATCAAACTTTTGATGCCACTGTTTTGGTGCTTGCTTTAAGCCATATAATGACTTAACTAGCTTACACACCTTATGCTCATTGCTAGGCATAACAAAACCCTCTGGTTGTTTCATATATATCTCCTCATCCAAATCACCATTCAAGAAAGCGGTTTTCACATCCATTTGGTGAATTACAAGATTGTGTATTGCAGCCAAGGCAACCAACAATCTAATAGTGGATATTCTTGCTACAGGAGCATATGTATCAAAGTAGTCAATTCCTTCCTTTTGTCTAAAGCCTTGGATAACCAATCGGGCTTTAAACTTTTCAATTGAACCATCTACTTTCATTTTCTTCTTGAAGATCCATTTACAACCAAGTGGTTTACACCCAGGGGGTAGATCAGACAGTTTCCAAGTGTTATTCTGCATAATAGAGTCCATCTCATCATTTATAGCTTCTTTCCAGAAAGCTACATCTCGAGATGCCATGGCTTCACTATAGGTTTTAGGATCTTCCTCAATATTGAAGCAATATTGATATTGAATTTTAATTTCATCTCTAGATCCTTCAACCAAATATAGCTGAAAATCATCACCAAATGATTTAGCTTTTCTTGCTCTACCACTCCTCCTAAGTTCCGGAGGAGTATCAATCACTTGATCAGCCACGTGAGAGTTACTAGAGCTTGGAACCATGTCTCTAGGCCTAGGCATTGAAGAGAATCTATTCTCATCATACTCTGCAGTTCTTGCCTCAATAACCGTATGCACTAACACGTAGTCATTTGGTTCTATAACATAGAACCTATGAGCAAATGAATGCTCCGCATACCCAATGAAAATGCAGTCTATACCTCTTTCCCCTATGTTCCTTATCTTAGGATCAGTGAGCCTCACCACGGCTCTACAACCCCAAACTCTCAGCTTATGCAGCTCAGGTGGTTTTTTATACCAAAGCTCAAAAGGGGTGGTCTTGTTCCTTTTATTTGGAACCCTATTTAGCAAATAGCAGGCTGTCAACATAGCCTCACCCCAAAAGCCCTCACTTAGGCCCGAATAGGATAACATGGTATTGACCATTTCCTTTAAAGTCCTATTTTTCCTTTCCGCCACACCATTTTGTTCCGGTGTGTAAGGAGCTGTGGTATGGTGTATTATTCCAGTAGATTGGAAATACACCGGATCAAAATACTCACCACCTCTGTCCGTATGTAGGGTTTTGATCAACCCACTCCGATGAAGCTCTACTTCTTGTTTATAAATCTTAAACTTTTCAAGAGCTTCATCCTTAGCATGCAACAAATAAATGTAACAAAATCTAGTAGCATCATCTATAAATGTTACTACATATTTTTTATTACCTAGAGATGGTGTAGCATGAAAATCACATAGATCGCTATGTATCAAATCTAACACTTTAGTTTCCATATGAACATGTTGCATGAAAGGCTTTTTGGTTATCTTATTCAACTTGCAAACATGGCATTTATCATTGTTTATGTTAATAGGCGGAATTAAGCTCATTTTAGACATTTCTTTAACTCTTTTATAATGTACATGTCCTAGTCTAGCATGCCATAATTCCGATTCAGTCAAGTTGTTACTACTACTAGTTGAAGCTATGCAATTTGCATTACTAGTTGAAGCAACACAAACAGATTCATTCATAAACGAGACATCAATATTCAACATAAACATACCATTACATAGATAACCAAAACCAACAAAGGTACCATGTCTTGACAAGATATACTTGTCACTTTCCAATACTTGTTTGTACCCACAATTATTCAACACAATGCCACTTAACAGATTCTTTCGAATTCCGGGCACATACAAAACATTGTTCAAAAGTAAACATTTTCCAGAAGTAAAAACAAGATTCACAGTTCCTATTCCCTTAATTGGTTCAGTTGCAACGTTCCCCATCTTGATGATAGATCCGTCTTCGATTGGTTGAAAGTCTTTAAACCAACGAAGATCCTTGCATACATGACTCGTTGCACCCGAATCAACCCACCAAGCAATGTCATCATCCTGCACATAAAATGCCTCAGAATTAGTGACACATAATTCTGAACCGAATTATTAAATTGTACTAAATTCTGACCTTGCTTGCCCGGGTCCTTGGACCCGCTAGAACCATCCTCATTCTTGTTCTTTGAACCGGACTTCTTGTTATTCTTCATCATTTTACAGTCCCTCTTAAAGTGACCAATCTTACCACATTTCCAGCAAGGGTAATTCGGCTTTTTGTTTGAACCCGAATTGTTGTTTCCTTGAAACTTTCGTTTCCTTTTGAACTTACTGTTTCCTTTGGAAGATTCACCAGTTTCAACCATGTTCACAGAACTTGAACCAGCCCGTTTCTTATCATCATTGACCAACACATTTTCCTGTGCTCTCAAGCCTTCTTCAATTCTGAAGTGGCTTCCAAGTTCAACCAAAGTTAACTCTCCTTTCTGATGTTTTAGATTATGTTTAACATCTCTCCAGGAAGGAGGTAACTTGTCAATGATACTCGAAACAGAGATGGATTCATCCATCTTCATATCATGTTGGGCAAACTGCCCCAGAATTCGTAACAATTCATGATATTGTTCCATCACAGGCCGTTCATCAACCATTCTGTAATTATTGAAATTACTGACAAGAAACTTCTTACTAGAAGAATCTTCTGCCATGTATTTGGCTTCCAACGTGTCCTACAGTAACTTTGCAGTTTCAACATTTTGATAAACATCAAATAAGGGATCAGACATACCGTTCAGGATGTGGCCAAGACATATATAATTGTCATTCTCCCACTTCGACCTCTTCCTGATTTGCTCCAGATTTCCCTCCTCCTGTATCTCCGGGATTGGAGTAGTCAACACGTACACAACCTTCAACGAAGTCAGAAGAAAGTGCATCTTCGGAAGTCCACCCCTTCGAACTTCTCCAGTTTGTTTTCCTTGATTGTCATATCCTTCATCGATCCGCTTGCCATCTTCACAGAAATTAATTTGATCTTTGTTGGGGAATTTCAGTTTACCGGACGATCAGAGAGGCGTGTAATCACTCTCAGATCAAATTATTTCGGTGGTTCACCCGAATAATTCAATCGGATACAACTCTGATTTCGAGAAATTGAACAAGAGTATGTTAGTGTGTGTGAATTTCCGAACCAGGAAAAACATATGATCAAAAAACTGTCTACGAATTAGGTTTTGGGGTTGTAACTGCCATTAGGCAGTTACCTCTATTTTTCAGACAAAATAGCAAAAAAACTACTGTTTTTTATCATTTCGAAAATGATAAAAATTCCAGAAAATAAAATTTTCTAATACAGTTTCATTAAGGCAATTTAATGAAAATAATTTTTTTCCAGCTCGACCCCAGCCAGGGGCTCTGCCCCTTGGACCCCGCTAGGGGCTGCCGCCCCTTGGACCCTGCTCCCAGGGGCGCTGCCCCCTTGGAACCCCCGTAGAGTACGGGCTCCGCCCGTACACTTCGAATAATAATAACTCAAACAAGCGTGCTCTCCCGCACCTCCTAACTTGCTTGATGTGTATTATTATTCGCTTTGATCACCAAGTCAATCACCGATTACACTAAAATATCTAACAGGAATGGTGTAAGTGGACACTAAAATGTTAATATTTTTATTTGGAAGGCGACAGCGACATCCCCACAACAATAGAGTTAAGGAAAAGAAGAGTGAATGTGGAGTCGGTTGTTTGCAAATTTTGCTCTGAAATTGATGGAATGGTTGAGCATATTTTGAACTCTTGCTCTTTCGCTTCTCAAATATGGTGTTTGATCTCTAGGTGGTTTTCTTTTTACGTTTTCTTTTTCGGATCTCGTTTTGGTTCACAAAACTGTTGGCTTGAACCAAGAAAAATGAATAAGTAAATTGCCAAAATCGTCCCCGAGGTTTGGGTATGTTTATCATTTTCATCCAAAATAACTTTTTTGTACAATATAGTCCTTCACTTTTGAGATTTTTTGCTATTTTCATCCAAACATCTAATTTGCTTTATTTTTTTCTATCAAACATTTAAATGAAAATGGCAAAAAATCCCAAAGCTCAGGGACGATTTTGGCAAGAAAGTCAGACGTTTGGATGAAAATGACAAAAACTCCTAAAAGTGAAGGACTATATGGTACAAAAAAATTGTTTTTGATGAAAATGACAAACATACTCAAACCTCAGGGACGATTTTTGCAATTTACTCAAAATGAAAAAACTACTTGGTATTATCTATATGGCATCGTGGTGCATTTGGAAGGCAAGAAACAAATTAGTTTTTTCATCAGCAAGAAGAAGTATTCACTCTGTTTTTAAGGACATTAAATCACGTAGCTTTCAGGAGTTTAAGAATCAAGCGAAAAACATGAATCTAGTTTGGTTGGATTGGAGTACTTGCTAATTTCGTTTTTCCATTGTTGTTCCGCTACCTTCTTGCTAATTGTTTTTGGATAATGAAATCCGTCGTTTCCAAATAAAAAAAGATAAGATCATCTGCATTGGGAAAAGAAAGTAGATAAGATCATAGTGCGCGAGACCATTCGATTCTCTCTCCCCCTTTCTCTGTTATGGCCATCTATGAGCGATTTTTGCCTAGTTGCGGTTATGTATTAAACTAATTCCAATCGAACACTATAGGGTACCTGGTTACCAACAAAATGGGTACGATATTTGGTTTATATTTTCACTCGTTTTCGGTTTAATAACTTTTATTACAAAACTAATCTTAACTTAAAGGCCTCTAGTGTTGGCCACAAACGTTGACTTCGCTCTCCCACAACCTTTTTTCTCTATATCAGTCGACTTAGGGGATGTTTGGTAGCCTCTGAATGGTCATTAAGAGGCTACCTCTTAATGGAACCATTAAGAATTTTACCAACGAGAAGGTAGAAGAATGTGACATGTGATGATTTACCATTCAGAGGTTACCTCTTAACCATTCAGACTTGAGGTTACCTCTTATTCATTCAGAGGTTTTAAACCATTAAGAAGTAGCATCTGAATGGTCATTAAGAGGCTACCAAACAGCCCCTTACTCACCCAATTGCTGATGCTCTAAGATATGATTAGTGTAAAGAATTTGAAGACGAGGGTATAGATTGCAAATAAGGTCTTTGTTTAGGGACTAGATTGCAAAGATTAGGTGTAGGTGTGAACGTAGATTGGGGTTTTTACAGCGACGTCATTGGGGGAGTGGGGATTTGTGCAAAAGTTGTGGTAGTATGTGCCTGCCGTGTACTACTTTTTATTCTTTTCTCATAAAAATTTCAAATGTGTTATGATTTCCCATTTAAACTTTTTAGAAATTACAATAAACAAAGGGATAACCAAATTTACTTTTTTATATTCTTTATTAAATGATGAAGATCTACTAAAAAATTGGGATTTTGCCTGATTAGTCTTTAGACCAAATCAATTTAAGGTGCATTTTTTATATTGATGATGACTTAGAGGCGAGACAGGGTATAAAAGTTATTGGAGGGGAATATGCATATATTTTGTGAATAGTTTGATGATGTGGCAAAAAAATTTAACAAGAATTTTGATCTTGCAACTTGCAATGTAGAGGTCTTAGAGCATTCACATCCAATCCATCAAATTATACATACATTTCACTAAAAAACAACTCCTATATCAATATATTTCCATTAAAAACAAATACTTTTTCTCTCTCCTTTCAATTAAATAATATTATCATTACATTTTTCTCTCACTTCCACTAACAACCACTTTCAAAATATATTAAAAAATTATAACGGGTGAACAGTGTCCCCCCAAATATACAGATGAACAGTAACATTTTCTCTCTCCTCTACTCACAACCACTTTTTATACCCTTTATAATATAAAAACCCCTCCTCACATAATTTGATGGTTAGGATGTGAATGCTCTTAGAAAGATTATGAATGAAGATTACATGTGACAATTATTATAAGTAGAATGAAACAGTATTTTGTTCCTAAAATATAAACTCTCACCCTTATGTTTTCAGAATACAACACAAAAAATGTAGTTTTCATATTTTTTGGGTTTTTTAGTTTTCATATTTTATATAACAATAAAGTACTCAAGTTAAAAATAACAATTTTTTTGGGTTTTTTAGTTTTCATATTTTATATAACAATAAAGTACTCAAGTTAAAAATAAAAAGATGTTTGATTTTATATGGTGTAATATTTAAAAAAAAATATCGTATAAAAAATTATGGACATTTAAAAAATAGGGGGGAATACGCATATATTTTTTTCAAGAATGCCCTTGCACTTTTTTTTTACCTATATTTTCATTTTACTAATTGATTTAAAAAAAAATAAAAGATTAAGATATCTTCTTATTCTATTTAAGAAAAATAACTTTTTATTTAACACTACCCCTGTTAAATAGTTATGTTCGTGTATATATTAATAAATACTCAAATTATTCTCAGTAACTTCCATAATGTTGTTGTCTGACCGTCAATGACCATGGTTTGTTAATGTGTTTTGGCAAAATGTTTGTGATTAATTCACGATCATTTAAAAAAATCGATTGTCGGTTTCTAGTACTTTTTAAGCTCGTTGATTTTGGATCGATCCTTTTATGATATTGGTACAGAATTTTGCTTACGAGTTGCGACATTAAGAATTTATAATATGAACATATTTATATTGTAATGATGTTTGTTTCACATGTTTTTGTTTTTGTTGTCATAAAAATGATGCATTGAAAAATATTTATTCAAATAGTTGAATAATTATAGAAAAATATCTATGTATCAAAGAATAATAGTAATATTATATTTGATTTGATACGTAATTTATTATAGTTATATAAATAAAGATTTATATAAAAGTTAAAAGTATCACAATCAAACTTACTATTTTCAAATAATAATTGCTATTGAAAGATTGTATTTTGGATGAAAAAGAACATTGTTCTTTTAAAAAAAATTGTAATTCATATTAAACGAAGTGGAATATTATTATTATTTTAACTAAGCATTAATTTCACCGTAAAGTTAGATGATGAGCGAGCGTGCACACGAAAGCGAATTCATCATGCTTTAACTTTATTTTACTTTTATTTTCTTTGTAATACACGTAACAGGTTCTAATGACCTAAAAATACATTATCCATTTCTATTAGCAAATTCAAAAGCTCTTAGACTGTGGGTCGTGGGGCCACACAAAGCTAATCCACGCCATATCACACCCTTAGTTTTTTAGTAGGGAAAATGTCACAGAATATTAACCAAGTTTCAAAAGTGTTCTAATTAGGTAATTCGTATCGTTTTTGTCCCAATTAGATAACTTAACATTCAAATCGAGCTATGTCCTTTTTTCCATCTGTTAAGAAAAAAATAGAGCATAAGATGCTATGATCGTATTATTTTAATATATGAAATTATATTTATTAAAAATAAAACACTTTAATTACAATAAAAATAAAAAAACCAAGTTAAAATCCACATCATCACTCGACGTTAGCATTAAATAAAAGAGAAAAAAGAAACACAAATCAACATCACCACGGTTACGTATGTAATGGATGAAAAACCCCTTAATTTTAATAAAAAATGAATGTTGAGTGATCTAATTGGAACACTTTTGAAACTTGTGTGACCTAATTGAAACACTTTTAATACTTGGTTACTATTCTACAAAGTTACCCCTATTTTAGTATTACTTTGTGGATCCTACACTCACCACGTGTGTCGAGCAATGCCCCCAACCCAAGCCCTCTACACCCTGTAGTCTTATTTAGTTATTTATCGATACGAGACGGTTTCTTTTTGCAATACCGGTACCGAGCCGATAATGTGCTTCGATGTTTGGTTTGTGTTTTTACTAATTTTTGGTTTCGGTATCAGTTTTAGTACCAAATATTTTCTTTGTTAACATTTTGATACAAAACAAACCTTATCGAAAAATCTACACCTGGTATCGGTACCTTATCGATACTGTAAGTTACAATATTGAACGACCCAATATCGAACGAACACAATCGATGCCGATATTCACTTTTATGGTTTCTGATCAATGTAAAATATGTGTCATTATCATTTTAGGCCTGTCATCATTTTGTATAGTTAAACCTAAACACATTGTAATTAACCTTTTAAATTTTAAATCTGTAATACGTATATGTTTCTCGTTAAGTCATGCATTATAGCTTAGTGGTATTTTCGGGGTGTGATAAGGCTTAGAGACCAATTGGTCTTGAGTTTGATTCCCACAGGGGTGTTTTTCCCCGATTTATTGGGTTTTATCCTGAATGGGTGTATAGGCATTACCGCCTAATGGAGATGGATATGATCGGTTGGTTCTATTGGTGGCACAATGATACTTAGTGCTCCGTCAATGATCCAAATTTACCGTTAAAAAAAATAATATTTGAAATTTTAAATAAAACTTATTTAAGTATTTGTTTTTTTTTTTTTGTTTGAAACTAGTAGGAATACCCGCGCTACGCTGCGGGGTTTCGGTCGATATCTATTTTGGTTCAGTATACAAACCGAAAGAAATATGCTCAAAAGAATATCGACACATGTTTTAGATCAACCGAAAACCATAATTTTTTTTTAATTGGACAGCAGGACGAATTGATTTTAAATTAGTTGTAAATGGAAACGTAAATGTTATCTTAAATATAGCTTTAATGAAAAGAAACCTAAAACTAAAACACTAAACATAAAGACAACTAAAAAATAAAAATAATAAAGTCCAGAAAAAAATCAAGAAAGAAACAAAAAAGTTAATAGGATAAAAACACTATCCACATAACTTGCTAATTGTAATTTGTGTTAAAGCGTAGACCAATTGAAAACATACATAAAAATAAGCATGAAAACGAATTATATTTGACACATATTTCTGAATAAAATTTACGTCGAATCATAAACCAACTTAAATTTATACCGACGCGTGCATAAAAATAAGCACGTTAGAAAATAGTTACGGCGTGTTGTGGCGTGTCGAAACGTAAAGTGACTCGAATTTAGAGCGTTTAATGAAAACGTATTATATTTTACTCGACGTGTTTCCGAACAAAATTTACGTCAAAACGTAGACCATTTGAATACGTACATAAAAATAAGCATGAAAACATATTATATTTTAACCGAATCATTTATAGAAAAAAATTACATCAAAACGTAAACCAACAGAAAATGTACATAATAATAAGCATAAGGAATATATTTTATTTGACTCAACTTATTAACGGGGAAAATTTACGTCTAAATGTAAATCAATTTAAATTTATAGAAATGCGTACATAAAAATAAACACGTAAAGCTTGATTACAAATTTTTTAGAAAGTTAAGAGGTTGAAATTGTTAACACTGAAAGTTAAAGGGGTAAAAGTTTAAAGAAAAATAATAAAGACAAAAAAAAAGTCAAAAAGCGAAAAAAGAAAAAAAAAAAGAGGCTACTGTTGAAGCCCTTTGAAATTGTTAGGATATAGAATGATTGAGTGATTATGTAAACTAGTGTTCACACGAGGTAATTTTGTTGTAGTTTTTTTTAATTTTTTTTTAAACCAATAAAGATAAAAAAGCACCTGATTCTATGCTGAAGTTTTTATGAAAGAATAAGGGTGTTAATATTCCCACATCCCTCTCCTCTAGAGATATATATAGAGATATATATATATATATATAGAGAGAGAGAGATAGAGTGAAAATGATGTGAAAATAAGATTTAGGGGGTGTGGGAATATAGTCACCAAAAAATAATGACATATAAAAAAATTATAAACGTTTAAAAAATGGGGCGAAATATGCATGTGAATGTGAAGAGATAAAATCAATAAATAGGAGTTTCCAAAGATACTCTTTCATTCCTCTTTTTTTTTCCCCTAGATTTTCATCTTAATCATTGATTTGAAAAGTAAAAAAGTTAAGATTCTTTCTCATCATACTTAGGCCAAGGGATGTGGTATACCGCCCCTGGCCACATCATCACTTTTAGCGCTGCTTAGCGCCCCCTACCCATCCCCTTCTCGCCAGGGGGGGGGGGGCATCGATCCTCCGTCAGTCCAGTAATGAGCGCTATTAAGTATGCATGCGAGACCCATTTCTTTTCCACTAATTACATTTCTCTCTTTTTTTATTTCATTTTTCTTTTTTTTTTTATATTGCTTAAAAGAGGCTTTAAACCATTACAAGAATTTTAAAGAAAGAGGCTTTAAAGACTCTCATCTGAGGTGGCACTTAGATGGAGGTGATGTGGCGTGATAAAGCCCTAGAGGCTTTATACCACACTCACCTGTTTTAGGCAAAATAACTTTTTATTTGATTTTACCCCTATTGTCATAACGTCTAAACATTAATTGTATACACTTGATTAAGAATATAAATCGGGGTTTTGTCCTGCTTAATAAATTATTTAAAAATCACCGATTACTAGAAATGTATATATTTTTCTTGTTTCAAATTATAATGCTTTCAAACTTATGTATAATTTGATAATTTTAATTACTTTTTTTTATAAAATGTCTCATTACCATAAATATTTTGGTATATTATATATAGAAGGTTGGGGATGGTTCAAATGAAAACCACTTTTATTGAGAAAACCCGAAAACTAACTAAAAAAGCCTAACAAACACTAAAAAAATTTTACAATTTGTTTTATTTAAAATCGTTAGTTTTTATATATAAAAAAATTTTCAAAAAAAAATTGTAGTACACGTGTATACTATTACACATGTGCACTACAAAAAAAAAATTGAAATTTCTTTTTGTATAATTTAAATAGCGAAAATTGGTATAAAAAAATGTATGTTTTTTTAGGTTTTTTTAGTTAGTTTTTGAGTTTTCACGTTAACTAGTGGTTTTCATTTGAACCTTGTCATATTTATTTATTTATTTATTTTCATAAATGTATACAAAGAAAAAATATATATAATCAGAAAAAAGAAAAAGAAAGAGGTGATGAATTTCAAAAGGCCAGTGATTAATACTACTTTTCTTTTTGTATGATCCCTAGGAAACACAGAACCATTGTCCATCCTACCCCACAAAAGTTTCCTCAGTTACTTTTCTTTTTTAGATTTTCTTAACAAAAAAAATAAATACATAAAATTATAAATGTATAATACATAAAATTATAAATGTATATAATTAAATAGGTGGAGATATAATAGAAGGTTTATTTGACTAAGAAGGCTAGGAAGTGATATTGACTATCCATTTATTTAATCAATGACTAAGATTAAATCAGTGAAATTGAAGGGAAGAAAAGAGGCGCTTGAGTTTGTTTAGGGGTATTCTAGTCAATCCAAGACTATAGTTTCTCTCTCCTCCAACCCCCCCATTTTTTAAACGTTAATAACTCTTTCATACGACATTATTTTTTTATAAGAATTTCACAAAAAAAAAAACGAGCGTTTTTTATCTTTAAAACGAGTATACTATTGCTATATTTTTGAATTTTTTTTTCTAAAACCCAGTTGCGTAAAACGCAATGGAAAAAAAACCTAAAAATGACATTTTTCTAAAACGCAATGCACCAAAAACACAAAGAAATGCCTTATTTCTAAAACGTAATAGCCTAAAAACTCAAAAGAAAGTGTACTTTCTAAAACGCAATAGACTAAAAACACATAAAAATATGTTTTACCTAAAACGCAATGCACCAAAAACACAAACAAATGTCTTATTTCTAAAACTCAATGGCCAGAAAACACTTAAAATGTCTGTTTTTTAAAACGCAATGGACTGAAAACACATAAAAAAGTGTTTTACCTAAAACGCAATGCACAAAAAACACAAAGAAATGTCTTATTAGTAAAACGCAATGGCCATAAAACACTAAAAAATGTCTCATTCTAAAACGCAATTGCCTAAAAAAACAAAAGAAAGTGTTCTCTGTAAAACGCAAAGGACTGAAAACATCTAAAAATGTGTTTTACCTAAAACACAATGACTAGAAACACTTCAAGAATGTGTTTTTCTAAAACGCAATGGCCAGAAAACACATAAAAATGTTTTAGTTCTAAAACGCAATTGCCTAAAAACACCAAAGAAATTGTTCTCTCTAAAACGCATTGAACCATGACAATAGTTTTGTCTGTGCTGTGAATTGCCTGTGCTGTGAATTGTCTGAACCAATGCAGTTTACGAATGCAGTTTTCCAGGGGCAATTTACAGAAAATTAAATTTTCTGATGCATTTTTATTAAAGCAATTTAATCGGAAAAAAAAATTCGAGCTCAACCCCAGCCAGGGGCTCTGCCCCTTGGACCCCGCCAGGGGCTGCTGCCCCTGGGACCCTTGATGCGGGTTGGTGTGTATATGGAATTAAGTATATTTTAAGCCCTTTTCACACGTTAGTCAAGTTTTAAATTTATAAAACACGATATTTTACTAACACCAAACACACATATGGGCAAGTGCACCCATCGTGAGCGTAGTATAGTGTTGGCAAGATACCGAGGTCGTCCAAGGACACAAGAGCTTTTAGTACCGGTTTATCCTCAACGTCTAATCAAATCAAAAGTTTAGAAAAAGGTTTTAAAACTAAAAAAATAAAAACTAACTAAAATGCTGAAAAATAAAATAAAAACAGATAGACAAGATGAATCACTTGGCTCCGACTCGTGTTTAGTGTAACCTTTGATTATTTCCGCACTTTTCACTTTTTAAGAGATTATCTTAGTTATTGTAGTAGACCCCTCTTTTGAAGGTGACGTTACCCTCAACCCAGTAGTTTGAGTCAGCAAGGATACAATCCTAAAGGGTCGGATTATTGAAAGATAATTAATTAAGTTATTAATGCGTAATGTGGTAGGCCCCTCTTTTGAAGGTGACGTTACCCTCGGCTAAGTAGTGTGAGTCAGCAGGGATACAGTCCTAAGTAGCCGGGTTAAAGTATTAATAGTAGCTTACATATGAGGGGATTAAAGAGTTTGGACCCCCGCCATCCAATACCGATGGGTATTGAAGGAGGTCCTACTAAATTTGACCCAGGTCCTTTGCAGGATCTATACACTGAACAATGGCAAGACTCTTACCAAACCGTTCCCTTAACCCCTGACCAGGTAGCCAACATACCTCCATATAGACCGTGGAGATATGAATGGTGAAAATCTTTTATTTTATATAGACAGTAAAATAATGCCAAGACACCACGGACAAACGATAAGGAAGAATCACCTTCAACATAAGAAACTAGTTATTAAAGTCATTAATACATAACCAATTAAAAAGTGCGAAAAGATTAAAAATAAAAAGTATTACACTAGACACTTTGTCTTCACCAAGTGATGTAAGAGACTTAGGCAAACATGGCCTTGATTGTCAAGAACTCTTACGATCAATCTTGGATCCCGAGACGACTCACACTCTATGATGGACAATGGATGATGATGGTGGATGATGGTGTTATGGTGGTGGTGGGTGAAGGGTGAGAGAGGTGGTGTGCCAAGGGATGGTTTGAGCTTGAGCCAAGCACTCCTATTTATAGGCTGAACAGAAGCTCGGGCACGGCCCCGTGTCCACATCCTTCTCTGTCTTCATTAATTGCTCTTGTCCAAAAAAACTAACCCTAAAAGCTAAACTAGACTCGAAAAACTAATTTTAAGCATGAAATGCACATTGTAGTACATGTTATATTGCACATGTGCACTACTATAATAATAGTATTGAAAACAAGACAACACCATAAATCTTTTTTTATGTCATAAAAAAATATGCTCGAATATACTTGAATGAAATATACAAAAATTTGTGATCTTATGGTGCCATTTTTGTTTTAAAATGATAACGTATGGAGAAATGAGAAATGTTTGAAAAGTTATATATTTTTTTTCCAATTTTACCCATCCTTCATTAAAAGTCTCCCCCCTTTTTAGTGGTTTTTAGTTAGTTTTCTAGTTTTCTCATATATATGTAGTTTTCTCATGATCCTCTTATATATATAGGGTAAGATTCATGCGAGAACCACCATTATTGCGAGAACCGCGAGAACCAATGTGAACACAACCTAAAATAGCTAAAAAAAACCTAACCCCCCACCCCCCCAAAAAAACCTAACCCCCCCCCCCCCCCAAGCTAAATGCTAAAAACTAAAACCCCCAAAAAACCTAAAAAAAACCTAACCCCCCCCCACCCCCAAAAGCCTAAACCCCCCTTCCCCACCCCCCAAAAACCTAACCCCCCCACCCCCCAAGCTAAAATGCTAAAAACTAAACCCCCAAAAAACCTAAAAAATCTAAAAAATAAAAAAAAAATCTAAATTTTTTTTATGTTAAAATCGCTACTTTTAGTAGCAAAAAAAAAAATTTTTTTTTGCTACTAAAAGTAGCGATTTTAGCATAAAAATATTTAAAAAAAATAGTGTGTTTTTTAGCTATTTTTAGGCATTTTTGGTTGTGTTCACATTGGTTCTCGCGGTTCTCGCAATAAGGGGTGGTTCCTAACGGATCTTTGTCCTATATATATATATATATATATATTTTTTTTTTTTGAAAAAGTCATGAGAAAAACCGAGCTTGTTACTAAAACAAATGGTTAAAAATAAAAAAGGGTTTTGGTGGGTGAAATGGTGTTTGGTTTGGGTTAAGAAATGAAAAGGTTTAGGCTCAAAGGGGTTAATTAGGGGGATTTTGGGTAGGTGGTAAAAAAAAGAAAAATAATGGTGTAGAAGTAAAAAGGGTTAGTCCTAATGCCTCCATCATTTACTTACTTGGGTTTAAGTTGGTAAGGAGCGGGAATGTATCGTCGTGACAAGTTCTAGAGTTGTAAGAAACAAGCGGCTATTCACACAAGAAACGAAAAATGAGCATTTAGTTTGAAGATATGTATTTGTATGCTCAATAAAGGCTCAAAACTCACTTTTGTGGGAATGGGTTTTTATGTGATTAAGTATATATAATCAAATTTTAACTAAGCTTGTCATGTCTTTTCATAATTTTCTTATGTTGCTTCTTTTTATCACGACGCTATCGGTAGTAAATTTGTAAAAATATAACATTTTTAGAATTTGAAATTCACAAGTTAAACCTAGACAAGTAATTTTTTTTTTTTTGGAAAAAATTTGGGGTGATTAGCGGTTACAATAGAGTTTTGTGTAAGGCTTGTAATTAGGACTTGCAAGATTCAAAGCTTTAGCATCCCCCCACACTTAAATTACACATTGTCCTCAATGTGTCCCAAAAATAAGTTTTTAGGTTGATTGAATGTGTAAAAAGGTGTGAAAAAGCAAAAATTTGTGTTACTGGGCGTCTAGACACGGCCCCGTGGTGTCCGGGCACGGCCCCGTATTCAGTTGCCAGTAACAAAAATTATCAAAAAGAAACAGAAGCCTGGGCACGGGGGCGTGTTGGGTGAACACGCCCCGTGTCCAGTTTACCTGAACTGGGCATTTTCTGCAGACTGTGCAGCACGGGGCCGTGTTGGGTGGACATGGCCCGTGTTGAACTTGCTGTAATGAAGAAAATTTCTGTCGGATGGCTCTGTTTTCATGCATGGGGTGCTGGTTCAAGTTTCCCTTGTTATCCTCCACCATCCCGAGTGTGTTTTACTCATTACAACATCATCCAAACACCAAATTAGTTAAAAACATCATTCATTAAGTCATAGAAAGAATTACATAATAATCCTAAAAGATTGAAAACAAAGCAGAAACTAAAAATTTAAGGGTCCTAAATTAGATAGGTCAAGTGATACGTAAAATCATCCTAATGAGCTCTACTAATACAATAGTAACCAAAATTCCGGAAATAGCTTTCCGGTATCTAAAAGCTTTGTAGAACTCTGAGCCGAGAGGTATTCCCTAGATGTTGCTAGAGCCATTCTTCTATCTCTCTCGGGAGAAAGAAGGCGGGGTCGTTTTCTTCAACATCTTGTGGAGGGGGAGAGACACCAATAGGAACCCCTTGTAGTACGTCCCGATGGGGCTCTGGATGTATGGCGTACCATTCGGCCGGTATGATGACTTCGGGAAGCACATTCCATGCCCTTTGGGTAATGATTGGAACCAAAGGAGGAGATGCGAGAATGTTCAACCTTTGGTGCAAAAGGTTGACCTCTCGAAGACATCCCTCTAGTCCCACCGTCAAATGATTAATACGGTCAACCAATGCTTCTTTGTAAGACCCTAATACGTATTTGACAAAAGTCGCAGCGGAAATTCGTGCCATAAAATTTCTTTCATTACAAACGTCTTGACTTACTTGAAAGTTTATTTTAAAAATATCTCTTTTACAAAACAAAAGCATAACTCCCGTTTACTAAAGTATATACTCGATTATTCCCGTACAATCTATCTTGTGACTCGGTCTTCGATCTCTATTCCTTGTGATAATCGCCCGTGAACCGTACAACCTGCACTCACCACATACATTCATAACATTAGCACACATTATATAAACAAGATTCATCTACGTACACTTCACATTTCGTCATTTTTCAAACTTTAAGCATTTCATCTGCGTATCCATTTCCCGGTGAGGCTTCAACAATGCACCTGCATTACTTTTCATTCTCAAGGTACACCATTAATAACGTTAACACTCAACGTGTATAAATCATGCATACATACGTACTTACATACATACATACATACACATCTACATACGTACATACCCTTCCTACAACTTTACATACGTGCATACACTCATACATCTCTTTATACATACCTACATACACAACTACAAACGTACATACCTTTACTACATTTATACATACATGCATACACTCGTACATATCTTTATACATACATACATACACATCTACATACGTACATACCTTTCCTACATCTTTACATACATGCATACATTCGTACATATCTTCATACATACATACATACACACACATCTGCATACGTACATACATTCCTACGTCTTCACATATATACATACTATCATACATATCTTCATATATACATAAATACGCTTCTACATACGTACAAAATCTTGCATACCTCTTACATACTCATACGTTGATTACATGGAACTTAAACTTTGATTTATAGCCCATAAACATCTAAGGATCGCTCAGAATCATGTTTAGAAAGCCCGCCGTGGTCCACGGGTAACAAACCGAAGCCTACGATACAAAAATCAACTAAAATAACAAATTTCAGGTTTTTGGACTTGGGGAGGGCGTCGGCGACGGCCTGTGGTTTTTCCCGTAGCCAAAAACCCCGTAGACAGGTAATTAGGGCGTCGGAGAAAAATGGGTTTTCTAGAGCCCGTCGGCGACGGCCCTGACCCCGTCGGCGACGCCCTCTAGAAAACACCTTTTTCTGCAGACTCGTTTCGTCGTCCGTACGCACAAAAACGCGCATAACTTTTGAACCGTTTACCCGTTTAACCTCCCGTTTCTTCCTACATGCTTGTAAATTCACATTCTATCATATGAACTTGAAATCCAACATCCGGTTTAAGGAAATTATTGATTTAAAGCTCTCGGCTTTATATACCCGCTTTTACTTATTCGACCCGTTCATGCATTTATCAACATAACTTGATTGTTTGACCTAAATTCCTCATGAACCCTATAATTTCAACATTGTCTATCATAAAAGATTAAGTTCTCGGATGTCTTGCATCCTCTTGACCCATTTTCGCTCAAGAGCTTATTTTGACCCGTTTGGGGTATTTGCGCATTTTAAAGTCCTTAGCTCACGAAAATCATACTTCTCGCTTTCTTACTTTTTCAAAACATTCATTTAATCAAATAGCTTATTTGTAATCAACTTTTAAGATCATTTGCTCGTTTTACCCATCAAGGGCGTTTTTGTCAACTTTGACCCATCCCTTACTACTAAAGACTTCATTTCATAAATTACCGATCATGCGACTTATCTACAATGATAATGCACATACCTGGCTCGGATCAAAGCTATGACCCGTTCTAATACTTCATCCGCTGAATTGCTAGATAATAGCAACACAAATCCTTTTTCTATACATTCTACAAATTCATAATACTTAACAAAGAAATTCATTAGTCGATAACGCCAAAGGGTGACATCTTCACCGTTTGACCCGTTAAGTCTAAATGTCCATTTTATCCTTGTGGGATGTTAGTTATTCATCATCCCATCCATGTAACTTATTACTTTGTTAACTTGCAACCAAAATTACCATAATACCCTTATATCCCTTTTTAACCATCAAACTTAGTTTCTTGTCATGAACACATGTTTCGACCCGTAACAAACTTGTCGGAACTTCATACCTCATTTATAAACTTATCATATTCATAATCTATAAAATGAATAGGTATTCAACAAGGAGAGTGTAAGCTTAACTTACTTTGCATCCGAGTACGCTTCCCGTGCACATAAGTTCCATTTGACCCGCTTCTTTCCCAAGCTTCCATGTCGCTTATCAAGCATCAACTATCATATTTCATTCTCAAGATAGTTAGCTTATTCATCGTTCATCACAGTCTTTTTATTACACGGATCTTATATGGAATTTATCATTCAACCTTATAACATGCTAATCTATCATTTCTTATCCGATTTCTTTAAACATTCACACACATGTATGATTCCGAACATTATTAACATAAGTAAATCATCAATTTACATTACATCATCTAAAACCCACTTCATAACTACTTGTTAATCACTTACAAGTGATCTAATCTTAAGTTCTTCATAATTTCATCATACTTTTGATATGTGTACTACCTTCTAAGCATAGAGTACAACTAGTTCATGCATATCCTTTAAATCTCATACATAATTCATCAATTTCTTCCTTCTAATCAACAAGAATCATACATGCATCAACATCAAACATACTAGTATCACATTTCTTTCAATTCCTCTAACAAGAATCCATCATACAAATCAAAATACATCAACATTCAACAAGAATTAGACATGGATGATGATTCAAATCATCATTCTCACCATAACTAATGGGTTTCACCTTTAAACATCAAATTAACCTAATTCATGCATAAACCATGTTCCAAATGATGATTCTAACACATACTCATACTCATACTCAATTTCATACAAATTCGTGATTTACATCATAACCCGCTTCATGCATAATCACCAAACTAACTTTTAAGACATACCTTGCGATCCCCTTGTGAAGGTGATCATTAATCTATGTTCGGTTATGAATTTGAGCTTCGTTTGACTCCTCAATTTGATAATTATGTTAGAACTAGGGTTTGGTTCATGGGGAGTTCCCCTGATCGATCTAGAACACACACGATGTGTGTGTTGTGTGTGTGTTTGTTTTGTTTTTAAACATAACTTTCCCCTTTTTCAACTTTGGTCCCTCATGTTTATTACTTACCCATAATATTGGCAAAACTCTTGTCTTTTCATACTTCTAACCACACACTTAACTAGGTTAAATAGCCTAGTCATTTATTTCATGCTAAGTCATATAGGACATACGATAATTATAAACATTCGGGTTTTGGGGTGTTACATTCTTCCACCCCAGTCATCTCATCAATGGCCTCTCTTAAGGCGTAAACGTAGTTTACAAGAGAGTCTTCAACCGTTGATGATCTTCTCCCTTGTCGGTTGTTTCTGGCGTGTGATGAAGATGTTCCGCTAGTTTTGCTCGCCATTCTGAGAAAACATACCGAAAAGAGTTCAACCTTATGGAATCAGTGCTTCGGACACGGCCCCGTGTTCAATGAACACGACCCGTGTTCAGATGTCTGCAGATTTTTAGGACTAGGGATCATGGAGTTTTAATTTGTTTTTATAATGTTTAAAACGTTTTTAAGCAGAAACAACTTAAAACATTGTTGTAGAACTTATTTTTAACAAGATTCCATGAATAAAAATCTAACAAACATCTCTATAAAGCTTGAAATTGAGGAGATTTCAAGTTTTAATGGAAGCATAAAGAAAAAATTGAAGGAGATGAAAGTGGATAAAAGAGGAAAGGACAAGAAGGTTGTTGAGAAACTTCTTTTAGAAAATACCTAGGATGGTATGTGATGTGCGTGAGTGTTATTAGTTTTTAATATATATATTAAGCCCTTTTTAACACTTTTTAGCCAAGTTTTAAATTTATAAAACATGATATTTACTAACACTAAACACACATATGGACAAGTGCACCCATCGTGAGCGTAGTATAGTGTTGGCAAGATACCGAGGTCGTCCAAGGACACAAGAGCTTTTAGTACCGGTTTATCCTCAACGTCTAATCAAATCAAAAGTTTAGAAAAATGTTTTAAACTAAGAAAATAAAAACTAACTAAAATGCTGAAAAATAAAAATAAAAGGAAAACAGATAGACAAGATGAATCACTTGGCTCCGACTCGTGTTTAGTGTAACCTTTGATTATTTTCGCACTTTGCACTATTTAAGAGATTATCTTAGTTATTGTAGTAGGCCCTTCTTTTGAAGGTGACGTTACCCTCAACCCAGTAGTTTGAGTCAGCAAGGATACAATCCTAAAGGGTCGGATTATTGAAAGATAATTAATTAAGTTATTAATGCATAATGTGGTAGGCCCCTCTTTTGAAGGCGACGTTACCCTCGGCTAAGTAGTCTGAGTCAGCAAGGATACAGTCCTAAGTAGCCGGGTTAAAATATTAATAGTAGTTTAACTTATGAGGGGATCAAAGAGTTTGGACCCCCGCCATCCAATACCGTTAAGTATTGAAGGAGGTCCTACTAAATTTGACCCAGGTCCTTTGCAGGATCTATACACTGAACAATGGCAAGACTCTTACCAAACCGTTCCCTTAACCCCTGACCAGGTAGCCAACATACCTCCATATAGACCGTGGAGATATGAATGGTGAAAATATTTTATTTTATATAGACAGTAAAATAATGCCAAGACACAACGGACAAACGATAAGGAAGAATCACCTTCAACATAAGAAACTAGTTATTAAAGTCATTAATACATAACCAATTAAAAAGTGCGAAAAGATTAAAAATAAAAAGTATTACACTAGACACTTTGTCTTCACCAAGTGATGTAAGAGACTTAGGCAAACATGGCCTTGATTGTCAAGAACTCTTACGATCAATCTTGGATCCCGAGACGACTCACACTCTATGATGGACAATGGATGATGATGGTGGATGATGGTGTTATGGTGGTGGTGGGTGGTGGGTGAAGTGTGAGAGAGGTGGTGTGCCAAGGGATGGTTTGAGCTTGAGCCAAGCACTCCTATTTATAAGCTGAACAGAAGCTCGGGCACGGCCCCGTGTCCACATCCTTCTCTGTCTTCATTAATTGCTCTTGTCTTTATTAGTTGACCACGGCCCCGTGTCTGCTGGGCACGACCCCGTGTGCAGAAGCATATCTGTACTATCAAGATTTGCCTGGATTCTGCGAATCTTATAGTTGACCACGGCCCCGTGTCCGCTGAGCACGGCACCGTGGTGGGCGATGGAAGCTTCTACAACTTTGTCTTTTATGCTGACACTTGGGCACGCCCCCGTGTTCACTGAGCACGGGGCGTGTTCAGCCTTCTGCTCTCTTGTTTTGCTTGGGAAGATGCTTTCGGGGAGGTTGGGCATGCCACGTTTATTCCTTTTCTTGTATTTGTGTTAGATTTAACTGCCTTTTTGCTTCTTTTGTTAATTTGAGCTCATTTAATCCTGAAAATACAAAAGGAAGACAAAAACACACTTTTTCCAACATTAGTACTAAAAAGGGTTAGTTTTATGCCACAATTGATGTAATTTATATGTTGCATTTTCCACACATCAGTATGTGAGAATATTCCCCAAATCTCTGTCCCTGAAATGCTTCAAATGTGCAGGATTATTGGCTGCATTTATAGAAAACGACAGTACGCTGCACACGGCCCCGTGTCGGCTGGACACGGCCCCGTGTTCAGGTGGTATCCTGACACATTTTGTCCGTATTCTGACACGAAATCAGACGGGAATCTTTGAGTGGACACGGGGGCGTGTTGACCTGGACACGATCCCGTGTCTAGAGGCTATCTTGTGGAGTTTTTCCTCTTTTAAAGATTTCATCCAGATCGGGCGGTTCCTTACTGGATGGAACAACCCCAAAGTGCCTAAGATACCTTAATTGTTCTAGATTAATACAAGAACGCAAGAGGTTGTCGGTGAGGGTGATTCCTATGCTATATGTAGGTGGACAAGTCCAACCCTTTCCCGGGCTCTCGTTAAAGAAGGTGTATGTCGAATCGCTCAGGTCTATGTATGCATCGAACGAAGTCGATGGGGAGTCCTTTACGTCACAATCGACACAGGGACGACTATCGCTCAAGTCCTCACTAGAGTTAGAGGTAACATCGGGAGCAACGAAGTTGTTTTTATTTGAATGCGTTCCCAACACTTCTTCTTAGTTATTGTCTTGAGATAAATTATTGAAATCTATCATAAGTTCTTTTAACCAATTAAGAATTAGATCTTCTAATTGAAATAGTTCATCAAGAAACATTTCTCCTAGAAGATCCGGTTGAGAGCATTCGAGGGAGAGATAGGGATTATTTTTACTTTCGCCCATCTTAAGGATACGGGAAAACGATGAGTCTATTTAACGGGGCTTATAATTTAGAAAATAACATTCTAATTCTTTATGGGAGCCACCACATATTTGACACCACGTACCATAAGAGTGCCGAAAGTAAAAAATATCAGTATCACTCATGTTTGTGTCAGAAATTACCAACCGTCGGGATCTTACGGTTCTGTTTTCAGTAACTGAATCTTGGGCACGGGGCGTGTTGAGTGGGCACGGCCCCGTGTTCTGCTTACTGTCTGACTTAAAACAGGATTGCCAGTTCCAATGATTGGGCACGGGGCGTGTTCAACGGGCACGGCCCGTGCTGAGTTCTGCAGAAGCTGAAAAATTACGAAAAATCTAAAAAAAAAAAACAGAAAAATTAGAAAAAAACGATTAGGCCGCTGATTCCTAACTTTCTTAAAATCCTTGTGTCCCCGGCAACGGCGCCAAAAACTTGATGCGGGTTGGTGTGTATATGGAATTAAGTATATTTTAAGTCATTTTCACACGTTAGTCAAGTTTTAAATTTATAAAACACGATATTTTACTAACACCAAACACACATATGGGCAAGTGCACCCATCGTGAGCGTAGTATAGTGTTGGCAAAATAAACTTCTTATTTGATCCTAACCCATGAACCAAAGTCGAGCAAACTACTCAGAGACGATCTTGATATTTAAAATAGAGCTCTAAACGAGCCGAACACAATCTGCAACAATTAGAAAAACGGTTTCTTTTAATTGAAATTCATAATCTTCTTGATAATATTTTACAATGTTATAGATAAAAACAAATGAATTTACAAAAATTATATTTTGGAGATAATTAACCATGACTATCTAGACATGTAACTATGTAAGTGACCACGTCACTAGCTATTCGAGGTCGCCTCGATAAAGTTTTGAATCACGTCAGACTTTAACAAATCAAGCTTCGAACTTCATGTATTGAGGTAGCCTAGATCCCGAGCCTAATATATATTCTTTATATAATTTTAATTTAATACATCAAATTATTATCAAATATGTAGTTAAGATAATAATAATAACTAAATAGTATATATTATGTTAATTAATATATATAATTATACATTTATACAACAAATGTGGAAAGTTCAAATGCGAAGAATTTTTTTGTAAGAATAAAAAAGAAGAAATTTCAACCAATAAGAATGTTTCATTTTACTTTATTTAATTTTTGCATTTAATATTAGTGTAAGGGTATATTGATAAACTTAGATGAATCATTAATTGGTAGTCTTACTTTTTAATAGATAACTACATTAAATTTGTAACTTATTTAAAAAAAAAAAAACTTATTTTTCAAAAAAAGAAAAAATATATAATTTAAAGTGTAGCATAAATTACGAGGTGTGTAGGATGAATTACGAGCTGTGTATGATAAATTTCAATATGTGTAGGATAAATTTCAAAACGTGTACGATAAATTTTGATGTGTGTAAGCAAAAAATTTAAGTGTTGAGAATGATAGTGTTTATGACTAATTAATTAGTCAATAGATAATAATAAATGAGTTGAGAGAAAAACTATTTAATGTTTTACATTTGTACCCTTTGTTTTTTTTGTTCTTAATTTAATTCTCTTCTCAAATGAACCTTCCCCTACAACAAATAAACACAAACTAGCCAACCCGAATCGAACTTGATCATAAAGCTTAGACGAGTTCGAGCTAAGCCTGGCTCGTTTATAACCCAACATTTATCTACTGTTATAGCCTATTCGCCTATTCCACTAGTGTGATAACTTTTTTTAATTGATTCAACCAACATTTATCCAGCGTTATAGTCTATTCTGCTAGTGTGATTTTTTTAATTGATTCAACAGTAAGACGATATTGATTGTTAAATCGATCCGACGTCTCGTCCTAGTACTTTAACAGTACTTGAATATGATTTTTGGTTCTTTTGTCTCTTTTGAAAGCCTTGTATTCAATAATAATTAATCTTGTTTATATACGAGCTTCTACATAGAGAAGAACGGGTCCTTGATGGAATGGAACCAAACGCTTCTAGAGATACAAAACAAAAATTAAAAATGAAAATGTCATTTTAAGCAGAGTAATCACCAGCCCACACCTATTTTTATATTTGAAAATTGGACCAATAAATCCAAAAACCGGGCCGTCAGCCGTTGGGCCTCAGCCAATGACTAGTGGTCACGTGTATGATTGATCCCGAATCCCGCAATTTTTACGCAACATCACGTGCGCGGATTTAACGCGTTTTTTTCTGGATTATTCGGAACCTTCTTTCCTCTATTCTTCTTCCATTTGTTTTAAAAGATTTTAGTAACGGTAGAAGTATGGGTGTAAGCAAGCCCACAAAGCTGCTTGTTATTGAATATGTTTTGAAAACTTGAACGAGCCAAGCTTTAACGGGCCCGAGCTCGAGTCTAAAAAACAAAGCTTGTTTAGGCTCGCGATCGCGAGCCTAAACGAGCTCAAACAAAATTTTACTTTTTTTATATATAATATAATATAATAATGATGATGATAACATTGGCGAGCCGAGCTCAAGCCGAGTTTTGGCTCGTTTAAGCAATATTGAAGCGAGCTCGAGCTGAGTTTTTAGCTTGTTTGAGGTTGTTCTCACAATAGCTCGAGCCGAGCTCGAGCTTTGAGTTTAACTCGCGAGCCGAGCTCAAACTCAAATAACTAGGCTCGAACCGAGCCGAACTCGAGCTTTATAAAAACATGACGAGCCAAGCTCGCTTACACCCCTAGGTAGAAGTAATATATTTTGTCTAACTAAATCCTTATGAGTAAGTTTTAAGACATAAATGTCGATTAAATTAGTTACACGAATCTTATAGAATCACAACACACGTTACCCTAACCCAAAACAATAATCTCAAGGACACAAGGATTGAGATCAAAACTAGAGAGTTCATCTTTGACAAGGTAAACCTTTTGCGAAAGTCTAGAAAAAGCATGGATTGGCAGACACGTGACCTAAGTAGTTAATATGGTAAAATATCGGCCAAGGACCGATATTTGAGATATCAATTATCGCGGTAGGATATCGGTAATTGTAATATCATGCTAAATTTATATATATTGCAACTTAACACTAACAATTTAGTATACACTCTTACAATCAACAAATTAACATTTTGCAAGTTACAAAACACTAATAACAATTGTAGATTTCATTTGATTGATTTTGTACCTGACTCCGTAAATTTCACCAAAAAGGGTCATACAATTTAGTCGAGAGATCATTAAAGTTTGGATACATGTTTTTTTTTTTTTTTTTTAATAAAGTTTTATGTAGAGTCCTTCTTTGAACGCTGAATCCATATCATTTCATATGTTGTTTCCAATGCTACATATCAGTCGTTGTTTAACTTTTCTTTGTCAGATTTAATTTTTAAAGTTGGTAAGGTTTGTTTCTATTATCTTCATTTCCTATCATTAAATATTTATAAATATTTATACACGACTTATGAAAAGAATATATGTTGATTAACTATATTATCTATTTTCTTTAACTTAATTCGTAAGATACAATTAATTTATTTTCATGTAATTCCGGTACTAAAATATGTTATGCCGTTGTCCAACTAAGTTGTTTTCTAAAAGTAAAGAATCAAATACGTATCCATGTAATTTCTTAATAAGTAAAACGAACACATATACGGTCACTATTCGTTTGAATGGTCCATGTGATAAGATCATATTTCACTTTTGATTCTTTTCTTCTAAGAATTCGTTTGAAAGTTTCGGGTATATATCGCTAATAACAAAGCCCGAAACTTTCATTAAAAATGCCAAAACAACAACTTACAGACAAATGACAGGTAAACGGGCAACAAGTTGCGCTGCCACCTTCTTTTGAATTGCAAAACCGATCATACTAAGAATTCACAGATTTAATCATCACTGTTTGCCGACCTATAACACAGTTGGTTCTTTGAGTGACCGATGATCATTTGTTTTGACGTTAAAACAAAACCCCGTTAGCACCAACCTTTCTTCTTTTTTTTCTCTAGTAAAGGCTATTGAATTATTCCAAAATCTTGTCATTACTTCATACCCCACTAATTGTTTGTTGGGAAAAAATCAACTTACACATCAAAATCAAACCTATGGTTAGGTGTGAATTACTCTTTTTGATTTGGTTTTCAAATTAAAGGCTATTATCATTCCAGAAAACGACTTGGGCATAATGGCGCCATTGATGTAACACTCGCTTTAAATTTTAAATAAATAAAGCGAGTTATTTATTTTAAGATAAATTAAATAGATTATTTAATTTATTGTTTGAATGGGCTATGACATAATCTAGTTTGAGATTTGGGGTTAAGATTAAGAAACACCTCTCCCCCTAGTTTTCACATTTAAACCGACCAACACCCCCTCTCTTCTCATAGTGGAGGTGAGTGATGGAAAGAGATGATGATGCACGCTAAGTAGGGATGAAATTGGTATCAAAGTGAAAGTATTGATCCTGAATTTGTGAAAAAGGGGTACCTGTACCAGTATCGAAAGTGCTTGGTATGGTACGGGATACGAAGGTAAAAAGTCGGTAAAATCCTGTACCGTACTGAACTAAACCAGTGCCGATCCCGAAAAAACACCAAATATGGGTACCGAATTGATACCAAAATTTGAAAAGTACGTGTTGTAAACAATGGTATGAAGATCAATCAAACATGTCACATTCCAACCGATGGCGGAAACATCAGAGTGAGACGAAAACGAGATTGCTCATTGCAACATAACACTAAAAGCGACAATAGTTTAAATAAACTGATTTCATTTAATTGATAGAAGATTGTCATATTACATCATACGAAACTCAAATACAAGAATGGTTCAAATAGAATAAAAACAAGTTACATTACAACATAGTTCAACATTTGATACAACAACATATACTAAAGATTTCTAATTGTGTATCTAAAGTATCTTCGCTACGTCCATTTTAATATCATTATCATTCTGCAATATGTTAAAAATACATGGTTCAATACAAAAGTATTGGCGAGTATACAAGTTTAATACATAGCATAAGTATAACAGTTTTAAACAAATCCATATGGCAAACTAAGTTATCAGGATTAACATAAAACTGACATGTGAATATTCAAGCCAACCCAAGGTTTAACGCAAAGTTTAAAGACTTAACATGACCTCATGTTAAAGGTAGGCTCGTACGAAGTTAATGACAAGTTTATCACAAAAAAGAATAACCCCAGATTAACGAATCAAGTATAACATATACATGCATGTATTGGATTGTTTGTGCAATTAAATAAAGTCTAAGTGTAACTGTGTAGGTTTAATAGTAAACATATTGCACCGTGTAAAACGAAAAAATGGTGTTCGAGTATACTCACGGTTTTGCTAAATCTTCTTTAGAAATTCCGCGAGCGTAGTGTTGGTTGACGTAGTACAGGAACGCCAAGGTTATTCTACCCGGCGAGCAAAGGGATAGTTGATTTAGTACAGGAACACCAAGGTTACCCTACAGGGCAAACGAAGGCGTGAGTTGGAGTTGGAGGATTATGTTACAGATTTAAAGTACTTAGTATAATACGAAAGTATAATATAACAGAAATTATATAATCTGTCCGTGCACTTGTCCCGACACTGAGTTTATGTGATTTTACGGGTCCTAGTCGACAGAATCAACGACAAGGAACGCGAAAAAACTGTAACAACCCGACTTTTTGAAGTCAAAGTACAAGTCAAAGTCAAAGGAAGAAAAGATTGCTAATTGCGATCTGTCACACCTTGCTTAATTATTGAATTGTACTTCACGACTAGCATCGATACCCTATTTTAAATCGCTTTAGTTGTATTGTGTGGAGTATTTGTTAACAAATCGCTATTTAATCGCAGTTTAATCGCTAATCGACTTATCGCTAATCGCATCGCTATCGCATCACAACTCGAATTATATGTTATGGATATTGTTTTACGTGTGTGTGCTATTATGTGTTACTTGTGCATGTTATGTTTATGATGAGGTGATTAATCGCAATCGCAACTCTATCACAACGCAACCTCATCGCAAACTCAAGATTTAAGGTTTATATTTATGGTATTTAGTAGTTAGGTTATTTGTGTAACTAATGGGTAATACTATCGCATCGCTCACTCGAAACGCATCGCAACGCTCAACGCACGAAACGAAACATCGAAAACCAGCTCACCGGATCACTTCGATCGAATGGTCATCCGTACGGATGACCATCCGATCGGTTTGCCATCCGATCCGTTACCTGTGCACACCTTTCCTCTTTTGGAAACCTATAAATACCCCCTGTCACATCACCAACAGTGATGTGACAGCTCTCTCGTTCGACCAGCGCTTCCAACCCTCTTTTCCTTCGATTTCTCGCGATTCTTGTAAGTTTTCCACTTAAATCTTGTACATATATCATCTACACACACTTCTACATCATTTTTACCTTTGAATCTTCACTTTTAACCGTGGTGTTCTAGGATGATGTCATCATGGGGTTCTTGTGAACTTCAAGGTTTGGCCTCATTCCACCAAAAACAACTCAGATCTACATGATTTCCACATGATTAAACATTATTTTCGCATAGATCTAAATTTTTTCATGGTCAAGAAGGATTGAAAGATGGATTCACAACTTTCTTTCAACTCTTTACACTCAATGCCTTCAAAACCGATAGAATCGGAGCTCGTTCAGGCCTTCTACTCGTTTACTAGTGAAGTGTCGGTCTGAGATTTGATACTTATCAAAGAGACAACCGATTCCAAATTGAACACGAACAAACCGTCATGAACAGTTAACTAATCGGACTGGGGTGATTCCCATCCGATCAGATAGACTGGACTTGGTGGGGTTCCTGTTGTTCAAAACGTTGTCATACCGTCTCGATCAAACCGCAAAACTTTTCATACTTAACCAAATATTCAAATCTTCAGAACGATCAGATTGTTGGATGGATTGTCGTCCGATCGGATTGCCGTCCGATCGGATTACCATACGATCGGATTGCCATCCGATCGAATGATAATCTGATCGGATTGCATTTGGTCTTCAACACTTACACTTTTTATCAAATTTTCAAGGATCATCAGTTTCTAACGGATTGCCATCCGATCGGAAGACCATCCGATCGAATGACAATCCTACTGTAAACTTGTTCTCTGAAGTGTCTCACTGGACGGATCGCTCTCCGATCGAACGACCGTTTGATTGAACGACCTGAAAGGTAGAGATACTTCTCTGATTTTAAAATGCTACAACGAAAACTTCAAAGTCACATCTTACACAAACACATCCATCCCAAACGAATGTCAATCCGGCAGAATGGCCATCCGAACGGATTGTCTTTCGATCGAATGACCATCCGTTCGGATTGTCATCCGATCAGATGACAATTCGTCACTTGGTTCACTCTTCACCGTTTAACGCGCCGTTCATTCGCTTATGCTATCGTTAACTGTTCAGGCTAATCTCTCAGCGCTCCCTTCAATCCAAGAGAGTGTTTATTTACTAAACACTATCTATGAGTATACTCGATCCCTTTTTGCTTTAAGCACTTTTGGGTGTTACATACGTTACTTATATCAAATCACATCGATTACACAACGCAAACACTTTTATACGCTAACCGTTACTGCATGTTATACGTGTTACTCGATGAATGCTTGTATGTTATGTTTACACAGTGATTGTTTCCTGACACCTTAGCAATGATAGTACTATAGTTTGGACTCAGCACCTGTCGTGGACATGGGTTGTTAAGGGCATTTCTCACATGTCACAGTGGTGATATGTGTTGCGCATTCTACAACTCGCAGTCACGTATGTGCATATTTCATTGTCGATAAGCTACTTGATTCACATTATACATGTTACATGCTGGTTATGCGTAAACTCGCTTTCGCTGCTACTATACTATTAAAACTTGTATGCTCACCTTTACACTATGTGTATTGACCGTTATTTTAACGTATGTGACAGGTGTTTGATTGCTTAGGATGCTTTGCTTGCTTTCATGGAATCGAGCTTAGAGGAGTCTAGAAACGAACGTTATAAAATCTGAGTTGTCGGAACAGCCATATATTTGTCTTTGAGAAAACAATGTCTGTATTAACTATTTTTACCTGATATATTGTGGTATGGGACATGATGTTAAAATATCTGGTAATATTAGTGTTATGGATTTATCCTGGACAATCTGTTTCGCTCAGTGTCGCGCCCCAATGTTTCCGCCATCGGTTGGGGCGTGACAAAAACAGAATAATGGGAAAACTGAAATACGAACTGTTCGGACGAAAGACTGTTGGGACGACAGGCCATTCGCGCGAGTGGAATCACCCTGTCGCGCGAAAGGGACTGTTTGACGAACCGATTCTCGTTTGAACGTTTTTAACTATTAATCAGTTATGTTCGTGATTTCTGTTAAGTTTATTAGTATATAATATTAGTATATTAATAGTCTAGAATGTTCAGAAGGTTCATAGAAGTAAAAAAAAAAAACTGATAACAACAACCTAAGTTATAACGACATAATATGTTGTTGATCACAAAGCAATAGTCACTAAATGTTGTTGAAAATTTATCAGTAGACTCATAAGTTTGTTAACTCCATATAAATTATATATTGAAGACTTGTTGTGATCAAGTGAGCTACCATATCTCCTTGAACAGTAATGGTTCGAGAGGTGCTGCATTAAATTTTGATACGAAATTAATTATTCATTTATGAACGAATTGAGGAAATTAAATCTTTATATCGAATACATTCATGATATGCTGATGGATCCAATAGCAAAATGTCAGTCACCCATAAATATTATGTAAGCACTTATAATAATGACGGGTTTTATTGATGATCATGTACAACTGCATATCGTACTATGAATGACTAATTATTAATTTTTCTTCATACGTTTAGATTTGTTTGTCTCTAAATATATGTTCAGGCTAGCCTAAATGACATATAGACTATTATTATACAATCAACGTTAAGGGCTTATTTGTCGATTGATCCTAATTGCTTAGGTTTTAAATTGGGACTATAGTATGATTAATTGGGGTCATGAGTTGATTACTAACTCAACGGCTGTATTTCTTTGCTATGGTTTTGGTTTAAAGCTAAAATGAGTATTAACTCATGATCAGTCTTATCTAGTACTCATAATAAATGATAACTCGGCCAAGTGGGAGAATCTAAGAATATATTTATATATTAAATATACTAGTCTAAGTACCCGTGTAATACACGGGTGGCTAAACAACAAAAAAATTATACTTTAATACGTAAATACTTTATTACAGGTACGTTCGAATATTAAGATAAATCATAGAAAGTACGTGAAATAACGAAAATACATGATAAACATAAAAATTTCACAAGTCCATTGAAGATCTCTTTATATACAACATTCATTGTTTTATTTGTAGGTCTGCCTTCGTTGTCAAGTATTAGTAGCTTGATTCCATCTCGTCTTGTAACCCTCGATAAAGCTACGTACAATTGACCATGTGTGAAAACTGGTTGTCTTAAGTACAAACCAACCTTAGATAGCGACTGGCCCTGGATTTTGTTGATCGTCATCGCAAAATATAAGATGTTACCCAAAACCCGAGAAACGAAGCTGCTATATTTTAAGAATCGTAACCCAACTTGCCAATTCCACATAATTATCCTCAGTTGAGTTCAAAAGTAACATGTTAGTTGTGCGATATATACAGCAAGTAAAAAAAGATATGGTATTTATAATACCCTGTTAACAATATATTTATTGATAATATGTTTAGCAAAAGTTTCGAAACAAAGATTATTTCAATACCTTAACAAAAACTTCAAGACAACCGGGGGCAGAGCTTTTAAAGGACCAATGAGCTTCAACTATGAAAAGATACAGTGTGTAGGAATTAATGGACTAATGAGCTTCAACTATGAAAAGAGCATGTTTATTATCGCTCTAAGAAAATAGCAAAAGTGCAAAAATGACTTTGAGATCCTGTATATGCATCTAAACAAATTAGTGAACTAGTTAGCTCCAACTATGGCAATATCATGTTAAGCTAAAAAATTAAGTATGATATTTGCGTGTACCTATTGGCTTCTGAAACTGAAAGTCCCCATAGAGCACCGGCTGCTCTCTCCTGAAGACGCGGAGAGGCGCATACACACAATTGTGCAAGAGCCACCTGAAATGAGACGATAAAATAACAATAATAATAACACCAACAACAATAATAATAACCGCTTAATGCAAAAGATATTAACTATCAGACTACGTCCGAGAATATTAGAAAGAAATTATTTTGTTTTGCTAGTTTAACATTTATTATTTGAGGATCCAAGTCATTTTGTAACGTAATAATAAGCTAACTCCTAGATGTCCTATTCATCGAAAAGACTAAATAAATAAAGTGTAGGATTTTGCATATGATGTTCATATGACACAAATGCAGTGTGTGATAAACCAATGTACCAGAATTTTAAGTCAAAAGATAAAAAAAGTCATACCAAGGCTTCAACATCGCCATGTAACGCAATCCGTTCTCGGTTTCTGGCATCATTCGAAAAATGCCAAAATGCAGTAGCTGCTTCTTGCCTGGTACAAAACAGATTAATCAAGTTTATGCAACAAGACATTATAAATAAACATCTATTTTGTTGACGATATAATAGAAAAATGACCTGACAGCATCATGTTGAGAACGAATAAGTAGAATGAGTACATCAATAACTCCATCTTCTTGTCCGACCATAACATTGTTAGTGTTGCTATCACCATGACCCGTTAAATTAGCCAACGTCGCCTATACCATAATAACCACAATATTAGATACGATATTTATTGACATTTCTTTGACTTTACCCACTAATATCCCTCAAATCGTTGAAGTAATATATTATATTATATTATATTATATCGTTACATGCTCTTGCACACCTCTATGCTTGCATTTACTACATCACTAATACCACCAAGGCACCAACTGCTGCAACTTCCATGCTATACTTCTCATCGGCCGCCAAATTGGCAAGCGCACCTACCGCTCGTTCCTGAAGCTCAATTATTTAATAATGATTACTTTCCATTGTGTTTCCTCACTTTTAAGTTTTAACACGTGACACGAAATCAAGACACGTACCAGAACTCCATGACCACCTCTAGGCCATTTACTGATCAAGTCGACTAAAGATTTTATGCCACCAGCTTCAAAAATAGCTCCCTTTATCAAGATTATCCGTATTAGTAAGATACGAAACAGAAAGTCAAAAGTTTGAAATTTGACCAACAAATAATAAAACAAACAACCATATGCTTGTCCCCAGCAGAAAGATTCCAAAGCCCTCCAGCGGCCTCTTCAGCCACGAATCGGTTCGTAGATTTTGCTAAGCTTGCAAGAACGGTTATGCCACCCTCTCCAGCCACAGATCTTGAAAAAAGCTGGATTCGCCGAAAGATTTGCAATCGCCTACAAGAAACAATTACTTTACTAAATTACCATAAATACTTAATAAATCAAGAAAACGCAAAAGATACAACCTTTGTTGCTTCTAGTTGAAGCCCTTCGTTCAAAGATCTTGCAAGACGTAAAAGAAGCTGAGCACCGCCCCCTTTCCTGACAGCCTTAACACGTCCTGCATCAACCTTTATACTTATGTCATTGACTACAACAAAAGTTGCAAGCCCAGTGGCTGCCCATTCTTGGACATCGTCTTGAGAACTCTGCAATAAAGTGAGCAATAAAGTGAGCAAAAGACCTGCTCCTTGATCAAGCCAAACTGATCAAGTATGGTTAGGTTTGCCTAAGCTATACGTAAAAGCGCATGTGAAAGAATCCATTCAACCCACGACATAAGATCATCCCAATTCCCTTCGTTCTTATTCGACCCATTTCTCCAATCGGAGAAAACAACCTGCTCATTCTTTTTTTTTCGGAAAAGAAAATTACAATAAAAACAATGTAAAATCTATTTTTTCGGCTTTGGTAAAATACAACTATCAATAACAGTCAATTCAAAGTTTAAATCCTTAAAACATAACAACTCCATTAGAAACAACATAAGATTTAATTAACTGGATTAGAATGCAAGAAACAACTACATGCAAATCATAATCACAAAAATATACATAATCCATATTGAAAATCAATCAAAATTACCTTTAATTTAGAGACTTTTCAGGACCAGAGAAGCGATGATAAGGGGTCCTTATAATTATACAATCTTTCAATCTGAAAACCTCAAAATCACCATTATATAAAGTTGACTAACATAATTCAAACATGGTAATCATCAAAAAGCATCTTCTAGCTAAAAATTTTACTTATGTACAGTAAGTAAAACATAAAATATGGCATATACTGAAGGTCATTTGAAAAAATGAGTTAAATGAAAAGGTTACCTGGTTAGTTTGAAACCCTAAACGCTGCGAAATCAACTCCTTCACTCAAAATCCCTAACAATTTAAAGTAATGATGGAACATATCACAAAAATCTTAAATACTTAACTAACCCTAACTACATTGATCAAAACCAAAGAAAGAAAGCAGAATTTAGCCTCAAAGTTAACACACTGAACGAATCAATCACCAAACTCTCATACCAAAAGATTTGTATCAAACAAAAGTAAATTTAATTGTATTATGAAATAAGAAAAGAATAAAAATATACCTGAAACCCTAGAGTGGAAGATCCGACGATCAATACACAGTTTGATAGTCGCTTCGATAATCCGTTTGAAACCTTGCAAACGCCATAAAAATTGAAAGTGACCAAACTGTACCTATTAAGAAGTCCTCAACACAAAGGCTATCAAATTCTATCTTCCAAACCATTAACAATGAGAGGACTCAAAACCATGTTCCAGATAACCCAAAATCTGCACAAAAAAAAACCACCAATATATTGAAATTAGAACAATGTTTTCTTCTACAAAACTGAACTAAAACTCTGTTTTCTTAAATTTTTTTATTCTGTACTAACATGATAAACTAAATCTATCTCTATAATTAACAAACGCGATTAGGGTTTATGATGTAATGAATTAAAAGAAAAAGTAACAAAACAGGATTGACCTGACACAAAAAAAATATATTAGGGTTTATAATAACATCAAAAAACACACAAATTATATTCAAATTAGAACAATGAACTCCTTAAAACCGCATATATAAAAACAATTAACGGCCTAATCATGAGCGACAACATAACAATTCATACAAAAAAATTAGGGTTTTCTTATAACAACTACAAAATCACAGACAGAGATGGAATGCACTTACCGATACTTTAGTTTTGAAGGATGGTCAAGATAAAAGATAACAGGCGACTGGAAGACTCCTTTGAATCCTCCAATTAAAAGCCGTAAACTGTATGTAGGCGGTAAAATTGGAAACACTTCCATATTTTCGCAAAAGATCTTCTGGTAATTGATGATTTATTCAAGTTTCCATATAAAATCAAAGGAGCGTTTGAAATTCGAATGAAGAAAATGGGAGGCGGTATATGAATTGAATGAGAATTGAGAGATTGGCGCTCAAATATCAATTATCTGGCTAAAGACCTATGCCACATCATGGTCAATTGGTGCATATAAAAGATAGATTAAGTGGCCATTATTATCATTTATCTAATAATTGATCATTGACCTAATTATCCCTATATCATTAGTTGGTAAATATTTGATGGACGTATTTACCCTTAGTAGATAAACATTGTGTTTAAATAGAGATTACTAGAGAGGGTTTATGGTTAGACAATTATCATACATCATCACTATCAATTCGTCCCCCTCTCTCTCATAACCGTGTTAATCAAGAACACCTAAACCCATCAGAACTGTACACCCTAAAGGGGAACTCGACCAATCTGACGAGCATGACGTCTACTTCCCTCTCTGATGCGGTTGATGGCTTACAAGGTACACGCATCTTATTTATTGTTCATGATTGAATTTACATAATTAGGGTTTATGTTTTGACCATGTTCTCATAATATAATCAACAACAATTCCTACGTCCCTCATTGGTCTTAATCCCCACCCCCACATAACACTTACCCTATAACATTTTACTCTCCCACAATACAGTTTTAAAGAAAGGTGAAATGTGAAACCCTGATTACCTATGTAATACATTTTTTGACGTCACCCCACTAGAACTCATAGTTTTACGGATGACCTTAGCTCAGCCTCCCGTTCACACAAAGACCACTACTTCTAAAAGGAATTGCCTTTTGTGATTTACTCTTTATATAAATTTCATTACTAACTTAGAGCGTGTGTAGTCGAAGGGTGTATCGCGTCAAAGGAGGTCATAGCGCCCTATGGCGCCGCGCAACACCACCCCTCGGGGCGTCATAAGATGGAAACCACACTCTCGACAGTCAATCTTTCACTCTATTTTATATAAACAAAAAACTTCTAGATTTTTATACCACTCAGTGTACCATGTATCCCTACAACCGTGGTTTCGTTCCTCCTCATTCTAGCGGCGACCCGAACCAAACGAACGCTCCTAACCAATCCGTTGCTCCGGTTCCCACCCGACCAACCGCCTATGGAGCCGGGTTTGTCAAGTATAATCAAAACCAAACCGGCTTCATGAACCTATTGAACTAACCCCTTTCATGGGATCCAAACCAATACGGTTGGAATCCGAACTACAACATGGGAGGTTTCGGCTTGTCGCAAGCTTTTGGCTCGTCACAAAGCGAGCCCGACTTCATCCCGTAGACACAAAAAGAGACGCAACCGGGTGAGGAGGAGCCGGAGACACAACCGAACAAAACTAGACGCAACAAACGAGTGACACATAAAAACAAAGAAATAACCAAGACCCGAAGAAGAAAAACCGTGCAGCCATGGGATGATGAAGAGGAGTACGCGTTAGCTCGAGCTTGGATCGACGTATCGGAGGATCCCGAAATTTGTAAGATTTCTATAGACTTTTTTATTTTTAATTTATACATATTATTTTGTTTGTTAAAATTTGTATTTTTTAGCAAACAACCAAAATAAAACTGTGTTTTGTTTTCGATCTCATGGGTAGGAGGGAAGATTATTGGCAACCGAATTCAATATCGGGCAAGTAGATCGATATTAACAATAAATGCACAAATTCTCAATCTATTAGACCATGTGTAGTGGTAGTGGGTTATAATGCCCCAACCATGGGGCATTATCTGACACGTGGCGTCCTAGTCAGCAATGGGGCATTATACCAAAAGTGGCGTAGTGGGGCATTATGCCAATAACCCCCATTCAAGCATTTCTCAATTTTTTTTAAAACTTAAATACTTCATTAAATTAAAAAAAAAAAATACAATACTAGAAATAAAAAAATTAAAATCCGATGAAATTAAAAAAAAAAAAAAAAACACTAGTTTTCATCTTCGCTTTCTTCACCCTCGCCAACTTCGTCTTCCTCGTCCTCCGTTTCTTCCTCTCCCTCAGGTGGTACATACCGAACCGACCATGCGTGGTGTAGCAAATCAACCATTAACTGGGAATGGTACGGTTCGTAACGCAACTCTCGCGCATTACTCACTCTTTCTTCCATTGACGCCTGTGGATGCTCCTCTTGAACGGCTTCTGGCACATAATTCTGGCATATCGTCTTTCCTTCGTCTTCCAAGATCATGTTGTGCATGATTATACACGCGTACATAGCATCTCTCATTTTTTGCTTGCTCCATGCACGACAAGGATTTCTCAAATATTGCCAGCGTTGTTTAAGAACCCCAAAGCATCTCTCAATGTCTTTTCGTGAAGACTCTTGAACCTTTTTAAAGTATGCTCTTTTTTCATCAAAAGGATCACTATACGTCTTCACGAAAATCGAATACCTAGGATAAATTCCGTCGCTCAAATAATACCCATGAGGGTAGTAGTTTCCATTTGCGTAAAACGACGCTTTTGGAGCTTTGCCAGAAATCCACTCCTCTAACAGCGGAGATTGTTCAAAAACATTGATATCATTGCATGACCCGACCACGCCAAAGTAAGCCGACCAAACCCAAAGATCCTGTGAAGCAACGGCCTGAAGAATAATAGTGGGTCCTTTTTGGTCACCCCGTGTGTGTTGGCCTCGCCATGCAGTCGGGCAGTTATCCCAACGCCAATGCATGCAATCTATGCTCCCGATCATACCAGGCAAACCATGCTCGGCATTATGTACCTCGTAGATCTTTTGAAGGTCCTCCCATGTAGGCGTTCTAAGATAACGCGCACCATACACATCAATTATACCTTTATAAAAAAATATAGACAAACATAAGATTCATAAAAAAAAAAAAAATTTGTAAGCATACTCGTCGTTTAAAAAAAAATAAAAGTAAAGTATAAGAATTGTACCGCGACAAAAATGTTCCAAGCTATCTCGTGTTGTTTTCTCCGCCATTTTTAGATACTCGTCGTTGATGTCGGTAGTGTTACCATAAGCAAGGATTCGTAACGCCGACGTACACTTTTGGATACCGGTAAATCCAAGTTCCCCTCTCGCATCCGGTTTTTGTTTAAAATAATCGTAGTTGGCTTCCAAGTCGTCGACTATGCGTAGAAACAACCGCTTACTCATTCGGAAACGACGCCTAAACATTTCGTTCGAAAATGTCGGCGCCTCATCAAAATAATCTTTCATCAAACGATCGTGTGCCGCGCGTCGGTCTCTTTCAATATAACCTCTTTTATTTTTTTCTGCTTGGGGCCGACTAGAATGCTTGACATATCTCACCGCTAGTTGACATGCACTCGTAACCGCCTCTTGCTCAATCTCCTCATCGGTCGAACCATCGCCATCCGCAAAATACTCGTTGTAGTAAAAATTTACCATGGATGAAGAACTAGGAGAATCCATTTTTTTTTAAAATGGTTGTATTTTTTTAGAGAGTTTTTGAGAGTTTAGGTTGAAAATGAATGAGTTTTGATTGTGTTTGTATATATATATATATAGGAAAAAGGTTTAAAAAAATAAAATAAATAAATAATATAGCGTTAACTAGCCGTTGTGGCTTTTGATTGGCTCCTCAACATCGAACAAGCGTTTTAATAATCACGCGGGCTTCATTTTTTTTCGATTATAACGCCCTATAACGCCGGGTGTAGTGGCTTATGGGGCGTTATAGGGGGTTTTTTTTAAAAAAATTTTTAAAAAACACGCCCCACTACGGGCGGTCTTAAAGGTAAGGAATATTTTTTTGTTGCTTTCTATGCTATGCAATGATGCAAATACTGGAATTCATCCAGTGTACTTTAAACTAACTTTAAACTAATAGGGGCTGCAAATACTAAACATCCTAGTTATCGGAATAAATTTTATTTGTTTGTAAGATAAACAACTTCCCTAAATTTAAGGTTATTATCAATTACAGAATTATTATAAAAAGATAAAAATAAAACACCCTAAACTAACAGGCAGGTAGTCTTTTTTTCCCTTTTTTTTTCAAAACACTGTACCTAAGTAAACGTTATCCCTGATTATTAGCTACCAACTCCATATTAAACATTAAACAGGAGTCAGGAAACACGGTTTTGTTTTGTTATGTATAGTAAATGTAAATTAATTTAAATATATTAGATAAAGATATGCTTCTACGTAGAAGGTATCTTCTGCGTAGTCTATATTAACTAGGGAGCTTTTATTTTAAGTGCCCTCTACAAAATCATAGTCTATGGAGCATTATTTTAGGGTCCTAATAATCACACATGGTAAAAGCTTATTCTCACATGGTGTATACGGCCGTATAAGGTTATACGGCCCGTATACACCATGTGAGATAAGCTTTTAGGGTGGTCGTATATAATGCTCGTATAATGTTATACAGGTCGTGTACATTTGGTCGTATAACATTGTATTGCTCGTATAATGTTATACGGCTCGTATACATTGGTCGTATAAAATTATATTGCTCGTATACAATTGTATACGGCTCGTATAATGTTATACTGCCCGTATACATGTAAAACAAAAAAAAAACATTCCATTGCATCTATTTCTGTGCAACAACATTCTATACGGGCCGTATAATGTTATACGGCCCGTATACACCTAGGGATGTGAAAATAAAGAAATAGGGGTGTGAAAATAGAAGGACCCTTATTTTATGATAATGTAAATAAACTTTTTACCTAAAGAATTAATGAAAGCACATTTTACACACACACACAGTGTGTGTGTGTGAGAGAGAGAGAACATGAAGAATACCAGGTTTCTGTTCCAAAACTTAGTACTAGAAAAGCTTAAAAACAAAGCAAATTGCCAGCTAGGTAGTATATCAAATAAAACAACAAAAATAGAATCTTGCAGAAAACTGATTAACAAATTTAATGACAAAAATTAAGGTTAGTGTATGACCTAAAACTCTAATCAAATCAACTGTTGTTCCATAAGTTGTACAATGTGTGAATACCAAACACATACACAAACAATTATATCATTAAAACCCAACCCCCCTTTGCTCCATATATCACCAGACAAAAAAATCAAATCAACTGAAACCTTAAATCGTCTGTTTCAGTGTCACATCGATAATCCCAATTCGAGATTTAGGCCTGTAATGTTCATCTGTGTCCACCTCTTCAATTTCCTAAATAACACAAATTACAAAATTAAACCTATCAATGATCATTTATTTTCATTTTAAACTCAACAAAGAAGATACATGAACAGCTGTAATATCGTATTTACCTGAACAATGTCCTCTCCCTTTATAACGCGTCCAAACACATTAAGCTTTGCATTTAGATCTGGAATTGGTGCGGTTGTGATGAAAATATCAAATGCTTCTTTATCATGTTTAGTATTTGATGTACCAAGCATAAAAGCTTCATGCTTTAATCTGGATGGAAAAATAACGATTATGAGTAAATTATGCATTGACAACGACGGTTTGTGTGAATTTAAATATAAACCTTTTCTCAAGCTGATTGTAGTGCTTCTCTCTAGAAGTCCAGTCCTCTATAACTGCATGATTTTCGGAGTCACCTCCATGAATTACAAAATGTTTCACTACGCGTTGAAATAGCATTCCCTTGAAGTGTCCCTTTTGGCTGCAGAAACACATTTCCAAACATTAATCATCAGCAGTTATATTGAAATAGTAAATTGGATTTTAATAATCCCACCTAGAGATGGTTGGCCAATATTAGACCCACTTTTGAATATTGTCACTGGCAGTCCCACCTTTTAAATATTTTTTTTCTCACTGCACCTCTGTTAAAAAAAAAAAAAAAAAAACTTAACTCCGTTAAGTTTTTTTCCGAATTTCAAACTAATGTTTTAGGGCTTTTGATCAGAACGATGATAGGAGTCGATTGATGTAAAACTTATCTCGAAACGGTACTCCAAACGGCTTGATTTTTGTTAATTGAAAGTTTAAACATCCGAATACCGTTTTCGTCGTTTGTAGCACCGTTTCGAGGTAAGTTTTACATCAATCGACTCATACCCTCGTTCTGATCAAAAGCCCTAAAACATCAGTTTGAAATTCGTAAAAATAACTTAACGGAGTTAAGTTTTTTTAACGGAGGTGAGTGAGAAAAAAAAAATATTTAAAAGGTGCGACTGCTAGTAACAATATTCAAAAGTGGGTCTAATATTGGCCAACCACCTTAAGGTGGGATTATTAAAATCCAATTTCCCTATTGAAATTTCGCCTATTAATCATCATTTTTAATTCCTTTTTCTTGGTTTAATCAGTCTTCTCTACAATTACAAATGCATTCTCATAATGAAACATGGAGAGAAAAAATTGCATTAAAGTAATATAACTTTAACAGATGCCATGGAAATTTAAGTTAATTACAAATGCTCACCAGGCATCAATAAATTCATCGACAATTTCAGGTGAACCTTCGTTGTAAAGTTCCACAGTAATCAAACCTTTAGAGGTGTTAAAAATCTGGATACACAAGTATGCCAAAACACACAAAGAAAGACAACAAGATAGTAAAGTATCAGAACCACAACAGTTGAGCTGAAAGAAAGCCAAATGAATCGTTTTAAGTGAAGGCACATAAACTTACAGCGTATTTAGGAACGTCAGATTTCTTTGAATCTAAAATGTCATCTTCAACCTGTGGTAGATTGAAGTTACAAAGTTTTACAATATACCCAGTGGAATAAAATATTACCTCACTGTTTGATGGTACATGAAAAAAAAAACCATCATCATCTTTCAAATGAAAAAGTGATGGGTTGAGGTTCTATAACAAATGTGTAACCAAACAGCAGTTTGTTATTCATTTCATTTCATTTCATTTCATTCCATTACACGGTCATTCCAACATAATAAACAATGTATTAAGTATCTTCACTTTATTCATAAGGATGTTATCATGTAACTTACTTTCCCAATACTTTTTTTTGGTAATCATGAGACCCCGTTAGGGAAATTCACGAGGCCCCACCAACGGCCTTCAAGGGATTAAGGCAGAAACTTCACCGATTTTTGACACATGACAAACATTAAATGCCACTAGACTAAAAAAATCAACAGAATTGACAAGTGCTTGTACCTCAAAGTTTGATGTTCCTTCCTCTGTCTGCATTATTGACCTAATAGTAACACAAACATCACTCATTAGGTGCGTTTAGCATGTACTGTATGCGTATAATCAAACCTTGCTTGCAATATTTGATGCAACCCATATAAAAAAATGTGTGTTAAACTGTTAATATAACCGATGTGGCGATGCACATAACACATGAAGTGCAAATTAACTCATCATGGACTAATTGCCACAAAGGTGCATAGAAAAACACATTTTTTTCCTTACTACGTGACGATTAAAAATCGGGATGATTGTGAGGCACATTAGAGGTTACCAAAGAAAACATTTATTAACTGTCATACAAACCTTTGAGACCAGTGTCTGTATGTAGCAAAGAGGAAAAACACCGTAACAACGGTAACCACACTATACAATGCAATTGCGGCAACACTGATACTTCTTGGTGCTTTCTTCTTTTTGCTTTGCTGTAACAAAGCTTGAGGTTTAATCCTCGCCATGAACGATGAAACCTATAGAGATTACCGTATCTCAACGTACACACTACAACAAAAAAAAAACAAATGAGTGTAAACTCAGGTCCAAAATCCACATCAAGTTAACAAAATCCCCAAAACATGTAGGAACCGTTCGTATATAAATCAAAATAAAACAACTTTATTTGAATTACAATACAATAATCTAAAGGAAGACAGTGAATTACAACTAAAAAAACCAAAATACAAGAATGTGTTAGGAAAACAGAAAAATCTATGACTGAGGATCCCTTTGTTTTAATTTGCGTGATGCACTCCAATGCGTTTGGTCCAAAAATCTGATGCGCGATGCGAGCGCATCACGTATGTGATGCGCGCTTTTTATATAAAAATATTAAAAAAAATATTCATACATAAAAACTTATAAAAACATACTTAAAGTAAAACAAATAATGTAATAAGATAAGAGTTGTGCTTTTGGTTCAAATCAAGCATACTAAGATATTAATTAACTGAACCCAGTTCATAAAATCTGGAAAAAAACATAAGAAACAATGTTGCGTGCATCACAGCGCATTATGCGATGAGCGCATTATGCAAAATGCGCGCAATATTCTCGCATCACGTAAACGCAACGCATCAGATGTGGCGACGCGCTCTCATCAGCGCATCACCATGCACGCAATGGCGACGCGCTCTCTTAAAACAAATTTCGAGTCTCCCAAGATAATCCACTTGAGAAACAAATTTCGGGCAGCAAATCTGTCCAAAGTTGGCGAAAAATACACTTTAACACTTGGTGAAAAAAACTCTACTTTTCAGTAAATTTTCCAACATAACACAGAGATTCTGAAATCTATAATTCATTAAACTAAATAATAGTAATACAAGATCCAATAGTTTCCCCAAACTCTAGAAGATCTTTAGCAATTAAAACAGTGGAGATATGGTAGGTTGATTCGAATAACTTAACGAAGAGAATTTTGCAATTTAATAAACAAAGATAACGATCGAGAAGTTATAAACAGTTGGGGAGAGTTGTAGGCGAATTGAAGAATTTAAATACGTATGTGTGTGTGGCATAGAAGATGAACCCTAGAAAATGAGAAACATCGAAAGGGGGTGACTTAATTGATTACCTGAAGAGAAGAGAAGAAGCAAATCGTGTTGGTGAAGTTGGAGAATTGCGGTTTCGATGTAGATTCTAACAGACAGACATGCTTTCGAATTCGAAATCTTCATCGCCATTTGTAGTTTTGGGCCCAATTTTCCATCATCCCAGTTGGGCTGGGCTGCTTCTCACTCATATTACAACCTTACCAATTTTTATCCGAGGGTCACCTAGCTAGTGGCGCACAAAAAACCCGAACCCGGACCCGGAAAAAAAACCCGGAACCGGGTATTATAAAACCCGGGTTTTTTATACCCGAACCCGACCCTACCCGTAGGGTAGGGACCGGGTATGCATATTTGATCTAAAACCCGAACCCGGAACCGGTTTTTTTTATACCCGGTTTATACCCGAAACCCGGTTTTATAAAAACCCGAACCCGGAACCGGGTTTTATAAAAACCCGGAACCGGTTTTTAAAAAAACCCGATTTTGATGTAATCTTGTTTAATTATGTATGCATTAAGACTTCTAGTTCTTATGATTTAACAAAATTATGTATGCACTTTGATGTAATCTTGTTTAATTATTAGGTTTCTAATGATATTTGTCACCGCTACTTAATTATTTAGTATATTTCATTACAAGTGGAAACAAATATGCCAATATATGTTGGCCCTTCTATTTTCTTTGTTTGTTTAATATCATTATTAGTTTTTGTATTTAATAAATTGTGCCTCTGTTTATAAAGTTCAACAATAACCACATAAAGAACTATAAATTGTGTCTCTGTTTATAAATTGTGCCTCTGTTTATCAATAGATTTGATGTCTATGTGTGAGAGTTATGTTTGATACATTTTATAAGCATAGTTCCGGTCGGGTTTTTTTAATACCCGGTGCGGGTTTTTTCCCAACCCGATGCATACCCGAACCCTACCCGATGAATACCCGAACCGGACCCGAACCCGGAAATAAGGTTTTATAATACCCGGGTTTTATAAAACCCGACCCGAACCCTACCCGAACCCGGGTATATAGGGTATACATTTTTTGTAGAGAACCCGGACCCGACCCGGTTTTTAAAAAAAACCCGATTTTGTAAAACCCGATCCTACCCGAACCCGATCCTACCCGAAACCCGGTTTTTAAAAAAACCCGATTTGTGCACCACTACACCTAGCTTTTATTTTTTGTTTAGGAGGGCTATGGGCCAAATCGGTTACCAGGTGCGTGTTTGGGATTCCTTTTGAAAAGTACTTTTGGAGCTAAGAAGGACTTTTGAGGGAAAGGAATCCCGAACACCATCTACCATCTAAGAAGTACTTTTGAAGTCAAAGGTGTTGTTTGTTTTTTCTGCACGAAAACATCTTCTGCTGCAGGCCACATCTGCAGACATCTGCAGGAGAAGAGGTGGACCAAATGTCTGCAGCTGCAAGGAGAAGAGGGTTTGTTTTTTTTTATATAAAACCTCTTCTACACACACAAAACTCTCTCTACTCTCTCTCTACTCTCTCTCTAAAACCCCTTGAACCTTTATCACCTCTGTCTTCTCTCCTGCATCACCGGTGATCGGAGAAACTCCGACCGACCCCCGTCGCACCCTCGTTCTTCTGGTAAACAACTCCACACCCACATCCGAATCGGATCTGTATTGGCGGCATAAAGATGAAATCAGAGGCGGAGAGAGAGCTGGAGGCGAAGGAGACGCACCACCGTGAGCGGCGGCGGTGGTTTGGTGTCGATTAGCTTCTCCGGTAAGCACCCATAACCCGTCTACACCTCTTTTCTTTTCGAATCGTAAAGTTTCACGTGTCTCTTGGCTCTTGGTTGTTTCAGGCACGAGTGTTGATGTCGGTGGTGGCCGACGATGACAGCCGGTGACCGGAAACGGCATGGTAGTAGTGGTGGGGGTCACGTCTGGCTCGGGATTTGGGGTCGATTTGGGGGGTTTTGATGATGATGATTTGGGGGTTTTGATGATGATGATGGTGTCGGCGGAGCAGTGGTGGTGGTGGCGGAGCAGTGGTGGTGGTGATGATGATGATGGTGTCGGCGGAGCAGTGGTGGTGGTGGCGGAGCAGGGGTGGAGGTGGAGGTGGTGCCAAGAAGAGGTAAACCTCTGCTCGGAGAAGCTTACCTCTCATCACTTCCCCAAGAAGAGGTTGGGGAGAGGTAAAAAACACTTCTCGAAAAAAAAAACAAACACTCTTCTGAGGCTAAACCTCTTCCCGCGTCTGCACGGTGCAGACAGAAGAGGCCAGGAAGCTCTTTTTGGAAAAAAACAAACACCACCAAAATGAATCCCAAACACCATGAAAGAAGGACTTTTGAAGCTAATTATGCCTTTAAAAGGGAGAAAAGAAGAAGTCAGGATTTCTTATTTATTGCTTTTAAGAATGAGATTTTGAAAAGAAATCTCAAACACCCCCCCCCCCCTCCCCTCCCCCTGATATACTAGTATCTCTGGGAAGGATTAATGTAACACCCCGAAAACGGGTTTGGTAATTAAACCCCGTTAATACTAAAGACGGGGAAAATACCGTTAGTGGTAAAATTTAACCCGGTGAATATTAGGACTTAAATAAATAATCCTAATACTTACTAAAAGGTGAATAAAAGCTTTTAAGGAAATAAAAAGGATAAAAAGGCCCGAGTTAACGGGACCTAAAATAAACTTAGTCATAAATATTCCCGAACCCGCTAAGTTCACTAGGAATATTAAACCTAGTTAATAAGTGGGAATGTTATTGAAAATAATTAGGTTGTGATCTAATTAATAACTAACCAAACACGAGGGACCAAAGCCGGGTAACTTGAAATTGAAATTAAAAACTTAAAAATAAACACAACACACACACAAGTGTGTGCGTGCGTGGTTAAGGTCAGGAGAAAGCTCCCATGGAGCTTTAGCCCTAGCTTCAACAAATCAACGAAATTGAAGGTCGAATCCAGCCCGAATCGAATGCATGAACATGTATTAATGATCACCTAGTCGTGGGGATCACAAGGTATGTTGAAATTTATGATTTGGTGATACTTTGAGATTATGATGAACAATCATAATCGAAATTCTGGAATGAATATTAAATCTATGAGTGTTATTGTGATTATATCTTGGTTTAGGAACAAACCATAGTAGAAATCTTGATGAATTGTTGTCAAAACTAGGGATTTGATAATTACCCTAGTATGAGCTATGTGGGTTTTGGTTGAATTGAAGAAATAGATGTTCTAATGGTGTTTATAAACATCATACCAATTCATATGAATGAACTACTTGAACAAATTAGAGATTTTGTTAAGAGTTCATAAGTAACTAGAAGTGGGTTTTGTTAGAAATGATGAAATCATGAAGAACTTGAAGTAATATCACTTATATGTGATTAACAAGTAAACTAGGAAGTGGGTTTTTATGTAATAGTAAAGATGATGATAAGTTTATGTTTAAAATCATCATATTGAATAATAGAAACAAGGCACTCAAACAAATTAAGTGATTTGGGAACTTGTTCATACATGATTGAAATGGGTTTGAATGTTATGATGAAATTTGGCAGCCATGTTCATGTAACTAAGTGTATAAGATCATGTTAGCTACTAATTGGTAGATAGAACTTGAATGTGCATTTATATGCTAAGGGGCGTTTGACTTTTAGTAGTCAAACCGACCATTAATAAAATCGAATGGTATTTGTGATAGAAAATATGTAAGATGGAATAGTCATAATTAATGATGACTAATATAACCGTCTTACGAATTATGATGATAGTTTGACGCTTGACAAGCTAGGTGGAGGCTTGGAAAGGAAGCGGGTCAAACGAAGCAAGAATGGTGGAAATTTTTTTTATTATATCTTGTTTTTCATTTGAAAGTCTATTGTTTCCCGGACATCGTTCGGACATGATTAAACCCGTATGACTAAAGCATTTCATGTTTATGAAATGTAGGTACACCTTGGATGCCGGAAGACGATCAAGCTCAGCGAAGAACCGAACACGATAATGATACACGCTTCCGCACTTTGCTACGTTGTAATTTTTAAACAACGAATTCGATCACATTATGTAGAATAACTTATGATTTGCAAAAATTTTAATAAACTCGTATTTTTATAGCATGTGTAGTCTTAACTACACATCTAATTGTTGGTATTTACATAATCAATAACACGGGTGTTACAATTAAGCTCTTTAAACTAGTGAGTTAAGCCTTTGTTTTAGGTTAGGCTTGTCTAGTTAGAACCTTAGGGTGAAGGGAGTGGTTACCTATTTGGAATAGGTAAACTTCTTATTCACTCAATCAGACAGTGCCACGTCAATTTACCTATTTTGTTTACCTAATGCTCAAAAATGTTGGCGGTGGTTTACCTATCTTGGATTAGGCAAACTATTATTTAAAAAAAAAACCATAATAAATAAAAATAGGAGGCAAAAGGTGACAAACACCCCTTCCCCTCATCGGTAAACCTTCACCGCTCAACCAACATCACCGATCGGTAAACACCATCGGCGGCGGTGTTACCGATCTGTAACCCGCTTTACCGAGGTGTTTACCGCACCACTCCGCTCACCCTTATAGTTGCAACTTACATGGTTGGATATGAAACCGGTTTTAAACATACAACGACATCCAAATTTAGATATAATAGATAAAACTATTATTTAAGTTCTTTATCATTCTACATTGATTAGTATTCATCATCATCATACTCAATAAATCTCACCAATAGCAAAGCTAAGATAGCGTCCGAAGAGAGTAAGATGTAGACAACCTTAACTCTACCCCGAAGGAATAGAGAGGCTGCTTCCGGTGAGACACCCGGCTCCATAGTAGTTTCGCATCAAGCCTTGGACATAAGGTGCTAACTCTCGGCAAAAAGGCCGATTAGTGCATGTACCCTATTGTCTTTCGGCTATCAACGCCACTGCATGATTAAGTGTCCCTCGCTTTAAACGTTATTTTCACAAAATTAGTAAAATAACGCTAAAATTAGTGCAATTTCACTTTTGCCCACGCGGGCGTGTACATTGATTAGTATTCATAATACTAATACTTGAAAGTGTTATGTACTAGACGTGCCTCTATGTACAATGTTCAATTTATAGACGTCGTTTTTTGCACATAAATACCACATAATCTAACATTTGAAAGGATTTAAACTACGTCACTCTGGTAAGAGACAAAACACAATACCACTAGTTCATGGGCAAGAACGAAACTACGTATTGAAGAAAGATGTCACATGACAACATTGATTTTTGCATTCTATATACAACTTATAGTATGAATATTTGGGCGACACTAGTCTTTTCTGAGACTGACCTATAAAGATAGCCAGCACGGAAGAGTTGGCAATATATATAATGTCCCAATGGTTTTATCAATTCAACTCTGCGTCCATCAAAATGCGGAGGTCTCCTGTTCGAGACTCCCCTGTTGTTTTTTTATCTTTGCACTTTCAGGAAAACCAGTTGAGTCCTTTTTAATGAAATTGAAATCCAATGGCGACCCTTTTTCGTAATTTATAGAAAGTAAAGTCCCATGAAAATGTCCAATTCCTAGGCATCAATCGAGGATTTTACTTTCAAATTTGTATTATTAAGTGGGGTCTTTTTTTTTTTTTATTGAATCTTTAGTTTTAGAATTTGAATTAGTATAAAAGTTGGGTTGAATTAGTAGACAACATCAGAAGCAAAACATCATATGACGATGTTAATATTCTCTCATTATTTTGTTTGGTTGAGATTCTTTTTATTTACAATCTAGTTTGATTTTCTACATGTTTCAGAATTGAATCACAGAATTCTTGTATTATGAAAGTGAATAATTGACTCAATACAAAAGGTCCTATATATAGGACATAAGGAAATAAGGAAACATAATCAAAGGAAATAAAATATGGAAAATTAAATCATTCAAATTAATCTAAATGATTTGATTCCTGAAATCTTTCTCTGTCTATCATTCAGGAAATGAATACACCAACCTCATTTGTTTTTCCAATTGTTTCAGGAAATATTATTTACAATCACCATTTGTTTAGTAATAGTTGTTTAATTTAGTTGATATGAAAATATTTATATTGAAATCACCTTTAAACTCATGTTAACATAACTGATTACACCATCAAAGTCACCTTAACACAAATGAAATCACATTCAAAACCAAAGACAGATCATTTTCGGAGACCTGACCCAGTAAAGTATCTGCATATAAACAAAAAGTTACCAATGAGTTAAATTCCTGGCTCCACCACACATGGGTTATTATATCAGTTAGTGTCCAGCTTCTAGGTACGATGATAATAATATTAATAAATATAATTGCTCAACATATAAGAATTCTCTTTATTTTATAAATATATATACATGTTACATGCTATCAGATCTTGTGCACCATCTTTTATAACCTTAGCATTTTTATTTTACTAGACTCGTTGATATGACGACGAGGGTAAGAATTTACAACAGAAATAACAAAGTAAACCAAAACAACTAAAACAACTAGCACTTGCAAAGGATGCTTGTTCGTGATAGTTCAATCAAAACTTATGTAATTCATAATCCTCATCATAAAGGCAAAAAAAAAAAAAAACTGATGTCAATTTTCAACAATAATGTGATTCTCCTATCTACCAACACTTGTACCTTCAAGCACTAGCAGATGGTTTCAGCCTGCATCTTTTCATGAACCGCTTTATAGCATTGCAGGCTACAAAGAGGTAGCTTTAATTTAGAATCTCGATACTTGTACGCATTGGTACAAGATGGTCCAACACATCTTTCTCTTGTTGGGGGATAACTGCAGAAAATAAAAAACCGTATGACTTATAGTCACAAAACAGGTAAACTGTTGATTTTGATTTTTCTAAACTTAAATAAAATGTTTTATTACTTTATAGACTTACCAGCTAGACTTTGGGTTAAAAATATGAGGCAGACCGATATCTTCCGCAAATGCAACAGTAGTTCCAGTTGGTCCAATAACTGTTCGAATAGTGTTGGGTGCTAGTATTTTTGCATTGGCAGCCTTTTCCTAAAGATACGAAAAAAAAACATAAAATTGGTCCAAATTCACATGTTTGACTATCAACCAACAACGTCAGCGTGACCCGTACCTGTGCCAACTCTTCCTGACGCTTCTTTAATTTGTCTTCTCTTTTCTTCCTACTTGAATCTTGACCAAGTATCTTCCTGATTGCTTCAGCCTAAACAGTTTTTGCACACGTAAAAAAAGAGACCGTAAAAATTTGGTCAAGCCGTCAAGGTAAGTCAAACCTCTGATTCACGAGCTGCTTTCTCATTCTGAATCCTGCGTCTTTCAGCAGCCTCGGCTTTCTTAAGTTGCTGCTCCACATCAGTAAGTTTCTCCTTTTGCTCTGAATATATTAAAAGCAAAAAACCACAAGCAAATTATGAATCCATACAATTAGTGTAATTGTGTTTTGGACCTTTGGCTCACATGGTTTGTAGAAACTTACTTCGAGGTGCGGCAGGTGGCAATCCGTTTGGAAACTCGATTTGAGTAGCGGCAGAAGCAGAATCCCTACCAGAACGTATCGCACGTTGACGTGACGTGAGAGTTGTTTCCCTTTTACCTACATTTTGAGAATCGGGAGAATCGCTTCGAGGTTTCTTTCCCTTGTTTCCTTCGTTCTCATTATCAGATACCAGATCTTCCTCCTCGTAATCTGTGTCAACAGAACCACTATCTCTGCCTGACGTTAATGGGCTCGGGTCGTCTTTAAAAACTCTAGAAAGACTCCTGTGTTTCTTACTCGAATCATCATCGTAATCTCTACTTCTAACGCTTCTCAGTTTTTCAAGATACCGTATCTCATCATCATCTTCGTCAACAAAATCACCATCTAAAACACGTTTTTTCGGTACCCTTTTGCTCTTTCTAGTGCTGTCGGTTTTTTCAGTACCCATTGAAGCATTTTCTCTCCCGAGGGTAAAACCGACCCTAGAGAAATCCTTCCAAGGAATCCCTTGTAACCCGATCTTTTTATCTAAAGATGGAGAATCATCTTCATCGGAATTGTCCTGAAATTGTTAAAACAAATTAAGATTAAAAAGTGACAGATTAACAAAAGGAGCAAACATAAAATACCATACCTGAAGAATCAACTTTGGCCGAGAACGAGTCACATCCAAAGATCCTGAATTCTTCGAAGTTGCGGAATTAAACTTGGGTTGAATAGTCCTAGTCACACCACCTAACTTAAGTTTGACTTTTTTTAATTTATTTTCATTTGCATCTATCGAGCCACCATTGCTATGCGATTCATTATTATATCTCTTACTTGAGTAATCACTTTCTGATCTTGTAACACATTGATTAAGATTGAATACTTTTCTCTTAGGATTAGCATCAACGGCATTCTCATCACTTGATATCTTTCCAGCTTCATCTGACGGTGGTGTTGATGATAAGGATGATTGATCATGGTTTTCAGGTAATGCCGGAACCTCGGGTTTCGGTCTTCTGCTGGTTTGGGTCCTCTTTCTTTTAAAGGTGTTACCAGTGCCTTCGAGTCGAGGACCTCCAAACTCATCCATGTTGGCTCGCTTTTTAGCCAATAATTAGATACTGGCAGAAAATCGCAACGTGAAACAGTCCTGCAGAAAAATACTGAACAGTAAGCATCATAATCTAAACAATCCTTGATGACTCACGAACTACTAATTTCTTAATCAGAATGAAATTTCGATACAGATAGTAGTCCAGTGCACATATGTTCTTTGAAGTTAAGAGTTGTAACATATTGTCACACAAGCATATACAAAGATCTAGAGAATATCAAGTTTCACACTTTGTCCATTAGCTAATGATGAACTAGTAAATTCATTATACATTTATACCACAAACAAAAATTTAGATCTGCTTATCATGTCTATCTGGACCTTTTATACAATTTAACTGTCAAAGTAAAAATTTCAAAGAACCCATATCATAAACGTAGTACCCATCAAGTCATCTACCACAAAAAAAATCAATACTTTACGATCATGGAATTTATCAAAAAGTTGACCAGACAAAGTGATCGAAGTTTAGCTTTAGTAACAAAAATATCAGGCACAGTCACGACATACAGATCACTAAGTCTTAAGTAACCGAATCGAATTTTAAAAACATTAAGTTCATGAAATGCCGATACACCATAAAAAAAGGCAAACATTCTTCAGTAACAAAAATTTAGCAGCTTAGCAGTCCATATAATAAAGTTATTACTGCAGCAATCAAAATCATAAAACAAGCTAGTCACATTTATAAAATATGACCCACCATACAAGAACCTACAAGACGATGAAAAACAAAAAGAAGCAACTACATGTCTACTGTCTATACTTCTTTTCCATGTCAATTCGAGTCCTTCTGGAACGTAAACTTGATTACAAATGTAATAATATCCAAAGCTAATTGTGTAAACCGTCTCGTTAAAGATGGAAACACGTATAACATCGATTTTAAAACGCAACCAAACCCGATCAATCATCATAAGCTAATGAATACCGGTTCATCCACAAAATTTAAAACACACATACAGAACAAAAAAAAAAAACATATCATAATCAAACAAACAACCCCCTCAAAAACCAAACCAAACCAAACCCAATCAAAAACAATAGATACAGAACAATTCACAAATCACAAATCCCAGAGCCATAAACATCATACACATTACAAACACAACAAAATCCCCAAAATTAACACAAACCCAACTTAGGGCATACACATGAACCCAATCAAACCAACAAACAACCAACAACCCAAATCAAAGCTGAAACTAAACAACAAATTAAAGAATTACCCAGTAAAAAGATTCAAAATTTAGACACCAAGAATCTCCGACAGAGCGAATAGGTCGAAACCCTTGTGGGATGCTAAAGGGGAAGCGTACGTTAGAAAGAAGACGCACAGAGAAAGTGGTGATGGAATGAAACAAAGGGATGGAATAATGGATGGTGGATTGAATAATATAAAAGGGGAAAAAGAGAGTAAGGAGAAATTAGGGTTTGAGTAATTGGGGGTGGGGGTGAAGGTGGGTATAATGGGAAAGAGAAGGGGTGAAGACCGCTCGTAGTAGTAGTAGTAGTAGTAATCTTCTCCATTTTTTTGATTTCTTATCACACGTACAAACGAGAGACCCTCCTGTGTGATTGATTTTGTTTACTCGGTTTGACCCGGATCCAGGATCCGTTTGTCTACCGAAACCCACCCGATTCATCTCCTCCGTTCCTTCTTTGATTCCTTCCCACTTCGGTTGTCCCTATATCTCTCTCTAGATTAACGGTCCTTTTTTCTGAAAGTGTATGCGTATGTTAGTTTAGACCTTTATGTCACGGGGTTACTTTTCGACCCCTGTGTGGCGTCCCCGAGTCTCCGGGGACAAGCCAATCCATCCCGCTTCTTTGTGTGGGTCACTGGTTTCGTCCTGCCTTGGACTCATCAGGAGAGCGGCGCCAGCTCTCGACCAGTGGTGCGTTCGTCGTTTGCACGACTAGGCACGTACACCTCTTCATTGACACTGACTCCTCCCCTAATAAAGTCCAAGACTAGCCAGTAACCCAAGCGTTCAAGCACAGCCCACAGAATCGCGATCTTCAAACATTTGGCCCGTGACACTCTCCCACCACCATTTCATGCACGTCCTCGTGCATGCTCGCCGTCCCATACCAGCTCGCATACTTGACAATGCATGATCCCCCTTATGTTGAGCATGATTCACTTTGGGAGGGCAGGACACCCGGAAGCACAGCAACAATGATCTTCTGTCGTGCATGTTCAATATAGTACGTCAGTTTTGGTTTAAGTGGCGCTGACGTCCGCCGCATCGGATTAGGTGCCGATGATTCACCTTGTTTCAGGAATACGGGGACCTGAATAGTTGTAGCAGCTTTCACAAAACTTCCTTTTTACGGCGCTGCTTGAACCGTAGATTTTTGAACATAATACGGAGGGCTTCACTGCAACTATACTTGAGCGACTCTCACGATCCCATACTCGCGGAGTACAAAGACCTTTGCCGAAGCAAACCCATATTTGGTCTTCTTCCACCACCATTGCGCAACCATACTCTAAATGTTAAGCTCATTTGGTTAAGAGTCACGTTCCAACGTATCCGAGAATCGTTCTGCTCTGATACCACGTTGTCACGGGGTTACTTTTCGACCCCCGTGTGGCGTCCCTGAGTCCCCGGGGACAAGCCAATCCATCCCGCTTCTTTGTGTGGGTCACTGGTTTCGTCCTGCCTTGGACTCATCAGGAGAGCGGCGCCAGCTCTCGACCAGTGGTGCGTTCGTCGTTTGCACGACTAGGCACGTACACCTCTTCATTGACACTGACTCTGTCCCCTGATAAAGTCCAGGACTAGCCAGTAACCCAAGCGTTCAAGCACAGCCCACAGCATCGCGATCTTCAAACATTTGGCCCGTGACATTTAGCTCATGCTAGCACCGCCCATAGGTTTAATCTCAAAGGGAAAATAAGGAAATTAGCTTGTCCACTTTTCCAAAATTGTGACAACCCTCACAAATCCAGGTATCCGTACGAATTAATTAATACCTACTTTGTGCTTAATTACTGTGCTTGCTTACAATTGTGGTTAAACTGCTTCTTGATTTCTGATACATACATACTCATGCATCACATTTTATACTGTCACTCTATTACTTACACACAAACATTAGTGACAACCTTGATGCACAAAAGCACAGTTAGCACACTAAACGGATAACCCAGTAAACATGCTGACATTACCAGCACCAAAACAGACATTGTTCTGAGGCCAGTATGAGCTAGGAGTAGATTACTTAGGGCTGGCATATCGTGTATACCCGTACACGATAAGACACGACACGACACGATAAGACACGATACACGAAACGCCATACACGAACACGACACGATAAGGTTTCGTGTCCATTTTTTCAAACACGAACACGACACGATATACACGAAAATTACCTGTTAGTACCTGTTAACGAAGACTAGAATAATCACATATTTAGAACCTATTTAGTGAAACAAAACTCACCAAAAGTTCACAAACAGCTTAAATAATCCATAAACACCGAATACTTAACAAGTTTAAAACAAAAATCCATAAACGACAAATCACAAAAGACTTGATAATTCAAAACATCCATTAAATATAAATTCAAATTTCCCATGGTTCTCTTCGTAGATCTTTAATTCCAACAATTCAAACCTGCACATAATTGTACTCATATTTAGCATTGACAATTGGACATAAAGCGAGTAATTTTAATTTATCAAACATTACTTGAAACATTTGGAGTAAGTACCTTATGATTGTTCATTGTTTTTTAGCAACACTACTCGAAGCATTTGAAATGGTTACCTTAGAATTGTTCATTGAGTTTGAAGCATTTGATTCTCCACTAATATCAATTGACATTATATCTTCAGTGAGCTCATCTAAATTAACTTCGTTAGAACCTACAAATACAAACAAACATATACTATTAGTGAGATATTATGTTATAAAAACCTTACAAAACTCAAGGGAAAAGGGACATTACAATAATCTCCATATAACCAATCCTTTGTATCATCTCCATATAACTATCGTCTGTATCATCTACCTCCACATAGTGAACTTCATCATCTCCCACATCCATATTCATTGAGCTATCATTTTCTAGATCAACTTTGATAGAATCTGACTCCGGCTACAATAGAGAAAACAAATAAAGTTACACAAAAAATAATACCAAACTTGAACCAAAAGCCATAAAAATTAGATAAACATATATAGGACTTCTTATCCTTCTTCTTTCCCACCTTCTTTTGAGAATCACTCATATTGAATTTCTTAATCTGTTAGAAAGCATACAATCTGTTAGAAAGCATACAAGAAACTATAATCAAGGGTTTTCTATTTTTTGATCTAAAGAAGATTCTGACCGTAGCATGTATGATATATCATATATATTTTATTTAATTAAAAATTTAAAATTAAAACATTATCATGTCTTAACAGGTATATAACAGGTAACCAGGTATCTGACCTGTTTAGACACGAAAATTAACAGGTAGTTTCGTGTCTACCTGTTTAGTACACGATACCTGTTAAGGTCATACACGATACCTGTTAAGGTCGTGTATTCGTGTATCGTGTAAAAATTGTCAGCCCTAAGATTACTACACTGGTAGGGAGTGTAGGGAGGTGAGGATCATTAAAACTGTGTCACTAGGTGATAGTTATAGTGACCGGAAGTGCCTAAAACATACTTAGAATGCAAAATTCTGCACTTTATGCAAAAATTCAGCATTTAACATAACTAGTAAAGTGCAAAAACTTGGTAAAATAATTCTAGACACTTTCCAAAGTGTTGGTAAATTAATGGGTCACTAAAAATAATATTAAGGACACTTTAAAGCTTTACTTGACACTTTAACGGATCAATATCTGACCGAACAACCGGACTTTACTCGGAATATAAAAATTTTGCCAAAGACATAGTTTTTACTTTTCTGAGTCAGTTAGGGTCCCCGAACACCCTAACACACCTTATAAATAACAATATATCATAACACACTAATTTAACATTTTAAAGCTAACTAGATTGTAACTTTATTGTTGAAACCCAACCCCATACCCCCCCCCCCTTTTCCTACGGTCATGGGATGTGGAGACATCCCCACCATCCTTTTTATTATTTTATCTGCTAATGTTGTTGGACAATGAAACACATTATATGTTGGATAATAAGATTTGGATTATAAAATAAGACATCAAGGAATTAGAGCCTCTCATTTACAAATCACCAACTCAAACAAGCTCCTCCTTTCCCTTCTTGCTTGTGTTCGGCCGAAGACCAATCACCACCATACCACTACCACCAAACTTCATTCAAGCATTTCTCACATACTCAAAGGTGCAAGGGGTCATACAAGTAGGCTCGGTGCACTTGGAAACTCAAGGACCTCTCTAGATTTCTTTTATCCACCTCATTTACGTCTTGTTTCTTCCCTAGCCTTGAGCTAGTAGTAAGTGCCTCTAAACACCATCTCGTTCTTGTTTAAAGTGGTTAATAAGTGATTTAACGGTTAAAAATTAGAACACACAAGATCATTACTTAAAGTCTTGAAAGTAAGATGAATATGTTGGATAAAAAGAAACTAGTGGTGTAAATCATGAAAATCTTGGTTAGTTGTGATTATTTTATGTTGTGTGTTGCTAGTAGTGGGATGGATCATCATCTAACCATACTAGATCATATACAAGGACATGAACTAGTAGTATGTTAGTGTAAAAGTTGTAAAAGATGGTGAACCCTTCCACTCATGAAACATGAACTTGTGTAAATATAATTTTTCTTGTAAAATAAGATTTTAAACTAGTAGACCTAAAGATCTACAAGTGGTTTTTCGGAAGAACCAAGTGAAAGATGCAAGTCTTGTTAAAAACCCGGATCTTACATAAACTAAAAGCATTTTAGTGAATAAACTAGTGTGTAAACACTTGTGTGACAAGAAAGTTTGACAAAGAAATATTTTTGTAAAACTTGACTAGAAGTTGTAAAACTTCAAGTTCCTTAAAAATAAAGTTTTTAAGAAACTAATTTTTATTTTTAAAGATGACAAGATCCACTAAATATGTAGGAAAGTTACTACATATTTTTACTCAACTTTCAAGTTCATGAGTTTGTGAATTAGACTTGATTTTGTCAAGTTTGATGCTTAAATGTTGTATGTTGATGGTTGATAAATTGTTGATTGAATTTTGAAAAGAAAATGATACGCTAGTAAGCGTGGCCACCTCCAGTTACAGAGGAAACTCTGGCGAAATTTTTCCAGAAATATAACACTTAGAAATATTTTGTGACAAGTGTTTATAAATATATTTTTAACTTGTTTTTTTTTTCAAATAAACTTCGCCATGATTTTTATTTCAAAAATTACAAAGTATCGGAGGTGGATTTTCATAAATAAAACTTGTTAAATATATATTTAGAATATATATTTCATAATAAAACGCTTGTGTGATTATGTGATTATTTTGTGAACTAGATATATTATTTGAAGGTAAAAATAATATAACCTGAGATTACGACTCCAAAATAATGCCAACGCTATCGCAAATAATTATTTAAGTTACACCAGTATTGTTATAACAACGCGAACTTTAAAACGTAACTTATGTAGTATTTCTGAAAAATACTCTTGTAAGAATATTTTGATAAGGTATTATTTTGAAAATTGTATAAAGTAAAATATAATATTTTTGGGGAAAAATATGTATATTTTGGGAGACAGAATATTTTAGACAAGTGATTTAAAATATATTTTCAACTGAGACTTAAAAATATATATTCGGAATTATAAAACGCACATGTATTAATACCCCCATCCTTGGGAAGGAATATATTTATTAAATAATTAAGAAGTGTAAATACGAAATAGTTGTCTAACTATTTCCCTGAAACGTTAAACCTTAAGCCAAAGCACGGCCGGCCTTCTAATAGAAGTTAGTACGTGTAGGTCGTCACGCAGCAGGTTGATTTGGGATTGACTATTTCGAGACGCACTTCAGTGAGTTCATGTCCCCCTTTTCTCTTAACTGTTTTCAGTTTTTATACTTCGGGGGTGAAATACATGTTACAATGATTACGGATACTTTTATACATGGTATGGTTAGCTTAAGGAGGGTTACTACTTAGATCATGTGAGTGGGTAGGCGGAAACTAGAGGCCATTAATCCTCGTCGTAGGACCGAGGGACATTAGTGATAGATCTATTTGGGTGTAGCGAGCCCCAGTCCTGAGTCCGCTGAGTGAACCAGGTGGTGACTAAGTGCCCGACGCACAAATCCGCTAGGTTTGAGTCTTTATGCATCACTTCACACATATCATTGGCTTTGCAACCCAATGGTGATCTCTTTTTCCTTAATTGCTACATACCAGGGATTTTCATACATACAGACATTTTTACAAAGGTTTATACATACTCACTTACACATGAACTCGCTCAACTTTATGTTGGCTTTTCAAACTGCATGTATTTCAGGGAACTAATGGATCTGGCACGGTATGCACATATTTTCCAGCTGCGTTTGAATAAAGAAGTCATCCAGGGTTTAGAAGGTGTAACCTCTTCCTGGACGGGTTGCATATCTCTAAACCTAGGGGAGTTGGTCTTAGAGACCAGGGAGTTAGTCTGAGAGGCTAGGAAGTTCAGCCTGAAAGGCTGAGGGGATAGTCTATGGAAGACTAGGATGATTACATGCTTACATTGTTATTACTTACCCGCTTAATTACTGATCATTGATATACGTGCATATGTGGTGAATATTTTACGTACACCAATTGATTAATAATTACTATTGGTATACGTACTATGACTATTATGTACCGGCACACATGTCACACTATTTAGAAGGCGAGTTATCAGGCATTGATAACCCTATGGCCACAGTCACGGATAAGGATACTGCATCTACACCAGAGATATTTACGGCAGACACTGAGAGTGACCTTGACATGCTGACCAAGGACGAGAATGACTTCCAACAGTCCGCGCTATCACATTTTGGTGATACTCTACCCTTGCTGATGGTTTCTATGACAAGAATCCTTCTGTCACTCTTATTTCAGTCCATGACTCCTTTGTCACTGGACATCCCGATGATGAGCACACCATGGATCCGAACCCCAGACAATACGCCTCTTGTGGACATTCCTTCCGAAGGTTGATTACTCGGCGAACAATTGATAACGATATCAACGTGATATTGATGGTCCTTCCGATAACGCCCATGATGATGGAAAGTTAGATGAGAACCTTATTACTGATTGCACATTTTGAGATCCCTGTTGTCAAGCTACCCTCTGATTCTAATATACACTCGGTTTCAGACTCCTTTGAGTATGTGACATCTGCAGCCTTACAGACAGCCGGATTACAGCTTTCTGCTACTGACGCAGACAACGACGACATGACTGCTGCACTATCACCTGCTCGAGGCACCACACCGTTACACGACCCAGGGCCTGCTCCTGAGCTAGCTCCTGCACCTTTTGAGTCAGCTTGATGATTGCAACTGTTGGTCCTGCACACTTGCTTGATTATGACCCTGTTTCTTTTAGTTTACTAGACATTGCACCTCTACTATCTAACCCAGTACCAGTACCTGACAATTTCCTTGTTGGTTGAAATGTTTGTTTTTACACCCGCAACCGCTGACATTGCTCCTTTCCCCTATGAAGACCGACTTCCATTGCGCCAAGGTGCCTATAGCTTTCTTTCAGAATATAACCGCACCCCAGGAAGGTACTTCAGGTCAGCACCCGCATAACGATTCATCTGCTACAACAGCATTTTCCCAACTGCACAGGTCGCACCATTTGCTACATTCACCTCTACAACGCCGGACGAGCCACTTTGATGGATCTTATAACACGCTATACTGATTTTAGACCCTGGCCATCCCTCTCATTATGGAGGCTGTACACAGGATGAGTGCTCCTGTAACATCAGCTACAGTTTAAGGATACAAGTCGCAAAGTTTTGGAGCTTGAGCTGACACCACGTTCTCCACGCTGTCTATAGTATGTATACTTTGATCCCCCGCATTCACCAAGATTCCTTTTGACGCTCTCACCTGCTGCTATAACGCCTTTCCCAGGTTTTCTTTTGATGCTCGTTCCTTTTACCATCGAGCGGCAAATCAGTTGACTACTTCGAGGTATATACAAGCTCGCGGAGGAATTCAAGCATGTCGACAGTTTACTTTTCTCCTCCTCCACCTCAGTCACCAGTATAGTTGGTTTCTGGATTATGCGGATTGCATTACGCTTGGGTAAAGACACTAATGACAAGCCGGGATTGCGGAGACTTTTGAGGACCACTTCTGACTACGTAATTTTGATGCACTAATATACTTGTTGGACAAGGGTAGGGTGACCCTGTGTCCCTTCTGATGTGATGCATTTTGTAAGACACAGTGATTGTGGCCGGAGGATAATGAAAGCCCGATCATCTTTAAACACGCGACAATACTTATGACTAATGACTAACAAAAAAAAAAAAAAAAAACCTCCGTCGCTATGTCCCCACTAAGCACGCTGTTGATCTACATATTTGTGCTATAACTATAATGCTACATGCTTAGTTGCTACATTCCTATTTACGAGTTGTGCAATACATGTGATAATGTGTGATTGAATGTTATAACAACTGCGTATATGTATATATGTAGTACACCCCTGAGGTCTTATTCATTGAATAGAGACTTGTGTGCTCGCGTCCTTCACAAGACCTGACCTAACCGACTTTCTTCTAGAAAGATGTCGACTCAAGGGAAAACCGATATCAACCACCCTCCACCTACAACAGAGGCGGAAATGCAAGAGCGCCTCTTACAGGCCATCGCACGGTACGAGGCTCGTCGCTCCGATTGCAGCGGAGGTACCTCAGGAAATAACCCCCCCAACGGTAATGTCTAGTCCTTTAAGACACATTACAAAACGTTTGGACATTTCCACGAGTGCCTTGCTAAGGCCTTACGCGAATAATGTTGCTTACATCGCAGGCTGCACCTACAAGCAGTTCTTGGACCACAAACCTCGAGAGTTCAACGGCACTGGGGGTGCCTTAGCCTTCGTGCGCTGGGTTGAAAAGACAGATTCTGTTTTACGATTGAGCAAATGTGACCCCGAACATCAGGTCACGTATATAGCAGGACTATTGGTGGATGAGGCTCTGTCATGGTGGAATCATCAAGTTCGGACAATGGGCGAGACCGCTGCGTACGCTATGACGTGGGACGAACTGAAAGATCTGATGCGTAAGAGATATTGCTCGAGGGCAGAAGTCCAGAAGTTGGAAACAGAACTGTGGGACTTGAAAATGGAAGGACCAAAGATAGCTGAGTATGTGCAGAGATTTAACGAATTATCACAAGTTGCTTTACTCCTGGGGGGACTAGAGTTTAAGATAATTGAACAGTTCATAAGGGGATTGGCACCTCAGATTCTAAGCCTAGTAACAACATATAAACCTTCAACGATAACCGAGGCTATCAACATAAGCATGGCACTCACGGAAGAAGCAGTTAGACGAGGAGAATTTTCCACTGCGGAGGAGAAAAAAGAGACTGCAATAGAGGCATCTGGGGATAACCAGAGAAAGCTCGTAAATTTCAAGATGGTTACTCAGGGGAGTAGCAAGAAGAAGGCCAAAAAGGGAAAAGACTACATGGGTATCCTACCTAAGTGTGACAATTGTTTACGTTATCATGTCGGGCGATGTAGATATGGAAAATGTGCTAACTGTGGCAAGAAGGGGCATCCTAAAGAAACTTGTTGGCAAGATACTGAACGTGGTAATGGGGGCCAAGACGGTAGTGAGAATCACGAAGGGGACAACGACAATGACAATTGTCGAGGCAGAATGAATGATAAGCAGAAACGTGCTCGAGGTTGTTTTAACTGTGGAAGCAAAAAGCATTTCAGAAAATATTGCCCTAAGAACGATCAGGCACAAGGATGAAAGCTCAACACCAGAGCTAGGGAGACACGCCAGAAAATTCAGGCTAGGATGACGGTACGTCCCATATTACTCAATATTATGCATCTGTATTGCCAAATACTATTGCAAATTTTACGATTCGCATCTCCAAAGTTTGAGAGCATACTTAGTTTAAGTAACAAATAAATTAGATAATCCGCGCACGATAGTACTAGCTAACGGGAAGCTAGTGGAAGTCAACGAAGTGATTGGAATCGGCAGGATGGAACCTGGAAAGCGTAAGATTATACTTGATCTACTGCCACTGAATTGGGAGACTTCAACAAGGTAGTTGGAGGGATTGGTTGACAAATGATCAATAGAAGATTGATATCCGCACCACGATGGCGAACGAAGAAGCGATCTTGACTCATGAAGCGGGATACGCCTCTGCAAATTACAAATTGCTTGAAGGCACAAAGGATGCTGCGTAAAGAATGTGTTGTTTTCTTGGCTCATGTCGGGGACAAGGGAGCCGAAGAACTAAAACTCGAAGATACCCCCGTGATCAGAGAATATCCTGAAGTCTTCCTCGAAGATTTGCCGGAATCATCTCCTCAACGATTAGTCGAATCTCGAATCGATTTAATTCCAGGCACCGCACCTGTAGCCGATGCACCGTAGCGACTCACATTTCGGAGATGCCAGGATTGACAGTGCAACCTCAGTGGTTGATAGAGAAGGAAGGTAACAGACCAAATTTTCCCTTTTGGGTAACCCCAGTTCCGCTCATCAAGAAAAAGGACGATGACTTTCAAATGATCAGGAATCGGACGAGCTAGCCAACCAGAGTCGGTGGCTCTTGCTAAGGATTGACGAATTACTTATTTGACTAACTGTAAGGGTCCGACTACCATTACACGACTGATCGACGATCAAGTGTCAAAGGCGGTAAATTCAGTAAGAATGTATACCGGGGAAAAATTATGGGACAACGATTTGTTCTTAGGCGTACACAAAAAAAAAATAGTGCTTCCTACACAATGCACAAACCAGTCTACACGGGATACGAAATCTGGAGGATTTAGAAAACATATATTTAGGACCTTTGTGAACCCAGGTCCAAACTCGTAAGGGTTTTTATTTAGGAACCATATCTGTCAACTCGATCAACCATCATTAACCTGGCGCATATGCCAGTTCCGTTGACCAAACAGAGAGTACTTGGATTTCTTTTACTTCCGGTGAGTAGATGTTTGCATCTCTACTCCCCTTAATGGTAGTTGCATCACAATAATTTTCTCGCTGAGAGCGAACACACATTTGCTTCGATATCTGGTCATTCCTTCACTTTAGCAGATACTCGTTGTTCCTTTTCTTGGAAACTTACCTGACATACATGCATCATTTGCTACGCATGTGATTTCGTTTTGAACAAACACTTCATTGGAATTTACATATTATTTTGCTAAACCTAATTACTGATTCCTGATTCGAGTGACCTACATTATTGTTATTGTTGGCTCTTTTGTTACCAAGCCAACATATTTTTTTTGAAACCGCTTTCTTTCAAGTTACATTCATGGTTTATTTTTGCTACCATGCCGAGAATTCCTTTGTTGATACATATGGTTATTGTCGGGTTACGTTGAAACCAAGTTCAATTGCTTGAACTTATTCAGTTCACAGGTTTAATTTGAAATGCTATATGACGTATTGAGAGCATCATATTCAACTATTTTTGCAAAGATTCTTTCAATTCGAGTCGTAGTAGATTCGGTTGGTCTACGACTCCACTAAATCGTTTGATTTGTTTCGATACCTTGCGGTGATATTTTTCACTAAAATTGAAGCTTATGCCAAATTGGGTTACTCACTTCATGCACGGGTTTAATTGCCTACTTATTTGTCAACAATCCATTTTGATGTTCACGATCAAAGCAGTCTCAACACAATTGTGTGTTAAGGCAATGGTACATACATTCATTTCATAAGCACAATGTACCTCCTAACGATTCTTTCGTTGACAATCGAATGCATTGCGATACTTATTACTCTTCACCTGCAATAAAAAACAGTGGCTCTTTGATATTCTATATTCAACTGAAAACTCTATGACATTCTGTAAATCAAACCTTCAGATTGACTCAGTACACTTTCATTGGATTTCAAACACGGTGAACTTGTTCAGTCACCATTATACTTGAATTAAGTCAATACGACACCTTGTGATGTCGTTACAAACCTGTAACTTGTGCTAATCAGGGTCAAACGTTTCACACAAAACCGCATATACTTTCGTTCAACTTGTCACCTAAACGTTTCTGATGCAACTACGAATCACGACAATGATACACCAGATTCGCTTGTATTTCATTCGGTGTACCTTCGAAATTTAAAAATGTCAACACACTAAGCTTTACCAATCATTTACTCGGGAGTTGACAAATTAATTTACTATTACCTTTGAATTGCTGATTTTGAATTCACATTGCGGATGCTATGGTTTGTGAAAAACTCGTTTGCATATTGCAACCGATCGTTTAAAAATCTTATTAGTCAAAACTCCACTTTTGTGGAACCCCAGCTAGCTGGATTACACTAGACTATACGTCAAATGCGTCTTGTACCTTTGACATCCAATCCTAAAAGCACACACCTTTTAACCCTAGGATTCGGGTTGTTATATATTCTTGGACTCACCTAATGTGAGTAATGTTTGTTTCGTTTTGATGATTATCTACTCCGATATTATTCATATACCTACATGTGTGACTTAACCATAAGGAGTTAAGGTAGTACAAATTTCGAGGGCGAAATTTCTTTAACGGGGGGAGAATGTGACAACCCTCACAAATCCAGGTATCCGTACGAATTAATTAATACCTACTTTGTGCTTAATTACTATGCTTGCTTATAATTGTGGTTAAACTGCTTCTTGATTTCTGATACATACATACTCATGCATCACATTTTATACTGTCACTCTATTACTTACACACAAACATTAGTGACAACCTTGATGTACAAAAGCACAGTTAGCACACTAAACGGATAACCCAGTAAACATGCTGACATTACCAGCACCAAAACAGACATTGTTCTGAGGCCAGTATGAGCCGGGAGTAGATTACTACACTGGTAGGGAGTGTAGGGAGGTGAGGATCATTAAAACTGCGTCACTAGGTGATAGTTATAGTGACCGGAAGTGCCTAAAACATACTTAGAATGCAAAATTCTGCACTTTATGCAAAAATTCAGTATTTAACATAACTAGTAAAGTGCAAAAACTTGGTAAAATAATTCTAGACACTTTCCAAAGTGTTGGTAAATTAATGGGTCACTAAAAATAATATTAAGGACACTTTAAAGCTTTACTTGACACTTTAACGGATCAATATCCGACCGAACAACCGGACTTTACCCGGAATATAAAAATTTTGCCAAAGACATAGTTTTTACTTTTCTGAGTCAGTTAGGGTCCCTGAACACCCTAACACACCTTATAAATAACAATATATCATAACACACTAATTTAACATTTTAAAGCTAACTAGATTGTAACTTTATTGTTGAAACCCAACCCCATTACCCCCCCCCCCCCTTTTCCTACGGTCATGGGATGTGGAGACATCCCCACCATCCTTTTATTATTTTATTTGCTAATGTTGTTGGACAATGAAACACATTATATGTTGGATAATAAGATTTGGATTATAAAATAAGACATCAAGGAATTAGAGCCTCTCATTTACAAATCACCAACTCAAACAAGCTCCTCCTTTCCCTTCTTGCTTGTGTTCGGCCGAAGACCAATCACCACCATACCACTACCATCAAACTTCATTCAAGCATTTCTCACATACTCAAAGGTGCAAGGGGTCATACAAGTAGGCTCGGTGCACTCGGAAACTCAAGGACCTCTCTAGATTTCTTTTATCCACCTCATTTACGTCTTGTTTCTTCCCTAGCCTTGAGCTAGTAGTAAGTGCCTCTAAACACCATCTTGTTCTTGTTTAAAGTGGTTAATAAGTGATTTAACGGTTAAAAATTAGAACACACAAGATCATAACTTAAAGTCTTGAAAGTAAGATGAATATGTTGGATAAAAAGAAACTAGTGGTGTAAATCATGAAAATCTTGGTTAGTTGTGATTATTTTATGTTGTGTGTTGCTAGTAGTGGGATGGATCATCATCTAACCATACTAGATCATGTACAAGGACATGAACTAGTAGTATGTTAGTGTAAAAGTTGTAAAAGATGGTGAACCCTTCCACTCATGAAACATGAACTTGTGTAAATATAATTTTTCTTGTAAAATAAGATTTTAAACTAGTAGACCTAAAGATCTACAAGTGGTTTTTCGGAAGAACCAAGTGAAAGATGCAAGTCTTGTTAAAAACCCGGATCTTACATAAACTAAAAGCATTTTAGTGAATAAACTGGTGTGTAAACACTTGTGTGACAAGAAAGTTTGACAAAGAAATATTTTTGTAAAACTTGACTAGAAGTTGTAAAACTTCAAGTTCCTTAAAAATAAAGTTTTTAAGAAACTAATTTTTATTTTTAAAGATGACAAGATCCACTAAATATGTAGGAAAGTTACTACATATTTTTACTCAACTTTCAAGTTCATGAGTTTGTGAATTAGACTTGATTTTGACAAGTTTGATGCTTAAATGTTGTATGTTGATGGTTGATAAATTGTTGATTGAATTTTGAAAAGAAAATGATACGCTAGCAAGCGTGGCCACCTCCAGTTACAGAGGAAACTCTGGCGAAATTTTTCCAGAAATATAACACTTAGAAATATTTTGTGACAAGTGTTTATAAATATATTTTTAACTTGTTTTTTTTTCAAATAAACTTCGCCATGATTTTTATTTCAAAAATTACAAAGTATCGGAGGTGGATTTTCATAAATAAAACTTGTTAAATATATATTTAGAATATATATTTCATAATAAAACGCTTGTGTGATTATGTGATTATTTTGTAAACTAGATATATTATTTGAAGGTAAAAATAATATAACCTGAGAATACTGTGAGATTACGACTCCAAAATAATACCAACGCTATCGCAAATAATTATTTAAGTTACACCAGTATTGTTATAACAACGCGAACTTTAAAACGTAACTTATGTAGTATTTCTGAAAAATACTCTTGTAAGAATATTTTGATAAGGTATTATTTTGAAAATTGTATAAAGTAAAATATAATATTTTTGGGGAAAAATATGTATATTTTGGGAGACAGAATATTTTAGACAAGTGATTTAAAATATATTTTCAACTGAGACTTAAAAATATATATTCGGAATTATAAAACGCACATGTATTAATACCCCCATCCTTGGGAAGGAATATATTTATTAAATAATTAAGAAGTGTAAATACGAAATAGTTGTCTAACTATTTCCCTGAAACGTTAAACCTTAAGCCAAAGCACGGCCGGCCTTCTAATAGAAGTTAGTACGTGTAGGTCGTCACGCAGCAGGTTGATTTGGGATTGACTATTTCGAGACGCACTTCAGTGAGTTCATGTCCCCCTTTTCTCTTAACTGTTTTCAGTTTTTATACTTCGGGGGTGAAATACATGTTACAATGATTACGGATACTTTTATACATGGTATGGTTAGCTTAAGGAGGGTTACTACTTAGATCATGTGAGTGGGTAGGCGGAAACTAGAGGCCATTAATCCTCGTCGTAGGACCGAGGGACATTAGTGATAGATCTATTTGGGTGTAGCGAGCCCCAGTCCTGAGTCCGCTGAGTAAACCAGGTGGTGACTAAGTGCCCGACGCACAAATCCGCTAGGTTTGAGTCTTTATGCATCACTTCACACATATCATTGGCTTTGCAACCCAATGGTGATCTCTTTTTCCTTAATTGCTACATACCAGGGATTTTCATACATACAGACATTTTTACAAAGGTTTATACATACTCACTTACACATGAACTCGCTCAACTTTATGTTAACTTTTCAAACTGCATGTATTTCAGGGAACTAATGGATCTGGCACGGTATGCACATATTTTCCAGCTGCGTTTGAATAAAGAAGTCATCCAGGGTTTAGAAGGTGTAACCTCTTCCTGGACGGGTTGCATATCTCTAAACCTAGTATTGTTTAAAGTCTTTTGCTAAGTTTTTACGAACTTATTAAATCAAGTCAAGGTTTGTAACTTATTTTGTGATTGATGTTTTAAGACAAGTATAATATGGTATTTTTCTAAACTCTATTAACGGGTGAAAATCTCATGTTTTTATCATATAGTATTGTTATGATTGTTGCTATGGTATTAAGAAGTCACACCAAATAAACCCACGCTTCCGCAAAGCCAGGGTGTGACAAAAATAGCCAGCTTAAACCCCACTATAAGCTACGAGTATTCTAAACTAGTTAAGCTTTTTTAGCCTTCTCTATAGAGGCTTCAGCCATCTCTTGAGAGACGTCAGCATTTTCGTTTTTTATATATTTTTCACTATAATTTTTAAACATGTGTTACGTTTTCATACAATTATATATATATAAGGAAAGTGTTGAAGTCTCTCTAAAGAGGGTATACCTGGTGTAGCGTCTTTAAAGAGCCTTCATCTTTTTTTATTTCACCACGATTTTCAAATGAGTATAACTTTTTCATACCGTATGAAAAAGTTATACTCATTTGAAAATCGTGATAGAAAATATATAAATAAGGAAAATGTTAAAGCCTCTCCAGAGAAGGCTTAAAGCCTTTAGAATACACGTGGTTCAATGTAGTTGGTTAATGCTGAAAGGATTTTCAAAACTGCTACAGCAGCCTCCATTTCAGTGAAAAGGCTCATGGTGGGGTTTCAGCTGGCTATTTTGGAAAAGTGGGCCAGTCATAGGCTAATTTCGTTATTTTCCCTAATTTTAATGTGATTTTATTTGTTTTGCCGAGAAAAGGATCTTCTACAAGACAGAAATCCGGTGCGAAGTATACGTGAGAACGAGGAAGTGACAAGTGTTATTTTGTCTTCTCAAGTGAACTAGTTTCCACCTTGATTTTCGAACGATTATAACTTTTTCATACGTTAATATTTAAAAAAAAGTACATTGTATTAACGAGCTTTTCATTCTCTTGAATTCGAGCAGCCCGTTGCTATAGTTTTCTTTTAAAAAAACCACAGGATTTTGAATACTCATTACGTGATTACGTGATACTGAATACCCGGTACCCATTACGTGATTTTGAATACCCAGTACATGACTACATGATTTTTATCTTGTTTTGTTTTGTCTGCCACTTTCTATAGTTTAGACCCAGTACCCATTACGTGATTTTAAATACCAAGTACATGACTACGTGATTTTTGTTTTGTTTCATTTTGTCTACCGCTTTCTATAGTTTACCTGTCTATAATTAATAAAGCTTGTGGATTAAGATTTTTATATTTGTATCACTTTCTGAAAGTATTTAGTGAATAGTTATCACTTTCTGAAAATATTCAGTAAATTCAGTAAATAGGTATCACGTAAACAATACACCTAAAAAACAAACATTAGATATTTTATAACACATGAATTTCTTTTTACCGGTGTCACATGACATGCCTCTCTATTACTTAGGTCCACCTTAGAACACAAACTTGGATTATTATGCAACTTAAATCAATACACAACTAAACTTGTAACAAAAAAAAATCTAAGAAAATGCAGCTTCAACAAATATATGTTTCTTCTTGGGGTAACCCATACCAAGTGCATGATTAATATACACCTTCCCATCCTTCACCATGGCTGCAGTTGCAAACCTATGTGTTAGCACAGGTGACCTTCCAACAACCGAACCGGTTAACCAATCATCCCCGGTCTCAACTAGTTTCACACCAGTGACTCCAGCCACAACAAGTTTAGTGGGTGACAAAAGTTCCAAACCATCTGCAAATGTCAGCTTACTGTCAACTTTAATCACACTGACTTTGTTGTCATTATTGATTTCAACCTTGAAAAGGTTTCCAGTGATTGTGTGCGCGACAATCAAGTACCCGTTTGGATGGTAGACGATCCCGTTAAGGGTCATTATGTCATTGTACCATTCTTTAGCATGGAAAATGGGGCTCTTTATGATCGATAAGAGTTGACCGTCTACCCCGACTTTCCAAATTTGAGTACCTTTGACGTCTGTTACGTATGCATTCCCTTCTGCATCGACGGTAACATCATCTGCACAACTTTTTCCATCACCTGCTAAAAGACAATTTCTGTTACTACCTTAGTTTAAGAACAAAACCTGAAATTTAGTATATAGCTAAAGTACAACGAAAAGTGTAATTTACTCTCAATTAAAAGAATGATCAAACCTGAGGAACTGAGGTGGGTATAAAACAAGCGTTCCCACGAATCCAGATCATAGGCTGCAACCGCACTGTACGTGTTGCCAGACACATCAGCGATGGCCGTCAACACTCGGTTCCTTGGGCGGTCAATGAAAACACCACACGTCCCATTCCCAACAAAATCGGTATTATTCACGACAGGAACCTCTTCCAGGACAACTTTTGGGTTGTGGTTATCGGGAACATGGACAACGCCAAGGCCACCAGTGTCAGTGAAGGAGACGATGAAGCGGTGGTTGACTCTGTCCCATTTGCTGGATTCTCTGAGCCAACTTGTGCTGTGAAACTGGTAGTAGTTAGTGGCCGGGGTGGCTGATTCGAGCGATATGATGATGGCTAATGGTATTGCCGTTAGGAGCATAAGTAGCAACAAAAAGTTGGTGGAGCAAAAAAAGGAAGCCATTAGGATGAAGATATAAGAACAACTATATTATAGCATCTTATTAATATTACAACATCTTGTATCATTTGGTCTTATATCACGTCTAGCCGCAGTTTTAAATGTTAAGCATTCTAGAAAAACAAACCGCATTTGTTGATACTTTTATTCTTTAGTAATAAATGGAGCATGAACATGTAAATCATATCCCTTGATCCAATACAAAGCAAACATTACATGAATTGTTACATTAAATAATAAGCAATATTTGTAAAATCAGATGTCATGTCATATTTTTTCAGGTTAGAGGTAACTAAAAAATTGTTACAATAAATAACAAGCAAAAATGGTAATTTATTTTATATAAAAAGGTTACATCAAATGATAGAGGAATTGTTATATCAAATGACAAATTTAAATGAATTTGCTTCCTCCAATTTCATGTTGCAGGATTGTTAGTTTGTTACAAAAAATAATTGTATCCAAGTCGCATACAAGTTTGTTTTCGTTTCAATACTATAGGGACTGTACGATAGCCATCCATCCCTTCATATATACATTGCACAGCATCAGCCGATTGCGTATTCTCAGGAGCTGATATGGCACGCCTGTACGCCTGCTAAATAGTTTCTTCAAATAACCAATGACCAATTGTTGCTCCAAAAAGAGAATCTGAAATATGATAATATTGAGAAAAAGAATAAATTAACATAACATCCACCTAAACCAAGAGAATATTTATCTTGAGCATAAATGATAACATCAGAAATTACCAAAGTGATGATCTTGTATGAAAATGAAGACCATCAACTCCATTGTCTTCCAGCTCAGCAACAGCACCACCACCAGAGGCGACAGCTTTATCCTCAGAGCCTTTAGTTTCTTTGCTTTCATCGTTTTTTGATGCAATATCTTCTGAAGAATTTGAAACACAGAATTTCTGTAGCCACCTGTCAGTTTCCCAAAGGACATGCATTATGCTCTCCCGTGATGAATAACCATGGCTCTCAAATGGTAGGATGACTAGGCGAGAGAGGGCCCCGTGACCCTTTAAAGCATTGAAGAAACGATCCGACTGCATCGTTAAGGTTCCTGAATTATTGTCTTCTTCTCCATGAATAAGTAAAATGGGCTTCTTAATCTTATTGGCGGACATGAAAGGACTCATCTTGATGTAAGTATCAGTAGCTTCCCACAGCGTTCTATCCTCACTCTAACATATATACCCATAAATACAGTATATATATTAGTTACATTGATTTTTTGTGTGTCTGAAAGAAAAATATGTTACCTGAAACCCAAAAGGCGTTAGTGTTCTATTGTAAGCTCCTGAGCGAGCAATTCCACAAGAAAAAAGATGAGGGGCATGTGCTAAGAGATTTGCGGTCATGAATGCTCCATAAGAATGTCCCCCAATAGCAATTTTGTCTGGATGAGCCACCTTCAGTTTTTTTAAGAAAAATAGCATAAGTTAGATTAATCCAAAGTACAGGTGGCAAGGTTGGGGGTTGTTGAGTAATAGTCTAAAATATATTCGGGTCAAAACAGGTAACTTTAGCTCCAGCTGAAACAGGTCGGGTCGGGTCGCTCAACAACCACTTTTTTGCCCTATGACAGTAACAATGTCATCATCATACTCAGTAAATCCCACCAATAGCAAAGCTAAGGTAGGGTCTGAGAAGGGTAAGATGTAGACAGCCTTACCTCTACCCCGTAGGAATAGAGAGGTTGCTTCCAGTAGATAGTAACAATGTAAATTAACCTATTAGTAATCAAATGGATCAGAAGAAAAGAATTTACCCCACGGCGGATAACTTCCTGAACTGCAGCCTCTGCACTCCAAACAAGTTGTTCAACATAACTGCTCACAAAAATAAAAAAAAAAAATCACATAAATTAGTCATTAAACGGTGAGAAACAGTCATAAATAGCGAAATAGGATTATATCTTCATCCACAAAAGATTACCTATCATTTGCTTCTTCTTTTCCCTCACCAATGATAGGTATTGTGGGTCCAGACAATATCGCAAATCTGCATAGCTTATGATATCATTAAACTGATCAAATACTAGTGGAAAATCATGTAACGAATTTTTAATACAAATCAATTTAATATTAAATAAACTAGTAATACCTCCTTGCCAACCAAAGCAACGGTGAAGTTGAACCTATGCCAGGAAACTCATTAGGTGAACCACGAACTTGACCCGCTGCTTCTTTATTCTTAAACTCACCAGGATAAGCCCAAACCAAACAAGGTAACGGGCCATCCCGTGACGGGTCATAGCCAGGTGGCAGGTACAAATTTGCCGTCAATTGCACCCCATCTCGTCTCTCATACCGCACCATTTCCTTGTGTAATGATGCCAACTGCGGGTATGGATGTGGAAAGCTAGTGATTTGAAATGCTTTCCTATCGGGCCATTGTTGTATATAATATTGGGTGTTTTCAGTCTTTGACTCTTTGGAAGTCAACACTTTTAGCTTGTTCACGTTCAAGTCTCCTGCTGTTTGGTCCGACATTAAAGCCACAACACTCTCGTAATACTTCTCCTTGTCGCTCTGCCATATTCTTTCCTTAACTCCCGTATCTCTGAAATAAGTTGAGCCATATGATAGAACTATAACATATAATTTAGGGTTTTTACATCAAAATGTATACTTTAACCGTTTTCAAAAAATAATTTATTTGTATGTAATACTTACATGTCAAAGAGGTCCAAGAAAGGTATGTTTCCTTCTGGGGTAGCACCACTTCCGTTTAGTAATAAATACGTCCCTTCTTTATCTTCCTTTTTAAATTTAGCAATGATATATGTTCCATCTGGAGTTCTCCTTAACATGGGAGAACCGGGGTCCGAGTATACATCTTCAGACGATCGATCAAATAATAAACGTGGGGTCTTGTGGGACCCAGGGGCAACCAACCATGTTCTTACACGTCGTGTTTTGTACCATGATTCATATACTAGGGCAAGTGAATCATCACACCAGCTAATTCCTCTGAAAACATTCAAAATGTCGCATCAGCTACTTAACTTATGTGTAGCAAAATTACTGTATGTGATTTATTGTAGATACTTACCCATAGCGAAGATCAAGCTTAAAAAATATTTTTGGCTCTTCACCTTCAGGGGCATCGGCAGCTTGTGTGTAGACTATGTCACGAGGAGAAACTTCTACTTTAGCATCACCACCATCTTGTGTCTCCACCCTTTAAAATAATAGCATTTATTTAAACAGTTAAACAGGAAATAACACAATATGGGGGTGTTTGACTTGGTGTTTTGTCTTTTGAAGTCGCATATAATCCGTTTCTAGTGTTTGGGTATAGTGAAAATTATTCATATCATTTAGAGGTTAATTAATCAGCTTTGGAGCAGCTGCAAGCCTGCAACAAAACAGTTTCTGCTATGGAAATTATAATGTTATATAGGTTGATTCAAAATTACAAGTTTACCCCTAGGGTGAAATAAACTATTTTCAATAAGCTGATAATCACATGATATGATTTTAAGCAAGAAGTGCACATACCAGTAAAGATCTGAAGGCTTATCTTCTCTCCAATTCAAAGACCGCATGCCTTTTCTAACACTATTAAATGTAATTGGAATATCCTCAGCAAGAGGCAAATCACAAAGTGTTCTTATAAATTTCCCATCAGCGGACCACAAATCATCTTTTGTAGGGAATCTGCCACATGGCACGTTGAAAGAAAACGGCCTATGAATTGAGCTTAGTAAAACATATTTCTGATCAGGAGATGGATCTAGTGACGTATATATAGCTGGTTCGCCGAATAATTTCACACTTCCATCTAAAGACACCAAAACAAGCTGTGATGTGGCATAATATTCGAATAAATCTTCATCGTATTCATCTTTCAGCAAATCTTGGTACGTTCGGGATTGAACTACACTCTTTCGCTCGTTTGATTGGATTTTAGGACCCGAAGGGACTAATGGTTTTTTCGGAGGGCTTCCACGAGATAATGGGATTGTACAGACTAAGAGTGTAGAATCATTGACCCACACGTAACTGCAAGTTAACAGAAACAAATTATTGTAACCAAACAAGTTACTTTATTTCTAAATTGTTCGAATGCAAACCAAAAAATTATAGGTGTTAGTTTTAACCCATTTGGGTTGTGTTCTATCTCTGATGGGTCAAATCAGTTAAACATAAGAGATTCCATTAAAAAGATACGAATCGTTACAGTCTTATTGAAGTCATTGAACTGTACTCAGCTGCAAAAGAACCTCCTAAATCGTTTAGTTGTAAAGAGTGGAATAATACTGTAATTATATAGTGTGTATAGTTATGTTTAGCAAGTACTATTTATATAAATGATAAATAGAGTGTTTACAGCCGTACAGGTCAGATAGACCAGTCCTGTTCCGTTTGACTTGTACTAAAAGTTACCTGTTTTGACCCGTTACCCAACCCACCCGACCAACCAATTTTGCCAGCTCAGAAAGTGATCAATACTTGTCAAAAACTGCATTGAGAAACACATCTGGAGTGTGAAACAAGGGCTTAGCTTTTCCTGTTTCCACATCTGCAACCCATACTCTAAGCTTACTGCCACTATCGTCCTCCTGTTTCAGTTGATTTGTTAGATGATTAGGCCTTAGGATTAGCAAGACTCTTTTATGTACAAAATTGTAGATAACTGGATGGTAAATCAAAATACTATTAACACGTTTTCTTTATTGGGTTTCAGTAGTAATCATAAAGGCCACTACCTGGTCTTGCCGAATGCTGAAGGCTAAATGTTTGCCATCTGTTGACCTTGTTAAGAATAAAGAAATGAAAAACCAATTTAAAAACAGAGAAAAATGGCACAGTATTGTAGCATATTTATAATAAAGAAAAAGGCAAAATTCATGAACCAGAAACGAACTTTAAATTTTTTTCCAGATTTAGTAGCCAACTCTAAATTAGTATCAACTTAGAAACCACCAATATGTCACGATGTCAAGCCAGCCACAACATTAGATACCATACCAGATATGCAATGTATATTTCAGATTATTATTAATTGACAAGTCAGATGCCAGGTGACGCATACGTATACACTAAAATGATAAATATGATGCCACATCAACGATTTATGAAAAACAAGCAAAATTTTTACCTGCTACTGGTTGAAGTGTTGACAGGGTTATTTGTTACTTTAGTCAGTAATAACATGTAACTTGGTTGAAAAGATGAGTAATAAAGAGTAAGTTGGTTAATTTAAGTATTTGAGACTGATTTATGGTGTTGGTTGCTAAAACGAGAACATGTTTAAAATTCATTTCTATTTCGTGCAGTTTCCCTAAATAATAAGATCAAAGACGATAGAGGTTACCATGAAACAAAATTGATCTTAGATCCATCTGGAAAGCCATGTATCACTTTTTCTGGACCTAATGTGCCGTCATCCTTTAGATCATGGATTCCAATACCAGTATAGAATGACCTATAAATAAACAACAAATTTTATTCATTCAACCATATCAAGTTATCAACCACATTTATAAGTATATAAATAAAAACACTAGCATTCCCGAGACTCACATCCTACTACGTGTATTCGATTTCCCATCAATACGAATGCCTGCAAGTTTGTCCTCTGGTTTTGCCAGCTCAGACAATGGAGGTAAAGATCTTCGCTTTAGGAATAAAATTTTATCCCTGTTTGGAGAAAATGATAAAGATGGAAGTGGTGGCGCATCAACAATATCTTTAATTTCTGGTGGAGGCAGGCGATATCCACCGTTCGATTCTAATTGCATCACATTTAAGATGACATAAAAACTATTAGTTCATCACCAACCCAAAAAAATGCATATCAAAAACAAGTCAATTGCCAATGTAGAACTCAAATTGTGTGCAACACATGCTGTGTAATTAGGTCTAGAGGTTAGGATCAAGTTGCAAACACACATACAAATAAACTGCAGAAAAGTAAAGAACACTAGGATTTACGTGGTTCGGGGGCTGCAACCACGGTATAGTAATATTGCTCTTTGCTCTCGTGATGAGAAATTATAAGTACAAGATCATCTATACATGATTACAGGTTACGGTTTATAGCTTATTCCCCCGAAAAAAACAAGTAAATGGGCTATAAGTGAAACGGGGCATGCCTGCCATCGGTCTTTAATTTAGTTAGTCTGCCACTTTTGTATCTTCTAAACTGGGCCCATTTAACTAATTAAGCCTCCATAAACCCAACACTAGAAACTACAATTAGGGCTGCAAACGAACTAAACATTCGTTCGTTAAGGAAATAAATGTGTTCACCAACTATTAATGAACACTTACCGAACAAGACTTTTTGTTCATGCGTTCATTAAGGAAATGAACGTGTCGTGTTCATTTGTGTTCGTTCGTTAATTTTAGGAAACAAACACAAACAAGCATTCATCAACATAAACAAACACAATATTTATTACAAATATACATCTACAGTAATATTTATTAAAAGGTACATAAATATGATTAAATGTTATATACTATGTAACATACAATACACTAGTATTTATTAAAAACCATTGGGTGTCAGCCCAGTGGCCACCACACCCCGCAAACACCGTGGGGGCTCAGGTTCGACTCCGGTCGTTAGCATACCCGCACCTGATGTCCACTCGGCTGGGGGAATCACCGCCAGGCAGCGATGTGGTGAGCTAGCCTGCGGAGTGAGTTCACTCCGGCGGATGGGAGGTCCGTGCACCTACCCCCCCCCCCCCCCCCCCCCTAGTATTTATTAAACATTTTTAGTGAGACTTTTGAAGTATTTCAATAAAATATAAAAATTAAAAACCCAAGTGAACTATCGAACACAAATAAACACAAACGAACACAGACGAAAACATTACCAAACGTTCACAAACATAAATGAATGAACACGGCCTCTGTTATGTCAACTAAACGAACAAAATTTCATCATGTCAAAGTTCGTTCATTTACTAAACGAATGAACACAAGAGAACTTCCAACCGAACGTTTCACAACATGTTCGATATAAATTCAATTCGTTTGCAGCCCTAACTACAATCAATTACCTACACAAGGTCTGAAACAAGAGTAACTTAGGTTTTCAACCGAATTACTCTTCCAATTAAACTACTAATTAAACTCCAATAACAATCAACACACGGAGGATTAACGAAATTCAAAACCACAGATATATTAACTACTACCGTCATCTTCATATGCAGCTGAAGAGCCATTAGGACCAGCGGCATCTTCGGTGGCGATTGCAGCAACAGGTACAAGCTTCTGTAAGCGTGAAGTAGACATAGGTTGAAGAAAGCGGTTATGTGAATGATTCCGTGTTGTAGAGGATGAAATACGACAGCGTTTGAAATGTAGAGAAGGGGGGAAATGAGGAAGAAGAAGAAGAGTGGGTGAAGTGAGAGAGAGTTTGTGTAACCGCATGATGATTGATTGCTTGATCTTCAATCCAATATTCCAATGCGAATATTATTGTTAGATGAAGTGCTGGTTGTGTTTTTGTTATTGGACCAGAACCTCTGACACTGATATTTACCCGATATCCGACCCGGATTCGTCGATACTTATTGGTAGGAGTGTAAACGAGCTGAGTCGTTCGTTATGCTTTTACAAAGTTCGAGCTCGGCTCGGTTCGAGCCTACTTCTTTGAGCTCGAGCTCGGCTCATGAGTAAAACCCAAAGTTCGAGCTCAGCTCGATTAGGCTCGAACTATTTTGAGAACAATCTTAAACGAGCTAAAAGCTCGGCTCGAGCTCGGCTCATCAATGTCATCGCCATTATTATTATATTAGTTATAAAAAAAACTAAAATTTTGTTTGGGCTCGCTTAGGCTCGCGAGCCTAAACGAGCTTTGTATTTCAGGCTCGAGCTCGGGCTTGATAACAAAAACGAGCTCTATTTCAGGCTCGGGCTCGTTAAAGCTCGGTTCGTTCGAGCTTTGAACCGAACTGATCACAGGTAGCTCTCGAGCCTCTGGACGTGTTTACACCCCTTGGTGGTAGAAAAGCATCTGTAAAAATATCTGATTTTTAATTAAAAAAATATAAGGTGGTTCTATACTTCTATATTCTATTCTGTCTCAATTTTATAATTGGTTTTTTAACAGGCGTATAAGTTATTTTTTATTATTTTCTTGTGGGGTTCTCTTTACTTTTTTCATCTCAGCAAGTTAGCATCAAATATATTTGTATTGGTAAGATATAAGATCATTCTCATCCAATCCATCAACTTTAACCTTATAATTTAACTAAAAATCATCACTTTTGAAGAAACACGGAACTAATTTAGGGGTTGATTAGTTTGTTTATGTTTCTACCATAAGGGTTAATCTTCTTATAATTTTCTGAGCTCCTTAATGAACCGCTAATCCTGCAAAACAGAACACCGTTAGCTCGTTAAGAGGGGAATATGGGGGTTTCCCTCTTAACCAGACTCCGGCGTGAGAATAAGTATCTGCTTTGAGGAAATAAGTGTGTGGTAAAGAGTGAGAGTAGAGGGAATGGAATGTTTAACCTGTGAACTGAGGTCTCTATTTATAGCCGGAGAGGTGTAAGAGAATGTGGGCTGATGGGCCTTGGGCCGGAAGGCGACAACATAGAGGATGTGCTCCTTGTCTCACTGGTGTCGACCGTTAGTGGCTTCTAGAAGTCCTCTGGTGCTGGCGCACCGTGATTGGAGCCACGTGTCACAGTTGTCGGCCTGGTCGTCCTTCTGCCATCAGCAGGTAAGTGGAGATCGTGGGGCAGGTGTCTCTGCCCTGTGATTGGTGCCACGTAGGCGTCCTTAGGTACTTTATGTCTCCTGCACGTCAGACGATCGTGGAGCACGATTGAGCAGAACCTGGAGGACGCGGATTGGCCCTTTTCTTCTGCCACTTGTACTTTATGTGCCTTCTGAGGTAACCCTGGGCCATAGCTCTGCGCGACTCCTGCTGAGCATGTAATTAGCCCGCGCAGGGTATGGTTGGTTGGAGGCTCCTACTCAGAATGCTAAGTGCTGAATGTGGTGTTTTCTCTTGTTGAGACGTCGCGCTAGATCAATACATGATGATGTAATGCGCGCGAGGTTGGCAGCAAACAAGTTGATGAATAAGGAGTATGGTCCTGTGCGCAACCTGAATGAGGTTTGCGCGGTCTTTTTGGGACCATACACCTTCAAGTCCCCCCAGTCCAGTGCTGCACCACGCGTGAGGTAAGTGGTTGGAGCTCTGGACTTAGAAAAATAAAGGTGCTAAAAAAGCTTGCTTTGTGTTGGGTAGGCGCACGCGTGTAAATGTTTGACAGTTGCTACGGCGCGACTACCATGCTTGGCTGCTGGTGATTCTTTGCTTCTCATTGTAAGTGCGCAGGTTCGTTGGGTAACCAAGAATACTGCGCGGCCTGAGTGACTTCTGCCTGAAGCTTTTGGTAACTTTGGGCGGCAAAATTCCTCGTATTTTGAATTCTGACAGGTTGGTAAGGAAAGTCGTCGATGGCGACGTTTGAGTTGACCGCTGACACTGCCGTCATCAAGTTGTCCCTGACGGTTTGGCTTTCCGTCAGGAGAGTGAGGTCCACGCGCGCGTGGTAACCGTCGCTCCGGGATTTGCGATTGACGTGGCAGTCGCTGATTGGGTACGCACGCGGTGAATCCGGCACGTCTACTCATCGCATTAAATGCGATGAGTATAAATAACCGTGGAGATGAGAGAAGAGATCACATTTTCTTCCACTGTTGCTATCTTCTCTCTTTCTCTTCTTCAAAACTTCAAACTTAGTAGCAGATCTTCAAGATCTTCTTCGAATCTTCAAGTAGTCTGCACATTAGAAACTTAATTATCCATGGCTGAAGAACATCGTCAGGAGGAAAACCCAGGTGAAGAAGGTCCTGTTCCGGTCCTTAAGTGGGACTTAGGTTTGTTCGAGCAGATCACACGAAGTTTCCGGTTTCCACCGGAATGGGATGCACGATACCCCGGTCAAAATCAGACGGCCGCCGATGCACCGCCGGGGTATATCACGTTGTTTGAATATTTCTTTTTACAGGGCAACTTCCAGTTGCCGGCGACGGATTTCCTGGCCCATGTCCTACACTTCTATGGGTTTCACCTTTCTCAGATGAGCCCACCTGGTATGGTAAGGGTGCGGCACTTCGAGTTTTTATGCCGAGCCCATGACATAGACCCCACCGTTGAAAGGTTCCGGGTATTTTACCAGCTGATTCGAAATATGGGTTTTTACTCCTTTGCTAGCCGGGGAGCTGCTAAAAAGATCTTATTGAATCCTCCGAAGAGTTTCCATGATTGGAAACAGAAGTTCTTCTTCGTTCGCGAGGAGGTGATACCTATAGCCATGACCTTCCGCCCATGGTCTGAACTGATCGAGAAGGAGGAGCTGGCAATTCCCAAGAAGGAAGATTGGTATGTGAAGCTTACTGCCACTCCAAATCGAGTGTTTGGTGAAAATGTTCTGGTTGCGGCGCAAATGAGTGACCAGTGGCCGCATGATAGCGAAGAGGTGTCGGTATTGAAGTTTGAGGATAGAGGTTAGTTGTTTCCTTAGTTTTCTGTTTATTTTCGCCTCACTTAACTGTTTGAATTTTGAATGTAGAAGCACGCCTTTATCAAGCTGCTTTCCCCACGTTTGGTGGATCCATTGGGGTGCGCCCGCTGGAGTCAGGGGAGCAGTATTTGTATGATAGAATCAAGCCGCGCTTCCTGCACCCTGTTGTTGGGGCCTTCGCCAATCCTCCTACCGCAACTGAAGGTGCGCATATTCCCAATCCCCGACCCTTGCGAGCTGTGACCTCCGCTGGGAAAGAGATTCTTTATCTTTCCAGCGAGGAGTCTGTAGGGTCTTCGAATGGGGAGCTAAGTTCGTGGTCTAACATCTTTGCAGGTGTGTTGTGCGACTTGGGGATTGACCCAGAAGAAAAGAAGAAAAAACCCACCAAGCGGAAGAAGGTAATCACCTTAGACGCTGAGGTGACCAGCAAGAAGGGCGGGAGTAGCCGCGCAACTGTTGGTGCTGCTGACAAAGGTACTCTCCGCCTTCGTCAGAGTAACTTGGAAGATTACGTTATTATCAGTGACTCACTTGAGGGTTTGTCGCGTATAGGCGAGAAGAAGACATGAGCTGCTGGTTCAAAGACCTCAGGTAGATCGGGTTCTCGCAACCCAGTGCTGGAGCCACTCCGTCTTCTATCGCGCTCGATGAAGAGGAGGAAGAAGAAGAGGAGGAGCCTGCTGCCAAGTTGATCAGCAGAAAAAGAAGTAGGGACGAGACCACGGCTGGTGTGTCTGTCGCGCCGAAGGCTGGTGAGGTTCCGTTGATCGGGAAGCAGAGCAACTTGCGCTCTCTGTATAAATTTTCTCCTGGTCAGTTTCTTGATTATCTTGCTTTCCTTGCTGTTTTATTTCTATTTAACACTCCGTTTTTGCAGAGGCCAAAAAGAAGACCCCTGAAAAGAAGGGTGTTGTCATCAAAGATCCCCAGAGCCGGCGCAGAAGAGGCCCAAGGTTACCATCAAACCCTTCAAGGCTGCTGGGGTAGAGGCCGAGAAGGAGAAGAAGAAAGCTGCTGAGAAGCCCGTTCATAAGGTTGTTGAGAGGGAAAAGGAGAGAGAGAGGAAGAAGGCTACGGAAAAGCCTGTTGGTGGGGATCCAAAGGAGACTGGGGCCGCTGCTACAACATCACATGAAAAGGCGCAGGGCCCGGAGGTCGTCCACATCACGGGGCTTGACCAGCCCCTTAGTGAGAAAAGGAAAGAAACTTCGGCTGAGGAGCCGACCAGGAGCGCGCAGCCTGATGCCCCCTTCCTACTGCTAAAGTAACTTCAACTACTGGGGGATCAGGTTCTGGGATTCATAAGGAAAAATCTTCTGCTGCGGGTGGTGCGAGCTCTGGTGGTGCTGGAGGGTATATGCCTCAGGTTATCGGTCCAAAAGATACCTTGGGCGATATCTACTATAAGACCTATACTGAGGAGGCGCGCGGTAATGCTCCCCACCAAGCTCCCTGGGGTTTGAAACAGAAAGATACTTTCTTGGAGGTTAGTGCGTTCCGTGACTGGTTCCTTAACTCCTTCCCTCTGGTGAGGTTAATCGTCAAAGGGCGCGATCTCACGATGGGCTATACCAGGCTTACCTCGTTGGAGAGGCCAATACTCGCACCGCCAATCACCAAATCGTTCGAGAGTGGCGAACGATGGTTAGGAAGCGGGCCGACTGGGAGAAATATCGTGAGCGCCTTGTGAGGCAGGCT